>JBBDGP010002482.1:0-600000 GCA_037952835.1 Lithobates septentrionalis
GGAGGGGACTGTGCAGGGAAGATAACAGATCGCCTGTTCAGACTCTGTATGAACAGACGACCTGTCAGTTCTCCCCTCAGAGAACCGGAAAATGTGTGTTTACACACTCACTTCCGGGTTCTCCATATGCCCCGAGCGATCGCAGGAGTGATGATCGAGACCACCGGGCTCTCTCATCAGCTCGAGGAGCGTGCGGGGAGTGCCCCCCCTAGTGGCCACAGCGCAAAGCGACGTAGCATAACGTAGTTTCGCCCAGCTGTGCCATTCTGCCGCGGTACAACTGCGGCGGCTGGTCGACATGTTAAATTTGTGGTGCATGTGGTTAAATTGGCGTGGAGTTCCCCTTCAAGGTCCTCAGAGCAAAAGTCGCATGCCAAAGTCGGGTCAGTTAAGATGATGATCCGACTTCAGTGAAAGAAGGATCAGAGTTGGACCAAAGTAGTGCAGGAACTTTCTTTAAAGCGTCATACCAGTGTGAACCCGGCCTGAAAAGCAAATGTCATTTTTAATAACATTCGATTACAATACTACTAGAGTGCAATTGTATACGCTATATATATATATATATATATATATATATATATATATATATATATAAAATATATATAAATATATATATATATATATATATATATATATATATATATATATATATATATATATATATATATATATATATATATATATATATATAAATATATATATAATATATATATATATATATATATATATATATATATATATATATACTCGAGTATAAGTCGTTCCGAGTATAAGTCGAGGCCCTAATTTACCACAAAAAAAAAAAATGGGAAAAACTTATTGACCCGAGTATAAGACGAGGGTGAGAAATTCACAGCTACTGTAAGTGGAAAAGAGGGTCAACAATGCCCATTTTGCAGCATCACTGTGCCCATTTGCAGCCATAGGTCCCCTGAACTTCAAACTCGGTAGATAAGGGTTCCTATATGCCCCCTAGCTGCAGTCAAAATTTGGGGTCTCTGAACCCAAAGGGTCCCGAAATGACATTGCTGCAGATGGACACAGTTGACCGATTTGGGGTTCCTAGCGCCAAGTGGCCCTGAGATATGGGGCCCCAAAATCGGTTCAGAAAATGTCAAGTACTTTTCTGCAGCAGAGAATGACATTTTCCGAACTGATTTTGGGGCCCCGTATCTCGGGGCCACTTAGAGCTAGGAACTTCAGCTTTGGATATGTTGTGGTACCAGTTCCACTGGGTTTGCACACCAAATTTGGTTCCTAGCACCAAGTGGCCCTGAGATACAGGGCCCCAAAATCGGTTCGGAAAATGAATTTTTTTGCTGCAGAAAAGTGCTTGACTCGAGTATAAGTCGAGGGGGGCACTTTCAGCACAAAAAAATGTGCTGAAAAATTCGACTTATACTCGAGTATATACGGTATATATATATTTTTTTTCCCCACAAAAGTGGAGTTACCCATAGCTCTCAACTGTCCCTGATTTGGAGCAATGTCCCTCTGTCCCTCTTTCCTCCTCATTTGTCCCTCATTTTGGTCTGATCTATATAGTTGTATATAAAATGCAGTTTCCCAGCGCTAAACCTTTCATCCAATTCTAAATTGCTGCATTTGCACATTCTACAAGCCAATATAAAGGAATAGTAGTGGTAAAAAAAAAAAAAAAAAAAGTCTTTGTGGATTTAATTAACTTTTTTTAGTTAATTCTCCTTCGAGGGGGGTGTGGCAGGGGGGCGTGTCCTATGCCTACATACGTTTGTTAGTAGGTGTCCCTCGTTCTCAAAATGTTGGGAGGTATGGAGTTACCCTTTAACAGAAAGCACAAAAAAAAAAAATTACTTTTCTATTGTAAACCAATCAGCCTGTGTGGCAACCATGGCTCCCTCCATAGATACAGTGGAGGGGTAAGTGAAGCCACCCAGGGACAGAAGTGTCTTTAGCAAAAAGGCAAAAACAAACAAAAACAAAAAATACCACAGCTGCATTTAAGGACCGATAAAGGAGCAAAAGCAAAAAAATAAAATAAATAAAAAAGTAAAGTATACTAAAAATGTCATGAAATTATATATATATATATATATATATATATATATATATATATATATATATATATATATTTATTAATTAAACGTATACTATATATATATATATATATATATATATATATATATATATATATATATAATATATATATATTTATATTAAACGTATACTTTTTTTCCCCCATTTTTTCTTCTTCTCTCTATGAGCTACAAGTGACCTTGTCTTGCTTTTGCATAGTCAGTGGCAGAGCACATTTTACATATTCTAGCTATTCAGGAACACCATGCCAGACATGATATATAGGATGTGATATCCATTACTAGCTACTGTTTAATAGTAATAGTAAAGAGCAGGTCTGAAAATGGGACACGCTATTTAAAAGAGCTTAAAAATCACCAGTAGCTTTGGAGAAAGTGACTAATGCCGCGTACACACGGTCCTACTTTTCGTCTACAAAAGTCCAACAGACGCTGATGGGACTAAAGCTGGCTGGTAATCCGATCGTGTGTGGGCTTCTCCGGACTTTCAACTGACTTTTTTAGCCTCAAATACGACGTACTTTAGATTTTGAAACATGCTTCAAAACTTTTACTTCGTACCTACGACGGACCCCGAAATCCGCTCGTCTGTGTGCTAGTCCGACGGACAAAAAGCCACGCTAGGGCACCTATTGGCTACTGGCTATGAACTTCCTTATTTTAGTCCGGTGTACGTCATCACGTACGAATCCGACCGACTTTTGTGTGGTCGTGTGTAGGCAAGTCCGGTCGTTAGAAAGTAGGCCGCAAGTCCGCGGCAAGTCCACCGAAAGTCTGCCGAAGTCTGTCCGACAGGCTGTCCGACTTTTGTAGACGAAAAGTACGACCGTGTGTACGCGGCATTAGAATGCAGAAGGTAGGTATTGTCTTTCCTTTTCTCAGCAAATGAGGATTACGCTTGATGTGCATCCCCCTCCCCCCTCCTCTATTGATTTATTATCTTCCATCTATATCAGGCAAGTGCTTATACCTGTTAAAGCCCAATTGAACTTTGTTTAACCTCTTCGCTGCCAGAACTGTTTTTGCTCAAGTTTAAAAAAAACAAAACAATTTAGGCCTGAAGATTAGGCTTGGTTCACACTACCGCGACTTGGGATCCGACTTTAGGCCCTCAAGTCGCCCCAAGTCGCCCCAGAAAGAGATTCACATTACAGTGAATGGGAGCGTCTTAATAGACACTACTGAAGTCGCTCCGACTTCAGAGCGTACTCCTGTACTACTTTGATCCGACTTCAGCCTATTGACTATCATTGAAGTCGGATCGCCGTCTCGCATGATCCGACTTCGGCATGCGACTTGTGCTTGAGGGGGAACTCCGCGCCAAATTTTAAATAAAAATCCGGCATGGGTTCCCCCTCCAAGGGCATACCAGGCCCTTGGGTCTGGTATGGACCTTGAGGGGAACCCCCTACGCCGAAAAGACGGCGTGGGGGGTCCCCCCAATCCATACCAGACCCTTATCCGAGCACGCAGCCCGAGCGAGCGCCCCCCCCCCCCCTCCTGAACCGTACCAGGCCGCATGCCCTCAACATGGGGGGTTGGTGCCTTGGGGGAGGGGGGCGCGCTGCGGCCCCCCCCCCAAGGCGTCGTGTCAACATCAGAAGAGAAGAGGGCAGAAGACCGAAGACCGTGCTCCTCCGCTTTAGCAAAAGAGCGGCAAAAGAGCAGAAAATAGTGGAGGAGCCCGGCAGAAGACCCGGAGAGCGCGGAGAAGAACCGGAGAGACCCCCGAAGTCGGAAGAAGACCCCCGGAGCTGTCTAATAAAATACTTTAAAAATCTATGTAGTGTTTATTTTTAAATTGACACTTTTTCCCTAGGTGAATGGGTAGGGGTACGATGTACCCCATACTCATTCACATAGGGTGGGGGGCCGGGATCTGGGGGCCCCCTTATTAAAGGGGGCTCCCGGATTCCGATAAGCCCTCCGCCCGCAGACCCCGACAACCAACGGCCAGGGTTGTCGGGAAGAGGCCCTTGTCCTCATCAACATGGGGACAAGGTGCTTGGGGTGGGGGGGCCGCAGCGCGCCCCCCTCCCCCAAGGCACCAACCCCCCATGCTGAGGGCATGCGGCCTGGTACGGTTCAGGAGGGGGGGGGGGGGGGGGGGGGCGCTCGCTCGTCCCCTCCCCCATTCCTGTCCGGCCGGCTGCATGCTCGGATAAGGGTCTGGTATGGTCTTTTCGGCGTAGGGGGTTCCCCTCAAGGTCCATACCAGACCCAAGGGCCTGGTATGCTCCTGAAGGGGAACCCATGCCGGTTTTTTATTTAAAATTTGGCGCAGAGTTCCCCCACAGTGGCGGGGATCCAAGTCGGATCCCCGTTCATTGAAAGTCGGACACATGTCGCAGGGCAAAGTCGGATCCACAAGTCGTGTTGAAGTCGCGTTGAAGTCGCGTTGCAAAGTCGCATTGAAGTCGTGTTGCCCCTGTGTGAACCGAGCCTTAGTGTAAACCCCTCCAAACATTATATATTATCTGAAAGCGGACACCCTGCAGAATAAAATAGTGGTAATTCCAATTTTTTTTTTTTTTTTTTTTTCGGCACACAATATTTACGCAACGGTTTATAAAAATGATTTAAAGTTAATTTTAGGGCACACAAACAAAATATATCATCTCATTTTTTTGGTAAAATATAAAAAGAAAAATGAAAGTTGCATAGAGTAAATAGATACCCAACATGTCAAACCTAAAAATATGTCTGCAAAGCTATAGCAAAATTTCAGTCCCTTATTTTTTATAGACGGTGTTAACGACCACCCTATAGCAGATTTATTGTCATTTTGTGCAGAATTAACATATACAGTATATATGAGATTCTGCACTTCCGGGCGGGGGGGGGGGGGGGGCGCGCCGGCTGTGCCGTGATTAGATACAGCAGAAGCCGATAAGCGGGTGCCGGCCAATAGATGATCGGCGAGGAGACAGACTGGATGGAGCTCTGCATACGTAAACAAGGCAGAGCTTTGTCCTGTCCAGCAGGGATATGCCAGATTTTGTGTTCCTGTGAAGCAGGGAATAAAATCCAGTACATTCCCTTGTAAAAGCAGCATTCTGCATACACAAAAACACTGGCTAGGCACACATTTAACCCTTTGATCACCCTAAAGGTTTAACCCCCCTTCCCAGGCAGCGTCATTACTACAGTGACAGTGCACATTTTTAGCACTGATCACTGTATTCATGTCACTGGTTCCCACAAAGTGTCAAAATAGTCAGTTACTGTCAGATTGCTTGCCGCAATATCACAGTCACAAAGTCACTGATCACCGCCATTACTAGTATAAAAATAAATAGAAATTTCAGTATATATCCCATAGTTTGTAGATGCTATAACTTTTGCGCAAACCAATCAATATACACTTTCTGGGATTTTTTTTTTTACAAAAAATATGTAGCAGAATACATATTGGTCTATCCTTATGAAGACATTTGCCTTTTAATTTTTTTTATTAGATATGTTTTAAAGCAGAAAGTAAAAATATTGTTTTTTTTTTTTCAACATTGTCAGGCTTTTTTTATTTATAGCACAAAAAACAAAAAAAAAAAAAAAAAAAAAAACGCAGAGGTGATCAAACACCACCAAAAGAAAGTTCTATTTGTGGGGAAAAAAAGGACGTTAATTTTATTTATGTACAGCGTCGCACGACCGCGCAATTGTCAGTTAAAGTAACGCAGTGCCGTATCGCAAAAAATCACCATGTCATGGGGGGGGGGGGGGGGGGTGGTGTTAAATCTTCCCGGAGGTCAAGTGGTTAAATGCCCCAACAGGTCTTCACAATCTTTCTCTCACTCAGGTTGCGCGGTAATATGCAACGTGCAGCACAAGCAACGTTTTGGTACATAGGCATACTTGGGGACAGGCTCACATTTTTTTTGGAGGGGGGGGGTTCTATGCACTGGGGGTGTAACATTATTTTGACAGACGGGAAGGCAGGATTTTAGAGGCCTTACCGTGAGGAGGAAGATAACACGGAGGGCTGCTGCTGATCGCTCCAGGAGGATCCGGGAAGAGCCGGGCTTCACCTCCCAGGCCGAACAGGAGGTGGGTCCTGAGACCCGATTGGCTGGGAGTCCTAAGACTCCCTGGCCAATCGGGTCTCAGGACACACTTCCTGAATGGCCGGAGGAGAATCAGAACAACAATAGCGAATATTCATTTGCTATTGTCACACAACTGGGTGGGCTCAGGGCGCAGTGCTCTGCTCCCAGAGCCCACCCTTTTTTGAAGCCTATAAGAGCCTCAGGTTCTAACCATGTGGTTCAAAATTTAAAAATAAAAAGAAATGCATGCATCCGGCACACCACATGTAGATTAGGGGCCGGGCGCATGAATTGGGGGGGGGGGGGGGGACCACTGTCAGAGGACGACTGACCACCACCATCACTGAAGCAGTAGGACCTGGGGGGGGGGGGGGTGTCACTGGATCAGCCTGGCAACAGTAAGGAAAAAAAAAAAAAGAGTAAGAATTATGTATTTTTAAATAATACAGGGGTGGGGGGAAAAGGGGGGAGAAAGCTGGCGCTTTGCATTATAAAATGTTATGTAATAGAGTCCTGGGCATGAATAATAATAAAATCCTTTGGGATTCCTTATGCTACTTCTGCTGGTCAGAAATTGCAGCAATGACTTTTTAAGGTTTAAGGTTTCCATGCCATTTACTTACATGTAGTTAGGATGCACGGCGTGTGCCATATCAGCGCTGATCATAAAGGATTTGGGCACAGATTCCTCAAAGGCGGTCAGATTCTGAGGGGTGCAGGAAATGCGGCGCAGGATCAGCTCAGTGAGAAGTGACTCTGCCCCGTGTGCGCTCCCCGATCCCACCTGATTGGAAAAAATATATAAAAAAATAATATTATGTAATATATATATATATATATATAATATATATTTGAAAATTAGTAACAAGTCTTCTTGACAGTTGTCAGCACCCCTCCCCCCCCCCCAATGGAATTCACTGCAGCATTCCTAATCGGCATGCCTTTTCTGATCAGTCACTTAAGCCAATGGATCAATAACAGCCGGCCAACTAACACATTGAGACCATTGTCAGCAGTGGCAACCTTTGTGCTTCCATCAGTAGAGGTTTTCTTTTAGGGAGTTTTTTTTTCTTAACACAGACGGGTTAAGGGTTAAAATTGAAGTCCAGGAAGGTATGAAAGACACAAATGAATAAAGCTCTGTATTCATTACTACATCATAAAATATATATTTTTAAATGCAAGCAGTGCAGGTACCTGAATGTAACTTGTATAGCAGAGCTCAGACTGGGAGAAGCAGCACTGGGAGCCAATTAGCTGGGGATGGGCCTGTAGGCGAGACAGAGGAAGGACCAACAGAGCAGAGGAAGGGCCGTGGGGGCGACAGAGGAAGGGGCGTGGGGGGGGAGGGGGGGCGACAGAGGAAGGGCCGTGGGGGGAGGGGGAAGGCGACAGAGGAAGGGCCGTGGGGGGGGGGGGGAGCGACAGAAGAAGGGCCGTGGAGGGGGCCACAGAGGAAGGGCCGTGGGGGGGGGCCACAGAGGAAGGGCCGTGGGGGGAGCGACAGAGCAAGGGCCGTGGAGGGGGCCACAGAGCAAGGGCCGTGGGGGGGGGCCACAGAGGAAGGGCCGTGGGGGGGGGCCACAGAGGAAGGGCCGTGGGGGGGGGCCACAGAGGAAGGGCCGTGGGGGGGGGCCACAGAGGAAGGGCCGTGGGGGGGGGCCACAGAGGAAGGGCCGTGGGGGGGGCCACAGAGGAAGGGCCGTGGGGGGGGCCACAGAGGAAGGGCCGTTTGGGGGGGCGCGACAGAGGAAGGGCCGTTTGGGGGGGCGCGACAGAGGAAGGGCCGTTTGGGGGGGCGCGACAGAGGAAGGGCCGTTTGGGGGGGCGCGACAGAGGAAGGGCCGTTTGGGGGGGCGCGACAGAGGAAGGGCCGTTTGGGGGGGCGCCACAGAGGAGGGGCCGTTTGGGGGGGCGCGACAGAGGAAGGGCCGTTTGGGGAGGCGCGACAGAGGAAGGGCCGTTTGGGGGGGCGCGACAGAGGAAGGGCCGTTGGGGGGGGCGCGACAGAGGAAGGGCCGTTGGGGGGGGCGCGACAGAGGAAGGGATGTTGGGGGGGCGCGACAGAGGAAGGGCCGTTGGGGGGGGCGCGACAGAGGAAGGGATGTTGGGGGGGCGCGACAGAGGAAGGGCCGTTGGGGGGGGCGCGACAGAGGAAGGGCCGTTGGGGGGGCGCGACAGAGGAAGGGCCGTTGGGGGGGCGCGACAGAGGAAGGGCCGTTGGGGGGGCGCGACAGAGGAAGGGCCGTTGGGGGGGGGCGCGACAGAGGAAGGGCCCTTGGGGGGGGCGCGACAGAGGAAGGGCCCTTGGGGGGGGGGGGCGTGACAGAGGAAGGGCCGTGGGGGGGGGGGCGCGACAGAGGAAGGGCCGTGGGGGGGCGCGACAGAGGAAGGGCCGTGGGGGGGGCGCGACAGAGGAAGGGCTGTGGGGGGGCGCGACAGAGGAAGGGCCGTGGGGGGGGCGCGACAGAGGAAGGGCCGTGGGGGGGTGTGACAGAGGAAGGGCTGTGGGGGGGGGGGCGCGACAGAGGAAGGGCCGTGGGGGGGCGCGACAGAGAAAGGGCCGTGGGGGGGGGCGCGACAGAGAAAGGGCCGTGGGGGGGGGCGCGACAGAGGAAGGGCCATGGGGGGGGCCCGACAGAGGAAGGGCCGTGGGGGGGGGCGACAGAGGAAGGGTCGTGGGGGGGGGGGGGGGGGCGACAGAGGAAAGGCGACAGAGGAAGGGAATAAGGATGGGGGAATGAGACGTTCTTTGTAATCCCATCAGAAATTAAGGCGGCAGGGCTGACACCACTTGCTTTGGAATCAAGAACTAAAAATACACTGGTGGGAATTCAATAAAGCTGCTACACACAATTTTTCTTTTTTTGTCACCAGCTCTCTGCTCTGCCCCCTCATTGGAGCGCAGGGCTGTGGAGGGGGTCGGAGAGGCCGAGCTCAGGCTCTTTGCAGCTCGCTGAGAGGCCGAGCCGGGTGGCGGTCCAGGCATGTGGGCGGATCCCAACTATATGGTCAAGATCTTTCCTGAGCCTGGACCAGCTCTGTGACGTCCATGTCACTCTAGCCTCTTGTTTCAGCACAAGCGGTTTTGGGATCTGGCAAGGACTAGAATTACCTGCCTTGGGCTGCACAATAACACCCCACTCTGGTACAACAAACACCTGCCTGAACTGATTCAGGGTTCTGGACCCAGTTGTCTGGATCTCGAAGGGGATATATTTGCTTTCACATGTGATACACCAAGGTATCCTATGTAAACAAGGCATTTCCCTGTTCTGTCTACCCCGTTTCCCCGAAAATAAGACCTAGCGTGATTGTCAGTGATGGCTGCAATATAAGCCCTACCCCCCAAAAAAGCCCTAGTTAAAGTCCTTGTAGGTCTTATTTTCAGGGTAGGGCTTATTTTCGGGGAAACAGGGTAGGGCTTATTTGGGGGGGTAGGGCTTATATTGCAGCCATCACCGACAATCACGCTAGGTCTTATTTTCGGGGAAACAGGGTAGTGACATGACAGGGATCTTCTGTTCCCTGTCATTGGGAACAGTGATCTCTGTCATGTCAGTGGTAGCCCATCCCCCCCTACAGTTAGAACACTCTGAGGGAACACACCTAACCCCTTGATCGCCCCCCTAGTGTTTAACCCCTTCCCTTCCAGTGAGATTTATATAGTAATGTGGCTATTTTTATCTCCGATTGCTGTATAAATGTCAATGGTCCCAAAAAAGTGTCAAACGTGTCCAATCTGTCCGCCGCAATCCCAATAAAAATCGCAGATCACTATTACTAATAAAAATAAAAAAAATGAATAATAAAAATGCCATAAATCTATCCCTATTTTTTAGACGCTGTAACTTTTGCGCAAACCAATCAATGTACACTTATTACGATTTTTATTCACCAAAAATATGTAGAATACATATCGGCCTAAACTGAGGAAGAAATTTGTTTTTTATATATTTTTTGGGGATATTTATTATAGCAAAAATATAGCTTTTTTTTTTTTTTTTAATTGCCGGTCTTTTTTTGTTTATAGCACACAAAAAAAACCACAGGGGTGATCAAATACCACAAAAAAAAAAAAATTGTCAGTTAAAGCGACGCAGTGCCGTATCGCAAAAAATGCTCGTCAGGAAGGGGGTAAAATCTTCCGTGGCTGGTTAAAAAAAGGAAAGCATAAAAACACTGAGCAAAGACCACATTCTATTCTCTTAATATTCCAAAATGCAATGCAAAACCCCAAATATTAAATAAATGTTCTATAAAAAGGTTTTTATTCTTTACAACTGGCATGCTGGTGATACTTTATATTTCGGACAGATTTACCGATTGGTATCATCAGTTTTTACCAAAGCACTCGCTATTGTTCAGGTCTAGTGCTGTGGGGCTGTGATGGACCTTATGGATCCTTGGACATTGATATAAGGACACATTTTCGGTAAACAGACTGTTGTGGAAGAAAAAAAAAAAAAATGGAGTGGAGTAAGTAGTAATGTGAGTAGCAGCTGGTAGGAAATAACTCAGAGTTCAAGGTTACAAGTGCCAACAGACTAGTCATGCTCGCATATTCTTGTACATTTTGGGAGAGCTGCGTCATGCGCGCCTTTTCTTCCAAGTAAAGGTCACATATTCTCCTGTCCACTGCAGCTGTCTGTTGGATCGCCCCCCCCTCTCCCATCTCCTTGTAATGTCCCCACATTCATATATACACAAGGACACAATGGGGGCAAATTCTGGTGCAGCTGTGCCATGGTAACCAATCAGCTTCCAGGTTTTATTGTCAAAGCTTAATTGAACGAGCTGAAGGTGGAAGCCGATTGGCTGCCATGCACAGCTGCACCAGATTCTGAGTGCCCCGGTTTTAGTAAATCTCCCCCCAGTCTGTCCTGATAGGACGATTTTCCCATCACTCCCAGCATGCCTCACCTCCTCATTGTCATACAGGGTGATCATCCTGACATTGGGGTCGTTGGCCAGAGAGGTGGAGGATTCACAGGAGCCCAGGAGAGCCTGCGGGGTAAAGAGGAGAACGAGTTTAGTAGACATAGGAGAGGCCACACAAAAGCATCAAACAACGTAAAGTAACAGATTAATAACATTTTGATTTTCAGGAAAAAATTTTTTTATAGTTTTGGGTAGATGTTCGAGAGGTAAAGTGGCCGTAAACCTCAGACCTGAAATATGAACAAAGCATATCCCTCTATAGTGTGTACTTGTCTCACTCCACAGCACTAAGTGTCATTTCTGTCTTGTTCCTCTGCTATCAGCATGAATCACTTATGACAAGTTTTCCTGACACCAAGAGAAAAAGGTGACAGGGGAGGGAGCGCCAGAACACAGCCTGTGATTAACAGGTGTTGATTTACTAAAGGCAAATAGACTGTGCACTCTGCAAGTGCAGTCGCTTAGTAAATGAGGGGAAGCTCCATCCAAATCATGTGCAAGCAAAAATGCTGGTTTTTAAATTTCCCCTGCATGTGATTGGGTATTCTTTGCAAAGTGAAGCTTCACCTCATTTACTAAGCTCTTTAGTGAAACAACCCCATAGTCTCAGCTCTGTTCCTGCATGAAGAGGGGAGGGTCCCCCTTACCTCCAATCACCTATCAGACCTCTCCTCGCTGAGCTCTGCACAATGTATCTTCAGCTCTCCGCCCCCTGGTTTCTGACCACTCAGACAAGCTTTATAAATTCAGGACTTTGAAGGGGATATAGAGAAGGGATGATTGCAGATAAACAGGAACAACTTATGTAGGAGGATTTTTTGCATCAATACTATACTAAAATAAAAAAGGAATGGGTGTTTTTTTTTTTTTTTTACAACTTATAACATCCAAAATGTATAACTGTTTAACCCCGATGTAGCAACATTTCATTCCAGGAATGGATCCAGCTGCTTTTGGACGGGGGTGACGATTGTGCTGGAATGACCCTAGGCATATTGTTTGCCTTCCTCCGATTCAAAACTGTCGGAGCTGTGAAAGGATGAATGTAGCCTTTTTTTTCGTCCTGATTAACAATGCATGTATTTTGCTGCCAGGCAAGGCTTGTAGTACGGGGACATTTGTTTTGCATTTAAACAGTTACCTAGAAAACTCTTCTTCTGTCTTCTAATGATGTGGATGCCGCAATTAATCCTCAGTGGTGAAAAAATAAGCTCAGCTCCAACTCCATGAATAACAAATCGGATTCATTTACCAGATCAGTCATGGATGAACGCCAATAACTAGACACCATTCTTCATGGAGGTCAGATAAGCGATTTTAGACTAAAATCGCAGCATGTTGGAGGTGAGGGTGGGGGATAAACTGATACAAAAAAAAAAAAAAAAAAAAAAAGGATGCTATTTTTTTTTTTGCTTTTTATTTTTGGAGTCAAGGGGTTTGATTTACTAAAGGCAAATAGACGGTGTACTTTACAAAGTGTAGTTGCACTCTGCAAGAGCAGTTGCTCCAGAACTTAGTAAATGATCAGAAGCTCTGCTGACTTCCATCATTCAATCATGTGCAAGCAAAAATGCATTTTTTAAAATTTTCCCTGCATGTGATTGGGTATTCTTTCCAAAGTGAAGCTTTACCCCATTTACTAAGCTCTGGGGCAACTGCAAAGTGCACAGTCTATTTGCCTTTATTAACCACTTGCCGCCCGCCATATAGCAAAATGACGTCGGCAAAGTGGTTGCGATATCCTGACCGGACGTCATATGATGTCGCCAGGATATCAAGCTGCTGCGCGCCCCCCGGGGGCGCGCATAACGGTGATCGTTGTCGCGGTGTGTCAGTCTGACACACCGCAACACCGATCTAGGTAAAGAGTCTCTGACGGAGACTCTTTACCACGTGATCAGCCGTGTCCAATCACAGCTGACCACAGTGTAAACAGGAAGAGCCGTTGATCCGCTTTTCCTCACTCGCGTCTGACAGACACGAGTAGATGAGAGCCGATCGGCTGCTCCTCTGACAGGGGGGGGGGTCTGTGCTGATTGATTATCAGTGCAGCCCCCCCGGGGGCGCGCATAACGGCGATCGTTGTTGCGGTGCGTCAGTCTGACACACCGCAACACCGATCTAGGTAAAGAGTCTAACGGAGACTCTTTACCATGTGATCAGCCGAGTCCAATCACGGCTGATCACAGTGTAAACAGGAAGAGCTGTTGATCGGCTTTTCCTCACTCGCGTCTGTCAGACAAGAGTAGAGGAGAGCTGATTGGCTGCTCCTCTGACAGGGGGGGGGGGGGATCTGTGCTGATTGATTATCAGTGCAGCCCCCCTAAGGATGCCCACCACTGGACCACCAGGGACGCCACCAGGACCACCAGGGATGCCCACCACTAGTCACCACCAGGTATGCCACCCATAGCCACCAGCGATAACAATCAGTGCCCACAATGCCTGCCAATCAATGCCCACAATGGGTGCCAATCAGTGCCCACAATGGGTGCCAATCCGTGATGCCCATCAGTACCATCCATTAGTGTACATCAGTGCCACCTATCAGTTCCCATCCATGCCACCTATCAGGGCCCATCTGTGCCGCCTATCAGTGCCACCTATGTGTACCCATCAGTGCTGCATATCAGTGCCACCTATCAGTGCCACCTCATCGGTGCCCATCAGTGCCGCCTTATCAGTGCCCGTCAGTGAAGGAGAAAAAACTTACTTATTTACTAAGTTTTGTAACAGAAACAAAAAAAAAAAAAAAACGCTTTTTTTTTTTCAAAATTTTTGGTGTTTTTTTTTTTTTTAGCAGAAAATGAAAACCGCAGAGGTGATCAAATACCACCAAAAGAAAGCACTATTTGTGGGAACAAAATGATAAAAATGTAGTTTGGGTACAGTGATGGATGACCGCGCAACTCTCATTCAAAATGCGACAGCGCTGAAAGCTGAAAATTGGTCTGGGCAGGAAGGTGCCCTGTAAGTGCCTGGTATTGAAGTGGTTAAATCAACCCCAATGCCTCAGAGTCCTCTCACACATGTGATGTCTGTGTGGTGCGATTTCAGCCATATATTTTGTATGGCTGAAATCACATCACATCAAAATGGTGCAGCTTCATGTGTGTGCGCCGCCCATTCTAATCTTGGCCTCCTGAGTCCTGTTCCTGGGCTACTTACTTAAAGCGGAGTTCCACCCAAAAGTGGAACTTCTGCTCATCTGATTCCCCCCCCCCCCCTCCGGTGTCACAATTGGCACCTTTCAGGGGGGAGGGGGGGTGCAGATACCTCTATAATACAGGTATTTGCACCCACTGCCGGCATAGATATCCGCAGAATCTGCGGGTATTTACCCCACTTCCTGTCCCCCCCCCCCCCCCCGCTGTCTGCTGGGAAACACACAGGTCCCAGAGACAGCAGGGACCATCCGTATTGCGCTGTGCGACTCGTGCATGCGCAGTAGGGAACTGGGAAGTGGAGGCGCAAGCCGCCGTACCGAAGATGGCGGCGGCAGTGCCCGAGGACCGGGAGACGGTTTGGCCTCGGGTGCCGACATCGCGGGCGCCCTGGACAGGTAAGTGTCCATGTTTTAAAAGTCAGCAGCTGCAGTATTTGTAGCTGCTGACCTTTAAAAAAAAATAAAAATTTCAGCGGAGCTCCGCTTTAATGCGGAACTTCAGTCATTTTTTCAACTTTCCCTCAATTAAATCTTCTGCCCTTGTTGTTGTTTTAACTTTGGATAGTAAAACATTTTTTTTCTGCCAGTAAATACCTTATACAGCCCACTTCATGTTTCTTGTCTGGGAAAAAAGCCTAGACTTATGACATCATGCACAGCTCTCTCATGACAGGAAGGATGGGGGGATGATTCATAAGAGGGCCAATGAGAGCTGCAGAGCTGGAGGTGTGCCTCTGTGTGTCTGCGTAAATCCAGGAAGTGAACAGGCAGCAGCTTCAGCTGCCCACAGTTAATATGGTTGCAGCCAAACTCAGTGGAGGGAGATTTCTGCAGCATATTTGGCAAGTACAGAATCACAGTATATATAAAATAATATGCAAAGTGGTTGGAGGGAAGCTTCAGAATGGCAAAGATGTTTTTTATTACAAATGATGTGAGCAGACTGCAGTTCTTCTTTAAAGAGGAGTTCCAGCCTGGGTGAAAACATTTTAAAGTCAGCAGCTACAAATACTGCACCTGCTGACTATTATGGCACTTACCTGTCCAGGGAACCCGCAATGTCGGCACCCCAGCCGATCTTCGGATCGACTCCCGGTAAGGGAACCCGCAGTGAGGCCTTTCGGTTTCACTGCGGGATCCCTACTGCGCATACGCGAAGTGCGCGGCTTGTTCTAATTAGCCTGGCGGCAGAGGAAGGCGCGAACTTCCGGGAGATCGGGCCGCGGCCCGTCTTCCGGAAGTCTGGAAAGGGACCTGTCAAAAACAGGTCCCCGTTCCCCCTCCCCCTGAAAGGTGCCAAATGTGACATCGGAAGGGGAGAGGAAGCGTATAAGCAGAAGTTCCACTTTTGGGTGGAATTCCGCTTTAATTACTATATCAAAAATAAAAGAAGAAATAGGTTTTTGCCTAAATATCTACCCTAAATCACATTGATAATTGTATATTATACTTGTTTGTAGCCTAAATACTGAAACTTAGTCTCAACCCCTTCCTGACCGTCGCACGCCGATATACGTCGGCAGAATGGCACGGGTGGGCAAAAGGGCATACAGGTATGTCCCCTTTAGGAAGTGTCATAGTGGGCGCGCGCCGCGTGCTCTGTGACCGCGAGTCCTGCTGACTCGATGTCCGGGGGGTGCCTGCGATCGTGTCACGGAGCGGAAGTACGGGGAGATGCCTATGTAAACAAGGCATTTCCCCGTTCTGCCTAGTGACATGACAGGGAGCTACTGCTCCCTGTCATCGGGAGCAGTGATCATTGTCATGTCAGTGGTAGCCCACCCCCCCCCCCCCCCAGTTATAATCACTCCCTAGGACACACTTAACCCCTTGATCGCCCCCTAGTGTTTAACCCCTTCCTTGCCAGTGTCATTTACAAAAGTAGTGCAGGAACCTTTTTCTAAGTCGGAGTGACTCAAGTCGCACCGATTAGAACGCTTCCATTGCACAGAACGGGGTGCGACTTCTGATGCGACAAGTGCTCCAAAGTCGGAGTGATTGTTGCATCTGTGTGAACAGGCCATTAGGAAGTCAAACTATCTGGTAAGGAGGTGGTGGGTACTTGCGGTGTCGGAGCTCTGAAGTCTACACAATCTGCATAGGGGATTGTTAGCACTTCATTTTCACTCAACACATGGACTAGGTCTTTGAATGTTTCAGATAAGTTTACTGCATTTATTTTTCAATATTGTGTTTTTTTTTATATATCTTTATTATCATGAAGATGTCACTATTGTTCAAAGAGACGGTGCAATTGTTTTTTTTTTTTTTTTGCTCACAGAATATGTGGATTTTATAGTAGCTGCACTTTCTTTTTATTTGTTTTATGTTTTTTATATATACATATATTGTTTGTTTTAGGTCATGTGGAATTTATATAAGGTGGAGCAGTTATTGGACAACATTGCATTTTCCACTATATAAAATACCAGTAATAAAAAAGGTATTACTAAAAGGAAGGCCTTGCAATGCAAAGGGCAGCTTTGAGTACTCAGCACTAGAAGGGTAACCTCTCATCTTATTAAAGTGGATTTAAAGCCCCATTTTATTTCTAGCTTTTTCAATGTGTAGAAAAAGGTTATACCCATGGGGAGGTGTTTACTGCTCTTTGTCCTCGCTAGGGAGACTCATCCTCTCCTTGTCCTGGTGATCAGTGTCACAGAGACAGAAAAATCATGGGAAAGCCAAAATTTACAAACTTCACCAGAACATAAAGAGGGAATATCTTCCAGTGGGGACAGTTGTTCCAGTGACAACTGTCTAAGAAGGGATTTCCCTTCACATGAGAGAGACGCCCTTGGTGTTGGTGGAAGGAAGAATAGGCCCCCGTTGCGGGTGTCGGTGGGAGGAAGAATAGGCCCCGTTGCAGGTGTCGGTGGGAGGAAGAATAGGGCCCCGATGCGGGTGTCGGTGGGAGGAAGAATAGGGCCCCGATGCGGGTGTCGGTGGGAGGAAGAATAGGGCCCCGATGCGGGTGTCGGTGGGAGGAAGAATAGGGCCCCGATGCGGGTGTCGGTGGGAGGAAGAATAGGGCCCCGATGCGGGTGTCGGTGGGAGGAAGAATAGGGCCCCGTTGCGGGTGTCGGTGGGAGGAAGAATAGGGCCCCGATGCGGGTGTCGGTGGGAGGAAGAATAGGGCCCCGATGCGCGTGTCGGTGGGAGGAAGAATAGGGCCCCGATGCGCGTGTCGGTGGGAGGAAGAATAGGGCCCCGATGCGCGTGTCGGTGGGAGGAAGAATAGGGCCCCGATGCGCGTGTCGGTGGGAGGAAGAATAGGGCCCCGATGCGCGTGTCGGTGGGAGGAAGAATAGGGCCCCGATGCGCGTGTCGGTGGGAGGAAGAATAGGGCCCCGATGCGGGTGTCGGTGGGAGGAAGAATAGGGCCCCGATGCGGGTGTCGGTGGGAGGAAGAATAGGGCCCCGATGCGCATGTCGGTGGGAGGAAGAATAGGGCCCCGATGCGCGTGTCGGTGGGAGGAAGAATAGGGCCCGGATGCGGGTGTCGGTGGGAGGAAGAATAGGGCCCCGATGCGGGTGTCGGTGGGAGGAAGAATAGGGCCCCGATGCGGGTGTCGGTGGGAGGAAGAATAGGGCCCCGATGCGGGTGTCGGTGGGAGGAAGAATAGGGCCCCGATGCGCGTGTCGGTGGGAGGAAGAATAGGGCCCCGATGCGCGTGTCGGTGGGAGGAAGAATAGGGCCCCGATGCGCGTGTCGGTGGGAGGAAGAATAGGGCCCCGATGCGTGTGTCGGTGGGAGGAAGAATAGGGCCCCGATGCGGGTGTCGGTGGGAGGAAGAATAGGGCCCCGATGCGCGTGTCGGTGGGAGGAAGAATAGGGCCCCATTGTGGGAGGATTTCTGTCAGCTGGCTGTGCACCCACCACATGCACAGAAGGCATTATACATCTTTCTGTGACAGTTGTATTCGGTGAGACTTATTATTTTAGCATGAGCTCACATACTACAAGAAGTGTATTTTAACCACACGCTCAGCTTACTCCATGATGGCCTTAAAGCCTTAATGTGGTGAATTGACAATTTCAGTACTCTTATTTTTATTTTATTTTATTACGGCTGTGTGTCAAATCTAAATATCACAAACTCATTGTAAGTAATTGCACCGGTATTCAAACATAGTGCATTAACTGTGATTTTCAGCAATCATGTCTGATGTAGAGGATCGCTTTCAGACCTGGAGAGGCGAGTTTATAAACCCTTGAAAAAAGAAAACAAATTTTCTGAAAACGCATCGTATTTTTTCTCGCCATAGTCACCTTTCTGGTGAAGGTTATAGAGTGGACTTTGACTCTATGTATTGTATGATTGATCTTATTCTGTGATTTTACATAATACATATTAGAGCTGCACGATTAATCGTCAAGAATCGTTATCGCGATTTTTTCCCCCTTGCTATCTTGACAAAGTATTTTCGGACTCTTTCTATGCAGAGAATTCTCTCTGCTCTGCTGAAGCCCACAGCTGTCAAAAAAAAAAAAAAAAAAAAAAAAAAAAAAGGGCAGTCTGCCAAGAATCACAACATTCTTTAGCAGTGGAACTTAAGTATAAACATCGTAACGATTTGTCCTTTAGATCAAAGGAATGAGGGAAGTTTAACCACTTAAACACTAAACCTTTTTCTGACATTCGTTGGTTTCAAGTTAAAATCATTTTTTTTTTTTTGCTAGAAAATTACTTCGAACCCCCAAATAATATATTATATATATATATATATATATATATATATATATATATATATATATATATATATACATTTTTTTTTTTTTATAGAGACCCTAGAGAATAAAATGGTGGTTGTTGCAATATTTTATGTCACACCGTATTTGCGCAGCAGTCGTTTAAAGTGTAATTTTTTTCCCAAAAAATTGCATTTGATGAATTCAAAAAAAACATAACCAGTAAAGTTAGCCCAATTTTTTTTTGTATAATGTGAAAGATTTTACGCCGCGAGAATCGTGATCTTTTTATTCTAAGCAAAAAAAAATAAAAAATCACGATTCTCATTTTGGCCAGAATCGTGCAGCTCTTATACATATATAGCTGTTTCTTTTATAGCTCAGTAGTGTAAAGAATCCCATAGGATTTAAAGGGAAATATTTATTTTGCGTTTTTAGCAAGGTAAAAAACGCAGCAAAAATGCAGAAATCATTAAAGAAAAGGATATATTTGAATACAGCTGAACTTTCCATAAACCCCTGGGAGACATCAGCCCAGGATATTGATGAAGAAAGCGGTGATGGATGATACAAATATCTGCTCTCCGTACCATCATCAATCCCGTCCTCTCACCTTCAAGCGACGTGCGCTAGGAGGGTCACTGGGATGGATCACGTATCGGCAGCTCTAAAGTCACACAGATTACAGCGAGCCTCCGATACATCATCCATCCGTTCCACAACTCGGAGCAAAAAACATTTGTGTGTACAATGGGTACCGACCTGAAGGGCACAATAGCAGCTGTGCAGATTGTCCAGGCGTGGTCCAAAGATAAACTCTTCATAGGCCCCTCCTAAAGTCTGAAACAAAAGAGGAACAATTTAGGAGAAGTGATGATTGGTCGATCAGTACATCAGTATAATTCAAGTTTAGATCTGGTCATAAATAAAACTGTATTCATTCAGTACCGGTCATATGCTGGCCTCTCGGCGTTGTTTTGGCACCATCATCAGGGCTGCTGTTAGAAACCTCAGGGCCCCATACAGTAAACCTGACAGGGCCCCACCCTCCAAATAAACACAATTTACAATGCTTTAGTTATGAATGAATACAGCGAGTGATCTGTAACGATCACTCATTGTGTTCATTCAAGAAAGGAAGGGGCTGGTAAATATGACATATTTACTGGAACATTTTCCCCACTGTCCATCCTGAAGGATCATATTGTGTGCTTGCAGCTGCCAGCAGGAAGGAGAGGAGGGAAGTCGGCAGCACTGCAGGGGTGGCGGTGGGGGTGGTGGGTACAAAGGGATATAGGGGGGCCTGGGTATCAGGGGGAAACGTATTGTGCAGAGTGAGGGTGATCGGTACGGCAGGGTGGCAATTACTTGAACTGATCTCTGCATGGCTCTCTCAGAAGCAGATGAAAGCTGGTGGGAGGGAGAGGAAAAGAAGCCGGTTTCAGCTGCCGATCATCCTCCCTGCCCACATTATGATTCACCCTGCTGCCTGGAACCCCCTGCTGGCCTGGACCCAGTACAGGAGGACCGGTGGTACCCCCTTATTCACTGCCCCGACTACCATACATCACCAGCAATGCCACATACAATGATGGCTCATTCACACTAAAGTGTTCAATCGCAGGGCGGTAATGTGCATTATGGCACTCATTAACGTGCGTTTTCTCAAGGCAGCACATTTATCATGAATTGGCGACCAAAGCACCAAAATAGATGAAAAACATGTATTGCGGTGCATTGTTGAACAATGAATAGCACTGCAACGTACATCAAGCAAGTGCATTGCTATGCGCTATGGCAACGCGTGCTCTGTGGTTTAGTGCATGTTGCTACAATGCACACGTGTGAATGAGCCCAGAATGGCAACCATTTCACAAACAAATGCAGTTTTGTTGAGTAAAAAAATAAAAACCAATAACCCCTAGGTGATCTATGTACACTGCATGGATTTTATCAAACTTTGTTGTCTAAAAAGTGAATCAGAATAGCAGTGACCTCTTCATTATTAATCAGCTGAAGCATTGCAGTGTTCTAATGAGGAAAGTTGCAGGGTCTGCATCCCTTTAGAAGTGATTAGCCCTTTGGAAATCTCACCAAGAATGACATTTTTTATTGCAGGGGATGCCCAAAATCTGATTTATATCATAGTGCAGACTTTTGGGAAAATCAGTAAGCAAATCACACAAGCAGGAAATTACATATCTGGGGAACTGTGTACAGAATGCCTCCAGGTTGCCATATTCCATATTTTTTAATTACAAACTTGCATATTGAAAAGTTTACAGCAGTATGGCTTGTGCATGAATTGTATATGCTTGAATGTAATAGTGTTTAGGTCCAATTCGTGGGATGGTACAGCTGTGCACTATGCACAGCTGGACCAGATTCTGTTTTAGTAAATCTCCCCCATTGTGTAGTACATTATTGGACATACGGTGTAGTATAGTCAGTGTAGTACAGTATTGGACATACCGAGTAGTGTAGGCAGTGTAGTACAGTATTGGACATACGGTGTAGTAAAGTATTGGACATACAGTGTAGTATAGTCAGTGTAGTACAGTATTGGACATACAGAGTAGTGTAGGCAGTGTAGTACAGTATTGGACATATGGTGTATAATAGTCAGTGTAATACAGTATTGGACATACAGAGTAGGTTAGGCAGTGTAGTACAGTACTGGACATACAGTGTAGTATAGTCAGTGTAGTACAGTACTGGACATACAGTGTAGTATAGTCAGTGTAGTACAGTACTGGACATACAGTGTAGTATAGTCAGTGTAGTACAGTACTGGACATACAGTGTAGTATAGTCAGTGTAGTACAGTATTGGACATACAGAGTAGTGTAGGCAGTGTAGTACAGTATTGGACATATGGTGTATAATAGTCAGTGTAATACAGTATTGGACATACAGAGTAGGTTAGGCAGTGTAGTACAGTACTGGACATACGGTGTACTATAGTCAGTGTAGTACAGTATTGGACATACAGAGTAGTGTAGGCAGTGTAGTACAGTATTGGACATACAGAGTAGTGTAGGCAGTGTAGTACAGTATTGGACATACAGAGTAGTGTAGGCAGTGTAGTACAGTATTGGACATACAGAGTAGTGTAGGCAGTGTAGTACAGTATTGGACATACAGAGTAGTGTAGGCAGTGTAGTAAAGTATTGGACATACGGTGTAGTATAGTCAGTGTAGTACAGTATTGGACATACAGAGTAGTGTAGGCAGTGTAGTACAGTATTGGACATGCGGTGTAGTATAGTCAGTGTAGTACAGTATTGGACATACAGAGTAGTGTAGGCAGTGTAGTACAGTATTGGACATACAGGGTAGTGTAGGCAGTGTAGTACAGTATTGGACATATGGTGTAGTATAGTCAGTGTAATACAGTATTGGACATACAGAGTAGTGTAGGCAGTGTAGTACATTACTGGACATACGGTGTAGTATAGTCAGTGTAATACAGTATTGGACATACAGAGTAGTGTAGGCAGTGTAGTACAGTATTGGACATACGGTGTAGTATAGTCAGTGTAGTACAGTATTGGACATACAGAGTAGTGTAGGCAGTGTAGTACAGTACTGGACATACGATGTAGGATAGTCAGTGTAGTACAGTATTGGTCATATGGTGTAGTAAAGTTAGTGTAGTACACTATTGGACATAGGTGTAGTGTAGTCAGTGTAGTACAGAATTGAACATACAATGTAGTGTAGTACAGTATTGGACATAGGTGTGGTGTAGGCAGTGTAGTACAGTATTGGACATGCAGTGTGGTGTAGGCAGTATTGGACATAGGTGTAGTGTAGGCAGTGTAGTACAGTATTGGACATGCGGTGTAGTTTAGTCAGTGTAGTACATTTGGACATACGGTGTAGTGTAGTACAGTTGGACATACGGTGTAGTGTAATCAGCGTAGTGAATGAATGAGTGACTTGTATAGCGCTACCTATGCAAACTGAATCGCCTCAGGGCACTTTTGCCACCGGTGTCCATCTGCGGTATAGAACGGTACTTTACCCCAAGGGGTCCCGACGCACTTACAAACACATACACAAACACATACACATACACATATTTGGCCATTTTTTTTTCTTTGACAGGATCTAATTAACCTACCAGCATGCCTTTGGAGTGTGGGAGGAAACCTGAGTACCCACGCAGGCACAGGGAGAACATGCAAACTCCAGGCAGATGGTGTCGTGGTCGGGATTTGAACCAGCGACCCTATTGCTGCTAGGTGAAAGTGCTAACCACTACACCACTGTGCTGCCCTACAGTGGTGTACAGTTGGACATACGGTGTAGTGTATAGTACAGTTGGACATACGGTGTAGTGTAGTCAGTGTAGTACAGTTGGACATACGGTGTAGTGTAGTCAGTGTAGTACAGTTGGACATAGGGTGTAGTGTAGTCAGTGTGGTGCAGCGTCAAGCTTCATCTCATCCAATCCAGTGAAGGGACTTACCGCAGGTTGGGTGTCCACCAGGCACAGCTCCATTTCCAGGATTTGTTCAGGTTTCACCCCGAGCCTTTCACAGAGCAAACTGAGCAGCAGAGAGTGATGGCGCTCCACCTTATTCAGGAGACAAAAACCACAAACATTTTACAAAGAATGTTACCTGGAGGATAAAATATCCTAATTTTAGTGTATGCAAAGCTACAACCTTTTATAATGTTGTTTTGTACAGAGTGGAGAAGACTAAACCCAAAAATAAATTTAATCTGGATGTGTTTAGGGAACCCAAATCTATGTACACTACAAACTGTATGATTGAATCGGTTCTGAAATCGCTGTTTTACTAACCTGACAGCATATTATTCTAAATAGGAAACCTTAATTTTTTTTGCAAATATTAAAGATTCCAACTACCAGCAAGAATAAGTCCTTACATTTAAAGAGCACCTGTCATTTCAGATCCATCATGGCAGCGCCTGTTAGCGGGCATGCAATCACCCGCTGCCGCCACGTCCCTCACCTTGTTGTGTCACTGCCGCATCACCAGCCAGTGAATGAGACTGTCGGTGAGTCAACAGCGGGTCAGAGGAGGAGCCACTGCGGGACAGAGATGACAGCTGCTCTTTAAAAATTATGATTTAAATCAAGCCTTTTTACTAGTGATTTAAATCGACTTGAATTAAATCAAATCCACTCTGGGGGAGACTGAGTTATAAGGTTTTTTTTCCCCCATATTCGTCATTCCCCAGACAAAATGGGCCCGGAGTTCAGCTTTAAAAGGAGATCTTGCATCAAAATACAAAGTCCACTCATGTTATCCAGGCCCCCTGCCCCTTTAAAAATCACCAGTAAGAGGTTTCAAAATGTACCTGTAAAAGGGAAAAAAAAAAAAAAAAAAAGGAAGAAAAGAAGAATGGAGAAGTTAGATCTATATTTGCCTCCCCTTATCTTCCGCATCGATTGATGGGACATCAGCTTCTTTTCGGGATTCTGGGATAATTCCCAAAGAATGTAGATCCAGCGAAATCTTGTGAGAAGACACTCCAGTCCATTGAGAGCATCCATTAGTGATATTTGGGCTGCTCTGTATTTCCCAGGATCTCACCGGAAGGAAGGGGTGGAAGATGAGGGCGAGGCAAGTATAAATCTTTTTCTTTACCAATACAATTTGGAACTTACATTAGGTGATTTGTGAAAAAGGACGGACCCCTGTCAGTGTAAGCAGACCTTATATTTTAACTGCCCATACACGTAGCAATATTCAGTCAATTTTGAGCCATCAGGAATAGTAAACACACGATCAACAATAACCTAAAACTAAAGATTTTACCCCAACATTTTCTATTCCTGATATGCTCCTGCTGTACCATGTACTTGTATGAGAGTCTCCTGTTCTCTTTGTATTACTTCCTTTGTGTGAAATCCCTGGTGTTCCTGCCAGTCCCTTAAAAACTGACCACAATGAGCAAGAGAACACAGTGTGGTCAGTTCTCTACCTGTGCTGGGAACTCTTTTAATCAGGACCGCTGATAAGGCAGTACAGCCGGCCCTCCTGTACCGGGCCCGTGCCCCATCAGTTCCAAAGAGGGGTCTGGGCACCTGCTGATTGGGAGGGCTGGCTGTACTTGTACTTGTGGATCCCCCTGCAGTGCTGCCAACTGTCTCCCTCCAGCTGCAGGGGGATTGGTTCTAGTATCTGCCCTCTCCACCCGCTGCCCAGGGCATCCCATGTGCCCCTTCTCCCCCACAGCGTTGTTGGCTTGCCTTCTCTCCCATCTCGCAGGCAACTGCTGCAGGGCACAGGAGGATTGGGTTTAGGATGGAAAGCGAGGAGGGGGGGGGGATAAATATGTCATTCACCTGCCCCTTGCTTTTCTGAATGAGCACAGTGAGTGATCGGTACCAATCGCTCCTGTGTGCAGTCATAACTCAAGCATAGTAAAAGTTGTTTACTATGTTTCAGTTTATGAATGAACAGAAAGCTGTTCATTTATTCACTGTCCAGGGCAGGTTTGGCTTCAGAGAAAAGGACTGGGGAATCTCTGTCCTCAGTCCCCTTCAGAAGTGAAACATCAGGGTTCTGTTTAGACCCCTAATATTCAACAAAGCCCCTCAACAGGGCAGTTACAAAAAAACAAAAACAAATTAAGGGCTCATTCACTTGTGCTTTGCTCCCTGAAGAGCAGTCAGCATTTGGATCATTCTTTAGTGTGCATTTGACAGTGAGGAGGCATACTTTCCTGTCAGGTAGGTTAAATGGGACCCTGTGATTTCTAACAGCAGCCCAGTCTCCAATGATTAAGCTTGTCCTGACACCCTCTACCCTTGCACAGCCATTTATTGAGAAGTTCGGTGTACTGCTGTTTCTCCTCCCCTAGCTCTTATGCAGCTGAGAACGGAAGAAATGTGATCACGTATAAAGAAAGAAAAAAAAAAAAAGGGGGGGGGGTGCTTATAATGTGTTTTGTTTTTATATACCAATGATTTGCCTTCCATTTCTATTTTAAACTGAATGGGTTACAAGGTGATCGTTTACATACACTTAAGCTGTCCTCCACCCATGAGTTTGATCACCCAAAATAAATTGTACACTTAAAGCTTCAATGCTGTTTATTGAAAAATGTTCCTCATCATGTTCAGTCAGGTTTTCAATTTCAATCCCATCTCCTTGTAGTTGATCAATGCCAGCATTTTATGTCTTTGATTCCTCTGCATTTTTAGGTAGCACAGTATTGTACTGTGTTAGCCATCAATTAATGAAGAAAGTTTGAAGTTTTAGTGATACATTTAAAATATATATAAAGCCTGAAGGAGGGGTCTAGGGCACCTAAAAGCTTGCATCTTTAATAACTTAAGGTAGCCAATAAATGGTATTGCTTAAAAAAGACAAGCTTGGCTAAAGCTTTTTTGGCCATACTTGTCTTGTAGGTCACAGGAGTGCAATTACTGTTGCTCTCTTGTGACTGAGAGTCAGCTGACAATCGTAACAGAGCCACTGCAGGCTCTGGAAGGATCCAAACCATATTGTCGGGATCCACTCAGCTGCCTGATTGGCAGCTGGTTCTGGCTCTCAGCTCACAGCTGAGAGCCAAAGCCAGCTTTGTCCACCCCTTCCCCAGTCCAGCGCTGCAGTGAGCCCTGAAAGGGGCAGAGTGGAGAGCAGTGACCGACAGTTACTGCTCTCTGCTCCAAGAAGACTAAGAGCTGAGCAATCAGCAGTCCTGTGATTGGTCAGATCTTAGTGTTAGAGCCGACGTGGGACAGCTGCAGGATTGGAGCGAGTTATGTGTGGTCCCCCACCCTCCCAAGTCCAAGTCCATACTTCTCCTTTAAACTCAAAACTTTGTGAAAATCTGACAAAGGATAGAATGGCAAGTTTCAATCAAATTGCCAACTATATGGCCAACTTTAGGGCTTAGAGATATGGATTTTTTTATTAGCTCACTTGTGCTGCTAAAATTTCTAGCAATTAATCTCTAGGAGTAGCAACTAAATCAAACGGCACCCTACGGAGTGGGCTACAGTACTATCTTGTAGTTACCATTTGCACATGAATAGGAGCAATGTCCGATGTAGACAATTCCCAGATATATAATAGTTAGCAGGATAGAGCACAATCTACTTTTATCCTTCTATTCATTTTTTTTTTTTTTTTTTTTTTTTTTTTGGGGAAGGGGTATTGAATGGGTCGTCCTTTCCCACTATAGTCAATGAAAGTCCTTCCCATGTAAACCAGACTTATCTGATAGGACCTCATCTAGAGTTTTTGGGGATGACCCTTAAATGAAGGAGTCTGGTGGTCTGATTTATACTATTTCTTTCTATAATGTATTTTTATGAAATTCCCAGTCAGGGTTCCCATCAGACTTGAAGTCTTTACTTCTCCAGCTGGAAGTGGACTTACACGTGCCATTTCCATGTACACCATGGGCAATAGTGACCCTTCATGCCCTGCCATTATCATCAAAAGGCCCAGTAATGTGCATTTATGTGTCCGAAAATGGATAACACACATCATTGCATTTCACAGATGTGAACTAGGATCATTTAAAACAATGGGTAACTTAAGCAGATTGACCTGTGTTAAAATGTGTTAATAAAGTTAGTGTCTAAACTTACCCATCTACAGGTGACAGATACACAATAATACATATATATGCTATAGAACAGATGGACAGCCTCACCTGGTTCTGGGTCCCTCCAGAGGAGTGGCAGGATGACCCAGAATCCAAAGATTCCTTTTCCAGACCTTCTTGTATGGAGGAGGCCAGGATTGGAAGCCTGTAATAGTAAATGTTGAGGTTATGAATCTCACGTATGAACAGTGGAATGTGGAATTTGCAGAAGCTCCAACTTTACTCACAGGTGCTGCTCCGTGTTGGGTCCAAAATTTTCATTAATGTTCCTCTGCAGGTGGATTGCCAGGTGAGGGATGCGCAGGATTGGGCGCTCCACATAAACCAGGCGGTGCTGCAGCCGATGCCCTTCCTGAGAAAGACACAAGAGGTGATATTCCCTTGGAGAGATACAGTCAGTGTCAGTTATTGTTTTGTACAGTGACCAACTATGGTCAGTAGTGACCAAAAAGCAATACGAGACACAATTCCTTATTCCTTTGCTATGTCCTTATGATTGAACAGATACATTTGTTTTAATATACTGTGCACATGGCAACCAGGACTCGTTGTCAAACTACAGCCCCTTAGTGCTTGTTGTGGGGCCCTTGGACCCCAACAGTCAGTACTGGTAGCATTGATTTGTAAAGTGGCACAGAATGTATTCCATCTCCAACCACACCAATAGCATGTCCTCAGTCTCTGAACCATTTCTTCTAGTATGTCCTCAGTCTCTGACAGCATTCTGTAGTGTTAGCTAGTAGCAGTTAGTCACATTCAACTGGACTTGTTCTGCAATACTGAAGAGGTTTCGTACCTTCTTCAAGCCACTTCTTCAGCTACAATGAGTGTCAGGAAGATACCCCAGCATTTATATCCACAAAAGGTAGAACCAAAACCTTAATCCAAGCTCTGAAATTTGTTGATGTTGATTGTTCAAGAACAGAATGAGAACTATTCTAGTTATATAATCCCACCCTTGGTGTCAAGAAGTCTACAAAGTCCCACCCTTGTTGTCAAGAAGTCTACAAAGTCCCACCCTTGGTGTCAAGAAGTCTACAAAATCCCATCCATGGTGTCAAGAAGTCTACAAAATCCCATCCATGGTGTCAAGAAGTCTACAAAATCCCATCCATGGTGTCAAGAAGTCTACAAAATCCCATCCATGGTGTCAAGAAGTCTACAAAATCCCATCCATGGTGTCAAGAAGTCTACAAAATCCCATCCATGGTGTCAAGAAGTCTACAAAATCCCATCCATGGTGTCAAGAAGTCTACAAAATCCCATCCATGGTGTCAAGAAGTCTACAAAATCCCATCCATGGTGTCAAGAAGTCTACAAAATCCCATCCATGGTATCAAGAAGTCTACAAAATCCCATCCATGGTGTCAAGAAGTCTACAAAATCCCATCATTGGTTTTAAGAAGTCTGCATATGTATTAATTCCTCAAATTTTCATGACTAAAAGTGTGAATTGTAAAATCTCCAGGGCAGAGATGTTGAAACTGCATTATTTGTCAGAGACAGATGGTGTTGAAGGTCCCCACCCCGATTCCAGTTTGACGTAGATGGCTTCTTTCACACCTCTGGTGAACCAGTTGTCCTCTGCCCAAAATGTGGACTTCCCTTTCCTCAATGTTCTTGGACAATGAACATCTACACATTCTATGGTGATTGCAATAGGGTATCTGTGCTACCTGCGTGGATGTAAAAAGCTGGGGTATATTCCTGACAGACATTAGAACTGAAGTGACTTGAAAAAGCTAAGAAATGTCTTCAATATTACAGAGCAGGTCCACTGAATGTGACCAACTACTACAAGATATACCATGACCTGGAGAAATGAGAACCTTCACAGACATTCTATAGTGTTGCATATACTGATTATCATGTCCAGGTGGTTGAGGTCCTCATGATTCCTGCCTTGATTAGTGCTAGGCACTAAAATCCAATCCAATCCAGTCATAAACAGTGCCTCAACAGCAAAGCAACTGTTAAAGTGGGCCAATGTCACATACATATTAAGAATGGCACAGTACAAACATTCAATAAAAGTATTTTAGTTCTACCCGTCCTAATTGGCTGCACTCAGTCAGGAGCTGCATTCATTGGTCCCTGGTCCTCAACATTCATTCTCATAAAGCCAATCCGTGTCTAATAAACAATGGTAAGGGTTTGCTTAACATTTCAAGGGCTTTCAATATGCCTTTATCCCAGCATTTTTTGTATAACTAAACAAGATAATATACTATCTACTATATACAGCCATTCTCTCTTGATAATAATGAAGATATCCATTAACTGTTTTTGGGTTATTAGAAGATTTATGAATATTCTAAGAAAAGGACAGGAAATGTTGGAGATTGCCTTAGTAATGCTTTGTGGGCATCAGTTAAAATGTATGTAAACTCTTCACAATGAATGTCTTCCATTTGCTCCCCTTTTGTCCGTTAAAAGATAAAATTTCAGTTACTGCAATGTTTTCATAGTTACAATGGTCCAGCTTGATATGCATAGGACATACCCGTAGGATCCCCATGGAAGCTGGAAATCCCTGAAGTAGACAACACCACTACAGTTATCTCCACTAGCTTCTGGGCCTCATTCAAGTGGATGCCCTGATCCACTGTGAACACAGGAGGCCGCTCGCTCAGCATGGACTCTATTCAAGAACACTTTACATTTTCTCAATGAATGCAAAGTTCTCTGATTGGATGAGGTGGAGAGGAAAGAAGAGAAGAGAAGAAAGAAGAAGAGGAGAAAGAAGAGAAGAAAGAAGAAGAGGAGAAAGAAGAGAAGAAAGAAGAAGAGGAGAAAGAAGAGAAGAAAGAAGAAGAGGAGAAAGAAGAGAAGAAAGAAGAAGAGGAGAAAGAAGAGAAGAAAGAAGAGAAGAAGAGAAGAGAAGAAAGGAGAGAAGAGGAGAAGAGAAGAAAGGAGAGAAGAGGAGAAGAGAAGAAGAAAAGAAAGAAGAGAAGAAAGAAGAGAAGAGAAGAAAAGAAAGAAGAGAAGAGAAGAAAAGAAAGAAGAGAAGAGAAGAGAAGAGAACGAAGAGAAGAACGAACAGAAGAACGAAGAGAAGAAAGAAGAGAAGAACGAAGAGAAGAGAGAAGAGAAGAAAGAAGACAAAAGAAAAAAGGAAAGAAAAGAGAAGAGAGAAGAGAAGAAAGAAGAGAAGAGAAGAGAGAAGAGAAGAAAGAAGAGAAGGGAAGAGAGAAGAGAAGAAAGAAGAGAAGAGAAGAGAAGAGAAGAGAAGAGAAGAGAAGAACGAAGAGAAGAAAGAAGACAAAAGAAAAGAGGAAAGAAAAGAGAAAAAGAAAAAGAGAAAAAGAACAGAGAAAAAGAAAAAAGAGAAAAAGAAAAAAGAGAAAAAGAAAAAAGAGAAAAAGAAAAAAGAGAAAAAGAAAAAAGAGAAAAAGAAAAAAGAGAAAAAGAAAAAAGAGAAAAAGAAAAGAAAAAAAGAAAAGAAAAAAGAGAAGGGAAGAAGAAAAGAGAAGAGAATAATAAGAGAAGGAAGAAGAGAAGAGAGAAACAGAAGAGATCAAAAGAAAGGAGGTGTCCTGTAGTCCTGGCCTAAGGCTGCTCAATCGTAGATACAAATATATTGGATCAGAGCACATCTTTGCAGTCTGTACTGGTGATAGAATACGGTCGGACTCACTGACCTTAACGATCACTCTCCCTGCCACCGTCAGATCCCGGTCAAACCAGGTGCTCCAGATTCCTCCACCGTAGCACTCCACCCCAACCTGAAGGTAGCCACACTGGCCACGAGTCGACCTGCGTTTTACCTGCACCCAGGAAAAGCCAGAAAGAAGACTTACGGGATGTCTGAAAACACATGGAGATAACACAGGAGACCACTGACCCGGAGAGGTCCTCTTACCCTCAGGCACGGGCTGTCTGTGTGGGCTCCAATGATGGTAAATCCGTTTCCATGCTGGTAATGCCCACCCACAGCGAAGGCCACCAAAGTGGAGTAATTGCGGGTTATAAAATACTAAAAAAGGAGATTGGAGAGAGTAAATAGATGCCACCAATGTGCCCGATGTTCCCAGGCTCTGGGGCAGAGAGCATACCTTGTGGTTGGGTTTGATCTCCCAGTGGTCAGCTTCCTTCAGCTCCTGGAATCCGGCCTGAAGAAGACGATTCTTACACTCCTCAACCACTGGAGAGGAAGACAATGAGTTCTATAGATTATTATCATTTTATCAGAACCGCACAGGGTTAACAATTACAACAGCAACTTTACATGTATGCATAAAACCAGCATTATAAAGATTAAAGTGGACCTCCAGCCTTACCTTCAGTCTTGCACAATTGTACTGGTGCCTCTCCTCTCTGTACTGAAATGTTTTCTCTAATTTCACTGCACACTGTGAGCTTCCCACAATGTGCATTAGAAGCTGCATCAAGTCAGATAGTGCCCACCTTAATTTCTGGGCTGTGGGACGTCCAGCATCATCTAGCACTTTCCTCCCCAGCCTGTCCCTGGCCCACCCCTCTCCTTCATTGGACTTTAGTTCTGTCAATCATATAGGCTCAGCATTACATGTGGGTCTTGCCTAGGGTGGTCTGCAAGCAAATTCAGCCTGCCTAGGAATGCCCACTCCTCCATACTGACATCTCCACGTCAAAGCATTTGCAAAATATCTACTAAGAACCAGCCCACTGCTTGCATCAGTGCTGAGGACTCGCGATATCACTGGGATTCTGTGCCTCTCTATGTAATGCAGGCAGATCATGGCTGATGGGAGATCTGGCAGGGTGCTGTACATAGCTTCCTGAAAATATCACAGCACCCTGCTAAACCCCTCCCACCATCCATGATCTGCCTGCATTACATAGAGAAGCACAAAGACCCAGTGATGACATCACTGCATCTAAACTAGGAATGGAATAAAAATATGGGGGTGCTGAACCAGGGAAAGGCAAACAGGTGCGATTCCCTCGCTCGCAACCACCCGCACAATTGTGAACCTAGCGTAAGGGCCGGTTTACACCAGAACGCGTTCTGTGCGCGAATTCCCCACCACGTTCAAAAAACGCACTGCACTTGCAATCTGCAGCGGATGTCAATGTTAACGCTCACACCCAGTGCGTTTGCCTGCACCGGATCGCATGGTACAGTAATACCATGCGATCTGGTTGCGGTGTGTGTTTTGAAAAGTAACGCATGCACTACTTTTGGTGAGGTCCAGGGCAATTTTGGATCATTCAAATAAATGTGCTGAAATCGTACTGCCTCCGGAATACATGTGAATCACACAGAATCGCAGAGCTTTCCTATGGGATTCATGCTTTGAGCCGCCCTAAAAGCAGCTTAAGTACCCAAGACCAAAGTTTTGTTTCTAGCTTTAGATACAGTGTGAAAGGATTGGAACTGCAGTCAAACTTTTACAGAGAGTCACCCTCTTATTTATCTTAGGCTGCATTTTGCCATGCGTTTCAGAAACGCGCTGCAATAGCGGGCTGCACTTGTGGCTTTGTTCATGGTTAAATGGCACCCCAAGCGTGGGTAGCTGACGCGCTTTTTGCTGCATGTTTGTCGTGCTACAAAATGTGCTAAGATGCGCACTGAAAAAACACCCAACGCTCAGCGACTGAAGAGGTTCTGGAGCTACTTTGGAGCATCGGTCGTGCATAGGACAAAGCATTCAAGTGTATAGGCTACCTCAGGAACCATGCAAAAGAAAAAAAAACCCCTAGTGGGGATGGACTTCCCATTATGCCCAGGTATGAATGGGGCCTTAGTGGGACAGAAACTGATGGGAAATGTAATATTTTAGGGTAGAAACCTTACCAAGGGGACAGACAGTGAGTTCCCACTACAATCGGGCGTGAATTGGGCCCTCATGGGACAGAAGTTGATGGTAAATGCGAAACAATACCAAGGAGACATAAAACCAAAAACAAAAACCCAACCTATAGAAGCAGTATTCTACTTACTTGTTTTGTACAAACTCTCCTCACTCCGGCCCTACACATAGTCAGACTTGTTTGTTCCCCTTAGTGGTTAACCATCAGACCATCTGGTAGTTAACCACTAAGAGGAACAAGCAAGTGTGACCTTGTACCTGAAGTTGATGTGCTGAAAGCAGACAAAAAAAAAAACAAAACGGGCAAGCCTAAGGATTTGAGTGGCTTTGACAAGGTTCAAATTGTATTGTCTAGACCAGTGGTCTCCAAACTGGGGCCCGGGGGCCAGATGCGGCCCTTTGCTTGCTTTTATGCGGCCCTTGGGGCACTATTTTTATCCACTGATACCAACATTGGGACATAATTCCCCCCCACTGACAAAGATGGGGCACAATTCCTCCCAACGACACTAAGAGTGGGGCCCAATGACACCAATGATGGGGCACAATTCCTCCCAATGACAACAATGGTGGGACGCTATTCCTCCTACTGACATCAATGATGGGGAATTGTTTATTTCTAATGACATCGGGACCTTTTCTACTCCCTATGGCCACAGTCTGGCCCCCCTTAAGTCTGAAGGACAGTAAACTGGCCCTTTGTTTAGAAGGTTTGGAAACCCCTGGTCTAGACGACTGGGTCAGAGCAATTTCAAAACTGTGGCTCTTGTGAGATGTTCCCGGTCTGCAGTAATCAGGACCGACCAAAAAAGAGGTCCAAGGAAGGAAAACCAGCGATAGAGCCATGGGTGGTCATAGGTCACTGATGTACGTGAGGAGCGAAGGCTGGCCTGTGTAGTCTGATCCAATAGAAGAGCCACTGTAGCTCAAATAAGGTGTTGACTACTCCAAATTCTCCCCAAGGCCCCTTTCACACTGGGGCGGTTTGCAGGCGTTATTGCGCTAAAAATACCGCCTGCAAACCGCCCCTAAACAGCCTCCGCTGTTTGTTCAGTGTGAAAGCCCGAGGGCTTTCACACTGAAGCGGTGCGCTGGCAGGAGAAGAAAAAATCTCCTGCAAGCCGCATCTTTGGAGCGGTGAAGGAGCGGTGTATGCACCGCTCCTTCACCGCTCCTGCCCATTGAAATCAATGGGACAGCTCGGCTATACCCCGGCAATACCGCGGCTATAGCCGCGCTGTACGGGTGGTTTTAACCCTTTTTCGGCCGCCAGCGGGGGGGTTAAAACCACACCGCTAGCGGCCGAATACCGCGGTAAAACAGCGCTAAAAATAGCGCTGTTTTTCCGCCGACGCCCCCTACCGCCCCAGTGTGAAAGGGGCCTAAGGCTCGATTCACATCTATGCATGTTGCTTTTGAGCGTTTTTGGAGGTTTTTTTTGTGATGCTTGCCACGTTTTTGAGCAGCGTTTTTACAGCTTTTTTGCAGCGTTTTTGCCGCGTTTTGCGTTTTTTTTTTTTTTTTTACAGTTTTTTTAGACTGTATACAGTCTAGAAAAAAAAAAAAAAAAACCACGCCAAAAACGCTGCAAAAACGCTGCACTTGCGTTTTTGATGCTGGTCCATTGAATTATATTACATGCAAAACGTTGCATTTTGCATGAAAAAAAGTCCCTGACGCTTTCCAATAATGCAGAGGTACAAAAAGGCATTGATGTGAACATGTACCATAGGAACCCATGTTAAAAAATTCCCATGCATTTCTGCAAAATGCATCAAAAAACGCGCTAGTGTGAATAGAGCCTTAGTGGAGATGGCAGAGGCAGCAGCACCCGATAGCCTATTGAAAATTTGGCTTGGGTTAGGACACCACTGGATCCCTGGGCAGGTAAGTGTCCTAATATTAAAAGTCAGCAGCTACAGTATTTGTAGCTGCTGACCAGTGGTGGCAAGTCTATTAGCCCCCCCCCCCCATCTATGCTTCTGGCCCCCTAATCTACATGCGGGGCATCGAACGCATGGATTCCAATGGATTCTAATGGGGTTTTTTCTGAGGCTCAAATAGGCTTTAAAAAAAAAGGGTTGCCTCAGAGCGCAGAGCACTCTCCCGCCGAGGTGGGTAGGAGGTGGCGTTGGTTTGCTGCCCTCCCCCCCCCCCCCCCCCCCCAAATTATTGAGCACCAGCCGCCACTGCTGATGACTGTAATGTTTTTTTTCTGCAGGAGCCAGGAGCTCCGCTTTAAATCTGCTATGGACAGCTTGGTTCCAGATATCACAGCATACCTTCGGAGGTCTAGTGGAGCCCATGCCTCACCGGGTTATGGTGGGTGGTCATAATGTTATGGTTGATCGGTGTATGGAGAAGATTCACACAGAAGATTTTTCTATTATAAATGATCGGTTTATTGCACATATACAGTATGTGTACAGACTTTTGTACAGCAAAGTTCTCAGCTGATGTACTATGCAGCGATTGATTGCAGTTTTTAATGGATTGGAGATTTGTCATTAATATTGGTGTTTTTGTATTATTTTGCTTTTTTTTTTTTTTTTAAATATGGAACTAGTAAGATTTTGAAGGGAAGATGTCACTTATACACATAATCTAATCTTTATATTTTATACTTTTGTTTTGAGATTTGGGAGCGCTGCATTTTTTATAATTTATTAAATGTCCACTATGGAGTCATTTACAGCATTGTAAAACCTAAAGCATTTTCTATCCTTACTGCACAATATCCAAAACCTAAAAAAAAAAAAAAAAAGTTTTGATTCGATTTAGGTTTTATCCGATTTCTCCTTGCATAGCTCCCAATAGTTAAAGAGGTCTATTTATAAAAGATTGTGCGGATGTGACATGTATTTTGCACAATTCAGGAGAAAATTGCTGTACTTCCTCTATTAGGTGATTCCTATATTCTCAACGCCACCTAGTGGTCTTTTCAGAAATACTTCAATCAGGAGAGAAAAAAAAAAAAGTATTGTGCCCACTAGAGACTAGATCAGTGGTTCTCAAACTTTCTAGTGCTGTGACCCCTTGATAAAATTTCCTAAGTTGTGGGGACCCCTAACAGTAAAATGATTTTTGTAGCGTGGGTTGTCAGCACCCAAGGCAAAACAAGTAATTTGCGCCCCTAACTCACGGACATTTAGCGCTCCCTGAGTCCCTTCCACTCGTACAGTTTTAAAACCCCTTACGGTACATTTTAGGATTACCACTCTTTCTCTTTGTTCTCCTTTCTTTCCCTTTTATCTCTCTATCCTAATTTCTTGCCACCCCCCCCCCCCCATTCCTCTCTCTAGTTGTCTTTCTTGTTCTTTCTCTTATTCTTTCTCTCCCCTTTTCTTTGTTCCTCTCCCTCTTTTCCTCTCCCTTCCATGTATTCTATATTTTTATTCCTTCTCTTACTCATTGGTGGGGGGAATGGGATGAGTGGCATTGCTGGCGGGGGTTTTGATCAGCCAACTTAGGTGCTCTTGATCAAGGTCATCTGCTGATCTGAGAACTGTAGTGGGGACTTTTAATGGCAACTCTAATCCCAGGTAGTGTTACTCACTGTGTCTCCGACTTTGTGGTGTCTCGCAGCAGTGACACCTATGCCGAAATCAGGAGATAGGGTCTTCTCTAGCCCCACCCACCTTATTCCTCACCACTCAGCTTTCCTCTAGTCTCTGCCCCCCCAGCCATGCTGTGAACTGAATGGGTGGCTGCGAAGGGGCTGAGTGGGCGGCCGCGGGCTCCAGGAACAGTCCAGCTGGGCGGCCGCGGGCTCCAGGGATAGCCCTTCTGGGCGGTCGTGAAAAGGCTGGGAGAGCAGCGTGGGCTTCAGGAACAGCCCAGGATTTGGTGACCCCTGGCAAATTGTCATTTGACCCCCGAGGGGCTCCCGACCCCCGGGTTGAGAACCACTGGATTAGATGGTGCTGACAACATAGGAAACGCACATAACAGAGGAAGTATGGCATTATTTATCCAGATTGTGGGAATGTTTGTCACATTTGCACAACAAATGTTTTACACGTAGGACTTCAAATTGTCATACCAGCAATAAAATTAGAAACTCTCCTTTGCAAGGTTGCCACAACTTTCCCTCTAGTGTGCATGTGCAGTTATTAGGTCATACGCTCTTGTGTGTGTGTGTATTATATATGACTCCCTCTAGTGTGCATGCGCAATTATTGCGATTGGCAGCTCCCTCTAATGTCCATGAGCAGTTATTGTGTCATAAGCTTCAACACGTGTGGACTGCGCATGCACAATTAGTGTGACTGGCCGCTCCCTCTAGTGCACAGGCGCAGCTATTGCGTCAGAGGCTCTGGGATGCGTGTCGGCTCCCTGCAGTGCACATGTTTTTTTGTCTGCAGCTCCCTGTAGTGCACATGCTCAATTATTGTCTCATAGGCTCCAAGATGGGTGTGTGGACTCCCTCTAGTGCACATGCGTAATTAGTGTGACTGGCAGCTCCTAGTGCACATGTGCAATTAGCGTGACTGGCAGCGCCCTCTAGTGTGCATGCGCAATTAGCGTGACTGGCAGCTTGCTCTAGTGCACAGGCGCCGCTATTGTGTCAGAGGCTCTGGGATGCGTGTCGGCTCGCTGCAGTGCACATGTGCAGTTTATTTGTCTGCAGCTCCCTGTAGTGCACATGCGCAGTTATTGTGTCATAGGCCCCAGGATGTGCATCGGCTCCCTCCAGTGCGCATGCACAGTTTTGTGCCCGGTGCCATCATGTTCAGATCCCCTCTACTGCGAATGCTTGTTTTCTGTGTCCCTCTAGCATACAAGTGTCAGTCAACTTGCAAATCTCTGCCCGTCACTGGAAGAGAAAAGGACCATCATGAAGAGGTCACATGACTGCAGAGAAAGAATTAATAAAAAAGTGTTTTTAGTATTTTTTTATGAACCATCAGAGATGGTGGATATATAATAAAGGGAGCACTTGGACCGTTGGTTGATATTGCCGAAATGTCTCCTTTAAATCTCAGCGGATCAAACATAGAAGAAGGAGTTTGTGCCTCTCATCTTATCTCTCGGGCTGGTCTTCAGTGATCTAGGTATAAAGTCCATATCCAGGCTTCACAAAAAGCCTCTGAGCAAAGGGCAAGTTCTCCCCATAAGAAGCACAGGACACCATGTGAGAGGGAAGCTATACACAGAGCACAAAGGACAATGTGCCACCATGAGTCCCATCTCATAGCTGATCTTAGATGACCGTTCTCCAAGTTACGTCTACTGGTCACCCCGGGCTCACTGTGCTCAGCATGCGGGGAGTGATAAAAATTCATTTTCTTATGGAGATAAAGTGGACCTTCACCCTAAACTCTCCTCCCCCTGTCCTCTCACAAATTGTAATTGAAAGTTATTAAAACTGACATAGAAACATAGAAAAGTGATGGCAGAAAAAAAAAAAAAAAAAGACATTGGGTCTGGCCATTTTTAAAAAAAAAAATTTTTCATTTCATACATGTCTTGTATTATTATTTTTTTATTTCTCTACAGGTTCTGTATTTTTTTTTCTCTCCTCCCCCTGTCCCTCTCACAAATTGTAATGGAAAGTTATTAAAACTGACATAGAAACATAGAAAAGTGACGGCAGAAAAAAAAGACATTGTGTCTGGCCATTTTTTTTTCTTTTTCATTTTATACATGTTTTGTATTTTTTTTTTCTCTACAGATTTTGTATTTTTTTCTCTACAGGTTTTGTATTTTTTTTCCTCTACAGGTTTTGTATTTTTTTCCCCTCTACAGGTTTTGTATTTTTATTTCTCTATAGGTTTTGTATTTTTTTTCCCTCTACAGGTTTTGTATTTTTATTTCTCTCCTCCCCCTGTCCTCTCACAAATTGTAATGGAAAGTTATTAAAACTGACATAGAAACATAGAAAAGTGACGGCAGAAAAGAAGACATTGAGTCTGGCCATTTTTTTTCTTTTTGATTTTATACGTGTTTTGTATTTTTTTTTTTCTCTACAGGTTTTGTATTTTTTTTTCCTCTACAGGTTTTGCATTTTTTTCCCCTCTACAGGTTTTGCATTTTTTTTCCTCTACAGGCTTTGCATTTTTTTTTTCTCTACAGGTTTTGCATTTTTTTCCCCTCTACAGGTTTTGCATTTTTTTTTCCTCTACAGGTTTTGCATTTTTTTCCCCTCTACAGGTTTTGCATTTTTTTCCCCTCTACAGGTTTTGCATTTTTTTTTCCTCTACAGGTTTTGCATTTTTTTTTCTCTACAGGTTTTTTATTTTTTTTTTCCCTCTACAGGTTTTGTATTTTTATTTCTCTACATGTTTTGTATTTTTTTTCTCTCCTCCCCCTGTCCCTCTCACAAATTGTAATGGAAAGTTATTAAAACTGACATAGAAACATAGAAAAGTGACGGCAGAAAAAAAAAAAGACATGGAGTCTGGCCATTTTTTTTTCTTTTTCATGTTATACATGTTTTGTATTTTTTTTTTCTCTACAGGTTTTGTATTTTTTTTTCTCTACAGGTTTTTTTTTTCCTTTCTCTACAGGTTTTGTATTTATATTTCTCTACAGGTTTTGTGTTTTTTTCCCCTCTACAGGTTTTGCATTTTTTTTCCCCTCTACAGGTTTTGCATTTTTTTTCCTCTACAGGTTTTGTATTTTTTTTCCTCTACAGGTTGTGTATTTTTTTTTCTCTACAGGTTTTGTATATTTTTTTTCTCTACAGGTTTTGTATTTTTTTTTACCCCCTCTACATATTTTTTTATTCTCCACATGTTCTCTATTTTTCGTTTCTCTACATGTTCTACAGATCCCCCACCACCTTTTCATGGAGGTTAAGGTGAGAGGGAGGTGTTTTGTAGTCCTAACACACTCTCTGTACTGAGATGACAGCGCTGCTCCTCCATAGATACAGTACACTGAGAGTTGTCACCCTAGGACAGGAAGAGTCTCATTGGCAGATGAAATTAAAAGGAAACAAAAAGCCAGAAAAAAAGAAAAAACGAATGCAGCCACCATATCCAAGGAATGTAAGCTGTAATATATGTAATTTATTTAAATGTCTGGCACACTAAACTTACCATGGTATGGAGAAACGCCACGGTTCAGGAACTTCAGGAACTCCCTGGCTGCCACCTGCGCTGCCTCCCGTGTGCCCTTCATGGCCGCCTGCTGTAAAATAAGCGAAGATCAATTTTATGTGTTGTAATGTAGATGACACAAATCAAAGCTGGCAGGCCTGTTTTGGCCAGCAGGTGGCGTATGTATGCATAGTGCAGGTCAGGAGCGAATAAAATAACAGATTTTTTTCTAAGGGTAGTATTGATAAAAAATTAAAAAAATGTGCAGAGCTATTCGTATTTTATAAGCACATGTACATTCATTCTGTGCCAAATCAAGGCCAAACTGAATTGTTGTTGGGGTATTTTCTCTCCAGGTCAAATGTTCATTATAGAGTGAATAAAAGGTAAATACATTATGGCCACTAGATGACGTTAATGATAAGACTTATTAACAACTTGCTGACCGCCGCATGCCGATGTACGTCCTAAGTTTGGCGGCGGATATCGTTGTTATGGCAGCAGCTAGCTGCCATAACCCTGGTATCCCGTTTTCGTGTGGTGGTCGGCTTTCAGATAAAAGTGGTCTCTGCGGCTGATTCGCCGCAAGATCACTTTTATCAGTGGCGGGAGAGGGGACCCCCCCTCCCTCCTGGATCCGGTGCCCTTTTTTTTTTATTGCATTTTAGTGTAAATATTAGATCTGAGGACTTTTTGACACCAGATATCATATTTAAGAGGACCTGTCATGCTTTTTTTCTATTACAAGGGATGTTTAAATTCCTTGTAATAGGAATAAAAGTGACAATTTTTTTTAAAAACAGTGTAAAAATAAATAAAATCATGTAAAATAAGAAAAATAAAAAAAAATGTTTTAAAACCCCCCCGTCCCGACGAGCTCGCGCGCAGAAGCGAACGCATACGTGAGTAGCGCCCGCATATGAAAACGGTGGTCAAACCACACATGTGAGGTATCGCCGCAATTGTTATGCCCCGTACACACGGTCGGACTTTGTTCGGACATTCTGACAACAAAATCCATGGATTTTTCCCGACGGATGTTGGCTCAAACTTGTCTTGCATACACACGGTCACACAAAGTTGTCTGAAAATCCGATCGTTCTGAACACGGTGACGTAAAACACGTACGTCGGGACTATAAACGGGGCAGTGGCCAATAGCTTTCATCTCTTTATTTATTCTGAGCATGCGTGGCACTTTGTCCGTCGGATTTGTGTACACACGATCGGAATTTCCGACAACGGATTTTGTTGTCGGAAAATGTTATCTCCTGCTCTCAAACTTTGTGTGTCGGAAAATCCGATGGAAAATGTCCGATGGAGCCCACACACGGTCGGAATTTCCGACAACACGCTCCGATCGGACATTTTCCATCGGAAAATCCAACCGTGTGTACGGGGCATTAGAGTGAGAGCAATAATTCTAGCCCTAGACCTCCTCTGTAACGCAAAACATGCAACCTGTAGAATTTTTTAAACGTCGCCTAAGGAGATTTTTCAGGGTAAAAGTTTGACGCCATTCCACGAGCGGGCGCAATTTTGAATCGTGACATGTTGGGTGTCAATTTACTTGGCGTAACATTATCTTTCACAATATAAAAAATATTGGGCTAACTTTACTGTTGTCTTATTTTTTTATTCAAAAAAGTGAATTTTTTTTTAAAAAAAGTGCACTTGTAAGACCGCTGCGCAAATACGGTGTGAAAAATGTATTGCAATGACTGCCATTTTATTCTCTAGGGTGTATATATAATAATGTTTGGGGGTTCTAAGTAATTTTCTAGCAAAAAAACCTGTTTTAAACATGTAAACACCTAAATTCCAAAACGAGGCTAGTCCTTAAGTGGTTAAGATATAAGTACTTATTTACTATGCTTTGTCAGCTCCATCTAGTGGCCATGATGAGTTATTTTCCTGATTCACACCATTCTGTATAAAGTAACATTCGACCTGAAGAGAAAATAGCCTAATAACACCGAGTTTAGCATCCACTGTCAGCTCCATCTAGTGGCCAGTATGTGGTATTTTTCTGATTCAGGTTGATATGTCCTTCATACAGAATAGAGTGAATCAGGAAAAAAAACTACAGCTAATAAGAAATAAGTACTTATTTTACTATAATTATCAACTCTAACGTCCATGATGCACATTTTCCTGATCCAGGTCAAATGTTCTTCATACTGAATAGAGTGAATCAGGAAAATACTACATTATGGCCACTAGATGGAGTTAATGATAAGAAATTAGTATTTTTTATGATTTGTCAGGTCCATCTAGTGGCCATAATGTGTTATTTTCCTGATGATTCACTCAATTCTGTATGAAGAACATTCAACCTGGAGAGAAAATAGCCTAATAACATTCATTTTTTGCCTCCATTTTCAGCTCCATCTAGTGACCATAATGTATTATTTTCCTGATGATGTATGAAAAGCATTCAACCTGGAGAGAAAATAGCCTAACAACATTCATTTTTGCCTCCATTGTCAGCTCCATCTAGTGGCCATGATGCGTTATTTTCCTTATCCAGGTTTAAAATGTTCTTGATACAGAATAGAGTGAATCAGGAAAATACTATATTATGGCCACTAGATGGAGCTAATAAAAAATAAGTACTTATTTTACTATGATTATCAGCTCCATCTAATAGCCATGATGCAAAGTTATTTACCTGATTCCTGAATCAGGTCAAATGTTCTCCATACAAAATAAAGTGAGAGTCAGGAAAATACTTCATTATGGCCACTAGATGGAGTTAATGATACGGAAGAACTTATACTTATATAAGTACTTATTTACTATGATTTGTCAGCTCCATCTAGTGGCCATGATGCATCATTTTCCCGATTTCAGGTCAAATGTTCTTCATACAGAAGAGAGTAAATCATGAGATGGAGCTAATAAAAAAATAAGTACTTATTTTACTATGGTCATCAGCTCAGTCTAAGGGCCAGCTCACGCCGCATGCAGTCCAGTGCATTTTATTTCTGCATCAAAAACACATGGAACGTAGGTTATATGGTTTCCAATGGCATAGTTCACACCAGTGAAGTCAGTTCCAGAAAAAAAAAAAAATAGTAGAACATGCTGCATTTTTCCTACACTGGACTGTACTAGAATGCAGTAAAACGTATTAAAAAACGCACTTTAACGCATCAAACATGCACTGGACCCTAGTATAGTGGAAAAAAAAAAAGGAAAAAAAAAAAAAAAAGCACTTGGAGTGCATCCGGAAACACATCAAAAATGCACCAAAAAAGAACTGGAACGCGTCAAAAACGCATTAAAAATGCGCATGCAGAAACACATCCGGAACAGATCTGGAGTGCATTTTTGTGGTGTGAACCAGCCCTAATGGCCATGATGATTTTCCTGATTCAGGTCAAATGTTCTTTATACTGGACAGAGTGAATCAGGAAAATACTACATAATGGCCACTATGATCATCAGCTCCAAGTGTGTTATTTTCTGGATTTACTCTATTCTGTACGAAGAGCATTCGACCTGGAGATAAAATAGCCTAATAACATTCATTTTTGCCTCCATTCACACAGGAGGAATAGCTCTGCAATTTTTTTTGTATTATTTTTTTAAATACACCAAGTATTGGATATTCAGAGGCCATTTGTTCAAAATATGCACTGAGTGATGAGGGGCGTTACCTGTCCCCGCACACAGCACCGGCTTTTCTACAAGCTGCAGGGTATTATCTCCTTCTGGAGCGTGCTGATACTCTGTGGAATCCAGCCAAAGTGCAGGATCACACTGAAGACAGAACACGGAGAGTCCTATAATTGCCATACATTATATATATATATATATCTGTGGGTTAAGAATATTCATGCATCATACATATTAGGAGGAGTACAACTGGGGCAATCCATAGTGGAGAAGGATCTGGGGGTTTTGGTAGATTATAAGCTCAATAATAGCATGCAATGCCAAGCTGCGGTTTCCAAAGCGAGCAAAGCCCTTTCTTGTATTAACCACTTCAGCCCCGGAAGGTTTTACCCCCCTTAATGACCAGGCCATTTTTTTTTGTTACTTTAACTGACAATTTGCGTGGTCGTGTACCCAAATACAATTTACATCCTTTTTTCACCCGCCCACAAATAGAGCTTTCTTTTGGTGGTATTTGATCACCTCTGTGGTTTTTATTTTAAGCGCTATAAAAAAAAAAAAAAGCGACAATTTTGAAAAAAATAATGTTTTTTACTTTCTGCTCTGACACATATCCAAAAAAAAAATTTCTTCATCAACTTGGGCCAATATATATTCTTCTACATATTTCTGGCAAAAAAAATCCCAATAAGCGTATATTGATTGGTTTGCGCAAAAGTTATAACATCTACAAACTATGGGAAAGATTTATTGGACTTTTTTTTTACTAGTAATGGCGGCGATCTGCGATTTTTAGCGGGGACTGCGACATCGCGGCAGACAAATCTGATCCGCAGTGATACTTTTTGGGGGACCAGTGACACCAGTACAGTGATCAGTGATATAAAAAAAATGCACTGATTACTGTATAAATAACACTGGCAGGGAAGGGGTTAACATCAGGGGCGATCAAAGGGTTAACGGTGTTCCCTCACTGTGTGTTTTCTAACTGTGTGGGGGCAGTGCTGACAGGAACAACAGAGATCGCTGTTCCTAATCACTAGGAACAGCAGATCTCCATGTTGCCCCCTGTCAGAACGGGGATCTGCCTTGTTTACAGATCCCCGTTCTGCATTTCTGTACCGCGATCGCGGGTGGCCGGTGGACATCGGGTCCGTTGGGCATGTGCATCAGCCCCTCCTCCGGCGTGTGCCGTGGGAGGAGGGGCTGTTGCACGTGCCCGGCAGACATGAATTGCATGAAGGATGTACAGGTACGTAGCTTTGCGCAATAGAGCTGCCCTGCCGCAGTATAGATATATATAAGATTGGGCGGTCTTTAATTGCTTAAGAGAGGTATGGACTCCAGAGAGAGAGATATCATCTGTACAAATCATTAGTAAGACCTCATCTGGAATATGCAGTTCAGTTTTGGGCACCAGTTCTCAAAAAGGATATCGAGGAACTGGAGAAAGTGCAGAGAAGGGCAACCAAACTGATAAGAGGCATGGAGGAGATCAGCTATGAGGAAAGATTAGAGGAACTGAATTTATTCTCTCGAGAAGAGGAGATTAAGGGGGGAAATGATCACCACGTTCAAATACATAAGTGGTCCATAAAGTGAACTTGGTGTTGAGTTATTCACATTAAGGTCATCACAGAGGCCAAGGGGGCACTCTTTACGTCTGGAGGAAATGAGATTTCATCTCCAAATACGGAAAGGTTTCTTCACAGTAAGAGCTGTGAGGATGTGGAATAGACTCCCTCCAGAGGTGGTTCTGGCCAGCTCAGTAGATTGCATTAAGGCCTGGATTCCGTGTAAATGGAAAAGTTTCCCCATTGGGGCTTTAAACAGCAATGTAGACATAATCAAAGATGTTACAAATGATTCCTGGGAATTTTTTAATCATAAGAGTTACCAAATGTCACAATATAATTGATTTACAATACATATAAAAATCTGGCCAGATAATAAAGTGCATAGTCCACACTGTAGCACTGTATGGGATTGTATGTTTTATTTTTTCCCCCCCTAGGTTGAACTAGACGGACTTGTGTCTTTTTTCAACGTGACTAACTATGTACACACACACACACCTGGCAACTGTAATACAATCCTGCCTAGGTGATGTCCGATAAGGTGAGATAAATTATCTGACCGCACTTCTGAATCATCAACTAGGAGAGTAACCGGTCTATACTTCCTCCCAGAGCTAGTCTGAGGACCTGTCTATGGTTCTGTGTGATTTACATGCATATTCACACATGTGCTGCAAACAACATGTTCAATCTGACGTCCAGCCTTCCCTCCAGTCTTGCACAGTTGTCCTGGCTCCTTTCCTGGACTGAAATAGCTTATTCTGATTTGACTGCCCACTGAGCTTCTCACAATGTACATTAGAAGCTGCAGTAAGTCAGATAGATCCCGCCTTATTTGCTGGCTGCAGGACGTCCAGCTCCATCTAGCCTTTCCTCCCCGGGCCTGTGAGCCTCCCCCTCCCCGGGCCTGTGAGCCTCTCCCTCCCCGGGCCTGTGAGCCTCCCCCCCCCCTGGGCCTGTGAGCCTCTCCCCCCCCCCGGGCCTGTGAGCCTCTCCCTCCCCCCGGGCCTGTGAGCCTCTCCCCCCCCCCCCGGGCCTGTGAGCCTCCCCCCCCCCCCCCGGGCCTGTGAGCCTCTCCCCCCCCCCCCCGGGCCTGTGAGCCTCTCCCCCCCCCCGGGCCTGTGAGCCTCTCCCCCCACCCGGGCCTGTGAGCCTCTCCCCTCCCCCCGGGCCTGTGAGCCTCTCCCCCCCCCCCGGGCCTGTGAGCCTCTCCCCCCCCCGGGCCTGTGAGCCTCTCCCCCCACCCGGGCCTGTGAGCCTCTCCCCCCCCCCCCGGGCCTGTGAGCCTCTCCCCCCACCCGGGCCTGTGAGCCTCTCCCCTCCCCCCGGGCCTGTGAGCCTCTCCCCCCACCCGGGCCTGTGAGCCTCTCCCCCCACCCGGGCCTGTGAGCCTCTCCCCTCCCCCCGGGCCTGTGAGCCTCTCCCCTCCCCCCGGGCCTGTGAGCCTCTCCCCTCCCCCCGGGCCTGTGAGCCTCTCCCCTCCCCCCGGGCCTGTGAGCCTCTCCCCTCCCCCCGGGCCTGTGAGCCTCTCCCCTCCCCCCGGGCCTGTGAGCCTCCCCCCCCCCGGGCCTGTGAGCCTCCCCCCCCCCCGGGCCTGTGAGCCTCTCCCCCCCCCCGGGCCTGTGAGCCTCTCCCCCCCCCCGGGCCTGTGAGCCTCTCCTCCCCGGGCCTGTGAGCCTCTCCTCCCCGGGCCTGTGAGCCCCTCCTCCCCGGGCCTGTGAGCCTCTCCTCCCCGGGCCTGTGAGCCTCTCCTCCCCGGGCCTGTGAGCCTCTCCTCCCCGGGCCTGTGAGCCTCTCCTCCCCGGGCCTGTGAGCCTCTCCTCCCCGGGCCTGTGAGCCTCTCCTCCCCGGGCCTGTGAGCCTCTCCTCCCGGGCCTGTGAGCCTCTCCTCCCGGGCCTGTGAGCCTCTCCTCCCGGGCCTGTGAGCCTCTCCCTCCCCGGGCCTGTGAGCCTCTCCCTCCCCGGGCCTGTGAGCCTCTCCCTCCCCGGGCCTGTGAGCCTCTCCTCCCGGGCCTGTGAGCCTCTCCTCCAGGGCCTGTGAGCCTCTCCTCCCCGGGCCTGTGAGCCTCTCCTCCCGGGCCTGTGAGCCTCTCCTCCCGGGCCTGTGAGCCTCTCCTCCCGGGCCTGTGAGCCTCTCCTCCCGGGCCTGTGAGCCTCTCCTCCCGGGCCTGTGAGCCTCTCCTCCCGGGCCTGTGAGCCTCTCCGGAGGCTCCGTATCACATGAGGGCATTACCTAGGGCAGCGTTTCTCAACTCCAGTCCTCAAGGCGCCCCAACATGTTTTCAGGATTTCCATTATTTTGCACAGCTGATTTGATCAGTTTCACTGCCTAGTATTTACCGCAGCCATTTCATCTGAGGGAAATCCTGAAAACATGACCTGTTTGGGCGCCTTGAGGACTGGAGTTGAGAAACACTGACCTAGGGTGGTCTGCCTGCAAATACAGTCTGCCTAGAAAAGCCCATTGACACCCACCCATCAAGGCATTTTGAAGTTTGCATGACTCCTTTCAGGAGCCAGCCCACTTCTTGCCTCAGGGCTGAGGACTCTTGCAAAGAGTGCAGGGTGCTGTGATGTTTGCAGGAAGCTATGTACAGCCCCCTGCCGGACCCTGCCATCACAGCCATATGATCTGCCTGCATTGCATAGGGAAGCACAGAGACCCAGTGGCGACATCACTGAGGCCAATATAAGGTATGTAATAAAAACAAAAAAAGATTTTGTTTAAAAGTGTCATCAGTATGTTGATGGGAGGGAAGAGAGGCAGTAAATCAGCAAAAAACAGACAAAAAAAAACACAAACAAAAACACTCTAAAAAGAAAAACAAAACAACAAAAAATAAAATAAATAAAAACACTCACACACAAAAAAAAAAAAAAAAACACGAAAGAGAAAAAAAAACAAGAAATACAAATAAATAAAAACACCCACACAAAAACCTCTCTAAAAAAAATTACACAAGCACTCTAAAAATAAAAACAAACAAAATAAATAAAATAAAAACCACACACACACACACACACACACAAAACACTCAATACACATAAATTAAAAAAACACACACATAGACAAACAAAAACACTCAAATAAAAAAGTGAGCATTGTCACTCTAGAACAGGAAGTGTGTTACTGGCAGGATCACCAGGTAAAAACAAAAGGTAGAAAAAAGCCTAAAAAAGTATAAAAGTAATGCAGCCACCACATCTAAAGACTTGTAAGCTGCGATACGTTACATTGTTGCTCTTAGGATTAGGTACACTAAGCCCTCGTTCACACTGAATAACGGCTTTGAAATCGTGCAAACACATCTGAACTCGCACGATTTCAAAGTCGCATGTTAGTGCAACTTCGGGGCTGACTTGCGAGATTCATGCACAGATGTCTATTGAAGTCGCCAAAAGTAGTGCAGGAACTACTTTTGTATATCGGTGCCATTGCCGGCAATAGGCTGTGATTTGACATTGCGCCCATGTGAACGGGGGTTTAATCCCATCCACATACAATGTATCAATCACAGAGCTGATCTACACTGCATGTCAGAGACTGAACTCCTCACTATAGCTGCTGATTGGTAACATGGATTTAAATTGAGGCAGCTGTTAGCGAGGGGTTAAATCTCCTCTGCACGTCGCTCCAGCCTATGCCAGCGATATATAATGCTCAGGGTACCTTCTCCTACCTTGTGTGACTCACCTGCATAGCTGTGCAGTTATAAAGTGATCTGTGCAGGGTAAGGCACACTTCCTCAATACAGAAGTCTCTGCCCAGCAAGATTCATTGTCTGTGCTGCTACCACTGACATCCTGCTATGGTGGGGACCTCTGGGGGATGGGAGGTGACATTGCATCACTCTACAAAACCGAAAGCGAGAGTTTCCCTGCAATTGTGTTCATGGATAATGACCACCGGGGAAGACTGTTTATAGCAGTGCTTGTTATGGAGTTATTATACATATACAGCGAGTCTGGCAATTTACATGATTATAGGGGTCTTATATGTGGCCCTGGAGTCTGGACATCACCAAAGGGCCACACATAATATTTAGCGAATGTAATGCTATAACTGTTAGAGACTGCAGACATGATACAAGAGATGGTCAGAGACTGCAGACATGATACAAGAGATGGTCAGAGACTGCAGACATGATACAAGAGATGGTCAGAGACTGCAGACATGATACAAGAGATGGTCAGAGACTGCAGACATGATACAAGAGATGGTCAGAGACTGCAGACGTGATACAAGAGATGGTCAGAGACTGCAGACATGCTATAGGGATTGTTGTAAACTGAGGACATATTGAAGAGACAGTCATAAAGGAGAGACAAATTACATGAGACTGCTTAGAGACCACTATTACAGCCTGTGGGTGGCTGAGGTACCCAATCTGGAGGAGATCACACACACACAGTCCAGAATATTATATCATTTCTTGTATACTGAAGTGCAATTAACATAAGTAATTGCAATTAGTGGTGCAGATAGCAGACTGGGTTACCATAAGACATGTGCATGACGAAAAAAAATGTGTTCCATTTCATTTTGTTAATCTAGTTCTGGGGTCAGCAACCTTTTTCCTCTTAAGGGCCGGATTCAATGCATGTGAATGCATGGAGGGTCACATTCACCTGCTAATAAATTAAGATAATACAAATCCTAACATAGTAATATTAACATTACAGGTTTACCTCGCTTTAAGTTGCTTCACTAATACAAAGCCAGTTCACCCTGAGGGAGTATGTGTCTGGGGATCCAGATTTTACTGCCCCCCTCCTGGCACCCAAGGGTGGCTGACGCCAGCCCTGCCAGCCAGCATGGTCTGGAGATGGGGTTCCTGTCCCTAGGGTAAATGGGGTTCCTGTTCTTAGGGGAAATGGGGGCCCAGTCTCCAGGGATGATAGGGGCCCTGTCCCCAAATGATATGGGGTTCCTATTAGGGTCCCCCCTATTGCAGTGTTCTCTGTATTCCTATAAATGTGTCCTCTGTGCACTGCACCACCCCCCCCCCCCACTGTAGTGTCCTCTGTCCCTTGCACCCGCCCCCCCCCCCACTGTAGTGTCCTCTGTCCCTTGCACCCGCCCCCCCCCCCACTGTAGTGTCCTCTGTCCCCCCCCACTGTAGTGTCCTCTGTCCCCTGCCCCCCCCCACTGTAGTGTTCTCTGTCCCCTGCACCCCCCCCCACTGTAGTGCCCTCTGTCCCCTGCACCCCCCCCACTGTAGTGTCCTCTGCACCCCCACTGTAGTGTCCTCTGTCCCCTGCCCCCCCCCACTGTAGTGTCCTCTGTCCCCTGCACCCCCCACCACTGTAGTGTCCTCTGACCCCTGCACCCCCCCCCCCCACTGTAGTGTCCTCTGTACCCCCCACTGTAGTGTCCTCTGTCCCCTGCACCCCCCACTGTAGTGTCCTCTGTCCCCTGCCCCCCCCCCCCCCCCACTGTAGTGTTCTCTGTCCCCTGCACCCCCCCCACTGTAGTGTTCTCTGTCCCCTGCACCCCCCCCACTGTAGTGTCCTCTGTCCCCTGCACCCCCCACCACTGTAGTGTCCTCTGACCCCTGCACCCCCCCCCACTGTAGTGTCCTCTGTACCCCCCACTGTAGTGTCCTCTGTCCCCTGCACCCCCCACTGTAGTGTCCTCTGTCCCCTGCCCCCCCCACTGTAGTGTCCTCTGTCCCCTGCCCCCCCCCCCCACTGTAGTGTTCTCTGTCCCCTGCACCCCCCCCACTGTAGTGTTCTCTGTCACCTGCACCCCCCCCCACTGTAGTGCCCTCTGTCCCCTGCACCTCCCCCCCCCCACTGTAGTGTCCTCTGCATCCCCCACTGTAGTGTCCACTGTCCCCTGCACCCCCCCCCCTGTAGTGTCCTCTGTACCCCCCACTGTAGTGTCCTATGTCCCCTGCACCCCTCACTGTAGTGTCCTCTGTCCCCTGCACCCCCCCCACTGTAGTGTTCTCTGTCTCCTGCACCCCCCCCCCACACTGTAGTGTCCTCTGTCTCCTGCACCCCCCACCACTGTAGTGTCCTCTGTCCCCTGCACCCCCCCCCCCCACTGTAGTGTCCTCTGCATCCCCCACTGTAGTGTCCTCTGTCCCCTGCACCCCCCCCCCACTGTAGTGTCCTCTGCATCCCCCACTGTAGTGTCCTCTGTCCCCTGCACCCCCCCTCCCACTGTAGTGTCCTCTGTACCCCCCACTGTAGTGTCCTCTGTCCCCTGCACCCCCCCACTGTAGTGTCCTCTGTCCCCTGCACCCCCCCCCCCACTGTAGTGTCCTCTGTACCCCCCACTGTAGTGTTCTCTGTCCCCTGCACCCCCCCCCCCACTGTAGTGCCCTCTGTCCCCTGCACCCCCCCCCACTGTAGTGTCCTCTGCACCCCCACTGTAGTGTCCTCTGTCCCCTGCCCCCCCCCACTGTAGTGTCCTCTGTGCCCTGCACCCCCCCCACTGTAGTGTCCTCTTTCCTTTGCACCCCCCCACTGTAGTGTCCTCTGTCCCCTGCCCCCCCCCCCACTGTAGTGTTCTCTGTCCCCTGCACCCCCCCCCCACTGTAGTGTTCTCTGTCTCCTGCACCCCCCCCCCACTGTAGTGCCCTCTGTCCCCTGCACCCCCCCCCCCACTGTAGTGTCCTCTGCATCCCCCACTGTAGTGTCCACTGTCCCCTGCACCCCCCCCCCCACTGTAGTGTCCTCTGTACCCCCCACTGTAGTGTCCTCTGTCCCCTGCACCCCCCACTGTAGTGTCCTCTGTCCCCTGCACCCCCCCCCCCACTGTAGTGTTCTCTGTCTCCTGCACCCCCCCCCCCACTGTAGTGTCCTCTGTCTCCTGCACCCCCCACCACTGTAGTGTCCTCTGACCCCTGCACCCCCCCCACTGTAGTGTCCTCTGCATCCCCCACTGTAGTGTCCTCTGTCCCCTGCACCCCCCCCCACTGTAGTGTCCTCTGTACCCCCCACTGTAGTGTCCTCTGTCCCCTGCACCCCCCCACTGTAGTGTCCTCTGTCCCCTGCACCCCCCACCACTGTAGTGTCCTCTGACCCCTGCACCCCCCCCCACTGTAGTGTCCTCTGTCCCCTGCACCCCCCACTGTAGTGTCCTCTGTCCCCTGCACCCCCCCACTGTAGTGTCCTCTGTCCCCTGCACCCCCCCCCCCACTGTAGTGTCCTCTGTCTCCTGCACCCCCCACCACTGTAGTGTCCTCTGACCCCTGCACCCCCCCCCACTGTAGTGTCCTCTGCATCCCCCACTGTAGTGTCCTCTGACCCCTGCACCCCCCCCCCACTGTAGTGTCCTCTGTCCCCTGCACCCCCCACTGTAGTGTCCTCTGTCCCCTGCACCCCCCCACTGTAGTGTCCTCTGTCCCCTGCACCCCCCCCCCCACTGTAGTGTCCTCTGTCTCCTGCACCCCCCACCACTGTAGTGTCCTCTGACCCCTGCACCCCCCCCCACTGTAGTGTCCTCTGCATCCCCCACTGTAGTGTCCTCTGTCCCCTGCACCCCCCCCCCCCACTGTAGTGTCCTCTGTACCCCCCACTGTAGTGTCCTCTGTCCCCTGCACCCCCCCACTGTAGTGTCCTCTGTCCCCTGCACCCCCCACCACTGTAGTGTCCTCTGACCCCTGCACCCCCCCCCACTGTAGTGTCCTCTGTACCCCCCACTGTAGTGTCCTCTGTCCCCTGCACCCCCCACTGTAGTGTCCTCTGTCCCCTGCACCCCCCCCCCACTGTAGTGTTCTCTGTCTCCTGCACCCCCCCCACTGTAGTGTCCTCTGTCTCCTGCACCCCCCACCACTGTAGTGTCCTCTGACCCCTGCACCCCCCCCCCACTGTAGTGTCCTCTGCATCCCCCACTGTAGTGTCCTCTGTCCCCTGCATCTCCCCCCCACTGTAGTGTCCTCTGTACCCCCCACTGTAGTGTCCTCTGTCCCCTGCACCCCCCCACTGTAGTGTCCTCTGTCCCCTGCACCCCCCACCACTGTAGTGTCCTCTGACCCCTGCACCCCCCCCCCCACTGTAGTGTCCTCTGTCCCCTGCACCCCCCACTGTAGTGTCCTCTGTCCCCTGCACCCCCCCACTGTAGTGTCCTCTGTCCCCTGCACCCCCCCCACTGTAGTGTCCTCTGTCTCCTGCACCCCCCCCCACTGTAGTGTCCTCTGTACCCCCCACTGTAGTGTCCTCTGTCCCCTGCACCCCCCACTGTAGTGTCCTCTGTCCCCTGCACCCCCCCCCCCACTGTAGTGTTCTCTGTCTCCTGCACCCCCCCCACTGTAGTGTCCTCTGTCTCCTGCACCCCCCACCACTGTAGTGTCCTCTGACCCCTGCACCCCCCCCCCACTGTAGTGTCCTCTGCATCCCCCACTGTAGTGTCCTCTGTCCCCTGCACCCCCCCCCCCCCACTGTAGTGTCCTCTGTACCCCCCACTGTAGTGTCCTCTGTCCCCTGCACCCCCCCCCCCACTGTAGTGTCCTCTGTACCCCCCACTGTAGTGTCCTCTGTCCCCTGCACCCCCCCCCCACTGTAGTGTCCTCTGTCCCCTGCACCCCCCACCACTGTAGTGTCCTCTGACCCCTGCACCCCCCCCCCACTGTAGTGTCCTCTGTACCCCCCACTGTAGTGTCCTCTGTCCCCTGCACCCCCCACTGTAGTGTCCTCTGTCCCCTGCACCCCCCCACTGTAGTGTCCTCTGTCCCCTGCACCCCCCCCCACTGTAGTGTCCTCTGTCTCCTGCACCCCCCCCCCCCCCCCACTGTAGTGTCCTCTGTACCCCCCACTGTAGTGTCCTCTGTCCCCTGCACCCCCCACTGTAGTGTCCTCTGTCCCCTGCACCCCCCCCCCACTGTAGTGTTCTCTGTCTCCTGCACCCCCCCCCCCACTGTAGTGTCCTCTGTCTCCTGCACCCCCCACCACTGTAGTGTCCTCTGCATCCCCCACTGTAGTGTCCTCTGTCCCCTGCACCCCCCCCACTGTAGTGTCCTCTGTACCCCCCACTGTAGTGTCCTCTGTCCCCTGCACCCCCCCCCCACTGTAGTGTCCTCTGTCCCCTGCACCCCCCACCACTGTAGTGTCCTCTGACCCCTGCACCCCCCCCCCACTGTAGTGTCCTCTGTACCCCCCACTGTAGTGTCCTCAGTCCCCTGCACCCCCCACTGTAGTGTCCTCTGTCCCCTGCACCCCCCACTGTAGTGTCCTCTGTCCCCTGCACCCCCCACTGTAGTGTCCTCTGTCCCCTGCACCCCCCCGCCACTGTAGTGTCCTCTGTCCCCTGCACCCCCCCCCCCACTGTAGTGTCCTCTGTCTCCTGCACCACCCACCACTGTAGTGTCCTCTGACCCCTGCACCCCCCCCCCACTGTAGTGTCCTCTGCATCCCCCACTGTAGTGTCCTCTGTCCCCTGCACCCCCCCCCCCCCACTGTAGTGTCCTCTGTACCCCCCACTGTAGTGTCCTCTGTCCCCTGCACCCCCCCACGGTAGTGTCCTCTATCCCCTGCACCCCCCACCACTGTAGTGTCCTCTGACCCCTGCACCCCCCCCACTGTAGTGTCCTCTGTACCCCCCACTGTAGTGTCCTCTGTCTCCTGCACCCCCCCCCCCCCCACTGTAGTGTCCTCTGTCCCCTGCACCCCCCACCACTGTAGTGTCCTCTGTCCCCTGCACCCCCCCCCACTGTAGTGTCCTCTGTCCCCTGCACCCCCCAACACACACTTTGTAGGTAGAACTCCCCTACCTTACACAGATGTACAGCGAGCAGAGATTGGCATCACAGGGCTGGCTGGGGGCGGGAACTGCTGAAGTTAACTTTTCACATTAACAGGCTGGTGATTGGTTGCTAGGATCGCCTGGCAACCAATCACCTGCTGTTTAATGAAAAAGTTTACTTCAGCAGTGCCTGCCCCCATCCAGCACTTTGATAACGGCCGCTCCCCCGCTGTCCAATGAAGAGGACAGTGGTGAAAATGTCCGCGGGTACATGATGGGCCAGAAATTCTGCGTTGCCAGGCCGGGTGCGGCCCGCGGTTTGCTGACCCCTGATCTAGTTATTAGATTTAGTTTAATTTGTATTTGGAATTCGTTTTATGTTTTTTTTAAATTTTCTTCAAATTCACCGATTTTTTTTTCGATTCGAAACGTTTGAATCAATAAACTTTGAATTGCTTGAATCGAAAACTTTAGATTTTTTTTCGATTTGAATGTGGCAAAGCAAACTGACAAAAGAAAAATATTCATCAAATGATCACAATGACTCTTTAACCACTTGCTTACAGGGCACTTAAAGCGGTAGTAAACCTGCTGACACTTTTTTTGTTTTTTATACACCTGTAAGGAAAAAAGCATAATGAGCTAGCATTATGAAATACTTACCTTAGAACGAGGCATCGGTATCTCACCTGGTCCACGCCGAGGTAGCTGACATGTTGCCTCGGCGTGTCTTCCGGGTATCGCGGCTCCAGCGCTGTGAGTGGCTGGAGCCGCGATGTCGTTACGTCGTGCGCGTGGGAGACTTCTTTTCGGCAAGGTCCGGCATCTGCCAGGCTTTCAGCCGAGAATCCCCTGTGCGCATGTGCCGCTGCAGTCAGTGGCTCATTGCAAGGGGAATATCTCCTAAACTGTATATTTTTTTTACCTACAGGTAAGCCTTATAGGTTTACCTGTAGGTAAAAGATACAAATTTGACTATACAACCGCTTTAAACCTCTCTCCTGCCCAGACCAATTTTCAGCTTTCAGTGCTGTCACACTTTTTTTTTTTTTTTTTTGAAAATCTTTTTATTGAGTATAAGACATACAAACAATTAACAACAATTAAACCTGCCACAGCATTGGGACTAGACCCACGCAGGAGTCAGTGCCAGCCGGCCATTGGGCTGCATCCAGCATTAATATCATACATCTGTAGCATGTCCGAAAGAGAAGAAAAAAAAAAAAACAATAACAAACAAACCTAGTGCGGTATTGGCTCCTGCTCAATTAAGTATTTCAGGATCAGATTTATCAGCTGAGACTCATGGGACAATATTAGATGTCAATTAAACCCTTTTCCGAGATTACATTACCATAAAATCAACCAATGTATCAGCATCACTTTCTCCCGTAGACTGGTATTATGTACCTGTTCAATCAGTCTGCGGTTGCCGTGGAGGCCTCAGCTAGCCATTTGACCCACACTCTATCATATTTTTTGGGGCATCCCCTATTTTGATAGGTTTCCTTATAGAGTGGTATTACTTTATTGATATGTGTTTTCCATAACAATATGGATGGCGGGGCACGTTTTTTCCAGCAGAGAGTGATCATTTTCCTTGCATAGAAGAGCAAGAGCCCTATGAGGGTTCTCTCTGCTATCTTGGGGGCTAATTCTTCCACTAAACCTAGAAGGCAGATCTGCGGGGTTGGGGTTATGTCTGTTTTTACCACTTCTTGTATTACAGATATTACTTCTGACCAGTAGTTTTTAATTGCTGGACAGGACCAGAAAATATGTATAAAATCACCTGGATCCCTAGTACATCTCCAACACTCCGAGGACAGGGAGGTTCTCATCTTATGCAATCTGTATGGGGTGAGATATGCCCGATGTAGTATTTTGTATTGTATGAGACGGTCTCGAAGTGAGACCAGGATTTTGAAGGGGAATTCCCACATGTCCTCCCAATCCTCGGAGTCCAGTGTCGGGATATCCTGTGTCCATTGCTGCCGGAGCTTTGACAGATCTGGAGAGGAAACTCTTAGGAGATGTGCATAAAGGACTGAGGTCGGTTTCTTGGTACATTCATATCTTGTGACTCTCTCCAGATCGGATTGCACTATTTGCGTGTCGTTGGGTATTATTTGGGCTTTGAACGCATGAGACAGTTGCATATAGCGAAATAGATGTGAGGGAGGCACATTGTATTGGGATACCAGGTGATTGAAGGAGTGTATGGCGGTGCCGGTGGTGAGGTCAGATATCAGTTTAAGACCGCATTTGGCCCATATTTTAGGGTCTGGCAATGAGTAGAGATGGGGTAGGGTAGGGTTGTTCCAAAGGGGGGTGTGCGGGGAGACTGCATTTCGTGGGAACTTCTCGAGTTCCAGTCCTGCCCTCCAGGCCCTTAGGGTCGTGTGCATGGAGGTGGTCAAATCATATGGAGCCTTGGGACCTCGAAGCGGTAAATGTGTAAGGGCTTCCACAGAGCGAACCACCGCAGCCTCCAGAACCGCAGCGGGGTTGGACGCATCCGGTACTAGCCACCAAACTGCCGTGACCAGCTGGGCTGCCAGAAAATATTTCTGGCAGTCTGGGAATGCCAGCCCCCCCTGCGACACCGGACGCATTAGTGTGGAGAGTTTAAATCTAGGGGGATTTGGACCCCAGAGGAAGGAGGAGAAAATTTGGTTCAATTTCTTGAAAAATGAGCAAGGTATCCATTGTGGGGAATTACGAAATAGGTATGTAAATTTAGGTATGATTTTCATTTTAATTAAGTTAATGCGGCCCAATAGGGATAGAGGAAGGTTCTCCCAAGCTTTGAGTTTGGCCTTGACTACTTGGACCACCGGGTCTAGGTTAAGGGGGATAAAGCTGGATGCGTCTCTCGAGACGCGTACCCCTAAGTACACCATTTCGTCCACCCACTGCATCTGCAGATCCTGCGGGGCCAGTCTTTTTGCCTCAGTGTCAATAGCCAGCAAATGGGATTTTGTCCAGTTCACCCTTAATCCTGTTACTTTGGAGAATTCAGTCAATACTTGCAGCGCTCCTCTAAGAGAGGAGTCCGCGTCATTCAGAAAGAGCAGGAGGTCGTCCGCATACAGAGCTACCCTCTCCTCCAGCCAGGCTATTTTTAATCCTTTTATATGGGGTGAGACCCGCAGTGCCTCCGCCACCGGTTCCATAGCTATTGCGAATAATGCCGGAGAGAGGGGGCAGCCCTGCCTTGTACCCCTGGACAGCGGGAAGGGGGGAGAAACATTTCCTCCCAATCTGATTGCTGCCTTCGGGGATTTGTATAAAGTTTGCAGCCAGGCAATAAAAACCAACGGAAATCCCATCCTCCGCAGGGTTTCCCAGAGAAATGGCCATTCGATTGAATCGAATGCCTTTTCGATATCGAAGGAGGCAACCGTTCTAGTGCCCACATTGTCATGTATGGCATGTAAATTGGTGAATAATCTGCGGAGGTTAATATCCGTTGACCTGTGTGCCATGAACCCAGTCTGATCTGTGTCTACAATAGAGGGCAGAAGTGGGTTGAGTCTAACAGTAATTAGTTTAGATAAGATTTTGAAATCAGTGTTAAGAAGTGCAATGGGCCTGTATGAGGCGCACTGTTTGGGATCTTTATTGGGCTTAAGGATTAGAATAATGTGTGCATCTGCCATAGAGGGTGGGAGCGCTCCCTTCCCCAGACATCGGGTATACAGGTCCGCCAACAGGGGGGCCAGTAGATCCGCATGAGACCGATAAAATTCGACGGGTAGACCATCAGGACCCGGTGCCTTCCCAACTGCCAGTGCATTAATGATAGCATGTACCTCCTCCGCAGTGATAGGCCTAACCAGATGGGACCTCTCCTCATCCGAGAGCCACCCCAGAGCCAGGGGGTCCAGGAGAGGTGCCATCTCGCCAGGGGTCCCACCCCGAGGGAGTGTGGTACTGTACAGTGCCTGATAAAAGGCCTGGAACTCCTTTAGGATACCTTCTTGGGACGTAATGGATTCACCCGTGGGAGAGATCAGTTCGGGGATCAGAGTTATGGGGGTGTCATGATGGGACATCATTGCCAGTAGTCTGCCATTTCTATCCCCCTGCTCAAAGAATCTTTGTTTGGTGTGGAATATCTCTAAGCGTGTAACCTCAGTGAGATGGAGGTGGAGATCTCTCTTTGCGGACTGCAGCTGTTCAAAGTTGGAAACCGAGGGGTCAGACCCGTAAGTGGCTGACGCCGCTTCAATCTCCCCCTCCAACTGCCTTGTGTTGGCTTGTTGATTTACTTTCACCGCCTTAATTGCTGACATGTAGTGTCCTCTAGTGAACGCCTTGAAGGCGTCCCAAACTATGGGTGGAGAGGATGACCCCGCGTTATGTTCCCAGAATTCGCGCAGTGTTTGTGGAGTCAGCCCTGAAATCTCGTCATGGGAGATCCAGTGGGCCCCAAGGCGCCACATGGAGCCACTGCGTTTGTTTCTGGTCCGCATAGTAATCTTGAGAGGGGAATGATCAGATAGCCCGCTGGGTAGGTATGTTGCCTCCACTATATCATTTAGCATAAGTTGATTTGCAAACGCATAATCAATTCTAGAGGAGGTTTTATATGAGGTAGAAAAACATGAATATGCTTTAGTCTGGGGGTGTAACCACCTCCATACCTCAGTAACCCCTGCTGAAAGTGTCCACCCCAGCAGGTCCCCAGTAGAGGACTGCGAAGGCGTGGGCCTATCCAGATCAGGGGAGAGGGTATTATTGAAGTCCCCTAGGATTAACAATTTAGCTGGACAGTACGGGGTAATCCTCTCCAAAATAGTGTATAGCACCTCCGGTTTGAAAGGTGGTGGGATATAAACTCCTACTATGATATACCTTTGTTGCCAGGCCGTCAATACCAGAATCACAAATTTGCCATGAGGGTCTGTATGAACCGCCTCAACAGTACACGGGTAGGATTTATTTATCAGTATAGAGACCCCCCTGGCATATGAGGAATACGTGGCATGGAAAGTTTTCTGCACCCAGGGCTTTTTCAAGGCCAGTGCTGTCACACTTTGAATGACAATTACGCGGTCATGCTACACTGCACTCAAATGAAATTTTTATCATGTTTTTTCACACAAATAGAGCTTTCTTTTGGTGGTATTTAATCACCACTGGGGTTTTTATTTTTTGCTAAACAAACAAAAAAAGACAGAAATTTTGGAAAGAAAAACATGTTTCATAGTTTGTTATAAAATTTTGCAAATGGGTAATTTTTCTCCTTCATTGATATTTACTGATGAGGCTGCACTGATGGGCGCTGATAGTCTGCACTGATGGGCACAAAAAAGGCGACACTGATAGGTACTGATAAGACGGCACTGATGGGCCTTGATGGGTGGCACTAATGGGTGGCTCTGATGGGCACTGATAGATGTCACTGATGGGCACTGGTAGGTGACACTGATGGGCACTGATAGGTGGCACTGATGAGCACTGGTAGGTGGTATTGATAGGCAGCACTCGTGATGAGGCACTGATTGGTGACATTTATAGGTGGCACTGTGGGCACTGATAGGTGACACTGTGGGCACTGATGGGTGGTACTGGGGGCACTGGTAGGTGGCACTGGTGGGCACTGGTAGGCAGCACTGTTGTGCACTGGTAGGTGGCACGGGTGGGCACAGAAGCCTCCGCAGAGGCTTTCCACGATCAGGACCGATGTCCCTCTGACAGCCGCCGGTGATCGGCTTTTTTTTTTTCTCGCGAGGAAAAAAAATAGCCGATTACCAGCTCTGTTTACATCACATGATCAGCTGTCATTGGCTGATAGCTGATCACATGGTAAGGGGTCGGGATCGACCCCTTACTCCGATCTGTGATCAGCCGAGTCTCATAGACTCGCTGATCACAGAGCGCGCCGCGCACGCCCTGCAGGGAGCGCGCAGGCCGCTCGTGCACGGGAGGACGTCTATGGAGGCCCTCTCGGCAAAGTAGGTCCGCGCTGTAGCCGTATAGCGCGGACGGGAAGAGGTCAAATCACCTTTGGCTTAACAAAAGCAGCATTAAGTCGAAATGATACTCTATTAACACACACAGTCTTTGATTTTAGCAATATGTGTACAGTTAGAATTCGACTGGAGTTCGATGTAAAATTTGATTCAAATTTCAGTATCGAATTTCCGAAATTCGGACAAAATTTGTTTCGTTATTTGGTCAAAAATGTTTATATTGTAATACGGGTATTCGGATATATCCGAATAACGAAAAATTTGTTCGAATGTTAATTTGGAGCGAAAAAAACCCCTGAACCGCACGTGTCCGTACAGTTCCAAGAGAACGGTCATGAATGTTGCAGTGATAATACACTCAGTACAGCACAGTGTTGTAACAGCAGATTACCCGGCAATGGCAGAGTTTAGCAGTAAAAAGTATTTCACTCAGTAATGGCTCAGCATTGCAGTATATATTTCTGGAGGGGCAGCAGATAGTGACGTAAGGATGCTATTCTGCTGAGGAAGTCCCCAAATGTCAATCCAGATACCAGAATTCTTGGGGAGAAATCAGATGTGTCCCCGCACTGTTATTTTCCCTAATAAACAGGTCTGTCTGTTCCTCACCTATCCACTCGCTTCAGGCACAATCATAAACGTTGCAGGCACCCCAATCTATAGAATCCCATCCAACAAATGGCTGCCAGAGATCACCAAAAGTCACAGCATCCAATCAGAAAGCTGCAACCTCTGTGACACCTATGGAGTCTCTCAAGCATCAATTTTCCTTTAGAGATTTCTCTCCATTAGCACAGTGGCACAGCGCCACCTACTGGACGGAGGACAAACTGCACCATTCTGCCAACCCCTTTACAAATCAAGTAGGCACAGTGCACACTGAAATATGTTGTTTTGGAATTTTCGGTGTTGCCTCAAAAATATATTTATTTAGTTACTCCCGAAATTCATTTTTATTCAATTATTTTTTTAATTAAAAAATGCAATTGTTTGAAAATCCGAATGAATTAAGGTCAAATCTGCAGATTGAAGGCTTATGGTGTCTGTCGGATGTTCTAAGAAGATTCAACGATGCAGCTAAACTGTACGACGGCGCGATCGTACATTTCCGGCCGAATGCTCCGCCCACAAGCTATAGCAGAATTCTAATGTTGTTTGACTAGTAATAATTATAATTATTAATTATTATTACTAGTCCAACAACATTAGAATTATTCTAGCCTATGGGCAGAGCATTTGACTGTAAATATCCGCTCACGGCGATTGTATGTTTTTTAACTGCTTCGTCAAATCTTCTTGCCTCTACAATGTCGAATCTTTTCTCTCTATGTCGAATAATCTTGAACTAATAGAGTTAGATTAGGAACGTTCGACTGCAGGTTCGATAGACACAGATCGCTATTGTCACCGTCATGTCGAATCTATCTATATCGAACTGTTGTCGCAACAATACAAAAATATAATGGATATAGGAAAATGAAGTATTTTTTAAATTTCGGATCTTTCGGATTCCGGATTCTGCACGTTCGTTATCATTTTGTCAAAACGAACACGAAAATCCCAGAAATTCGGAACGAAAATGCATTCGGACGATAACGAATGCACATTTCTACAAATCAGTGCTCCCACATTTGTGCCCCTCACAGCCCAGCTAATTAGATGTGCCAAATTTCATATTTTTCTCAGCATTAGAAAAGATCAAAGAAATATCAAAGAAAAAAAAAAAAACATAAAAGGGATAAACTGCACAGAAAAAAAGTTAAAGAGGAACTCCATCCCCTCTGCTTTTCTTGCTATCCACTTGCTATCTGTTATGCAGGGTTATCTTAAGGCCCCTTTCACACTGCGGTGGTGGGTGCATCGGCAGTAAGGCGCCGCTATTTTTAGCGGCGCTTTACCGTCAATTTTGCGGCGCTATTCGGCCACACATCACCAGGTCCCCCCTCCAGCCGCTGTGTGTTCCTGTAGGCTCCGATGATATGCAAACAGGATTTCCCAGAAGGATGCAGGAGCAGGACACGTCCTTGTCTAGGTGGGGGCGATTTTGGGGGTGAGGGATGGAGTATAAAAAAAACATACTCTTTCACATAGCTCCCAACTGTCCCTGATTTTAAGGGACTGTCCCTGATTTGGAGCAATGTCCCTCTGTCCCTCTTTCCTCCTCATTTGTCCCTCAGTTAGGTCTGATCTATATAGCTGTATAGAAAATGCACTTTTTTTCTATCAGAAAGTGTTTCCCAGTGCTAAACCTTTCATCTGATTTCTAAATTGCTGCATTTGTAAATTCCAAAAGCCAATATAAAGGAATAGTAGTGGTAAAAAAAAGCACTTGTGGGTTTAAACAATCTTGCTTTTTTGTACAATTCTCCTTTAAGGGGGCGTGGCAAGGGGTGTGTCCTATGCCTGTGTACATTTGCTGATAGGTGTCCCTCATTCCCATCTCAAAAAGTTGGGAGGTATGCTTTTATATTGTGGATTGGGGGTTGCATTGAACACAGACTACACAGACAAAGTGCCAAAGGGCTAATTGTGGTCCCTGGACCACAGGCTGGGTACCAGCGGTTTACAGAGTGATAAGGAAAGGACATGTGATGTCATGAAAACTTCTAAATAGTGTAAGAGGCGTGGATTAAAATGCATTGCATAGAGCCGCCCCTTACCTCGTCCTCTGGGAACCCCCGCCAACGATCTTGGCTCCTCCTCTTCTGTGACTGCCAACATTGCAAGCCGCTTGCTATGGGAGCAGACATCCAGGGCTCTATCCCGAGCTGGGCAATGTGCATCCATTGACAGGCATAGCGCTGCTCAGCTCTGCCCCCTGCTCTCTACTTACAGGATTTGACTGATAGCAGCAAGAGCCAATGGCTCTCTTTGTTCTCAGCAAAGCCTGTGAGACCAGGAAGAGAGGGAGAGAAGACTTGTAGCCGGGCATAGCGCCGGATTGATACAGAAGTCAGGTAAGTGTTATAAAGGGGGAAGAGGGGGGGGGGGGGGGGGCACACAGTGGAAGGTTTTTTTACTTTAAGGTTTTACTAAACCCAGGACCCTGCACTCACTATATCTGGTCTCCCGCAGTACACAGAACATGGAGATGCAATTATTTTTGTAAATATAAACTGCTAAATACCTTTTCTAATCAGCAGTATATAGCAGTCTTGTGACTTCTATCAGTGTCTGGTTGAAGCTTGTAGGAGGGGTTTTAATTCTCCCCTGCTTGCCCTATAAAGCTGCAGGACCCCCGACCCTCTGTCTGGACAGTGCTGATTGGCTGTGTGCCGATCACATGAACTCTCACAAGAAAAAAAACAAAATCTCTAGTAACACAGACCAAACTGAGCATGTGCAGCTTGTCCCCAAGGCTCTGTTCTATTGGGAGATGGATTGGGGGCAGTGGAAGAAGGAGAGGAACAGAAGTAACAGGATCAAACAGCCTTTTTCCTTTTTACACAATGCAGAGAATCATTGACCCCTTAGGTTCCACAGTGAGTATAACAAGCATGCTTTACTGCATGATTTTACCGTTGTGGGTTTAGTAACACTTTAATGCAGAGAATGCATGAAGGCAAAAAAAACTTTAGAATCACTTTAAAGCGGTTGTAAACCGCGGGACAATTTTTTTTTTTTTTTGTACTGGCAAGGTAAAGGCATAATGTGCTAGTATGCATCGTTGTACTGGCATCGTTGTTATGTCAGCAGCTAGCTGCCATAACCCAGGTATCTTCTTCTTCAGCCGGCGATCCGGTTTCCAATAAAAGTGGTCTCTGCAGCGGATTCTCTGCAAGATCATTTTTATCGGCCGTGGGAGAGGGCCCCCCTCCTGCTGCGCTCCGGTGCCCTCCGCCGCTTACCGGAGCCATTGGCAGCAGTTGGTTGCGATCAGATCTTCACCCTTTCTGGGCATGGAGATAAGTGAGAGGAAGATGGTGCCCACCCGTCTCCATAACATTGCAGGTCTAAGAAAACACGACGTCAAAAGTCACTTCCGCCCATAGCTCTTAAAGGCCCTTTTTTTTTTTTTTTTTTATGACAATTATTTTATTTTATTTTTTTATTGCATTTAATTGTAAATATGAGATCTGAGTCTTTTTGACCTGAGATCTCATATTTAAGAGGTCCTGTCATGCAAGGGATGTTTACATTTCTTGTAATAGGAATAAAAGTGACATGATTTATTTATTTTTTTTAAAAAACAGTGTAAAAATAACAGATAAAAGGTAAAATTAATAAGAAAATGCGCCCCTTCCCGCCGAGCTCGCATGCAGAAGCAAACGCATACATGAGTAGCGCCCGCATATATAAACGGTGTTCAAACCACACATGTGAGGTATCACTGCGATCGGTAGAGCGAGAGCAAGAATTCTAGCCCCAGACCTCCTTTTTTATCTTAAAACATGCAACCTGTAGAATTTTTTAAACATCGCCTATGGAGATTTTAAAGGGTAAAAGTTTGTCGCCATTCCACGAGAGGGAAGGTGATTCACCGCTCAGGTAGACTTGCTCCCAGGTGTGTGTTTAGTAGATACTTCAGAGGAGGGGAGTCCCAGGTGCTGGCTAAATGCAAATTGAGGCAAGATTTGAAACAAGAGAATCTGGATGCCGCACACTGGATAAAGTTGAAAATTCTTCTTTATTATAAAATCAGGATTATCAAAGATACAGGACAATCAGGCAGATGGTACAGACACAACTGACGCGTTTCGCACTCTAGTAAGCACTCAAATTAGAGTGCGAAACGCGTCAGCTGTGTCTGTACCATCTGCCTGATTGTCCTGTATCTTTGATGATCCTGATTTTATAATAAAGAAGAATTTTCAACTTTATCCAGTGTGCGGCCTCCAGATTCTCTTGTTTCAAATCTTGCCTCATTCCACGAGAGGGCGCAATTTTGAAGCGTGACATGTTGGGTATCAATTTACTCGGCGTAACATTATCTTTCACAATATAAAAAAAAAAAAAAGTTGGGCTAACTTTACAGTTGCCTTATTTTTTAATTCAAAAAAGTGTATTTTTTTCCAAAAAAAGTGCGCTTGTAAGACCGCTGCGCAAATACTGTTTGACAGAAAGTATTGCAACGACCGCCATTTTATTCTCTAGGGTGTTAGAAAAAAAGTATAATGTTTGGGGTTTCTAAGTAATTTTCTAGCAAAAAAAAACTTATTTTAACTTGTAAACAACACATCTCAAAAAGAGGCTCGGTCCTTAAGTGGTTAATAATTCCTATGATCATCAGCTCCATCTAGTGGCCAAAATGCAGTATAGTTTTCTGAAATACCTAAATGAGAAAATATACTACATTTTGGCCACTAGATGAAGCTGGTGATCACAGTTTTTGATATATTACAGAAATTGCGGCCAAAATTTGAGCATGTACAAATGTGTGTGGCATTCATCCAATGAATGTTTTATCAATACACCCCTTAGTGCTGTGCAATACCAATAAATAATTATTAGCAACATTTTGGAAATGGTAACCAAAATTGCAACATAAAGATGTATTGCATTTTACAGATATGAATGTATCAGGACTGACTTGAATGAAGCGGGACCCCTGACACCTATGCAGGGCAGAGGGCCGGATCAAGTCACTGGTGTATGAGAAGAATAGGTTTCTTTTGCATGGTAACAGGGCTCAGTGCTGGGAAAAGTTAAAGTACTTTATATCTAAAGCCAAAACATTTTGGATAGCATGAATAAGGGTTTGAGCCTCTGTCAAGTTCTTACTGCAGGTTTGCACAGGGAAGAAAGTGCTAAAAGCAGAACCTATAAAGCTTAGATTGTATTTTATTCACACTTCTGTATCATAAAAAGCCATCACATGTCAGGGTTCAGAGGGTCGCCGTTCATCAGGGCTTGGTACTACTGAATAAAGCGTGTACTGGACCAGTACACCATCCCCCTATCCATGCGCCCGGCCCATAATCTACATGCAGGCCAGGTCACCGGACGCATGGATTGGACCAGACTGGAGAAGCGATCGTATTGGCCAGGATCAGGGGGGGAGGTGCCGAGGAGGAGAAGCAGGGAGAAGCCGCTGAAGCTGCCTGTGGCCTGGATGGGGTAAGTGCGGGGCTGATGGACAGTCGAACGATGGGGGGGTGGGTGTTTAGACTGACCGATCGACCCACCGAGCAACCGGGGGGGGGGGGGTCCGGTGGTTTGTTTGCTACCCCCCCCCCAACAAAAAATAGAGCACCAGCCGCCACTGTACTGGACTGATATAGCTGGAGGGATCCCAAGGGGATAATTAGGCCAGTTTTTACTGCTGTCTGTGTACCCACTGGGCAGATCTGCCCTCTCTATTTGTCTTGGTGTCTGTTCTAGGCAATGTAACCATTTCACTTTACAGGAGGGAGCCAGTACTTACATGTTCTGCCCTACTTCACTACCTAGATCTCTGGTGCCCAACCTGTGGCCCAAAGGTTGCATGTGGCCCTTTGGTATGTGATGTGCGGCCCTCGGCCCTCAGCAGTCTGTAGTGGGAACATTGATTAGAGTGATAGCATTGATCTCTACCAGCCTCATGTAACATCTTCCCAGTTTCGTATTGTCTTCTGCAGCCTCTCCCCACCAACAATGTATCCTGTCCTCACTCTCTGACCCTCATTTCCTCTATTAGATCCGCAGTCTCTGACAGTCCTCTCAAGCATTACACATATTCAGAGGCGGCTGGTGAAGTCTTAGGATGGGGGGGCACCAGACCCCGTCCTTCCTTTTTGACCCCGCCCACTTCTCATAAGCCCCACCCATTATAGAATCCACCCACTCCGTCCCCTGTATTCCACTTGCTTCCACCCATAGTGTCAGGAGTATACAGCTCAGCATCACAGGACAGAGTAAATAGCTCAGTATCACAGATCAGAGTATATAGCTCAGCATCACAGATCATGGTATATAACACAGCCTCACAGATCATGGTATATAGCACAGCCTCACAGATCATGGTATATAGCACAGCCTCACAGATCATGGTATATAGCGCAGCCTCACAGATCATGGTATATAGCACAACCTCGCAGATCATGGTATATAGCACAGCCGCACAGACAATTTATACCCAACAGGTCATATCTGTACAATGTATACCCCACAGGTATGTGTATATATATATATATATATATATATATATATATATATATATATATATATATATATATATATATACACATATACTCCACAGGTCATTTCTATGTTCAATGTATCTACACAGGTCATATACTGCATATGTACATTGTATACAATGAACACACAAGTCAATTACTGTATTACACAAAAGTCATATATGTACAATGTATATACACACAATTCACATACACCAATCAGCCATAACATTATGACCATTGACCAATTATCTGTGAATAATACTGTTTATCTGATTACAATGGCATCTGAAAGCCAGTGTGATATATTAGGCAGCAAGTGAACATGTTGTCCCTGAAGTTGATGTGCTGAAATTTTTTTAAGTGTCAGGGACTTCTTACCTGTGTTTCTTTGGGTAGGACAACCATACACCCAGCACACAGATACACAGATGTGATCCAAGCCTAGGGGCTCATTCACACATGAGGTTTGAGGACAGTAAAACCATGCAATTGAGCTATGTTTTTACCACCCCCAGCTGCACCACCTTTAGCTGCAGAAGCAGTGGCTGAGGTCGTACACATGCTTTAGTCACAGCAGGAAATATACCCCATCACATTCAACGGAACTTTCAGTTAAAAGTAACATACATACATATACATACATAGGCACATACATAAACTCACAAACTTTCACATACACACATACAGTATATACACACACATTCATACATAAGGTCACATACATACACACACATATTAACATACATACAAACATACACACATATACACACGCATATATACATAAGCTCACATACACATACACATATTTACATACATACCTACTTACACATACATACATGCATACATACTCACACACCGTGGCGTCGCTAGGGGGTGGCTTTTGGGGCTATAGCCCCGAATCTGGGGCCCATAGCCCCGAGTCTGTGCAGGGGTCCCCAAGGGGAGGGGGGGCTCTCTGGGGACCCTGATGTAAGGGGGGCTCTCTGGGGACCCTGATGTAAGGGAGAGGCTCTCTGGGGACCCTGATGTAAGGGAGAGGCTCTCTGGGGATATATATATATACACACGCACACACACACATGTATAATATATACATGTGTATGCCCGCCCAAGCGTATGACTACGCTGCTATGGGCTCTAGCAGCAGATCTTTTGTAGACCTACCAACGCCCCTGCTCACACATATATAAACTCACATACATACATATGCATACATGCACACACATCTATACATACACACACACACACATACAGTACATACATGAAACCTTTTAAAAACTCCAGTACCGTACCCATACCTGCACACACCTCAGCATTAACTACATTACAACCCCAGCCAAAATCCACAGTCACACTTCATGAAAGGCAATTAGTTCCAGCATGTACAGCAAACCTCTGAACATGACATGCCAAGGGAGAGCTCACACTATTCTATGGGAAATGAAATGTTATCTTCATACGGTAAGTCTTCTAACCTATAGAGCAAAGCTACGCTCTGCTACTGACATTCCTGCCTGCTGGGTGTATGGCTCTCCTATGGGGCGGCTGGACTGGTCATAGACACATCCTATAGGGCTTCTGCACTGGTCACAGACTCATTCTATAGGGCCACAGGCTATTGCGCTGGTCAGACTGATGCTATGGGGCTGCTGTGCCCGTTACCCACTTATCCTATAGGACTGAGGTACTGGTCTCACATTAATTCTATAAGGTTGTTTTACTGGTCACAGACTCATACTATAGAACTGAGGTTCTGGTCACACAATTATACTATAGAGTGTAGGTACCGGTTGCCTAATCGTACTACACACTGAGAGTGCACTGCAGACAAATTGCTTACCAAAATAGCTCCGCTCAGGCCGCGCATTCCACGGAGCTGCTGACGTCACTCCTGGTTTATCAGTGGCACAGGGAAACCGGAAGTGACGTCGTAACTCGGAGGGAAAGCACCATCCTAGGGAGGTGCCAAGCTAAAACAAAGCACCCGTAGTGACACTACGGTCGGAAGTATTCTGGCGCAATCTATTGCGCCACAAGGCAGGTCAAAACCCTGCAAATGAAGCGTCTCGTCTGCAATCTCATGATTGCATAGACGTCACGCTTCCCATAGTGCACTGTGTCCGGCGCCCGAACACAGTGCACTTTTTTTTTTGTGACTGCCTGGGGGGGCGCCACTGCATATATTGATCATTGCGTTTGGCCGTTTGGTGATGTCAGGGGCCACATTTGAGGCCTCCTTTAGTTTATAGGTTCACAATTATTGTGTTCCTTTATGAATAACAGTACAGTGCTTGTGCTGTGTAATTTGTCCCTCTTTATCATCTAAAATACCTGGCAGATCCTAGCCTGGTGCTACCCTCCCCTCTGTAAACTGACTACGTTTATCATGGCTGCTGATCCATGATACCATGGTCAGTTTACATGCCTTTGTCATCCCGCTGTCTCTCCTCTCTACCCCTCCCTCCCTGCCTGTCAGATAGTTACCGTGCCGATCTGCACCCCACCCCTCACATTCTGCTGCTAAAATAACTGTGTCTTATTCTTACAATCCACTGTGTTCCATTAAATTATGTGCCCCAGTGTATGTGCTTTTTTAAAAATATGCCACTTTATACCTTAAAACATAGCACCGCTCAGCGCTCACGTGACCGCCCGCCACTCACGTGACCGCTTGCCGCTCTCCTCCTGGCTGACATTAGTGGGGGATTCTCAGCCCCTCCCGCTGTGATTGGCTGTCACAGTAGTCACATGATTGGGAGCCAGTCCACATACAGAAGCCAAAGAACCAACATGACATCCAGGCAACTTTCATTACAACTTTCATTACCAATGGCAGTCTATGTAACTTATGACAGGTTTATTTTAAAAGGAAAACTGTACCTTTACAAGAGTTATTCTTTAATTTGGTGGTCTCCAAACCACAGGCTGGATTCGGCCCTTTGCTCACCTTTTTTCGGCCCTTGGGGCACCACTCCATCCACCGACACCAATGATGGGGCACTATTCTTCCCACTGTCACCAATGATTGGGCACTATTCCTCTCACTGGCACCAATGATGGGACAGCATGCCTTTCACTGGCCCCAATGATGGGACAGCATTCCTTTCACTGGCCCCAATGATGGGACAGCATTCCTTTCACTGGCCCCAATGATGGGACAGCATGCCTCTTAGGGTCGGTTCACACTACAACGACTTGGGATCCGACTTGTCAGCCCTTAAGTCGCCCCAAGTCGCTTGACTTTGGGAAATGCATTATAGTCAATGAGAAGGTCTTAATGTATACTACTGAAAACGCTCCGACTTCAAAAAAGGTTCCTGTACTACTTAAATTCGACTTCTAGGCGACCTGTACCCATAGAATTCAATGGAAGTCGCCTCCAAGTCGAATCTGCATCTATATTGAAGCGACTTTACAGGAAAAGAAATTAGTTTACCCAGGCAAACCCCTCCCTCCCAGAGAGCTGATTATTCTGTTATTGGCCACAGCCAAAGTCGCCTGTCCTGGAGGCGACTTGAAGTCGCGCTGTAAGTTGCTTAAAGCCGCGTTGAAGTCGCCTTGCAAAGTCGCGCTGAAGTCGTGTTGCCCCTGTGTGAATCGGCACTCACTGGCACCAATGATGGAATAGCATTCCTCTCACTGGCACCAATGATGGGAAAGAATGCCTTTCACTGACACCAATGATGGGACAGCATTCCTCTCACTGACACCAAAGATGGTGGTCTCAAGCAGTCCATGGATATCCCATAGGAATGGATGGACATGCGCAATCAGAAGAGTAGCCAACAGGAACATTTTTGTTGAAAAAGTTGTTGGGTTTCAAAACAGGGCTGCACATTGAAGATTGCTGGAACAGGGAGGAAGATGGAAGATAAGTCGTTTACCCGGCAGGCCGCACTCAGGGGTCGGAAATTTTAATTTAAGCACAACTCTGCTAAGGATACAGTTGTCCTTTAAATGTAAAAAAGCAAAGGGCCTTTATGTACAGGCTTTTGTCAAATGGGTTTTTCATCTGCGTACCAGTCAAAAGGAATACAAAACCTACTTAAAGCATGTAGGCGAGTTTACAAAGCATACCCAAGAAACAAGAGAAGTCGACACACATTAATGCTTAAACATTGCTTAATAATGGTGTTCATGGTAAATGTTCTGATTCAAATGCTGCTTTATTCACTGATATACCACCTTAGACCTTGTCTGTAGAGAGAGTATAGTCACTTGCTGACTTGACACTATCCACAGGCAGGTTAACTCTTCAATAAGACATAGAATTTGAATCCAATGCAATTGTAGTTCAGCAAATTGCAATACAGAGGATTTTTTTCTACTCTTTTATAATGGTGTTGATTTACTAAAACTGGAGAGTGCAATATCTGGTGTAGCTCTGCAAAGAAACCAATCAGCTTCCAGGTTGTCAAAGCTTACAGCAATACTAGTCTCATTTTTTTTTATTTAAAAATAATAAACATGTTATACTTACCTGCTCTGTGCAGTGGTTTTGTATAGAGCAGCCCAGATCCTCCTCCTCTCAGGTCCCTCGTCGGCGCTCCTGGCCCCTCACCTCCTGCTGAGTGCCCCTACAGCAAGCAGCTTGCTATGGGGGCACCCGAGCCAAGCTGCTGCTCTGTGTGTCCATTCAGACAAGAAGCTGCGGTTCACCCCCCCCCCCCCCCCCTCTCTCGCTGACTTTAATTGACAGCAGCAGGTGCCAATGGCACCTTGCGGCTGTCTCAGCCAATGAGGAGGGTTCATATGATTTATAATTTTTACATGCAGAGGGGCAATGGCTGACAACAAGGTGTTTCTTTGGCTAAAGCAACATTGTTTGCCTTTAGGGGAGGTACCAGTATAACTATATTGCTCTGAGTCTCCAGAAAGTCCCTGCAGAATGCCCAGCTGGTGGTAGGTACATTCCAGAAAGCTGGAGAAAAGTGATGCCCTGTAAGGGAAACCTGTGCTAGCAGTTCTCATCTGGTTCCTTTTACCTAGCACTACACTTATTCTCTCCTACTAAGCAGAGCTTTGTCCCTGTCCTATCCCTACACTGGCGGAACACTGGAGTGACACAGAAGGTCAAGCACTTCTGTATCAAAGATGGCGGTCCAAGTCTCACAGGATTTTGGCATCCATTAGGAGAGGCTGGCCTCCCCAGGTGGAACCTGGAGCCCATGAAAGGGGACAACTTAGTCCCCAGTGGGCTCCTGCAAGCCTGAGGTAATGGCACAGTGCCCCCTTCAGGTCGGTGGAAATACTGCAGCACTGCAACGGCCTACAAGCCAGTCAGAAGGATGTCAACTGCAGGTCAATGAATTCTGAATGATCTCAGAAGCATCTCAAACTGATGACATCTACACAAGCCCAAAGTCCGTCTGCATCAGTGGCCTCCAAACTGCGGCCCGGGGGGGTAGATGCGGCCCTTTGCTTGTTTTTACCGGCCCTTGAGGCACTATTTCATCCACTGATACCAATACTGGGGCATAGTTCCCCACTGACAACAATGAAGGGAAACAAATCCTCCCAGTGACACCAACAAAGGGGCACAATTCCTACCAATGACGGGGCACAATTTCTCCCAATGACTTCAATGTTGGGACACAATTCCTCCCAATGAGACCAATGATGGGGAACAGTTTCTCCAAATGACACAAACAATGGGACCCAATAACAACAATGTTGGGACACAATTCCTCCCAATGACGGGGCACAATTTCTCCCAACAACACCAACAATGGGGCCCAATGACACCAATGATGGGGCACAATTACTCCCACTGACACCAAAGATGGGGCATTGTTTTCCCCCACTGATGTCGGGACCTTTTCTACTTCCAATGGCCACAGTCTGGCCCTTCTAAAGCCTGAAGGTAACTGGCCCTTTGTTTAGAAAGTTTGGAGACCCCTGATCTACATAGTCCTTTAATAAGTTTCTGAAGTACTGAAGTACCCAGGTTTTTTTCTCCAACTTGCACATAACATAATCACATACTGTAGCCTCATATAAGCTCAGTTGCCCAAGTACAGCTTATCTTCTCATTTTTAGTTGTGTTCAGATAACGTTGATAAAATGTGCCTCAAGCAGCGGTAAGTGTGCGCGCGGCATCTCCATGCCAAGTTTGTCTCTCCTCGCACGTCAATCAGAATAACCCCGCCCCGATACAGGCAAATAAGCTTTGTCTCTGTAATCTGCTATATAACCTTATCTGACCCACCACCATAGGGAGCCCCCCTCCCCCTCCCTTGTGCTGTAGGATACGGCGCTCAGCCAATGAATAAATGTTCCTTGTCCATATTTTATTATCCTTCCCATCCTCCCACCCAGCGTGCCGCGACTTACATAACGCGCTCCACTCTCACCATAGTAAGTCCTTATTTTCACTCCATGTTGACCTACATACAGAATTTTAGATAGCACTGCGCAAGTTCAGTCTGGTGCAGCCGTACCGCCATTTCCCATCACACATTCGCATCACAGGCGGCATGTCTGATGGCTATTACCGTTATACCGCTTGACACTAATCTCTTCTGAAAATAAAGCACTGTCATAACAATTAATATTTCCCAACTTGTTGTGGTTCCCAACCAATTCTGTCGTTAATCCTAAAAGTGGAACCGGATCAGTTTAATTATGGAAACTTCAAGCGGAGGTGAGGATTTGTGGTTGTAAGAATAAAGGATAGAGCTTACCGTTATGATATCGGATACTGTTAAACAGAAGGCTAATTATTTTATTTTGGACCATTTGAAGGAACTGTCCACTACTTTCTGTGGTTAACTGGGATTTTATCTTAAGTGATGTGGAACGTAGTCCACCTTTGTCAACGTAGCTCTAATAACTTAACAAAGGTTTTTTTTTTGGCTAAGCCATAGATAAATTAAATTCATGTCCATCACTGACCAGTTTTTGTTTTTGAGATATTAGCACCAATAGGCATGCTTCCATTACATGGACATGCATGTGTGCCCACTCATTAGACAGTTTAGCTATTGGATAAGAGGCTCCCGTCAGGATCAGGTAGCAATCATCAATCGTCAATGTTCATAAAATCTCACGGCTTCAGTATAGCTTGGGTCACTTCATTATGCAATGCTGGACAAAGATTTGGAGTGCTGTTTATTGGTTAACTGAACACATTTAAGGTAATGATTTTCACAATACTCCACTTAAGAAATAAGTATTTTTGATAGCTTGCTTAAAAAAATATTAAAGTGGATGACCAATTAAATATATCTTGAGGGAGTAAAGATGGGACCATGGAAGGTAGAGAGGTCAGAGTATTCTCGAAAGCTTGCAGTAAAATGTATTGTATGACCAATAAATGTATGCAAATGACCAATATGAGGTGTCTTGATTGGGTATAATGATAAGGACACCATGTGGGTTATTTACTAAAAGCAAATCCACTTTGCACTACAAGTGCACTTGAAAGTTGCACTGAAAAAAAATTGCACTGAAAGTGCACTTGTAGTGCAAAGTGGATTTGCCTTTAGTAAATAACCATGCCTGTTAAAGAACGTGGAGTATTATTCAAAGCTTGGACTGAAATATATTTAAATGAACAATAAGAAGTATCTTCATCTGGTATAATGATGACACTGCGCCAAAAAAAAAAGAAACCCAGTATTATCAAAAGTTCACACTAAAATATATTCAGTTGACTAATACAAGGTATCTTTATCAGGTATAATGATGACCACATGCCTGGAAAAAAAGGGAGAACGCAGTATTCTCAAAAGCTTGCACTAAAATATATTCAACTGGGCAATATGAAGTATCTTCTTTGAGTATAATGGTGGCAGCATGCCTGACAAAGAGAACGGAGTATTCTGGAAAATTTGCACTCTAATATATATTTAAATGGATAATTTGAGGTATCTTCATCAGGTAAATGATGACATTATGCCAAAACGGAATATTCTCAAAAGCTTGCACTAAAATATATTCAGTTGACTAATACAAGTTATTTTTATCAGGTATAATGATGATTTTCATGCTCCACAAGTATTCTCGAAAGCTTGCACTACAGTGTATTCAAATGGCCAATTTAAATTAGCTTCATCTGCCATATTGATAAGACAATGCCTAACAAAGACAACTGATCATACTCAAAAGCTGGCAATAAAATATATTTAATTGACTAATAAAACTTATCTTCATTGGGTATAATGATGAACCCCATCATGCCTGCCAAAGAAAACTGAGTATTCTCCAAATCTCGCACTGAATAGACTAATATAAGGTATTTTAATTGGGAATAATGAGGACCCCCATGCCTAACAGGGAGAACTGAGTATCCTTGAAAGCTGCCAAAAAATTATATTTAATTGACTAATACAAAAGTATCTTTGTTGGGTGTAATGATGATCCAATGCCTGACAAAGAGAACAGAGTATTCTCGAAAGCTGACACTAAAACATATTCAATTGACAAATGCAAGGTTTTTTTTTTTTATGGGGTATAATAATGACCCCTACGCCTAACAAAGCAAAATGAGTATTATTGAAATCTGGCACTGAAATATATTTAATTGACTAATGCAAAGTATCTTTATTGGGTACGATGGCTCCATGAAAGAGAACTTATTCTCGAAAGCTGGCTCTAAAATATATTCAATTGACTAATAAAGCGTATCGGCATTGGGTATAATGATGACCACCATGGCTGACAAGGGGAACTGAGTGTTCTCGAAAGCTGGCACTAAAATAGATTCAACTGACGAATACAAGGTATCTTTGTTGAGTATGATGTTGACCCCGATGCCTGACAAAGAGCACAGAGTATTCTTAAAAGCTGGCACTAAAATATATTAATTTGACTAAAACAAGATATCTTTATGGAGTTAATGATGACCCTACGCCTAACAGGGAGAACTGAGTATCCTTGAAAGCTGGCACTAAAATATATTCAACTGACTAATACGAGGTATCTTGCCTGGGTATAATGATGACCCTTTGCTTGACAAAGCAAACAGAGTATTTTGAAAAGCTGGCATTAAAATATATTAATTTGACTAATACAAGGTATCTTTGTAGGGTATAATGATAACTCAATGCCCAACTAAGACAAAAGAGTATTTTCAAAAGCTTTCACCAAAATGCTTAATTGACTAATACACGTATCTTTATTGGGTATAATGATTCCCCCATGCCTGAGTATTCTCAAAAGCTGGCACTAAAATATATTAAATTGAGCAATACAAAGAATCTTCTTTGGATATAGTGATGTTTCTATGCTTAACAAAAATAACAGAGAACTCTAGAAAGATTGCACAAAAAATCTGTTCAGTTTATTAATTCAAGTATCTAGAATTAGGTATAGTGTTGAGACCATGCCCAACAACCAAAACAGAGTTCTTGAATGCTTGTATCAAATGGATTCCAATACCACATCTATGTTACCTTCATCTGGCATAATGATGGCCCCATGCCAAACAAGAGAACTGAGTATTCTCCAAAGATGGCACTAAAACATATTCAATTGACCAATGCAGTGTATCTTCATTGGATAAAGTAGTGTCTCTATGCCTGACAAAGAGAACAGAGTAGTCTGAAAAGATTGCACAAAAATCTGTTCAATTGATTAATTCAAGTATCTTTATTGGGTATAATGATGCCACTATGCCCAACAAGGAAAAGAGAGTATTTTCGAAGCTTGCACTAAAATGTATTTCAATACCACATCTTCGTTACCTTTTATCTGGTATTAATGATGACCCCCATGCCTGACACAGAGCACTTGCACTAAAATATATAATATCCTTATCGGGTATATTGATGATGATGACACCATGCCTAACACGAAGAACTGAGTATTTTTGGAAACTTGCACTAAATATATATCAAGTTCGTCAATTATTATTATTATTATTATACAGGATTTATATAGCGCCAACAGTTTACGCCGCGCTTTACAATATAAAAAGGAGACAATACAGTTATAATACAATAAAATACAAGAGGATTAAGGATCAATAAAATACATTTACTAAATCTTCACTTTCTTGCTATCATAGGGTACCACACATTACTGATGATAAAACAGACCTGTCAATCTCGAAAGCTTGCAATACTAGGCTCTTCAGTAATAAAATATATAACTTAATTTCTACTTTTTTTTTCTAACATGACAGGTGACTTAATACAAACTTTAAATCTCATGGTGTCTAATGCATGAATGTATCCATCTAGTGTACGTTAGCAGGTATTAAAGGGATGGTCTGCTGGTGGCGTTAGGGCTAGGGGTCAAGGGCAGATGGAGATTTACCTGGATGTCTGGATATCCTCCCTCCTCCCAGGTCCTCTTGCCCAGGCGAAGCATTTTAAGGTTCCCCCCTGCTGCCATTTCGACTTCTCGGTGCTGACTGTCTGCCTGGCTGTGCAGAATGTATACTGCTGAGGTATGTGCGTGTCACTGTGTGTGCATGCATGCATGTGTAAATGTGTGCTCCACACAGAGGTGGGGGCTGTACACAGAGAGAGAGAAAAGGGGGGGCCCCAGCAAGGATTAGTGAGGTGCGGCCAGGGACAAATGAGAACACGCTGAGGCAAGCAGTACCGGGCAAACTGTTAACCTAATCACAAAGGTACAGAGAGGCACCCGGGGCGAGTATGTATAGAGGGTCGGGAGAGGCTATACCCAACTGTCACAGCTCAAAAGTCAATCAGATTCACCTAGAAGGACAACATGTGTCATCGCCCCAGGTGCACCATAAGTACCCATCCCATCACACCACCTGGGCTTCAGTAACGCACATTCGCGTAGGGTGCAAATCGGCGAACGAGTACATCGTTAAAAAAAAAATTTAATAAAAAAACACAAGCAGATTAAATTTATTTTGTTTTTTTTAAAGTGGTTGTAAACCCCTACAAATACCCAATGACTAGCCTCAGATACAAAGAGATGAAGCGATCCTCCTACATAAGTTGTACCTGTGTATTTGCAGCCACCTCTCCTCTACAGCCCTTCAAAGTGCAGAATTTACATATAATTTCTCAGCTTTAGTAGGCAGGGGTGGGATCTGATGTCACACGGTGCACATCACAGCCCTGGGTGTAATCTGAGACCTGAATGGAGGGAAAGGACATATCCACTCCTTTAAACATAGGGAAACAGCTGAGGCTGTCTTTCACTCAATTCTCAATTAGATTTAGGTCTGGACTTTGACTGGGACATTCTAATACATGAATATTCTTTGATCTAAACCATTCCATTGTAGCTCTGGCTGTATGTTTAGGGTCGTTTTCCTGCTGGAAGGTGAACCTCCACCCCAGTCTCAAGTCTTTTGCAGACTCTAATGCCGCGTACACACGGTCTGACTTTTCGTCTACAAAAGTCCGACGGACGCCGACGGACCAAATCCGGCTGACAATCCGATCGTGTGTGGGCTTCCCCGGACTTTCAGCGGACTTTTCCAGCCGCAAATCTGACGGACTTTAGATTTTAAACATGCTTCAAATCTTTAGGCCGGACCCAGAAATCCGCTCGTCTGTATGCTAGTCCGACGGACAAAAACCCACGCTAGGGCAGCTATTGGCTACTGGCTATCAACTTCCTTATTTTAGTCCGGTGTACGTCATCACGTACGAATCCGTCTGACTTTTGTGTGATCGTATGTAGGCAAGTCCGTTCGTTAGAAAGTCCGCCAAAAGCCAGTCGAATGTCTGTCGGACGGGCTGTCGGACTTTTGTAGCCGAAAAGTCCGACCGTGTGTACGCGGCATAACAGGTTTTCTTCTAAGATTGTCCTGTATTTGGCTCCATCCATCTTCCTATAAACCCTGACCAGCTTCCCTGTCCCTGATGAAGAAAAGCATCCCCACAACATGATGCTGCCACCACCATGTTTCACAGTGGGGATGGTATGTACAGCTGAGGCTGTCAATCACCTGCTGTGTGCTGCAGGGGGGGGCCATCTCCCCAAACTGCCTGGTGTTAGCATTGACCGTCAGAAGTGACTCATGCAGATAGCAGGAAGGAGAGAGCATACACACTATGGAGGGATATACTTTGGTCATTTTTAATTTCAGAGGTTTACAACCACTTTAATTATTATATCGTAGGTACAGCGTCATCAATTTTATGTGGTGCTTTACATACTGTTTATTCAAGTCAGCCAACTAAATTACCAGCATGTCTTTGGAGTGTGTGAAGAAACCATTATTAAATTCATAAGCAGCTTAAGCCTGCCTCATTTATTAGCCACTCACCAGAACATACCATTTCTGTGACCACCCCATTAATTTGATGAACATTTACTAGATTGGCATTGGCAACTTTGGTGGATGTTAGAAAGGTATCTTTGTGACAGCGACGCCTCCTGTGGGCTGTTCAGCCCCCAAGCAACCCTGTTCTAATGCATTGGGAAAATTAACTGACACCTTTATCCATACCTCCCAACTTTTGAACTTGAGAATGAGGGACAATTGAGGGAGGCAGCAACCTGCAGCGCGCTACGCGTGCCACGGCAAAAAGTGTGTCTGGCCCCAACCTGAGGCCCTTTTGGCGGGAGGTGATTGGCACTGTCAAGAACCTGACCAACGTGGACTTGGAGGGGAACCTTGCGGCCTGTCTGTTGCATCCTTCTGAATGTCCAATCAAGAAGTATAAGGCCTCCCTCACAATTCAGTTATTGAATGCGGCTAAGGCATGCATCCCCCTATGTTGGAGATCCGAGAACCCACCGTCGAAATCCTTGTGGTTTTCCAAAGTCAATGAACTCGGGACATGAAGGATCTTACAACAATCTTGCACAACAGGGAGGAGATCTTTCGTGACACCTGGAGACTGTGGCAACATTTTGTATATTCTGAAGCCTATTTGCAGGCGGTCTCGCAATTGGGCTGAACCCTTGAGATTGGTTAAATTCCCTGGGTGAGAGGCTCCACCTTCCTTGCTGAACCTTTCTCTCCTTTTCCGTACAAGGGACTATTGATCCCCTATTCCTAATCCTCTCAACTGCCTCTTACTTAATTTTTCTCCCCTTTATTTTCATATTTGTTCCCCCTCTTGTTTTATTGGGCTCACTCTGGTTTCTGCTCTCTTTCGGATATCTGAGTATCCTATTGTATATTGATTTAGCTTCATTATTATCAGAATGGGTCCACCTGGCCACCGGGAAGCTCGCTTCTTGGTATAATATACTATTTCGTAGAATTTCATTCTTTATGCTATATGTTGATTATGCTCTGTATTTTCATTTCTCTGTTCGGCTGTATCGTATGCATCGTATGCATTAAGGTGAAAAAATAAAAGTCAGCAGCTACAAAAACTGTAACTGCTGACTTTAAAGAAAACAGCCACTCACCTGTCCCACAATTCAGTGGTATGCTCGCCCCAGTCAGTCTCTCCTGCTGAGAAGAGAAGGGAAGGGGGCGGGAGAAAACTCCCTAAAAAAGAAGGTCCGCTCAAGAACAAACTGTTGTGAACCTAAATAGCTTTATTGTGTCATAATAATTACAGAACAACTATCCACTAACCATGTATATTAAAAAATAGGGCAGGAGTCCTATTATGTGCAGGTGGCCACCATAGACATGACACATACATCCTACACTCATGCACTCACACCCATCTGAATAATGTCAGTGAAGACCCGGGTCTGTGCAATTTTCATAAAGTTCCAAAATAGGATAGCTGCATGAATGATAGACCTTCGGTCCTTCCTCAATAAAGTGCAAGTGCTGGTGATTAATGAGGATCCCTTCAGATGTTTTTATGGTCCACTGAACAACCATTTGTTTGATTGCTAACTGCCTATTGTCGGGTCAATCAACAAATGATATGGGTGATACTAGGGGTATAACAATTTAAGTAGGCTATTCCCAGCCGGTTATTGAACCCCCCCCCCCCCCTTCCAGAACCTATTTTGGATGAATTTAAGGTGTCCCTCCTCCTTTTTCTTCAGTCTCACCTGCTGTCTTCGGTCCCCGGCACCAGCATCTTCACTATGGGCACCTGGCTGTGACAGCTTGCGGCTTCAAAGCTGGGTACCCACTGCGCATGCGCGAGTCATGCTGCACATCGTGCGTGGTGGATGCAGTCTTCTGGGACCTGTCAGTGTCCCAGAAGACTACAGGGGGGAGGGAGGAAAACTTCTATTTCTGTTCGCCGCGGCGATCAGAACAGAAGTGGGAAGCAGCTCCCTGTCAAAATCGGGTACCTGCTCCCTCCCGCTCCTCAAAAGTGGCAATTGTTCAAGAGGAGGGGGGGACGAGTCCTTAAAGCAGAACTTCCCTTTTTGGGTGGAGCTCCGCTTTAAAACCAACGTTGGGCTAAAAAAAAAAAAATCTGCTTATTTATGTATGCCTATGCCCCCCCCCCCCCCTACGCCAAGACTCTAAGCAAAATAAATGCTCAATGACCAGGCCATTTTTTGCGATACAGCACTGTGTCGCTTTAGCTGACAATTGCGCGGTCGCGCGACACTGTACCCAAACAAAATTGACGTCTTTTTTTTCCCAAAAATAGAGCTTTCTTTTAGTGCTATTTGATCATCTCTGGGGTTTTTATTTTTTGCGCTATAAACAAAAAAAGAGCGACATTTTGAAAAAAACCCCACAATATTTTGTACTTTTAGCTGTAATAAATAGCCCCAATTTTTTTTTTAAAAAAAAGCAAATTTTTTCCTCAGTTTAGGCCGATATGTATTCTTCTACATATTTTTGGTAATAAAAATCACAAAAAGAGTATATTGATTGATTTGCGCAAAAGTTATAGCGTCTACAAAATAGGGGATAGTTTTACGGCATTTTTATTATTATTATTAATATTTTTTACTAGTAGTAGCGGTGATCTGCACTTTTTATGGGAACTGCGACAATATGGCGGACATATCGGACACTTTTGACACATTTTTGGGAGCATTGGCATTTATACAGCAATCAGAGCTATAAAAAATGCACTGATTACTGTGTAAATGTCACTGGCAGGGAAGGGGTTAACACTAGGGGGCGATCAAGGGGTTACCTGTGTTCCCTATGTGTGTGTGTTCTAACTGTGGGGGATGGGACTGACTATAGGAGATGAGAGATCGTGGTTCCCAGCTCATAGAAACTCACGATCTCTCTCGCTTCTCTTCACAGAACTGGGATGTGTGTGTTTACACACACACACACACACACACGCACACATGTCCCTGTTCTGCCTCTCGTGCCCGCCATCGCTGGTGGTCGGCGGTCATCGCGACCGCCGTACCACAAGCAACGGCACCACAGCTGTGCAGCGGCTGCTATCCCACTTAAAGGGACCGCCGTATAGTTACGACGGTTCGCGGGATCGTGCCGACCTGCCGCAGTATAATAACAAAATCCGTTGTCGGAATTTCCGATCGTGTGTACACAAATCCGACACACAAAGTGCCACGCATGCTCAGAATAATAAAGAGATGAAAGCTATTGGCTACTGCCCCGTTTATAGTCCCGAAGTACGTGTTTTACGTCACCGCATTCAGAACGATCGGATTTTCCGACAACTTTGTGTGACCGTGTGTATGCAAGACAAGTTTGAGCCAACATCCGTCGGAAAAAATCCATGGATTTTGTTGTCGGAATGTCCGATCAATGACCATGTGTACGGGGCATTAGAGGCGGCAGGGGACAGATGCAGCATCCACCTGCGTGAGTATGATTCTTGGGAAAAAAACCATTCTATTTTAACACCTCTTCTGAAAGTCTGTTCCGACATAAACTATTCTGTCAGTAAACTGTTTCTAATGTTACTTCATGTTGGACTGCGATCATGCCCCAATGTTCTTCATATTTGCTTCATACTGAAAATACTGCTCTCCTGAACCTTATATGAAAAGGCAATACAGATTAGGGATGAGCTTCAGCTCTACAATGGGTTAAAGGTGAACCCTGTGTGTTCGAGGTTCTCAGTCTCAGCAAACGAATGCAGTCATTTGATGGGCCAAATTCTTTGTAACCCTAATGCACCGCATGTATTGTCTAGATCTTTAAACATAGGTCAGCTGGTTTAGATGGGCCAGTAATGGGGGCTTTGTTGACAGCCCCTTCACTATACAAAAGGGTGGATTACTAGCAGCCATTTGTCAGTGTGTGTTGAAGTATTTTAGGGAGAGCTGTGTGTAGGTGAGCTATTTGCTATTCGGTAGAGTCTTTTAGAGTCCATGATTGGCAGCAATCCATAAAGGCAGCAAGTCCATGATTAGCATCTACAAGTCCATGAGGTCTCCAGGCTTGGGACCCACACCAGCCCCAATTAGGCTCCCACCCCCCTTCTATTAGGGACTATGGATTCCAATGGGGGGGAGGGGGAGTCAGAGGCTCTAATAGGCTTCAAAAAAGGGTGGGCTTGGGGCGCAGTTGTGTGACGTTAGTGAATGAATATTTGCTATTTTGACACTAAATTTCCTCCGCGCCAATCAGGAGGCGAGTCGTGAGACCCATTTCCCGATTGGGCAAAATGTCAGGCGATCCTATTGGATGCCTAGCGTGTAGGAGGAAGAGAGTGGAGACGCACAGTGGAAGCCATGGAGGAAGCCGCTGGAGGAGCGCTCACCGGAGCCGCTGCCCGCACCCCGCCGCCCGCCACCTATTTGGGGTCTGCCAGCCATGGCTGGAGGACACCAGAGAAGCTGCCCACAGCCCGCCACCTAGATGGGGTAAGTTCCGGAGCGCCGGCCGCCGGGGGGGGGTGGGGTGGGGGGTGTTTGTTTGCCACCCCTTGGGGGGAGGGGGGCAGGGTTGAGATATAGTTTATTTTATTTTGCTAGGGCATTTTTTTAAGGTATGCAGTATACACTTGTTGCTGACAAAGGCAAAGCATCCTTTTGTTCGCAGCACATCACCACATACTAGTGTGGCACCAAAGAACCACAAATGTATTCCTCCTATTGCCATAGCCTCCATTAAATTTAGATAACCCGCTTTATTAAAAATGTTAGGCAGGCCTGAAGTGACAAACGTCATTCCCAGTGTGGCCATACAGCTGCAGCACATGGAGGAGATAGTTGAGTGGCTGATGAAGCCTTTCTCTTCTTTCATATCCCAGCCACAGAGCAGCCAGTTGTCTGCTATTGCTGCTAAGACACCCTGTTCTTCCTCCATCTCCTTATCCGCTAACCTTTCAGAAACCTTGTATTGGCCATCAGAAAAGTTGTGCTTTGCACACATGTACATATGCGTGTACATATGCAACACAGCATGCACATGGACGCTCACTCGCACAGGTGTGTCTGCCACAGATCCTGCTGCCTGATGGCCTGCCAAGGATACAGAGTGCTGATATCTTGTGAAACAGGCATGACCAGAAATGTATGGACATGCACAGAGAACACCAGGCACAAATATGTGATATACTAGAGTATGCTGTCCAGTTCTGGGCACCAGTCCTCAGGAAGGATGTACTGGAAATGGAGCGAGTACAAAAAAGGGCAACAAAGCTAATAAAAGGTCTGGAGGATATTAGTTATGAGGAAAGGTTGCGAGCACTGAACTTATTCTCTCTGGAGAAGAGACGCTTGAGAGGGGATATGATTTCAATATACAAATACCGTACTGGTGACCCCACAATAGAAATAAAGCTTTTTCGCAGAAGAGAGTTTAACAAGACTCGTGGCCACTCAATAAAATTAGAAGAAAAAAGGTTTAACCTTAAACTACGTAGAGGGTTCTTTACTGTAAGAGCGGCAAGGATGTGGAATTCCCTTCCACAGGCGGTGGTCTCAGCGGGGAGCATCGATAGTTTCAAGAAACTATTAGATAAGCACCTAAATGAACGCAACATACAGGGATATACAATGTAATACTGACACATAATCACACATAGGTGTCACTTGATGGACTTGTGTCTTTTTTCAACCTCGCCTACTATGTACTGTATATAAAATAATGTGGTTTATTAAGGAACAATGCCAGTAAAACAACAATATAACAAAAATAAAGCAAGAACCTAAACCAGTAAAGATTAATAGGTGAGAGAGATCACACAGAATACACTTAACCAACTAACCAAGCTAACAATGTACAAATGAAAGGGTAAGACTAAGAAGAGTAGTCAGTATCGAAGCCAGGGTCATACACAGAAGATCAGGCAGAAGAAACAGGGAGCAAGCCAGGACAGCGAGAGGGTACACGAGTGCAGGAATAAGCAGGCGGGTAAGGGATCAGGATTAGGAACAGGACCAGGAGCAGGATGCAAGTGCACAGAATGCAGGTCAGAGACACATGGGCAAAACACCAAGGCAAGGGGAAATAGCACAGGAAAGACAACATACTCTTTCATCAATGGGCATCAGGTGATGACTGATTACTATGAGCTTCTGGCTGCTGAGAGACACCCACTAGTCGACACTGGATCTACAACCTATAGGTCTGGGAGCCACTGTGTCACCAGAAGGTGAACCAATTTCTGACATGGCCTGTTTAAACCTGAGGCCTGCATGGGATCGTCGCTGGATGGTCTTTCAGCTCATTCCCTTGTTATCGGTGTTCCTGAAACCTGATTGATTCTGTTTCTTACCTGGCTACGTCTGACTCATCTCTGGATTACCATTGCCTGTTCATATCTGCTGCTCTACCATGTTACCAACCTTGGCCTGGACTTTTGACCAAGTTTCTGCCTTCTGATTTTGTATTTCGTTGTCAGCATCGTGCCAACCCTTGATTGACTCTTACTAGGACTCTGTACATGATTTGGTATCTCTCCACCCAGCTGATAACAAATTCAGCACCTCCAAGTTCAAATTCGGCTCATCCAGCTTTCTGGCACCTGCACCCTTCTGCTGCCCTAACAGTCCCTATCTCCATTTCCAGGGGTGCTTGGGCAGGAATTGTGCAAGAGGCCACCTTCGTCATTTCAAACTCAATGGACAGGTATGCAACATAATCCCACCATAACCCAAGACACCGGCTACGGGGAGTAAGTGGAATCATTTGATCACACAATCACTGTATTGCAGCAGGAGGATGATCTTGGTCATGCGCAAGTGTTTCTCCTTTCAGATATTGAGGATGAGGAAGATAGCACCTGGATTATTCCCGAAGGGGACATCTGGAAGGGAACAGCAAGAGACAGTGAAGCTCCAGCAGCTGGAGATTATTGCTAAGTAGCTCCAGCAATAAGAAGAGGGTGGATGTGGAGGTGGCGGACAATCCGTGGATGCCACCAATTAGAGAGGAAAAAAGTTATGAGGGAAAGGCAGAACAGCAGTGAGAAAGGAATTTTTCCAGGGGTAAGGGCAGCTTGGGGAGAACTGGAGCAACCACATGTCCTACATCACAGGTACAAGCCACTGCTATCATCAGTGCCAGTTCACATAATTCTGCAGTATGGGTCTTTTTAAACATATCTGCTGCCAATAGCACCATTGTGAAGGACTGCGGGGTATAATATGCGATAAAGGTACCAGTCATTTGGGTATCACATGCATGAAGAGACACATGAATCTGAACCACAAAGCTTAATGGGAGCAGTACTTCAATGAGACAAATCATCAGCAAAAGAACAACACTCGTCCTCATTGTTCTTTACTTTCCACATCTCCCCCTCCACAAGATTCTCCTGCTGCATCCACTGCAACATTTGCGGTCTCTAGTGAGAAGGAGGGAAGTCTCACAAGGGGTTTCAGTTCATAGTCTTAGGATATGGCACATCAAGTGAATATCAAGTGATATGGTAGCATCAAGTGAAGGCTTGAACTTTGTCAGAATTCTACTACACTCAGCCTGCTGTTTTCATATAAGTCGGATGTCTTTTCTGCAGCTGTTGGAGCTGAAGAAAGAAATGTCCCCTCCTTACCCCCATGCTTAGGGTCCTAAGGCCAGCTTGGCAAAACTGCTGGCTTTGCAGCTGCTCCCACTCCAGTTCGTGTGAATTTATGGCCTGTGTTACACCACAGTGGCAGGTATCCCAGAAAGCCATCCCTGCCCTCTACCGCCATGTGGAATGTAATGTGTCTGAATTTCTGGGCCACTTTGAGACAGGGTACACATGACCATAGACTTATAGCCCAACAAGCATGGGCAGGAATAGTACATATCCTTCAAGGTTCACTGGCTCAATCTTCTGGGGACTGCGAAGGATGCAGGATGGGGAACACTATATATATACTGGATTCAGTTTAGCTAGATCCTGTTCTTCTCTTCCTAATATACTGACAGGCAGGCAGGTGTTTTTACAGTATTTCCAGTTAGTGTACTGTGTACCCTGCTCAGTTGCACCTACAGTATAGCTACCTGAAGCCAGGTGCTTGTGTAGGCTCTTGACGTATTTCCAGTTACTGTACTGTGTACCCTGCACAGTTGCACCTACAGTATAGCTACCTAAAGCCAGGTGCTTGTGTAGGCTCTTGACGTATTTCCAGTTACTGTACTGTGTACTCTGCACAGTTGCACCTACAGTATAGCTACCTAAAGCCAGGTGCTTGTGTAGGCTCTTGACATATTTCCAGTTACTGTACTGTGTACCCTGCACAGTTGCACCTACAGTATAGCTACCTGAAGCCAGGTGCTTGTGTAGGCTCTTGACGTATTTCCAGTTACTGTACTGTGTACCCTGCACAGTTGCACCTACAGTATAGCTACCTGAAGCCAGGTGCTTGTGTAGGCTCTTGACGTATTTCCAGTTACTGTACTGTGTACTCTGCACAGTTGCACCTACTGTATAGCTACCTGAAGCCAGGTGCTTGTGTAGGCTCTTGACGTATTTCCAGTTACTGTACTGTGTACCCTGCACAGTTGCACCTACAGTATAGCTACCTGAAGCCAGGTGCTTGTGTAGGCTCTTGACGTATTTCCAGTTACTGTACTGTGTACCCTGCACAGTTGCACCTACAGTATAGCTACCTGAAGCCAGGTGCTTGTGTAGGCTCTTGACGTATTTCCAGTTACTGTACTGTGTACCCTGCACAGTTGCACCTACAGTATAGCTACCTGAAGCCAGGTGCTTGTGTAGGCTCTTGACGTATTTCCAGTTACTGTACTGTGTACCCTGCACAGTTGCACCTACAGTATAGCTACCTGAAGCCAGGTGCTTGTGTAGGCTCTTGACGTATTTCCAGTTAGTGTACTGTGTACCCTGCACAGTTGCACCTACAGTATAGCTACCTAAAGCCAGGTGCTTGTGTAGGCTATTGATGTATTTCCAGTTACTGTACTGTGTACCCTGCACAGTTGCACCTACAGTATAGCTACCTGAAGCCAGGTGCTTGTGTAGGCTCTTGATATATTTCCAGTTACTGTACTGTGTACCCTGCACAGTTGCACCTACAGTATAGCTACCTGAAGCCAGGTGCTTGTATAGGTTCTTGAGGTATTTCCAGTTACTGTACTGTGTACCCTGCACAGTTGCACCTACAGTATAGCTACCTGAAGCCAGGTGCTTGTGTAGGCTCTTGACATATTTCCAGTTACTGTACAGTGTACCCTGCACATTTGCACCTACAGTATAGCTACCTGAAGCCGGGTGCTTGTGTAGGCTCTTGATGTATTTCCAGTTACTGTACTGTGTACCCTGCACAGTTGCACCTACAGTATAGCTACCTGAAGACAAGTGCAGGTGTTCTCATACTAATAATACTACAGGCAGGCAGTTGATTCTGCTAGCTGCAGTATAATCGGTATATATATATATACATCCCAGTTTTGTGCAGCTACATCTCACTGCAGGCCAATAGTATGTCTGGAAGGCCAACAAGGAGAGGCAGACAGTCACAAGCCAATAAAAGAGGGCAAGCAGGCTCTGTGTCTAGAGGCAACAGTGCTGGTCGTGGACACGGTGCATCCCCATCAGCACGTGGCCGTGGGACACGCTTGGCCTTTTTTTCGGCAGCTGGCCGTGTTGAGCCGCAACATGCAGAAGACTTGGTCGAGTGGATGACCAAGCCGTCCTCATCCTCCTCATCCTCTCTCACCCAGGCTCAGGGTACTTTGTCTGGCAAAGCAGCTGCCAACGCGGCCTCTTCCCTCGGCTCAGTGGCATCAGTGACTCCTTCCCTAGCCCCACCATGTCCTCCTGAGGAGTCCCTCGAACTGTTTGACCACAGTGTTGGGTACATGCTCCAGAAGGATGCCCAGCGTTTTGAAGGCTCCGATGATGGTACTCAGCTAGAGGAAGGCAGTAACGTGAGCCCAGACAGAGGGGGTACCCAAGAAGGACAGCAATTTGGCAGTCATGTTCCCCCTGCTGCAGCATACTGCCAGGTTTGCTCCAGTGATGAGGAGGGAGGGGATGATGAGGTCACTGATTCCACGTGGGTGCCTGATAGGAGAGAGGAGGAGGAGGAGGCACATCACCAACAAGGCAGGATGCCCTCCAGGGGCCAGCCTAAGGGCAGAACACTGACTGCATCACACCGCAGAGCTCCGCATGTGCAGGGCGCTGCTGTCTCTGCGCGTTATTCCAAAAGTTCTTTGGTGTTGGCCTTTTTTGAGACGAGTGCATCAGATCGCACCGCTGCTATTTGCAACATATGTCTCAAGCGTATCTCGCGTGGCCAAAACATCTCCCGCTTGGGCACCACATGCTTGACCAGACATATGTTGTTGACCTGCCATGCAGTTCATTGGCAAGCGTAACTAAAAGACCCACACCAAAAAACAAAGAGGACCTCTCCTTGCTCCTCATCAGCTGGGATCTCCAACCCCACTATACCTTCAGTACTCTCTGAGACCTGCACTAAGAGGAATGAAGGTGTAGAATTAGGTGTGTCACATCCAAGTACTTGCGGACAATCTGCTATCAGTACACCGATGTCAGATTGTACCAGCCAAATTTCCCTGCCCCAGCTGCTACACCGCAGAAAGAAGTTCGCTCCCAGCCATCCACATGCCCAGCGGTTGAATGCTAGCTTGGCAAAATTGCTAGCACTTCAACTGCTACCTTTTCAGTTGGTAGACTCTGCCCCCTTCCGTGAGTTTGTGGAATGTGTGGTTCCTCAGTGGCAGGTTCCCAAAGGCCACTTTTTCTCACTGAAGGCGATTCCGGCTCTCTACCGGCATGTGTAAGACAATGTCTTGGCCTCGCTGGACAGGGCGGTCAGCTGTAAGGTGCATATTACCGCTGACTCATGGTCCAGCAGGCATGGACAGGGACGTTACCTAAGTTTCACGGGCAGCTGGGAAGGATGCAGGACAAGGTGCAGTAGTGTTGGAGGTTGTTCCGCCACCACGTCTCCAAAATGCCACTATTGGTGACTCTGACACACTTTTCTCCTCCACCCCCTCCTCTTCTTCTTCCTCCATGCTTTGTGTGCTTTGTCCTCGGAACCAGCGGTGCTCCGTAGGCATTCAAGGGGCTACGCAAGTACGCAGGCCAAAAGATGCCATGTGGTGCTTGAGCTGGTGTGCTTGGGGGACAGGAGCCACACTGGGGCAGAGATTCTGTCTGCTCTGCAGGGGCAGGCTCAGAGGTGGTTGATGCCACACCAACTTAAGCCAGGAAAGGTGGTTTGCGACAATGGCACCAACCTCCTCTCCACCCTCTGACAGGGACAACTGACCCATGTGCCCTGTTTGGCTCATGTCCTTAACTTGGTGGTGCAGCGGTTCTTGGACAGGTACCCAGGCTTACAGGATGTCCTGAGGCAGGCCAGGAAAGTCTGTGTGCATTTCCGCCGGTCATATAATGCCAGTGCTCGGCTGGCAGACCTCCAAAAGGAATTTAACCTGCCCAAGAACCGCCTAATCTGTGACATGCCCAACCAGGTGGAACTCAACGTTGGCCATGCTGCAGTGGCTGCACACGCAGCAGAGGGCCATTAATGAGTACCTGTCCGACTATGGCGCCAGGACAGGGTCAGGGGAGCTTAGTTATTTTTCCCCACGCCAGTGGGCCATGATCAGGGATGCATGCACTGTCCTGTCACCATTTGAGGAGGCCACGAGGATGGTGAGCAGTGACAGTGCATGCATCAGTGACACTGTCCCCCTTGTCCACCTGTTGGAGCACACGCTGCGTGGAATAATGGACAGGGCACTTGAGGCAGAACAGAGGCAGGAAGAGGAGGACTTCCTTAGCTCTCAAGGCCCCCTTTATCCAGACAGTGTTGCTGCGTGCCCGCCGATCACACAGGAAGAGGACGAGGAGGAGGAGGATTGTGTCAGCATGGAGGTGGAGCCTGGCACTCAGCATCAGCAGCAGTCTTTAAGGGATCATTTTGTGCAGGGACTGTTCTAAGCACGGGAAACACGTGCCACTTTACAGGCATACTATAGACACCCCCCAGGTACGATATTTAAAGGAATATTTCACTTTTTTTTTTAACTCTAAGCATCATTAAAATCACTGCTCCCGAAAAAACGGCTGTTTTTAAAACTTATTTTTGCATTGATACATGTCCCCTGGGTCTCCTGGGTCCCCAAACCCTTTTTAGGAAAATACCATGCAAATTAGCCTTTAAAATTAGCACTTTTGATTTTGAACGTTTGAGTCCCATAGAGTTCAATGGGGTTCTAACGTTCGTGCGAATTTTCGGTCCGTTTGCAGGTTCTAGTGCGAACCGAATAATGGGGGTGTTCGGCTCATCCCTAGTTGCTGTATTTGAAATAGAATTCAACTAACTCAGGCAGATTTACTCTATTACAGATTTATGGAGACAACAAATACATGCAAAATATGACATACAATCCAAAAATAGCCAATAAAACCTAAGGCAAAATAGTTATTGTCAGATCACAGAACAGATCTCAGTGCAGATGTGACAACTGTTCTACATGGAAGGCCAGACGAAATTTGAGTTTAAATATTTGGCTGTCTGGTATTCAGTTTTCTATACTTGAAATAGGGTAATTGTCTGCTCCTACTGCACAATATATAGGAGTTGATCTACTAAAGGCAAATAGACTGCAAAGTGCAGTGGCTCCAGAGCTTAGTAAATCAGGTAAAGCTTCACTTTGCAAAGAAAACCCAATCACATGAAAAAAAAACAGCATTTTTGCTTGCACATGATTAGATGATGAAAGTCAGCAGAGCTTCTGCTCATTTACTAAGCTCTGAAGCAACTGCACATATGCAGAGTGCACAGTCGATTTTCCTTTAGTAAATCAACTCCATAATGTCTATCATGTAACAAGAGTTCTGTAAAACAACAAACATATTATGCTTGCCTGCTCTGTTCAATTGTACTGCACAGTGGCCCGAATCTCCTTTTCTGGGGACCCCTGTCAGCGCTCTAGGCTCCTCCTTCTCCGTGCCACACCATAGGAAGCCGCTTCCTATGGGGGCGCACATTATTATTATTATTATTATACAGGATTTATATAGCGCCAACAGTTTATGCAGCATGTTACAACTTGAGGGTAGACAGTACAAATACAATACACTTTAATACAGTAGGAATCAGAGGGCCCTGCTCCTTAGAGCTTACAATCTAAGAGGGAAGGTCAAGAGATACAAGAGGTAATAACTGTGGGGGATGTGCTGATGGAGAAATTAAATGTAGTTGTTAGCTTGGGGCCAGATAGACTTCTCTGAAGAGATGAGTTTTCAGGGATCGTCTGAAAGTGAATAAAGTAGGAGAAAGTCAGACAGATTGAGGTAGAGCATTCCAGAGGATAGGAGAGGCTCTGGAGAAGTCTTCAAGGCGAGCATGGGATGAGGTGACAAGGGAGTTTGAGAGCATGAGGTCTTGTTAGGAGCGAAAAGAATGATTAGGTTGGTATTTTGAGACTAGGTTAGTGATGTAGCTAGGGGCCAGGTTGTGGATGGCTTTGTAAGTTATAGTTAGTATCTTGAATGTAATTTGTTGGCTGAATGGTAGCCAATGGAGGGATTGGCAGAGGGGTATAGCAGACGCTGAGCTGTTTGTGAGGTGGATGAGTCTGGCAGCAGCGTTCATGATGGACTAAAGTGGGGATAGCCTATTTAGAGGTAAGCCAATGAGGAGGGAGTTGCAGTAGTCGAGGCAGGAGATGGCCAGGGAGTGGATTAGAAGCTTTGTGGTGACATTGGTTAGGAAGGGGCGTTTCTTGGAGATGTTGCGGAGGTTTATGCGGCAAATTTTGGATAGCAATAGGATGTGGGGCCAAAAGGTTAGTTCAGAGTCCAGGATTACACCTAAGACCTTGGCGTGGGGGGACAAGTTGATTGTTGAGCCGATGAAATTGACAGAGAAATCAGGGGAAGTGGCTCCTGGGGGAGGAAATATCATGAGCTCGGTTTTGAATAGGTTGAGTTTGAGGAAGTGATGTGACATCCAGGTTGATATGTCTGCTAGTAAGTTGGTGATGCGTGAAGAGAGATAGATGTGGGTGTCATCAGCGTAGAGATGATATTGAAAGCTATGGGAGGCAATCAACTGACCCAGGGAGGTGGTGTAGATTGAGAAAAGGAGAGGTCCAAGAACAGAACGTTGGGGGACCTCCATGGAGAAAGGAAGAGGAGAGGAGGAAGTAGAGTTGTAAGTGACACTGAAGGAGCGGTGGAGAAAGGTAGGCTGAGAATCAGCGAAGAGTACAGTCATGGAGACCAAAGGAGTAGAGTTTATTGAGGAGGAAGGGGTGGTCCACTGTGTCAAAGGCAGCAGAGAGATCCAGGAGAAGTAGTACAGAATAGTGTCCCTTGGTTTTAGCCATTAGTAGGTCATTTGAGAGTTTAAGGAGAGCAGTTTCTGTGGAGTATTGAGGGCGAAATCCGGACCGAAGGGGATCAAGAAGTTTGTTCATGATCAGATGGTCGCTCAGTCGGTTGTAGACCAGTCTTTCAAGAAGTTTGGAGGAGAAGGCGAGTAAGGAGATGGTACATAGGTTGTTAAGATTGGTGGGGTCCAATGAGGGCTTTTTAAGTATGGGGGTGACTAGCTATGTTTTAGAGAGTTTGGGAAGATGCCACAAGAGAGGGAGAGGTTGAAAATGTGAGTTAGAGAGTGTAGAATCGAGTCAGAGGGTGAGCGTAGCATTTGCGAGGGAGCAGGATCCAGGGGGCAGGTGGTTAGATGAGTGTTAGATAAAAGTTTAGCAACCTCATTAATACTAGCAGGGTTGAATGAGGGAAGTAATGATTGTATCTGTGGACATGGGGTGTTACGGTTGAGGTTTCTGCGCGTTGGAGAGCTCCTCATGAATTGTATCAGTGTTGAAGGTAGAGAAGAGTTGACGTGGACTGGATGAGAAGGTGTTAATGAGTGTGATAAAGTAGGTCTGTTTGGAAGTGTGGAGGCAGGAATAGTATTTTAGGAGGGCAGATTTATATTGTTTGAAATCTTCCTGGAACTTAGTCTCACGTCACAGACGCTCAAGAGCGCGGCTACGTTTTCTGAGACTTCTGGTGTCGTCTGTTTGCCAGGGTTGTCGTGGTCGGGGCCTGATTCTGCTAGTAGTAAGGGAGGGAAAGCTTGTCTAGAGAGGAATACAGTGAGCTGTTGTAGACAAAAGTGGCTAGGTTAGGGCAGGACAGGGGTGAGATTTTGTCATAGAGGTGATCAGTAGCAGAGTAGAGAAGAGAAGGGTTGAGGTGTCAAAGGTTAGGCGGTTGGAGGGAGAGGAGGTGGAAGACAGGGAGAGAGCAAAACTAATAGGGTGGTGATCAAAGAGTGGGAGAGGATTGGTGGAGAGGTTGCACGGAGTGCAGAGATAGGAGAAGACAAGGTCAAGGGTGTTGCCATTGGAGTGAGTAGGAGCCTGTATCTATTGCTTTAGGTCAATAGATGAGGTTAGACTGTGAAGTTTAGAAGTAATAGTAGTGTTAATGTTAACAGGGATGTTGATGTCACCGAGAATAATTGTGGGGATTTCAGAAGAAAGAAAGTAGGGTAGCCAGGCAGAGAAGTCATCAACGAAGGATGATACTGGTCCAGGAGGCCGGTAGATGACAGAAATTCAACCCCATAATGTCCATCATATAACAAGAGTTCTATAAAACAACATATTATGCTTGCCTGCTCTGTGCAATGGTACTGCACAGTGGCCCTGAACCTCCTTTTCTCGGGACCTCTGTCAGCGCTCTGGGCTCCTCCTTCTCCGTGCCACACCATAGGAAGCGGCTTCCTATGGGGGCGCACATGCAGGCTCCCTCCCGAGAGTGTCGGTGTGCGTCCATAGACACACACAGCGTGACTCGGCCCCATCCCTTGCTGCCTCCTCAGAGGATTTTATTAACAGCAGGAGCCAATGACTCCCGCTGCTCTCAGTGAGTCCTGTGAGGAGAAGAACAGAGAGAAGCACTTCTGCACTCAGGCACAGCTCTGGATCAAGATAGGACTCAGGTAAGTATAAGGGGGGGGGGGGGGTTAGGGAGTGATGCAACCACTGGGACATTTTTTACCCTAATGCAGGGAATGCATTAAGGTAAAAAAAATGACCTGCCTTTAGAAACACTTTAACCACTTTAATACTGGACACTTTAACCCCCTTCCTGCCAATTTTAAGCTTTCTGGGCTGTCGCACTTTGAATGACAATTGCGCGGTCATACAACACTGTATCTATATGACATTTTTATCATTTTTTTCAGACAAATAGAGCTTTCTTTTGGTGGTATTTAATTAGCACTGGGTTTATTTTTTGCTAAACAAATGAAAAATGGGGGGAAATTTTGAAAAAGAAAACTTTTTTTAGTTTCTGTTATAAAATTTTGTAAATAAGTAATTTTTTTTCTTCACTGATGAGACTGCACTGATGTGCACTTATAAGCTGCACCGATGAGCACTGATGGTCACTTTAGTTGTAAAGTATTTCTGAGCCTGGACCGCTGAACCTGTACTGGACTCCACCAACCCAGTAACCCGTCAGTGCACTCCCAAAGACATTGATTTGTACATTTCACTTGATACTAGGATGCTAAATCCTTGTACATATCAAATGTAAGTCAAATCGTGACTTCCCTAGGATGCCCCATGCCACGATGTCAGAACCAGTATTGAGGTTCCAATCGCTATGGAAAGAGCCTAAGCATACAAGCTCCTTCACTACCGGGATATTGTGTCACCTCTGCCAGGTCACACCACTTCCTGACTGGTTGGGTGCTTATGTACCCGACATAAGTACTATAGTCAATAGCAATGGCAATAAAGCCTCCTCCAAGTGGCTTCACTGCGCGTTAGACATTTGTACCGCATCTTACCCAACTCGGCCTGGGCTACACGCTAACTCACTAAAACCAACCTGCCTACATGTATACAGCTCCTTCTGTTTTTGCGTTATTATTCATGGATTTGCATTTTGTATTTCCTTTTTATACCATTGTTTTAGATCAGCCGTAGACAGACACCCTCAGCCTTGCTAGAAGTTAGTTTCTTTTTCATCTTTGCTGAGTAAGAAGGCTTTGGCCATGCAAGATTAAATCCCCTGCAATATATCCCCCCCTTAAACATCCTCTGCAATATTAAGATGAAGTAAACTACATTGGTTCTTGCTTCTGAGACTTTTCTTGAGTTGAAACTGCCTGTGGATTTTGTAAAGTTGTGAAGTTGTCTGTACATACAGGGTCTTATATATACTTATGTTTAGAGTGCCCGGCTACGATATAGCACGGTGAACCTGGTGCCACACACCTCCAAATGTTCGTATAAGCTAGGTTGATGCAATATTTGTGTGACTAATTTTTCATTTTTGTATGAAAAAAATATTATGTGATTTTTTACTCCAGATGCCTGTATATATACGGGTACCGAGTCCATTTTCTTCTCGCTCACCTGGCCACCATGGGGGACAGTGGTGGCTGGTGCTCAATATTTTGGCGGGGGGGTGGTAAATAAACCTGCCCCCCCTCGCTCACACGACCGCCACACACACCTCCCCTCCACCCACGTGGGATTTGGACGGTGGGACATGATCGGAGGTGGTGCGGGCTCCTTGAAGGTGCCCCTGGCCCCCTCACTCACACTAGCACCCCTGCCCAGACGGGTCGGATGGGAAGGCGGCCATCCATGTCCTTACCTTAGGAGGTGGTGCTGGATCTGGGGTAGGGCTCCTGGAAGCTGCCCCTCCGCCTCTCCACCAGCTGCAGCTTGCCGAGTGAAGAGCCAGGCCATTGCTTCTCCTCCCGACTGAAGAGGAAGTGAGTCCTGAGACTCCATCAGTGGCGGCTGGTGAAGTTTTAGGAAGGGGGGGGGCACTAGACCATGTCCTTTTTGACCTCTCCCACTTCTCACAAGCCACACCCCTTATTATAATTAGGGGGTGGGCATTCATTTGTAGGCACGGCATGGCGAAAAATTTGCGTGGTTTCAGCGAAATAGTGGGCGTGGCTGAAAGAGGTGTGTCTCTAAGGGGTGTGGTTAGAGTCTGAGATGAACGAGAGATGGAGGGACAGCAGTCCCAGATCCTACACCACAATAGAAATATGTGTATTCCAGAAAGCTTAACAATCAGCAGATAAAGATACTCACCTGGTGTTAGCGCTTTAATCATCCCGGCACCATGGTTGTTATGGTGCCAGGATGATTGAAGCGTATTATTTCTATTATTACATTGTAATATAAAATAAAATCATTCAACTCACCATAATGCAGAATCAGTGGGAGCCCTGAGCGTGTCACCTGCCACCAGATGCCATCAGTTGCCCCCAGTGGAGTCTGTCCTTACATCATGTGCCCCCAGCAGAGTCCGTCCTTACATCAGGTGCCCCCAGCAGAGTCCCTCCTCACATCTGTGTCCCCATCAGCAAAGTCCTCCTTACATCTGTGTCCCCATCAGCAGAGTCCTCCTTGCATCTGTATCCCCATCAGCGGAGCCCCTCCTTACATCAGTGTCCCCATCAGCAGAGCCCCTCCTTACATCAATGTCCCCATCAAGGGAGCCCCTCCTTACATCAGTGTCCCCATCAGGGAAGCCCCTCCTTACATCAGTGTCCCCATCAGGGAAGCCCCTCCTTACATCAGTGTCCCCATCAGTGGAGTCCTCCTCACATGTGTGTCCCCAGCAGCAGAGTCCTCCTCACATCTCAGTGTCCCCATCAGCAGAGTCCTCCTCACATGTGTCCCCGGCAGCGGAGACCTCCTTAAATCAGTGTCCCCATCAGCGGAGCCCCTCCTTACATCTGTGTCCTTATCAGCGGAGCCCCTCCTTGCAACAGTGTCCCCATCAGCGGAGCCCCTTCTTACATCTGTGTCCCCATCAGCGGAGCCCCTCCTTACATCAGTGTCCCCATCAGCGGAGCCCCTCCTTATATCAGTGTCCCCATCAGGGGAGCCCCTCCTTACATCAGTGTCCCCATCAGTGGAGTCCTCCTCACATGTGTGTCCTCAGCAGCGGAGCCCCTCCTTCATGCCGCATCTGTCCCCTTCAGCGGCAGCTATTCAGTTCCTGGCTTTCTCCCTGTGTTCATTGGAGAGGGGAGGGTCTATATGGGGCAGAATTTTTTTCCAATCTCCACCTTTTGCTATCAAAAGATGAGCTAAGATAATGTCATCAGTCTGCTGCAGGCAGAAGAAAGCATTTCTTCAGTCTCCTCTCCCATAGTGATCAAACTGAGGCCTCGTTCACACAAGTGTGATTTAAAGCGGAGCTCCACCCAAAAGGGGAAGAGTCGCTTGTTTTCACCCTCCACTGCCACATTTGGCACTTTTTGGGGTGGAGCGGGTACCTGGTTTTGACAGGTACCCACTTTGGGTTAGATTGCCGATCTTTGATATTTCCGGCCCCTCTTCCTCCCCCCTACTGCCTTCTGGAACACACAAAGGTCCCATAAGACAGCGGGACCATTCAGAACTCGCGCATGCACATTAGGAAACAGGCGGTGAACCCAAATCCAATTACTAAACCCAGTAATATGAAAATACTCCCCCCCCCCACAGTGCCCACAGCTCATAAATCTGCTTTTTACAAAAAAAAACCTTCACTATACACCTTTTTGAATGATCTGTATACCACAGTCAGTGATAAACTGCACAGTTTCTCCAGTGCTGAGAGATCAGGAAGGAGGAGATTTCCACTGCAGCCTGTATACACGCCTACATGTGTGATGTCACTATCATGTGACCTGGCTAGCTCTGAGAACAAGTAATTATTCTCTCCAGCATAAAAGACATAACTGAGCATGTGGAGGTCGGCTGCTCTGCCCGTGTTAGCTGGCTTTCCCCAAAAAGACAGTGCAGGAGGGGGGGATCTGTGCATTCAGGATAAAAACAGCCTTTTTACACAATGCAGAGTAGGGATGAGCCGAACACCCCCCCCCGGTTCGGTTCGCACCAGAACCTGCGAACGGACCGAAAATTCGCACGAACGTTACAACCCCATTGACATCTATGGGACTTGAACGTTCGAAATCAAAAGTGCTCATTTTAAAGGCTAATTTTCATGGTATTGTCCTAAAAAGGGTTTGGGGACCCGGGTCCTGCCCTAGGGGACATGTATTAATGCAAAAAAAAGTTGTAAAAATGGCCGTTTTTTTCGGGAGCAGTAATTTTAATGATGCTTAAAGTAAAAAAAAAAGTGAAATATTCCTTTAAATATTGTACCTGGGGGGTGTCTATAGTATGCATGTAAAGTGGCGCGAGTTTCCCGTGCTTAGAACATTACCTGCACAAAATGTCTTTTTTAAAGGAAAAAAAGTCATTTAAAACTGCTTGCGGCTTTAATGTAATGTCGGGTCCTGGCAATATGGATGAAAATCAGTGAGACAAATGGCATGGGTACCCCCCAGTCCATTACCAGGCCCTTTGGGTCTTGTATGGATTTTAAGGGCCACCAGGCCCTATATACTCTGAACAGCAGTATACAGGCGGTGAAAACAAGACAGGGACTGTAGGTTTGTTGTTAAGTAGAATCTGTTTGTAATTTTGAACGGGTACATTTTTAACGTGTTTACCTCCAGCCAAAAAATCTTTTTTAATCTTTTTGGAAAACATAGGGACATTTGTTTTGCTGTCTGTGTTCCTCTTCAGAAGATTTCACCTCACTTTTTGTCCCAATGACAAATGTTTTTAGAAAATTTGGGTTTTTTTGTGAAACAAGGATTGGTGATAAAGCATCAATGGAAAGGAGAAATGTTTTTCCAATATTAACTCTAATGCCGCGTACACACGAGCAGACTTTACGGCAGACTTTGCTCGGCGGACATTTCGACGGACTTTACGACGGACTTTCTGAATGAACGGACTTGCCTACACACAATCCACCAAAGTCCGTCGAATTCGTACGTGATGACGTACGACCGGACTAAAACAAGGAAGTTCATAGCCAGTAGCCAATAGCTGCCCTAGCGTGGCTTTTTGTCCGTCGAACTAGCATACAGACGAGCGGACTTTTCGACCGGACTCGATTTCGACGGATTAATTTAAAACATGTTTCAAATCTAAGTCCGTCCAACTTTTGAGAAAACAAAGTCCGCTGGAGCCCACACACGATCGAATTGTCCGACCAAATCCCGTCCGCCGGGCAAAGTCTGCCGTAAAGTCCGCTCGTGTGTACGCGGCATTACAGGAGAGAATTTCTATTTCTAGGGGTAGATTTCATCTCACTTCCTGTTGTCTCCTTCCGTTTGCAAGTAGGAATCGTTTGTAAGTTGGATGTTTGAAAGTAGGGGCCTGCCCTATATACTCAGCAGAAATTTGGGCCTTAGGTGTTGTTGTGGCCACAACACTGTAAGCCCTCACAGGGCCCTGCTGTGAAATATTAGATCAAGAATTGTAATTACATGCCCCTGTTGAACAGGGGCAGAAAAATTGGGCCTTTGGTGGTGGTGCTGGTGCCACAACACTGTAAGTCCTCACTCGCTCTTGGTGGGCACAGAAACGGGCCCTGCTGTGAAATATTAGATCAAGAATTGTAATTACATGCCCCTGTTGAACAGGGGCTGAAAAATTAGGCCTTAGGCACTGGTGCTGGTGCCACAACACTGCAACCCCTCACAGATACTCTAGTTGGAACGCAGGAACGAGCCCTGCTGCAAAGTATTGCATCAAAAATTGTAATTACATGCCCCTGTCAAACAGGGGCTGAAAAATTGGGCCTTAGGCACTGGTGGCAGCGCCCAGAACCAAAAATGTTCTTACAAGCTATCAGCATGATCATTGAGGAGGAAGAGGATAATTACTCAGGATAGTCACTCAGCATCAGCATAGGCAGTCTTGAAGGGATCTGAGATTTCAAAAAAAATTATTCGGTTACATCAGCATCAGGTGCTTGGTAGCTGGTGGTGATCCAAGACTGATTCATCTTTATGAAGGTCAGTCGATCGACCGAGTCGGTGGACAGACGCACCCTGTGATCGGTTACAAAGCCTCCAGCAGCAATGAATGTGCGTTCCGAAAGAACGCTGGATGCAGGACAGGCCAGTAGCTAAATTGCATACTGTGCAAGCTCTGGCCAGTGATCCATCCTCAAGACCCAGTAACCCAGAGGATTTTCGGTGGGAAAGGTGTCCAAGTCAGATCTTGCCTCTAGGTATTCCTGCACCATGTAAAACAGACGCTGGCGATGGTTGCTGGAACCGATCATATCTTGGGGCTGCGGACTAAAAAATTGTCTGAATGCATCGGTCAGACAGCCACCTTCTCCACCGCTCCTTCTTTGACTGACTGAAGCCTCAGCAACACGTTGTTCAGAAACAGGAGTCTGTAACCTCCCAGTCTCTGGGAACGCGTTGCACAGACCTTTCTGCAAGGCCTCCTGAAGATGTTTCATCCTCTGCTCCCTCTGCGACGGCAAGATAAGGTCCGCAACCTTACCCTTGTAACGTGGATCAAGGAAGGTTGCCACCCAGTATTGGTCCTTCTCCTTGATACCACGAATACGAGGATCCTTACGCAGGCTTTGCAGGTTCAGGGAGACCATGCAGCGTAGGTTTGCTGAGGCATCCGGTCCGGAGTCCTCTGGGTCACTAAGGACGACATGGTCCGCAGCCACCTCCTCCCAGCCACGTACAAGTCCATGTGTTTCTTGGGACTGATCCCTTAAAGACTGCTGCAGATGCTGAGTGCCAGGCTCCACCTCCATACTGACACAATCCTCCTCCTCCTCCTCGTCCTCGTCCTCTTCCTGTGTGATCGGCAGGCATGCAGGAACACTGTCTGGATAAAGGGGGCCTTGAGAGCTAAGGAAGTCCTCCTCTTCCTGCCTCTGTTCTGCTTCAAGTGCCCTGTCCATTATTCCACGCAGCGTGTGCTCCAACAGGTGGACAAGGGGGACAGTGTCACTGATGCATGCACTGTCACTGCTCACCATCCTCGTGGCCTCCTCAAATGGTGACAGGACAGTGCATGCATCCCTGATCATGGCCCACTGGCGTGGGGAAAAAGAACCAAGCTCCCCTGACCCTGTCCTGGTGCCATAGTCGCACAGGTACTCATTGATGGCCCTCTGCTGCGTGTTAAACTCCTTTTGGAGGTCCGCCAGCCGAGCACTGACATTATATGACCGGCAGAAATGCACTAGACTTTCCTGGCCTGCCTCAGAACATCCTGTAAGCCCGGGTACCTGCCCAAGAACCGCTGCACCACCAAGTTAAGGACGTGAGCCAAACAGGGCACATAAGTCATTTGTCCCTGTCGGAGGGCAGAGAGGAGGTTGGTGCCATTGTCACAAACCACCATTCCTGCCTTAAGTTGGCGTGGCGTCAACCAACTCTGAACCTGCCCCTGCAGAGCTGACAGAACCTCTGCCCCAGTGTAGCTCCTGTCCCCCAAGCACACCAGCTCAAGCACCACATGGCATCTTTTGGCCTGCGTACTTGCGTAGCCCCTTGAACGCCTACAGAGCACCGCTGGTTCCAAGGACAAATCACAGGAAGAGGCCATGGAGGAAGAAGAAGAGTAGGGGGTGGAGGAGAGAGGTGTGTCACAATCATTAGTAGTGGCATTTTGGAGACAAGGTGGTGGAACAACCTTCAACACTACTGCACCTTGTCCTGCATCCTTCCCAGCTGCCAGCAGAGTCACCCAAAGCGCGGTGAAACTTAGGTAACGTCCCTGTCCATGCCAGCTGGACCATGAGTCAGCGGTAATATGCACCTTACCGCTGACCGCCCTGTCCAGCGAGGCATGGACATTGCCTTCCACATGCCGGTAGAGAGCCGGAATCGCCTTCCGTGAGAAAAAGTGGCGTTTGGGTACCTGCCACTGAGGAACCGCACATTCCACAAACTCACGGAAGGGGGCAGAGTCTACCAACTGAAAAGGCAGCAGTTGAAGTGCTAGCAATTTTGCCAATCTAGCATTCAACCGCTGGGCATGTGGATGGCTGGGAGCGAACTTCTTTCGGCGGTGCAGCAGCTGGGGCAGGGAAATTTGCCTGGTACAATCTGACGTTGGTGTACCGAAAGCAGATTGCCCACAAGTACTTGGCTGTGACACACCTTATTCTACACCTTCATTCCTCTCAGTGCAGGTATCAGAGAGGACTGAAGGTATAGTGGTGTTGGAGATCTCAGCTGATGAGGAGCAAGGAGAGGTCCTCTTTGTTCTTTGGTGTGGGTCTTTTAGATACCTTGCCAACGAACTGCATGGCAGGTCAACATATGTCTGGTCAAGCATGTGGTGCCCAAGCGGGAGATGTTTTGGCCACGCGAGATACGCTTGAGACATATGTTGCAAATAGCAGCGGTGCGATCTAAAGCACTCGTCTCGAAAAAGGCCCACAACAAAGAACTTTTTGAATAACGCGCAGAGACTGCAGCTCCCTGCACATGCAGAGCTTTGGGGTGTGATGCAGTCAGTGTGCTGCCCTTAGGCTGGCCCCTGGAGGGCATCCTGCCTCGTTGGTGATGTGCCTCCTCCTCCTCCTCTCTCCTATCAGGCACCCACGTTGAGTCAGTGACCTCATCATCCCCTCCCTCCTCATCACTGGAGCAAACCTGGCAGTATGCTGCAGCAGGGGGAGCATGACTGCCAGATTGCTGTCCTTCTTGGGCACCCCCTCTGTCCGTGCTCATGTTACTGCCTTCATCTAGCTCAGTATCATCATCAGAGCCTTCCAAACGCTGGGCATCCTCCTGGAGCATGTACCCAACACTGTGGTCAAACAGTTCGAGGGACTCCTCAGGAGGACATGGTGGGGCTAGGGAAGGAGTCACTGATGACATTGAGCCGAGGGAAGAGGCCGCTGCTTTGCCAGACAAAGTACCCTAAGCATGGGTGAGAGAGGATGAGGAGGATGAGGACAGCTTGGTCATCCACTCGACCAAGGCTTCCGCATGTTGCGGCTCAACACGGCCAGCTGCCGAAAACAAAACCCAAGCGTGTCCCACGGCCACGTGCTGATGAGGATGCACCGTCTCCATGACCAGCACTGTTGCCTCTAGACACAGAGCCTGCTTGCCCTCTTTTATTGGTTTGTGACTGTCTGCCTCTCCTTGTTGGCCTTCCAGATATACTAATGGCCTGTAGCTGCACTAAGCTGGGATATATATATATATATATATATATATATATATGTATATATGTATACTGATACTGCAGGTAGCAAAATCAACTGCCTGCCTGTAGTATGAGAACACCACCAGCCCGTAGCTTATTTAGCTGCCTGCGGTAGTGATAGGATCAGGAAAACACCACCAACCTTCTACAGGTAGCTTTAGCTGAACACTGTGCAGAGCTCGCACTACACTAACTTGTAGCTTATTTAGCTGCCTGCGGTAGTAATAGGATCAGGAAAACACCACCAACCTTCTACAGGTAGCTTTAGGTGAACACTGTGCAGAGCTCGCACTACACTAACTTGTAGCTTATTTAGCTGCCTGCGGTAGTAATAGGATCAGGAAAACACCACCAACCTTCTACAGGTAGCTTTAGGTGAACACTGTGCAGAGCTCGCACTACACTAACGTGTAGCTTATTTAGCTGCCTGCGGTAGTGATAGGATCAGGAAAACACCACCAACCTTCTACAGGTAGCTTTAGCTGAACACTGTTCAGAGCTCCCAAAAAATAACTTGTAGCTAATTTAGCTGCCTGCGGTAGTGATAGGATCAGGAAAACACCACCAACCTTCTACAGGTAGCTTTAGGTGAACACTGTGCAGAGCTCGCCAAAAAATAACTTGTAGCTTATTTAGCTGGCTGCGGTAGTGATAGGATCAGGAAAACACCACCAACCTTCTACAGGTAGCTTTAGGTGAACACTGTGCAGAGCTCGCACTACACTAACTTGTAGCTTATTTAGCTGCCTGCGGTAGTGATAGGATCAGGAAAGCACCACCAACCTTCTACAGGTAGCTTTAGCTGAACACTGTGCAGAGCTCGCAAAAAATAACTTGTAGGTTTAGCTGAACACTGTGAGTAGGACGCACTACACTAACTGGTAGCTTTAGCTGAACACTATGCAGAGGTCGCACTACACTAACTTGTAGTTTTAGCTGAACACTGTGAGGAGGACGCACTACACTAACTTGTAGCTTTAGCTGAACACTGTGCAGAGGTCGCACTACACTAACTTGTAGTTTTAGCTGAACACTGTAAGGAGGACGCACTACACTAACTTGTAGCTTTAGCTGAACACTGTGCAGAGGTCGCACTACACTAACTTGTAGTTTTAGCTGAACACTGTGAGGAGGACGCACTACCCAAACTTGTAGCTTTAGCTGAACACTGTGCAGAGGTCACACTAAATTAACTTGTAGCTTTAGCTGAACACTGTGAGGAGGACGCACTACACTAACTTGTAGCTTTAGCTGAACACTGTGCAGAGGTCTCACTACACTAACTTGTAGTTTTAGCTGAACACTGTGAGGAGGACGCACTACCCAAACTTGTAGCTTTAGCTGAACACTGTGCAGAGGTCACACTAAATTAAGTTGTAGCTTTAGCTGAACACTGTGAGGAGGACGCACTACACTAACTTGTAGCTTTAGCTGAACACTGTGCAGAGGTCTCACTACACTAACTTGTAGTTTTAGCTGAACACTGTGAGGAGGACGCACTACACTAACTTGTAGCTTTAGCTGGACACTGTGCAGAGGTCGCACTACACTAACTTGTAGTTTTCGCTGAACACTGTGAGGAGGACACACTACACCAACTTATAGCTTTAGCTGAACACTATGCAGAGGTCACACTAAACTAACTTGTAGCTTTAGCTGAATACTGTGAGGAGGACACACTACACTAACTTGTAGCTTTAGCTGAACACTGTGCAGAGGTCTCACTACACTAACTTGTAGTTTTAGCTGAACACTGTGAGAAGGACACACTACACTAACTTGTAGCTTTAGCTGAACACTGTGCAGAGGTCGCACTACACTAACTTGTAGTTTTCGCTGAACACTGTGAGGAGGACACACTACACCAACTTGTAGCTTTAGCTGAACACTGTGAGGAGGACACACTACCCTAACTTGTAGCTTTAGCTGAACACTGTGCAGAGGTCACACTAAACTAACTTGTAGTTTTAGCTGAACACTGTGAGGAGGACGCACTACACTAACTTGTAGCTTTAGCTGAACACTGTGCAGAGGTCGCACTACACTAACTTGTAGTTTTAGCTGAACACTGTGAGGAGAACGCACTACCCTAACTTGTAGCTTTAGCTGAACACTGTGCAGAGGTCACACTAAACTAACTTGTAGCTTTAGCTGAACACTGTGAGGAGGACGCACTACCCTAACTTGTAGCTTTAGCTGAACACTGTGCACTACACTAACTTGTAGTTTTAGCTGAACACTGTGCAGAGGTCACACTAAACTAACTTGTAGCTTTAACTGAACACTGTGAGGAGGACGCACTACACTAACTGTAAATAGTCTAGCTGCCTGACTGTGGTACTAATAGGATCAAAAGAACACCAGCAATTTTCTTCAGGTAGCTGTAAATACTGTAACAAGACAAGCCTGCCTGTCAGTAGGAAGATAACAGGAACGGATCTAGCTAAACTGAATACAGTGTATATATATATATATATATATATATATATATATATATATATATATATATGCAACACCTGGGATGCATATATATACACAATACACTGTAAGTGCAGCTAACTCACTGACTGTCCTGCCTAATCTAGCTAACTCAAATGAAATGACACTGTCTCTCTTTCTCTCTAAGCACGCCGGAACACACTACACAGGGCCGCCGTGCAGGCGGCCTTATATAGCGTGGAGCGTGTTCTAAACCCCCTGAGCCATAATTGGCCAAAGCCACCCTGGCTTTGGCCAATTACAGCTCTCTCTACCGACGGCGCTGTGATTGGCCAAGCATGCGGTCATAGTGCATGCTTGGCCAATCATCAGCCAGCAATGCACTGCGATGCCGCAGTGAATTATGGGCCGTGACACGCCACACGAATTTGGCACCAACGGCCCATATCGTTCACAATTCCACGAACGATTGAACAGCCGATGTTCGAGTTGAACATGCGTTCGACTCGAACACGAAGCTCATCCCTAATGCAGAGGATTACCCCTTAAATTCCACAGTGAGTATAGGAAGCATGCCATGCTGCATATACAGACTGATGTTAATGTTGTGGGTTTAGTAACACTTTAAGGTGCCAACATCACGAGATCCCTGGACAGGTAAGTGTCCTTATATTAAAAGTCAGCAACCACAGTATTTGTAGGTGTTGACTTTTATTTTTTTTCTGAAGGAGCCTGAAACTCCGCTTTAAGCTGCTACTTCAGTCGCACAGAATCGCACAACACTGGAAATCACATTAATGTCAATGGTGCCCGTTCACATCAATGCAGCACAGCACAGCATGTTTTGTTGAAAAGGTACATGTGCTACTTTGGTGTGGTTGCATCATGGTTTTGATACCTTAAAGTTCAATAAAACCCAACAAAAAAAGCATGTAAATTGCATGTTCATGCGTTTTTGGCAGCGTTTTGTGCGGGTTGGTAAAGAGCTGAGCTCCTCTTAAAGGACCATGAGGTGGCAGTGGGAAGGGGTTAATTGGGTTCCCCTTAGTTGTACACTAAATTAACCTCTTGGCGCCGATGGCACGCAAATATGCGGTCTTTCTGCGGGTGGGCATTGGTGCAGAGGGGCCGCATATTTGCGTACCACATTGCCAACACAGCTGTGCCAAGAGCGCATGCCCTGCGTGCTCCTGGCATAGTTACCGGCAGCTAACGGAAAGCTCCTGATCGCTCCCTGCTTTCTGATCATTTCGATCATGTGACCACCACGACAGCCAATCACGGCGGTCACATGTTCATAGTGCGCGCCCTGGCTCCCAGCATCTAAAAACCCTTAAAGGGCCGGGAGGCACTGGCGCCAAAGGCTTAAATACACTGAACCAACCTTAGGGCTCAGTTTTACTGCTCCCCCTTTATCTGCAGAGGACACACATGCTGTGGCTGTGATGTTTTGCTTCATGACAGGAATTATACCCCCTGCTGCTTTTGGTGGGCATAGTGGTCACTGAGTGGGACCCATGTAAGTGAATGGGGCTGACTCAGCAAGCACCCCATAACCGCGTTCAATGAACATTAGACATGTGCACTGCCGAAAAAGTTGTTTGGTTTTGTTTCATCCGTTTTTTTCTTTTTTTCGTTTTTCGTTATGATTGAAATCTGTTATTTCAAATAAATTTGTAACTTCGGAAAAAATCCAATTAGTTATGTTCCATTCGTTTAGATGTGGTATTTGTAAATTTGGAAATTTGAAAATTCGGAAGTCCAAAAATTCGAAAATCCGAAATAACTAACTAATAATAACTAACTATTAAATTATAGGAAGTGGCATTTCCTTTCAAATTTGGCTGTTTATGAACGTAACGAATATGAATTTATCCAAAGTTACGAATTATCCAAAATAATGAATGCCACATCTAAATGAATGGAATGTAACGAAATAATAATAATAATAAACAAATTTTATTAGTATTACTTGTTATTATTAATTTGTTTGTTTAATTTGTTTAGATGCGGCATTCGTTATTTCGGATAATTCGTAACTTTGGATAAATTTGTATTCGTTACGTTCACTAACAGCCAAATGTGAAAGGAAATTCCAATACCTATAATTTAATATTAGTAATAGTTATTATTATTATTAGTTAGATATTATTTCGGATTTTCGGATTCTTGTTCTTTTGAATTTTTGGATTTTCATTATTTTCAAATTTTCAGATTTTTGAGTGTACAAATTTTCAAACGTATGGAAAAATTTGTTAAACGGGTTTCCATTAATTAGGATATTTCCGAATTAATTCGTAGAATTTCGTTGCAAAACGAATTCGGAACCAAAAACAAATTGCACATGTCTAATGAACATAGTTGAGGAGCGCTAGTGCGGGGTTTCAGGGATTAAAGCAGGCAGTGAGGAGGTGATACACAGTCTCCTCCCCACCTGCCAAATGCACTCTGAAAAGGGATCTGAATGCGGATCACCCTTTAGAGATCAAAACACGTGCGAACGAGTCCTGTAGACCCCTTTCACACTGGGGCCGCCTGTGCATTAGCGTTAAAGCGCCGCTTGTTTTAGCGGCGCTATACCACTGTTTAACCACTTCAGATCCCAGCCATAGTCATATGACGTCCGCAAGAGGGATCTCCCATCATGGGCGGGCGTCATATGACATCCTCGGCTTCCCAGCCGTCTAGGGGGTGCGCGTGCCCGCAGCGTCACTCGAGAGCCCATGCGCGTGACTGGCGGCCGCGATGTCTACCCTGCACCAGTGATTGCCCGATAACAGAGCAGGACCGTTTGTTTACACACACAGATCCACATCCTGTCAGGGGAGAGGAGACCGCTCGTGTGTTCCCAGTACAGAGGAACGCCGATCGGTCTCCTCCCCTTGTGAGTTCCCTCCCTCTACAGTTAGAATCACTCCCTAGGTAACACATTTAACCCCTTGATCGCCCCCTAGTGTTAACCCCTTCCCTGCCAGTGACATTTTATACAGTAATTAGTGCATTTTTATAGCACTGATCGCTGTATAAATGTGAATGGTCCCAAAATTATGTCAAAAGTGTCCGATGTGTCCGCCATAATGTCACAGTCACGATAAAAATCGCAAGTCGCCGCCATTACTAGTAAAAATAAAAAAAAATAAAAAAAATGCCATAAAACTATCCCCTATTTTGTAGACGCTATAACTTTTGCGCAAACCAATCAATATACGCTTATTGGGATTTTTTTACCAAAAATATGTAGCAGAATACATATTGGCCAAAACTGAGGAAAAAAAAAAAAAAAAAAAGGGATATTTATTATAGCAAAAAGTAAAAAAATATTGTGTTTTTTTTTTAACTTGTCGCTCTTCTTTTGTTTATAGCGCAAAAAATAGAAACCGCAGAGGTGATTAAATACCACCATAAGAAAGCTCTATTTGTGGGGAAAAAAATTATAAAAATTACATATGGGTACAGTGTTGCATGACCGGGCAATTGTCATTAAAATTGTTACAGTGCTGAAAACTGAAAAATTGGCCTGGGCAGGAAGGGGGTGAAAATGCCTGGTATTGAAGTGGTTAAGCGGCGCTTTTCGGCAGCTAGCGGGGCGATTCTAACCCCAAAGAAGGGGTTAAAAACGCCCGTGTTGAGGCACTTCCGGTGCTTCGGAAGCGCTGCCCATTCATTGCAATGGGCAGGGGCATTTTGGGAGCGATGTATACAGCGCTACCAAACCGCCCCAAATATGCTGCTTGCAGGACTTTTTCTAACGTCCCGCCAACGCACCGCCCGGGTGTGAAAGCACTCATGGCAGAGAATGGGATGCAATTTTCAGGCACTATTTCTAGCGCTAAAACGCCTGAAAACAGTCCCTTATGCCGCGTACACACGGTCGGACTTTCCGGCATACTTGGTCCGGCGGACCAGAGTGTGCCGGACAATCCGCCCGTGTGTGGACGGCGGCGGACTTTTCCGGCGGACTTCTTCCCAAAAGCCCGCCGGACCTAGATTTGAAGAAAGTTTCAAATCTTTCCGTCGGACTCAGTTTTGGGCGGAAAGTCCGCTCGTGTGTGTGCTGGTCCGACGGAAAGCCCGCTCGTGTGTAGGCTGGTCCGACAGACCAAATACGACACGAGGGCAGGGTATTGCATCTCGCGCTCGCTGCAATAGGAAAAACAAATCTTCCTATTGCGGCGAGCGCGGGGCATACTAGGCCCTTAGGTCTGGTATGGATTATAAAGGGAACCCCGCTACGCCGAAAAAACGGCGTGGGGTCCCCCTAAAATCCATACCAGACCCCGATCCGAGCACGCAGCCTGGCCGGTCAGGAAAGGGGGTGGGGACGAGCGAGCGCGCGCCCCCCCCCTGAACCGTACCAGGCCGCATGCCCTCAACATGGGGGGGTGCTTTGGGGGAGGGGGCGCCTTACGGTGCCCCCCCACCACAAAGCACCTTGTCCCCATGTTGATGAGGACAAGGGCCTCTTCCCGACAACCCTGGCCGTTGGTCGACCACGCCCCCTAAAACGTCACAGTCCCAGCATGCCCAGGGACTGTGACATCAAAAGGGGGCGGGGTCTCCGCCTATATAAGTCACAACGCAGCCCTCGGAGACCAGTCCAGCAGGAGAGAGCGTCGTGTCAACATCTGGGGAAGAGAAGACAAGAAGACAAGAAGCCCAGAAGTCCGGACCTCCGCTGGCAATAGAGCTACATGAAGACAGTGGAGGGACCGGCCGAAGACCTGGGACACCGGGAGAAGAGGCCGGAGAGCGGAGAAGAACCAACCGGACGCCGGGAGAAGATGAACCGGAGGGACCCCCGAAGACGGAAGAAGACCCCCGAAGCCGGAGGAAGATCCCCCACCCGGAGCTGTTTAATAAATTATTTTAAAACCCTGTGTTGTGTTTTATTATTGACACTTTACCTAGGTGAATGGGTAGGGGTACCATGTACCCCATACTCATTCACACAGGGTGGGGGGCCGGGATCTGGGGGCCCCCTTATTAAAGGGGGCTCCCGGATTCCGATAAGCCCCCCGCCCGCAGACCCCGACAACCAACGGCCAGGGTTGTCGGGAAGAGGCCCTTGTCCTCATCAACATGGGGACAAGGTGCTTTGTGGTGGGGGGGCACCGTAAGGCGCCTCCTCCCCCAAAGCACCCCCCCATGTTGAGGGCATGCGGCCTGGTACGGTTCAGGGGGGGGGCGCGCGCTCGCTCGTCCCCACCCCCTTTCCTGACCGGCCAGGCTGCGTGCTCGGATCGGGGTCTGTATGGATTTTAGGGGGACCCCACGCCGTTTTTTCGGCGTAGCGGGGTTCCCTTTATAATCCATACCAGACCTAAGGGCCTGGTATGCCCCGCAACGGGGCTCGCAAGGTGTCAATCTCGCCGATAAAAGCGGCAAGATTGACATCCTTTGCTAGTCCCGTCGCACCTGAGTCACGTTCAAAATGAACGGACTTGGCCGTGTGTGGGCAAGTCCGTTCATTCTGAAAGTCCGCCGCAACTCCGGCGAAAGTCCGTCGGAAAGACGGGCGGACTTAGCCCGCCGGAAAGTCCCGGCGTGTGTGGGCAAGTCCGTCCGTTTTAAAGTCCGGCGCACCTGGCGGACAAAGTCCGTCGGAAAGTGTGCCGGACCAAGTATGCCGGAAAGTCCGACCGTGTGTACGCGGCATTAGTGTGAAAGGGGTCTAAAACCCAAAGAATAGATTTTGTTTTAAAGCTGATTTTTGCCTAAGCAGCTCAGCTTTCTGCTTCAATGAAATTTCGCCAAGGGTAAAAACGATATAATTTGGCGGCAACATCGTTTTGCTAATATCATGACGCTCCCCCCTACTCAAAACACATTTAAGTTCATCCCTCTCTAATCTGACTTCAGCAAATTGAAATTTGGTGGGTTCCGATGTATTAGCTCACTCTGCGCCCCATCACGTTCGCCATGCTTTATACATCTCCCATGTCCTCAATACACATAAGCTGCGTGTTTAGAAGAGGTAGGAAGGTGTACTCCGGAGATCTTTGGACGCTCCAGGCCAGGCAACAGACTACTGAGGCTTCACAAGCACTTTCGTCCGCTTGGCTGCAAATGGGCAAAGAATTCTCCGCTTTGTGCCCGGGGGCCCCCCCGCCTCTTCTGCCTGCCCAGGTGCAATGCGATGTGACTACACAACTTACGCTTTGTTAGCTGCTTGGAATGGAGAACTCCCTACTCAGTGCCTCGCCTACTAATCGTCCTACACACCCTAATCCTCCCACATTATCTGCCTTCTTGCCTTTTCCCACACAACCGCCGAATTGGACAAACCAAACTGCCCCCAAGATGTTTACAGAAAAAAAATCATGGCTTATTCAAGTCTATGAGGGTTCTTATTTCTCCATGTCATGGTATATCTAGTAGTAGTTCACCACATTCAACTGGACTTCTTCTGTAATGTTGAAGACGTTTCGTAGCTTCTCCAGGCCACTTCTTCGGTTCTAATGAGTGCCAGGAACAACATACTCCATAATTTATATCCACACAGGTGGTACCAACACCTTGATCTCACCACCATGGAATGTGTCAAGGCAAATGTTGGTTGTCCAAGAACAGGGTAGAAGGTGTTAAAGTTGTGGGACCACCCCTTTTCTAGTTATAGAATGGGATTATGCAACTAGAACAGGGTGGTCCTACAACTGTCACACCACCCATTTCGTTCTTGAAAACACCTCCCATCTTGGTCTCGGACAATCAACATCTGCCGTGACACGTTCCAAGCCAAGATTAACCACTTGCCTACGGGGCACTTTTACCCCCTTCCTGGTCCAGGTCAATTTTCAGCTTTCACTGCTGTCGCAATTTCAATGACAATTGCATGGCCATGCTACACTTGTACCTATATGAGATTTTTATCTTTTTTTTTTCACACAAATAGAGCTTTCTTTTGGTGGTATTTAATCACCACTGGTTTTTTTTTTTGCTAAACAAACGAAAAGAGAACGAATATTTTGAAAACCTGATGGGCACTGATGGGCTGCACTGATGGGCACTAATAGGCAGCACTGATGAGGCGGCACTCGTGAGCACTGATGAGGAGGCACTGATGAGGCTACACTGATATGCGACACTGATGGGTACTGATAGTCAACACTGATGGACACCAATAGTCCGCACTGATGGGCACTGATAGGTGGCACTGATTGGCAGTGATTTGCACCACTGATTGTCATCACTAATAGGCACTGATTGTCATCACTGAAGGGCATTGTTGACTTAAAGCTGCACTGATTATCAGGACAGTGCCCTGATTATCATTGCAAATGACCCTTTTCTCACTAGCCGGTTACCAGCTCTCTCCTCTCCTCCTGCTGTGTCAGCATGAGGAAAGGAATGCCGATATCCAGGAAGTCTGTTTACGTCGTGATCAGCTGTGATTGGACACTGATGATCACGTGGTAAAGAGCTGCTGATTGGCTCTTTACCCTGTTCTGTGATCAGCTGTGTCCGGAGAGTGAGCCCTACGCGCCGCAGCGGTGTGATTACGGGGGGACATCATTTGATGCCCACCCAGAACTGGCCGACCATTCACCTATAGCATGGTCGGCAAGTGGTTAAAGTGGAGTTCCACCCACTTTTACAACTCTTCAGCATCCCTCGTTAAACTCTGCACTGTAAACAAATTGGATATTTTTTAGTTTTTTTTCTCAGCACCTACTGTATATCTGCTGTATTCATTTTTCACTTCCTCCTCCCTGGCCATGGCCCATCGCATCATTTCCTGTTTGCAATGCCTTCTGGGAAGGGGCGGCAACTTCCTCTGAAACTGCTGTTGCTATGGAAACCTGACCTGAAACCTATTACACTGCTTGTGCTGCACTGAGCATGTGCAAGATCTGCAAGGATGAGATCCAGGAAGAAATACAGTCTGGCTTCAGATGCCCAGACTTAAGATGGCCACGGCCTGCTGTAAGTTTATAAAATAACAAACTACTGCTATAAACTAACAAAACAGACCTTAGTTTACAGACTAACTTTACTAGAATACATTAAGCTTGTGTATTATAGGGGTATTTTTTATTTAAAAAGTATAATTTCAGCCGGAACACCACTTTAAAGCTGAATTCCAGATATATATTTTATATGCCATATCTGGATGATCCCAGTGGAAGCTGGAAATCACTGTAGACGTCCCTGCTACTGCAGTGATTGCTACTATTTTCCAGGTCCCTTCCTGCTGCAGAATATCAACCGCAGGGGGTTTATCACTTGGCATGGGCTCCATTCACAGAACATAAGGAAGCAAGAGAGGGCACCAAACTAAGTGCAGCATGTGACGGAACGTCCCACACTCCGCTTGAGTGCTTCCGTCAGTATACCACTTCCTCCCAGTCTGTCTCTAGATATCAGATATTCCAACCGCTCACAAAGCACAAAACAAGGCGAGACTTGCTTAGCTGCTAACATGGACTGTTTTATTATCACACATGGACACAACAGATAAAATAACTCAGAGACTCCCCCCCCCCCACCCTTGGAAAAGAGGGCGGGTTAAACTGTCCAAAGACAATGGACACACAGGTCAGGTGTGTTCAAATTTCTCTTCAGTAAACAGTCTCATCAGCAGGGGGGCTGCTGGAGGAATCCCCCCCTCCCTCCATAGAGATACACATCCCAAATGATCACAGCAAAGAGTCTACAACAGAATGAGACAACATACAATATATACATATATACAAGATTGAGTCTGATTAGTAGACAGCATATACTGCATGTGAAAATTTATAATGAAAGACAAACAGTAGCTGGTGGCCATAAATAGCATCTACATAGCTGAGAGTCCTTCACGAGGATTACCGCTACCACCACTGGTTTGTGGAAGAAGCTACGCTTGTACTCCTTTTTATCAAGTGAGTTGCCATTGTGTTTTATAATAGAATTTCACATATATGCTGCACTTAGTTTGGCGCCCTCTCTTGTTTCCTTTTGTTTCCTTCAGTCTCATTAAGGAGCTGCCGCTAGTGTTCAAGGATACAATAAAGACTTTCCCCATGGACTATTATGCTGCTTTAGCATCTCGGCAATTCTTATGCTTGAACTTTTCCGGCACTTACTATTATATTTAAGCAGTTGTATTTAGAGGTACTATAACTTCACTTTGCACCATTTTCTCATTCACAGAACACTTTGTACTTTTCTCAGTGAATACACAACATTCTCTGATTGGACAAGGTCGGGCAGGGACGTTACAATCACCACCTAATCCAATCAGAGAATGCCTTGCATTCGTTTAAAGAAAATACGAGGCATTCTGTGAATGGCGTCTAGTTGACCCCCTTGTGGTTACCACTCATCACGGGATCGGGAAGATAGTAGCAATCGCTGTAGTAGTCGAGAATACTACACTGATTTCCAACTTCCATAGGGATTCAACAGGCATATGCATACTTACATTGGTCCCAAGCTGGTTCAATGCAACTGTGTTAAAAAAAAATCCATACTTGGAACTCAGCTTTAATGTTTCCGTTGTCCATGTGGCACTAATTATCAAAACGCTGCAGAAAATAATTAAAACTCCAGCATGACTATGTGAATTTGTTTCCTCTGCACCCCATTGCTGGAGGATTTGAGCCATATAAAAATATATGAATCCAGGACCATTGAAGACAGCGAGGATCACTATAGTAATGCTGACTATTACATCGATTCTTCCCTTTCCCAGCGATAGCACAGGACTACCCTGGCAGTGAGGATCCCCAACACCGCAAGGATTAAATGCTCATGAACTCTAGAGGATGAGGAATAAAGCATGATGCTTACCTTACTCCTTGCTCCAGCAGGCTCTGGTGCTCTCCTCCACTCTGCATTTCGGATGGTTCTTAACCATTCTCACATACAATGCAGGGCTATTGGCAGGGCCGTCTTTATTATTAATTGGACCCTGGGCAAACATTTTCTTGGGGGCCCCCCATGCAATTTCGCTTTCCATCCTAACATCCCAAAAACTGGTCCAGGCTTACTAATTGGTTGCTGCACATCCTTACTGCTCACTTATTCGCTTACTAGAGGTTACTGCACATTAATACTGCTCACACATTGGTTGCTAGAGGTTACTGAACAGTATTAACGCTCACTGATTGGTTGCTGAAAGTTTCAGCCTTTTATCCATTTTTATCCTTTTAGCATCCAGTTATTTACAACACATGCCAACAGAGAAACAATAAGTGCCATACTTACGCACCAAAAACACGTCAACAGACAATATATATATATAGATGTATATATCTATATATAGATATATATTATAAATGACAGAAATCGCAGCTGTTCCCACACCGGCAACCACCCGCGGTCAGAACACAAAAACACGTATCGGGTGTGTGGGTACAGGTGCAAAAGCATGGTGCAAAAGCATAAGGCGACTTCCCAGTGGCTACATTTAAAAAAAGGTGCAGAGACCTTTTTTCCCCTGAAAATGCAGGCACAGCTCCCCATACAAATAAATGGGCTGTCGTACCTGGCAGATGCGGGCCTGAAACCCACTCAAGTGTGAGCCTAGCCTTGGGATGCAGGGCAGTGTACACATGTCAGTAGTATGTAGGCCAGTGTACAGAGAAAAGTAGGGCAGAGGACAGGAGATGACAGGACAGAGGACAGGGGGTCAGTAGGGCAGAGGACAGGGGGCAACAAGACAGTGTACAGATGTCAGTGGTATGTAGAGCAGTGTATGGAGTTCATTAGAGCAAAGGGCAGTTTGCAGGGTTTAGCAGGGCAGAGGACTGGGAGACACCAGGGCAAACGACTGAGCATCACAAGGGCAGAATACAGGGAGTCTAGAGGGAACAGTACAGTGGGGTCAGCATGGCACAGTAAAAGGGGTCCGGAGAGTGCAGGGCACAGTGCAGGGAGTGAGGGCAAAGTACAGGGGGATCAGGAGGTAAGAGTATGGGGATGGGAGGGCATAGTATGGGCATCAGGAAAGCACAGCACAGGGCTGGGAGGGAACACACACTGGGGGGCTGGGAGGGCACAGTATAGGCATCGGGAGGGTACAGTACGGGTGTCAGGAGGGTACAGTATGGGTGTCAGGAGGGGACAGTACAGAGGTCAGGTGAACACAGTACGGGGGTTGGGAGGGCATAGTACGAGGGTCAGAAGGGCACAGTACGGGGGTCAGGAGGGCACAGTACAGAGGTAAGGAGGGCACAGTACAGGGATCAGGAGGGCACAGTAAGGGCATCAGGTGGGCACAGTACAGAGGTCATTACATGGGTGGGGAGGGCACAGTACAGGGGTGGGGAGGTGCACACTACAGAGGTCAGGAGGGCACAGTACAGGGGTGGGGAGGGCACAGTATAGGGGCTGGGAGGAAACACATGGGGTCAGGAGGGCACACACTAGCAAGGGGGCAGTAAAAACCTGGAGGGAGTGACAACCTGTAATAAACCCATTCATTTCTCCCAGCGCTACATGAAAAGGATACCATCTTCCCATTTGTCAGCAAACATGCAGCACTTCTATGCTAAGCTGAAGTAACTCAGCAGACTTAGCATAGAGTTGCCTGCAGATGAGTTTACCTCCGCAGTCCAGACACACCAGCTCAGGACTTGGCTTATCTCCTCAGCGCACTCACACCACACTCTTCCCAGCAGGCGTGAACTCATAGGTCGGGCACATCCCGTCCCCCCTGTCCCACACCCAACAGGAGGCTCTGTCTTAGGGATGTCCCTTCGTTCAGAAGAGTGCCTGCAAAACAGTGGGGAAGCGAGGAAGGGGGTGGTACAGGGGGCGGAGATTTCAGTCTATGCGGACAGTGGACAGCGATCCCCCATAGAGTGATCCGCGATGTGCTGTCCCTTTGATTTTAGGGAGCTTTCTGACAGTTGGAGAGTATGGGCAGCTGCTTTGGGCCCCCAACAATGACTGGGCCCTGGGCAGCTGCCCCTTTTGCCCTGCGGTAAAGACGGCCCTGGCTATTGGCCCTGTATTGTAATTGAGGATGCCGGCATGCGATCTCTGAATGGAGCATCTTATAGAGGAGGCTTTGAGGGGACTTGTTGCACAGATGGAGGAAGCCTGCTGGAGTGAGGAAAAAAGGTAAGTATCAAAGACGTGCGCACAGGGTGTGCCGGATGTGCCTGGGCACACCCTATTCCCCCCATGCGGTGCAGATTTCCCCTGCTTTCTGTCTCCCCCCTGCAGTACTGCCAGCCTCCCTCCTCTCCTCTCCACCCAGTTGCTGTCGGGGATGTTTCAGAATTGAGAGCAGGGGAAGGGGCCAGTAAATATTTCATTCATCGGCCCCTTCCTTTTCTGAATGAACACCGTGAGTGATCTGTAATGATCACTCATGTGTTCATTCTTAACTGAAGCATAGCAAACTGTTTACTATGCTTCTGTTTATGAATGATGCTCACTCCTGTGTTCATTCTTAACTGAAGCATAGTGAACTATTTACTATGCTTCAGTTTATGAATAAAAAGAAAGCCGCTCAGCACAGAGTACTTCCCATTTGTTCACTGTCCAATGCAGCTGAAGCTGCAAAGAAGGGAACTGGGGAATCTCTGTCCTCAGTCCCTTTTTCTCTTTAGAAGTGAGACATAAGGGGTCTGTTTAGACCCTTGATATTTCACCAAAGCCCCTCAATGGGGCTCCTAAAAAAATAGTAAAAAATAAATAAAGTTATATTGTAAAAAATAATTTAAAAAAACAAAAAAAAAACTGCTAATACCTTCCACTGCTCTACTGACACCAATCTCTGCTCTACTGACACTGTCCATTGCTCTGTTGATATACACGCATGTGTGTTTGTGCTCTGGGGCGCACACCCTAATGCAATAGGCTGCGCACACCAATGGTAAGTATACACCATATTACTCATTCCCTATTGTTAACAAGCATTTAGAGTGATATTAAAGTCTCTTTAAAAAAATTAAATAAACAAACATGTTATACTTACCTGCTCTGTGTGATGGTTTTGCACAAAGCAGCCCCATTCCTCCTATTCTCAGGTCCCTCGCCGGCACTCCTGGTCCCTCCCTTCTACCGAGTGCCCCCAGAGCAAGCAGCTTGCAATGGGGGCATCTGAGCAGGCTCGCTTCCAAGCTGCAGCCCTGCCCCCTCTCTCTCCTAAATGGCTCATTGGCTCCCGCCGCTGTCTCAGCCAATGAGGAGACAGACTCCCCGGAGAGCCGAGGCACTTGTGCTCATCGCTGGACCGAGATGGGGCTCGAGTAAGTATTAGGGGGGGCTGAAGGGGGGGGGGGCTGAAGGGGGGGGGGGGGGCGCTACTGCACAGAGGAGGTTTTTTACCTTCATACATATGTAGCGCCCTGCTCCTGTTGACCAGGCGCTCGCATGTAAATTTAGTTTTTGGCTGAGCTGTAAATAGCTCAGATTGAATGTATATAGTTTACTGGATCTGTTCTGACTTGTTTTGTAGTTCCCACTGTTGCCAGTAGGTGTCACTGGTACCATGGGACAGTGTGCAAATAACAACTTAGTGAAATTTTAATGAATATTCTTCTTTCAGAAACAGCCCAGTAGGAGGTTCCTGCCGCTGTGCATTCTGGGAGAGAGTATTTATGGGACAGATGCCATGTGCTTAGAGGAGCCCTGACCTCGTGGCCCTCCAGGCTGGAGGCTACGTCACTGCAGCTGTGTAAGTAGGCCCAGAAGCCTGTCTGGGGCCTACTACCGCAGAGGTGGTCTTTAGGTTCTCTTGCCTGCTAGGAAGAAGCCAAACCAAGCTGAGGAGATCCAGGGGAGGACCCTTGCTGGAGAGAGCCAGGATGAAGGCTGGTCTTTCAGAAGGGCCTGGTAACCTACTTGGAGGACGCACCTATCTCTAACCTACCCTCACAGTACCGCATAGTTGCCAACATTGTAAAAAAAAAATGTAGGACACTTTTGTGGCTGTAGGCGGAGCCATACAATAATTAGGGTGCGGGGCATTCGTTTGTAGGCGTGGCTTAAGAAAATTATACAAACGCGCCGTGGCGAAAAATGGGCGTGGTTTACGCGACATAGTGGGCATGGCTTAAATGGGCGTGGCTCAAGAGGGTGTGGTTAGAGTCTGAGATGAATGAGGGATGGAGAGGGGGAGAGGGAGAGAGGGGGAAAGGGGGAGAGGGGGAAAGGGGGAGAGGGAAATGACGGGACAGCAGCTCCAGATCCTACACAATAAAAATGTGTGTATTCTAGAAAGTTTAACAATCAGCAGATAAAGATACTCCACCTGGTGTTAGCACTTCAATCATCCCGGCACCATGGTTGTTATGGTGTCAGGATGATTGAAGTGCATTATTTCTATTATTAATATAAAATGAAATCATTCAACTCACCATAATGCAGAATCAGTGGGATCCCTGAGCGTGTCACTAGCCACGTCGCCTGCCACCAGCCGTCCGTCCTTGCGTCAGATGTCCCAGCAGAGTCCGTCCTTGCATCAGGTGCCCCCAGCGGAGCCCTTCCTTACATCAGATGTCCCCAGAGGAGCCCCCCCTCACACCAGGAGTCCCCAGCGGAGCCCCCCTCACACCAGGAGTGCCCGGCGGAGCCCCCCCTCACACCAGGAGTCCCTGGCGGAGCCCCCCCTCACACCAGGAGTCCCTGGCGGAGCCCCCCCCTCACATCAGGTGTCCCCGGCGGAGCTCCTCCTCACATCAGGTGTCCCCGGCGGAGCTCCCGCTCACATCAGGTGTCCCCGGTGGAGCCCCCCTCACATCAGGTGTCCCCGGCGGAGCCCCCCCTCACATCAGGTGTCCCCGGTGGAGCCCCCCCTCACATCAGGTGTCCCTGGTGGAGCCCCCTCTCACATCAGGTGTCCCCGGTGGAGCCCCACTCACATCAGGTGTCCCTGGTGGAGCCCCCCTCACATCAGGTGTCCCCGGTGGAGCCCCCCCTCACATCAGGTGTCCCCGGTGGAGCCCCCCCTCACATCAGGTGTCCCCAGTGGAGCCCCCCTCACATCAGGTGTCCCCAGTGGAGCCCCCGCTCACATTAGGTGTCCCCAGTGGAGCCCCCCTCACATTAGGTGTCCCCAGTGGAGCCCCCCCTCACATTAGGTGTCCCCAGTGGAGCCCCCCCTTACATCAGGTGTCCCCGGCGGACCCCCCCTCACATCAGGTGTCCCCGGCGGACCCCCCCTCACATCAGGTGTCCCCAGTGGAGCCCCCCTTGCATCAGGTGTCCCCAGTGGAGCCCCCCATCACATCAGGAGTCCCACAGCGGTGCACCCCCCCCACCTCAGAGGTGTCCTCCGCATGGCTAGAACCCCCGCCCCTTTCCATATCAGAGTGGCAGCGGGGCGGGGGGTAGGCGGGGCGAGGCAGAGCGGGGCGGGGGTAGGCGGGGCGAGGCAGAGCGGGGCGGGAGGGTGGGCGGCGGGAAATCCGGGACAGTTGGCAAGTATGGTACCGCCGGGTCAGCTTAAAGGTTTTAGTACTGTGAAGAAGCTGCTCTACAATTCAATCAAGGTAACTAACTGTCTGGCTGCTAAGTTTGTGAGAGAGACTTATCCAGGCGTACGCTGGCTGCTAAGCCTGTGAGAGAGGCTTGTCCAGACATCTTGCAGGTTGCTAGGTCTGTGGCAGAGATCTACCCAGCCATACAAGATTTACAGAGAGGAAACTGTGTTTTGTCCTTTATTTTGAAGAGTCTTTAAGTGATCTGCTGCGAAAAGGTATCTGCAACTCCCCTTCAACCTCTTTACTGCTACTTCTTTCAAGTCGTCTTGTAATAAAGCATTGGAAAAAGAACGTGACTGGTGCATACATTAGTGGGCGCAAGGCCCAATATAGACTCTAAGTTCCTGATGTGGTGAAACTACAGGTAAGGGGTGACGGCAAAGACCCAATTTATTTCAGCAGCTCCTGCGGGGGTTAGTGCTACACACAATATGCATGAAAGTAAAAGAACTTGAACCTTTGGAACCACTAATCATAACAATAATGCAATAATAATGCTAAATATACACATATACATATATAGTTTTATATATAGTTTAAGACAGATACTGATGTGAATGTACAATTTTATATATATGTAAAGCACTGTATAAATTGTCGCTATATAAGTACCAATAATAATAATAATGCAGGATTCCAACAACACATGGCTTGCTTTATAAAATGTGATGTAGTACTGATCACTGAACACTAGATGGCGATGTGATAAATAGTTAAATCATTGTTGCAGAAGGCAGATGTAGTACAATATAGTTATACATTAATAATTGATATACTGAATGGGTGTATGACGAAACATATAAATCATTTAAGAACAAATGCACCTTTGTAACAAAACAAAAAAAAATCCTATTTTGCTTCTCATATGTTGTTGATTCAGTGCTTTCAATACATGGATTCATTAAAAAGATTATTTAAATTCAGCACATTCCTTTTCCATTGTCAGCACGTGTAAAGAAAAGAAGAATATAGAAGGTGCAGAAATAAAACATTCCAAGAGACAATGGGGTTGATTTACTAAAACTGGAGAGTGCAAAATCAGGTGCAGCTCTACATAGAAACCAATCAGCTTCCAGGTTTTTATTCTGTCAATGCTTAATTGAACAAGCTGAAGTTGGAAGCTGATTGACTGCCGTGCAGAGCTGCACCAGAATTTGTACTCACCTGTAGAGATGGGCCGAACACCCCCCCTGTTCGGTTCGCACCAGAACCCCCAAACAGAGAAAAAGTCCTGACCTGAACGGCGAATCCAATAAAAAGTCTATGGACCCAAATATGAGAAATCAAAAGTCCCCATTTTGAAGGCTTCTATGCAAGTAATTGGCCATAAAAAAGGTATGGGGGTCTGGGTACTGCCTTGGGGGACATGTATCAATGCAAAATGTTTCTTTTAAAACAATTGTTTTTAATAATGAAGTAAAACAATAAAAATGAAAAATATAGTGCCTGGGGGGTCCCCTTAGTCTGCATGCAAAGTGGCACATGTGTAGCATGTATAGAACCTGCTGCAGCAAAAACATTTAAATTGCCGGCAATACAATAGCACTGCTGGCAATAGAAGAATGTGAAAAAAATCGTCCCACCCCAAAACACCTTGTCACCATGTTGATGGGGACAAGGGCCTCATCCCAACAACCCTGGGCTGTGGTTGTGGGGGTCTGTGGGCAGAGAGCTTATCCAGAATCTGGAAGCCCCTTTAAGGAGGGGCCCCCCAGATCCTGACCCTCCTATGTAAATGAGTATGGGGTACCCCTACCCATTCACCAAAAATGTGTCAAAAAGTAATAAAAACACAGAGACAGTTTTTGACAATTCCTTTATTTAAAAAAAAAAAAAATGTCCCCTGATGTAAATCCATCGTCAATCACGACACCCGCCGCCACCGCCGGACCCGAAAAAGTAAAGAAAGAAAAAAATTGTTCCGCTGTCAACTAAGGCAAACCACTGACAATTCCTATATAGGTAAGGGCGGGGCCACCTGGCGACATCACCTGGTGGCACCGCCCCCTTGTGATGTCACCGACCCAGCATTCTCTGGTCCATGATGTCACAAGGGGGTGGTGCCACTAGGTGACGTCGCCAGGTGGCTCTGCCCCATATCTATATAAGAACTGTCAAACGGCAAGCCAGGCATTCGGTGGTTTGCCTTAGTTGACAGCGGAGCATTTTTTTTTTTTTCTTTTTCAGGTCCGGCGGTGGCAGCAACGTCATGATTGATGGATCTACATGCGGGGGGACACTGTTTTTTTTATTTTTATTTTTTATTTCTTAATAAAAGAATTGTCAAAAACTGTCTTGCTAGTTTTTTTTTTTTTGTTGTTTCACTTTTTAATTGCCGTGTTTTACAAGGGCTTGAACTAGTTTTTTTTTTATTTTTTATTCAGCTGTCAGCAGGGAAGCTCATTGACAGCTGATGACTCATCGGTTGTTGAAGAGGAACTGCAGTCTGCTCACATAATTTGTAATAAAAACATCTTTGCCATTCTGAAGCTTCTCTCTAACCACTTTGCATATTATTTTATATATACTGTGATTCTATACTTGCCAAATATGCTGCAGAAATCTCCCTCCACTGAGTCTGGTTGTATCCATTTTAACTGTGGGAAGCTGAAGCTGCTGCCTGTTCACTTCCTGGATTTACACAGACACACAGAGGCACACCTCCAGCTCTGCAGCTTTCATTGGCCCTCTTATGACTCACCCCCCTCCCTTCCTGGCAAAGTCTCACAAGAGTGAGTGAGAGAGCTGTGCATGATGTCATAAGCCTAGGCATTTTATCAGATAAGAAACAGGAAGTGGGCTGTATAAGGTATTTTACTGGCAAAAAAAAAATTGCAAGTTAGACTTACCGGTAACTTGTTTTCCAATAGGCTTTCAGGACAGCACCCGAGAGAGATCATGGCTCCTCCTCCCACAGGAAACACCTCATCAATTAAGTCTTTAAATTGGAATCCTCCACGTTGCCTCATCAGTTGTTTGTAGAGAACTCCAGCCCCAGCTGCAACACATAAGTGACAGTTATATCATAGTATTACAGCATTAGCATAAACAAAGGGCGGGTTACTGCTGTCCTGAAAGCCTATTGGAAATCAAGTTACCGGTAAGTCTAACTTGCAATTTTCCAAAACGTCTTTCAGGACAGCACCCGAGAGGATAATCGAGACTTACTCCATTTAGGGTGGGACAACAGCCTGTAAGACTTTTCTTCCAAAAGCCTGGTCCCCAGCCGTCATGAGGTCTAACCTATAATGACGGGCAAAGGTTGTCAGACTTGTCCAAGTAGCTGCCTTACAGATTTGTTCGGGGGTGGCGCCAGCTTTTCCTGCCCAACTCACCGCCAAAGCTCTTGTAGAATGAGCCCGGACATTTAATGGACTCTCTTGACCTGTAAGGGAATAGGCTTCTGAGATAGCCATTCTTAACCATCTGGCAATGGTTCCTCTAGAAGCTTGTCTTCCTTTTTTATTACCGGAAAATAAAACAAACAGAGCATCTGAACATCTAAAGTCTTTAGTGTTTTCCAAGTAACTCAAGACTGCTCTTTTAACATCCAGGGTATGGAATTCTTCTTCCTTCTTACCCGATGGATTAGAACAAAAGGTAGGAAGTATTATTTCCTGAGTTCGATTCTGGATCGAAGCGACCTTCGGCAAAAAATTAGGATCCGTCTTCAGAACAATTCGGTCTGAAAAAATGGAAAAGAAAGGTTCCCTGATTGATAAGGCTTGCAGCTCACTGACTCTTCGAGCTGTTGTAACAGCCACTAAAAACACTGTTTTCAAAGTAATTAATTTCAGGGAGGCTACATTAATGGGTTCAAAAGGTTCCTTGGTCAGGGCCTGTAGAACAACCGATAAGTCCCATGCTGGACAGCTTTTGATTACCACTGGTCTGGACCGGGTAAGAGCTTTGCAGAATCTTATTACTAGGGGTTCTGATGAAATGGATTTTTCCAGGAATACCCCCAGCGCAGCAACTTGAACTTTGAGGGTGCTGACCGCTAAGCCCTTGTCCGCTCCTTCTTGCAGAAACTCAAGAACAGAAGAAACTTGTTTTGGAGATCTGTCAGATGCTGTGCACCAGGAGTTGAAGATTTTCCAGACTTTGGAATAGATTGCTCTTGTAACCTTCTTTCTACTGGATAGGAGGGTAGCTACCAACCTATCCGAGAAACCTTTCCTCTTCAAGAGCTGTTCCTCAGTAGCCAGGCCGTGAGCTTTCATTTTGCTACTTCCTGGTGAAACAGAGGACCTTGTAACAGAAGGTCTTTTCTTAATGGAAGGTGCCAGTAAGGTTCTTGTTGCATCTGAAGAAGGGATGAAAACCAAGGCCTTTTTTGGCCAGAAAGGAGTGATGAGGATCACTGTTGTCTCCTCCTTCCTGATTTTTACTATGACCCGAGGGATAAGCTGAAACGGGGGGAATGCGTAACAGAGGTGAAATTTCCAATCTTGTGCCAGAGCATCCACTCCCAGTGATGCCTCGTTCCTGTTCAGGGAGAAGAAGCGAGACATTTGCGAGTTTTCCTGGGTGGCAAAGAGATCCACTCTTGGGCGCCCCCATTTCTGCACTATTAACTGGAAGACTTCTGGATTCAATTGCCACTCTGCCTCTAAAATCAGGTTCCTGCTTAGGAAGTCAGCTACTCTGTTTAGGGTCCCTTTTAAATGGACCGCGGATAAGGATAGAGTATGGAGCTCTGCCCAACTCAGAATGCCTTTTGCCAGGCTCTGCAGAACTTTGCTTCTGGTTCCCCCCTGTCTGTTTATGTAAGCCACCGCCGTGGCGTTGTCTGACAGGATCTGAGTATGTTGCCCCTGGACTTCTTTCGCAAAGGTCAGTAAGGCCATTTCTATAGCTTTTAGTTACCTCCAATTTGAGGACCTCAGCGCATCTCTTGTGTCCCACGAGCCCTGGGCCCACCGGCCGCTCATATGAGTCCCCCAACCCCAGGAACTGGCATCTGTTGTCAACCTCACCTGAGTTGGGAAGGACCATAACAGCCCCTCTGAGTACCTTGTCTGGTTCTTCCACCACCACAGACTTCTTTTTACTGAAGTAGGGATCTTCACTAATGAATCTAGTGAATCCTGCTGGTGATTCCAGGTTTTTAACAGGAAACTTTGCAGAGGTCTGAAATGGAGCTTTGCCCACTGGATGGCCGGAATGGAAGAGGTCAGGGTTCCCAATGCTGACATAACCTTCCTGATGGACAGAACTTGATTGGACTGTAGCAATGACACCACTTGTACCAACTTTTTCTGTTTTTCTTCTGGAAGAAAAAATTTTTTGTTCTAAAGAGTTGATACGGAAACCCAGGAATAACACTTCCTGTGAGGGAATCAGATTTGACTTTTGAAGATTTAAAATCCACCCTATGGATTCTAGATGAACACGGGCTCTGAGCAAGTTTTCTTGAAGACCTTCTCTGGTCTGGGCAAAAAACAGCAGGTCGTCCAGATAAGGAATAACTGAGATCCCCTCTAGACGCAGAGGCGCCAGAGCTTCGGCCATTATTTTCGTGAAGACCCTTGGGGATGATGACAGACCAAACGCGAGTGCTCTGAATTGCAGATGTACCACCTTCTTCCCTTCTTTCAGTGCTAACCTCAGATATTTCTGCGACCTGGCGGCAATAGGAATGTGGAGGTAGGCATCTTGTAAATCTATTGATGCCATATAGCACCCTTGGTACAGGAGGTTTCTTACTGAAAATATTGAATCCATCCGAAACCTTCTGTATTCTACTGATTTGTTCAGTATTTTGAGATTCAGGATAAGACGGAACTTTCCTGAAGGTTTCTGAACCAGAAAGACATGTGAGTAGAACCCCTGGAAGAACTCCCCCGCTGGGACCGGAACAATGACTCTCTGATTTTTCAGTTCCTGAATTAGGGACTTCATGGCGAGAGCCTTGACTGCGTCCCTTGGGACGTTTGTCACCAGGAATCTTCTTGGAGGTTCTTCCGTAAATTCTATCACATACCCCTGGGAGAGCATATTTACAACGAATTGATTTGAGGAAATGGCTCTCCACTGAGGAAGAAACTCCTGGAGTCTTCCCCCGACCTTGACGGAGTCATTGTGGTTTTGTGGAGGCCGCAGGAGGATTGAAGAGCACTCCACCCCTACCTTTGGGCTTCTGAGAAGACCATGACTTCCTCTTGCCCTGCGTTTTTTCTTCCTGCTGACCTTTTTGGGGCCGAAAGTAACGCTTACGGGTTTGCACCTGTTTCTTCTTAACCGGAAACGACTTTTTCTTATCTGCCGTGCGGTCAAGAATGGATTCTAGCTCTGAACCGAATAGCAGATCACCTGCAAACGGAATACCACACAGTCTATTTTTAGATGCAGCATCCCCTGGCCACGTCTTCAGCCATAAGGCCCTTCTGGCAGAATTTGTTAAAGCTGCTGACCTTGCTGACATGCGGATAGATTCCGCAGACGCATCCGCAATATATGATATTGCTGCAGACAGGGTTGAAAAAGAGTCTAGAATCTCCTGTTTTGAGGAATCTGCTATGACATGGGCTTTCAACTGGTTAACCCAGTGATCTAAGTTCCTTGCCACACAGGTTGTTGCCATTGCTGGTTTCAGATTGTGCATTACTGATTGCCAGGTTCTTTTAAGAAGCAGGTCCATCCTTTTGTCCATGGGCTCCTTCAGAGTGCCCATATCCTCAAAGGCGAGGTCCGTAGACTTAGAGACCTGAGAAAAGGCAGAGTCCAATTTTGGAACCTTATTCCATATAGAATCTGGATTTTCCTCAAATGGAAATCTTTTCTTGTGAGCCCGGGAAAAGAAAGGCTTTTTCTCAGGTTCCAGCCACTCTTTTTTAATCATATCAGTGATAATTGAATGGACTGGAAAAGAACGGCCTTTTGAATCTCCTAAACCAGCGTACATGCGGTCATGCAGGGAGAGTTCCTTCTTTTCCTCTTCTATCCCCAAAGTGGCATGGATTACCTTCAGGAGTCCTCCCACCTCTTCTAATGACAATTTGTATTTAGAAGCGGCATCTGATTCATTTTCCTCCTCCTCAGAATCTGTATCATCTGGAGCGAGGGAAACGGACCCTTGAGAAGCGTCCTGGGATATCGGACCCCCAAAAATTATTTGAGAACCACTCTGGGGTTCTGAAGATGGCTGCGGAACCAGAGGATCCCTAGAGGGACCTGGCTCCTCTCTTAGGTTTGACCTAAAAGCTTGAAAGGTGGCCCGGAGCTCATCCTTTATTGTTGACACCAAGTCGCCACAAACGGATGGAGTCTCCTCTCTGACCAAATTTGTAATGCACTCTGCACAAAGCGTTTTGGTCCAAGCATCGCTTAGTTTTTCTTTGCAGACAGGGCACCTTTTCTTGACTGGTTGGGCAGAACCTTTGGCCTGGACAAACAGAAAAGAGACATGGAACCACGCTTAAAAAGCTGTAATACAGCGCAAATAAGAAAACACCCAGGTGCACTAAGGAAGAAACATCTCATTTTCCATGTGCCCAGCAAGCCACCACCACCTAATCCCCTGTTTTAGGGCAGATATACTAAATCCAGCCACTACAACATACCTTCTGAAGAGGGGTGGGGGGGGGGGGTGGGTGGTGGTGGAAGGGGGGGAAAAGGGTGAGTAACCCCCCACAGGAGAAAACGGCCCAGGGTAATAGAGGACACAGTCCCTTACCTTAGCCTTGCTGGCGCCTTGGCTTGCCCCCTTATCCGCTGCATCGCTATCCATAGCTGTCTGCGGTGCGTGGTGAAACGACCGGTTCCAGATTCGAAAACGCCGCTGCGCTGACCTGGAACCGGAAATAAAGGCGCCAGGTGACCCTGCCCTCTCCCACTGCGCTTTGCGCCCGAAAATGACGCACGCGCCGACCCGGAAGTGCTGCCTCCTCCCTTACAGGACGTGGCTGAAGCACACTTCTGCCACCAGCAACATGGCGGCCGCCACCGCTCATCCTTCCGTAGAAGGGAACCTAGGACAGCCGCCCGTCAGGCCAAAAAAATTTGGAGGCAGCACCCCCGGACGTACAGGCTCTCCCCGAGCACGGAAGAGGGAGAGGGAGCCCACGGGACCGTCCATATAAGAGGCAAGTGGGAGGCTCACTCTCCTAGCCTAAAAAAGACTTAACAGGTGAGAACCTGTGTCTCCCAGGATAAAACCTGAGAGATCATGGCTCCCACCAGAGGTGTTCCTCCAGCTGGAGGAAACACAAAAAACTGATGAGGCAACGTGGAGGATTCCAATTTAAAGACTTAATTGATGAGGTGTTTCCTGTGGGAGGAGGAGCCATGATCTCTCTCGGGTGCTGTCCTGAAAGACGTTTTGGAAAAATATGTTTTACTATCCAAAGTTAAAAACAACAAGGCCAGAAGATTTAATGGATGGAAAGCTGAAAAAATGACTGAAGGTCCACTTTAAGTACGCCTGGCCCGCTCCTTAACAACCAGCTATTTAATGCGTCCTGATTGGGTAAAGCTTTGCCCAATCAGGGCTCAGAATGCACTGTGCAGCGCGCAGTGCATTGCAGGGCATTTAACAGGGCAAACACCCGCCGAACACCCCGCAAATTTAAGTGTTCGCCGAACAGGCGATGTTTGGGATAAACTTTGGCTCGACCTGAACCATTCTTCGAAATCTATGCCCTACATACTTCAAAGGGTTCGTTGTTCGGGTCAGAACTTTTTCTCTGTTCGGGAGTGCTGATGCGAGCCAAACAGGGAGGGTGTTCAGCCCATCTCTAGGATGAACACATCAATCAGCCACAGCTCAGGGAACACTTAGCAACCTTAAGAGGAACTCTACGGTTGCAGGGAACCCTAGTTGAGTATGGTTGGTCTACACCAGTGGTCTCCAAACTGTGGCCGGGGGGGGGGGGGGGGGGCAGATGCTCTTTGCTTGCTTTTACCCGGCCCCTGGGACACTATTTCATCCACTGATATTAACATTGGGGTATAATTCCTCCCACTGACACCAACAATGGAGCACAATTCCTCCCAACGACGGGGCTCAATTCCTCCCAATGACACCAACGATGGGGGGACAATTCCTCACAATGACACCAACAATGGGGGACAATTCCTCACAATGACACCAACAATGGGGGACAATGACATCAGTGATGGGGGCACAATTCCTCTCAATTATACCAACGATGGAGCACTATTCCTCCCAATGACACCAGCGATGGGGGACAATACCTCACAATGACACCAACAATGGGGGGCAATTCCACACAATGACACCAACAATGGGGGACAATGACATCAGTGATGGGGCACAATTCCTCTCAATTATACCAATGATGGGGCACTATTTGTCCCAATGACGCCAATGATGGGGGACAATTCCTCACAGTGACACCAACTATGGGGGGCAAGTCCTCACAATGACACCAACAATGGGGGGACATCTCCTCTCAATGACACCAACAATGGGGGACAATGACATCAGTGATGGGGCACAATTCCTCTCAATTATACCAACGATGGGGTACTATTCCTCCCAATGACACCAATGATGGGGGACAATTCCTCACAATGACACCAACAATGGGGGACAAGTCCTCACAATGACACCAACAATGGGGGACAATGACATCAGTGATGGGGCACAATTCCTCTCAATTATACCAACGATGGGGCACTATTCCTCCCAATGACACCAATGATGGGGGGCAATTCCTCCCAATGACACCAACAATGGGAGACAATTCCTCATCAATGACACCAACAATGGGGGACAATGACATCAATGATGGGGCACAATTCCTCTCAATTATACCAATGATGGGGCACTATTCCTCCCAATGACACCAACGATGGGGCCCAATGACACCAATGATGAGGCACAATTACTCCCATTGAAACAAACAACGGGGCATTATTTTTTCCCAGTGATGTTGGGACCTTTTCACTGACCACTGCCCTCGTAAAGTCTGAAGGATAGTAAACTGGCCCTTTGTTTGGAAAGTTTGGAGACCCCTGGTCTACACCAATGTTTAGACTTAAATAATGACATGTCAGGGCATACCCTACACTCCAGAGTCATACTCTGACTAGCTCTGCCCAGTATCTGCTCATCGTTCTCTATAGTGCCAAGCTAGATGCCTGGGCAGTAACATCATATAACGCCATTGAGTCAGCGATGTTATTCCGGGGGTTTCCCCGTATAATAAAAATAGTCCAATGAATATACAGGTCAGTCAGAAGTCTGAAATCCCTCATCCCGGCCTACAATATCAGGAGACGTAGACTGCGCTGATTGGACGCTCAACCAGTTAGCATAAGAAATTTCCCGGAATTCTCACCCCAGGTTTGTTTGTTAGACGTTGCTAGGTTGGCGATGAGACGTTCTGGGAACAGAGCCAGACTGGTACAAGGAGAAGAGGGCTCTGTGCAATGAATGTCTGTATATGGAGAGGGAGGCAGGAGAGGTGGAAGTACACCATGAAGTGAGGAAAGACAGATAAGGAGCGCAAGGATCATGGAGATCAAACAGATGCTTCATAAGTGGCACAAAGAAAGGAAACGTACAAATATGTCCTTAGACTTTAAACTGCCCCTAACAAAAAAAAAGTCCTATTTATAGTTCAAGCCCTTGTATTTTGGATTTGCTTCCCCATGATAAAGTATTTTCTGAGCATTTTTCAGGTTTAATTTTTAATAAGTTTTTACATTAGCTTTCCACCCCATCCACTATCTGCCTGCTGTACAGCTGCAGCCTTTGCAAGTTTACACCAATGGCGCGTACACACGATCGCACATTCCGACAACAAAATCCATGTTTTTTTTTTCCGACGGATGCTGGCTCAAACTTGTCTTGCATACACACGGTCGCACAAATCTTGTCGGAAATTCCGAACGTCAAGAACGCGGTGACGTACAACGCGTTACGACGAGCCGAGAAAAATGAAGTTCAATAACCAGTGTGGCTCTTCTGCTTGATTCCGAGCATGCGTGGAATTTTGCACGTCGGAATTGCGTACACGCGATCGGAATTTACGAGAACGGATTTTGTTGTCGGAAAATTTGAGATCCGGATCCCAAATTTGGCTTGTCGGAAACTCCGACAGAAAAGGTCCGATGGAGCCTACACACGGTCGGAATTTCCGACAACGAGCTCCCATCGAACATTTGTTGTCAGAAAAATCAGATCGTGTGTACAGGGCATAAGGCTGGCCATACATGGGTCAAATTTCGAAAGAATTTTCTTTTGGAAATCATAAAATTTGTGCGTTTTGTGATCCGATGGTGCTACCATTGATTTCGAAATTCGACCAACCAAGGCTTTTATTTCACCTCATGCTGCTACAGAAAACAATTTTCGTGGCTGGGAATCTTCTTTTCTTTCTGGGAATTTTCTCTTCTTGCACATGCGCATTTCTTTTTCGCTTACGATTCTCCCATCATTGATTACAAAATCGTTCCTCTTTCAAAAAATTTCCAACATGTCCGATTTCTCAAATTCGATGGCCGCACGAAAATCGGCTGTTGCTGCAGCCCACTAATGGTGCGGAATACGAACGAAAATTCTTAGATAAGATTTTCCAAAGAAAATTCTTTCGAAAATCGACTCATGTATGGCCTACCTTAAATTCCCGCTCATTCCTGTGCAGTGCGATTTTTCAGCCTACAGTATTTGTTTGAAGCAAATCGCATCGGAACGCAGTAAAAGTAGTGCATGCACTACTTTTCAAAAATGCACTGCACCAAATCGCATTGGTACTGTGGTACCATGCGATTTGGTGGCCGCAAACGCACATTTGCAATCTGCGTTTGGGGTGCCGTTAACAAGGTATTGGTCCCTGCAGCAGGTCACAAAACGAGTACGTTGTGAGCATGGTGCAGGAAAAAGCGCATGGAACGCGCCTTTCCCGCACTGCAATCTAGTGTGAACCAGCCCTAAACTCTGGAAAAAAAGAAAGTTTCATTGAAGTATATATGCTTAAAGTATAGCCATAGGCAAAACTTTTTTATTTTTATTTTTTGCTTTTGGATAGAGTGGAGAGGGATTAGAATATGTGTCCGTTTTTTTTTTTGCTGTCTGGGCCCCCGTTATGGAAAGTCACCCTCACTATTTGTCCTGTTTACCATTATCATTGAAAGTGAAAGTAAAAGAAAATCCCAAACTTTGGGTTGTCCCCAGAAAAGTAATAAAGGGTAAATCTTCCAATGGGGACACTAGTTCTGGTGACCTGGGGGTCCCCAAGGAATTCCCTTAATTTGCAGGTATTTCCTCCAACTTCCTGATTGGCTATGGGACATGAAGTGAAGGGAAACCTCCAGAATGGGACACAGATGGCGAAAAAAAAATCAGACAGAGGTTATAACCCACCCTTGCTCTATTCAAATTGAAAAAAAAAAGGTTTTGTCTGTAGTTCTACTTTAACTTACAAAGGTCACTTCGATTGCTCTCAGCCTCCTCCAAATCTCCAAATTCCTTTTTTTTGCTGCTGTGATCTAACTTCCTGTTAGAGGGTGGCTATATACTAGAACAGTGGTCTCCAAACTGCGGTCCGGGGGCCGGATGTGGCCCTTTGCTTGCTTTTATTCGGCCCTTGGGGCATTATTTTATTCACTGACGCCAACGGAGGGCACAATTCCTCCCAAAGACACCAACAATGGGGAACAATTCCTTCCAATGACACCAACAATGGGGCATGGTTCCTGCCAATGCCACCAACAATGGGGCACAATTCCTTCCAATGACACCAACAGTAAGACACAATTACTTCCAATGACACCAGCACCAACAATAGGACACAATTACTTCCAATGACACCAACAATGGCGCACAATTCCTTCCAATGACACCAACAATATGGCACAATTCCTACCAATGACTCCAACAATGGGGCACAGTTCCTACCAATGACATAAATAATGGGGCACAATTCTTCCCAATGACACCAGTGATGGGGCACAATTCCTTCCAATGACACCAACAATAAGGCACAATTCCTTGCAATGACACCAACAATATGGCACAATTTCTTGCAACGACACCAACAATATGGCACAATTCCTTCCTACCAATGACTCGAACAATGACGGGGCCCAATGACAACAATGATGGGACACAGTTCCTCCCAATAACACCAACAATGGGGCCCAATGACAAAAATGATAGGGCACAATTCCTCCTAATGACACCAACAATATGGCTCAATGACAACAATGATGGGGTACAATTCCTTCCAATGACACCAACAATGGGGCCCAAAGACAACCATGATGGGGCACAATTCCTCCCAATGACACCAACAATGGGCCACAATTCCTTCCAATGACACCAACAATATGGCACAATTCCTATCAATGACTCGAACAATGGGGCACAATTATTACCAATGACACCAACGATGGGGCCCAATGACAACAATGATAGGGCACAATTCCCCCTAATGACACCAACAATGTGGCCCAATGACAACAATGATGGGGTACAATTCCTCTCAGTGATACCAACATCGGGGCCCAAAGATAACCATGATGGGGCACAATTCCTCCCAAAGACACCAATGATGGGGCACAATTCCTCCCACTGACTCCAATGACAGGGGATTGTGTACTCCCACTGATGCTGGGACATTTTGTACTCCCGATGGCTACAGTCCTGCCCTCTTAGGGCCCTTGCACAATGGGTGGTTTGCAGGCGCTATTGCGCTAATAATAGCGCCTGCAAACCAACCCGAAAGTGCCGCTGCTGTGTCTCCAGTGTGAAAGCCCCAAGGGCTTTCACACTGGAGCAGTGCGCTAGCAGGACGGGAAAAAAAGTCCTGCTAGCAGCATCTTCGGAGCGGTGAAGGAGTGGTGTGTATACCGCTCCTTCACCGCTCCTGCCCATTGAAATCAATGGGACGGCGCGGCTATACTGCCGGCAAAGCGTCATCTGCAGAGGCGCTTTGCGGTGGTTTTTAACCCTTTCTCGGCCGCTAGCAGGGGGTAAAACCGCCCCGTTAGCGGCCGAATACTGACGGTAAAGCGCCGCCAATCATCCACACAAGATTTACATCTTGTTTTAGAATTTGTTATCCGTCCTCAAAAAGGGCTCGGTTGTAACTTCTGTATACACCATCTAGGGGAATCTGTTTAAGTGTTTGATATTGTACACAATTTCATATTTAAGGGCTGACCATTTTCTGAGGGTAATACGTGAGACCTTCACTGACCTAGTTCATCTATATTTAATAAAGCAGGACCGCCGACGCCGCCCCCGCCCCAGTGTGAAAGGGCCCTTGAAGTCTGAAGCGCAGTAAACTGGCTCTTTGCTTAGAAAGTTTGGAGAATCCTGCACTAGTAGAATTGAATTCAATTTTTTTTGTTTTTGTTTTAAGAACGTTCGCTTGATTTTCTAATCATTACTAGGGACATATCAATGTTCTTTTGAAACTTCAGTGACAAGAAATACCGAAGTAGTAGGATGGAACGTCTTTCTCCAACGAACACATTTCTAACAGTGTATGTGGTTTTTGTTTGGGATAATCCATTCGTTCTAAAATCGAATGTTAAAAGCAAATTACATTTTGAAATACATTTGTTGAGCCGTTCAACGTTCGTACAAATTTCCATATGAACGCTCGTTCAAAAATCTAATAGCGTATGGCCAGCTTTACATATTACTTTGCATCCATGTTTTGAACATGAAGATGTATATCTGGTGCTAGGACCAAATGCTCTAGTGAGTATTGGAAATGGACTAGTGATCATCTCTTTTTAAAGCAAAAGATTTTGTCCTAGGTTGGAGGTATGCATTGAAATTATTTTTAGCAAACTTTTAACTGCTTTTCGTATATACTGTATGGTTATTAAGACAGGCCATACCAACACGCATGCTGAAATCTTACAAAGTGAGTGCTGGAAGGTCAGTTCTACCTTCTACTGTAATAACATGATCAGCCCCAGTGTTTGAAATGAGAACCCTTGTGCACCCCAGAATCATTTCAGTCATGCACGTCCCACCAAAGGTGAACCTTCTGATGCAATAAACCAAAGGACGTTGCTGGGATATCATATTCCTCACGACAGGCTGCTTGGAATTTGATCTCAAGCTCTGTTTGCTTTTAGGACGCACTGATCCAATTAGAGAAGCAATAGGAGACCCATGACTGGCCCAGATTGTTGAGCCCCTGGCTTCTTCCCTGTATGATGCACCGCAGCTGCCCATAACTCCACTGATGATGAGTAGCTGCGCCCTTCCCTGGACTCATGGAACACATGATACCTGGCTCCCCGCCAGAGGGAAGATACAGCGCCTTGAAAAAGTATTCACACCCCTTGAAATTTTCCACATTTTGTCATGTTACAACCAAAACCGTAAATGTATTTTATTGGGATTTTATGTGAAAGACCAACACAAAGTGGCACATAATTATGAAGTGGGAGGAAAATGATAAATGGTTTTCAATTTTTTTTTACAAATAAATATGTGAAAAGTGTGGGGTACATTTGTATGGCGCCCCCCGGAGTCAATACTTTGTAGAACTGCCTTTCACTGCAATTACAGCTGCAAGTCTTTTTGGGGATGTCTCTACCAGCTTTGCTTTCTAGAGAGGGACATTTTTGCCCATTCTTCTTTGCAAAATAGCTCAAGCTCTGTCAGATTGGATGGAGAGCGTCTGTGAACAGCAATTTTCAAGTCTTGCCACAGATTCTCAATTGGATTAAGGTCTGGACTTTGACTGGGCCATTCTAACACATGAATATGCTTTGATGTAAACCATTCCATTGTAGCTCTGGCTGTATGTTTAGGGTCGTTGTCCTGCTGGAAGTTGAACCTCCGCCCCAGTCTGAAGCCTTTTGCAGATGCTAATGCCGCGTACACACGATCGGTTTTCTGGTCGGAAAAAGATATGACGGCTTTTCTGATGGGATTCCGCTCAAGTTTGCCTTGCATACACACGGTCGCTGAAATTACGATCGTCAAGAACGCGGCGATGTACAACACTATGACAAGCTAAGAAAATGACGTTCAATGCTTCCAAGCATGCGTCAAATTTTTTCTGAGCATGCGTAGGGATTTTGCGCGTCGGAATTGCCACAGATGATCGCATTTTCGGATCGAAAAATTGAAAGCATGTTCTCAATCTTTTGCTGGCTGGAATTCCACCAGCAAAAGACCGATGGAGCATACACACGGTTGCATTTTCCGATGAAAAACTCTCATCGGTCTTTTGTGGGCCGAAATTCCGACCGTGTGTACGTGGCATAACAGGTTTTCTTCTAAGATTGCCCTGTATTTGGCTCCATCCATCTTCCCATCAACTCTGACCAGCTTCCCTGTCCCTGCTGAAGAAAAGCATCCCCCACCATGTTTCACAGTGGGGATGGTGTGCTCAGGGTGATGTGCAGTGTTAGTTTTCCGTCACACATAGTGTTTTGCTTTTAGGCCAAAAAGTTCAATTTTATCTGACCAGAGCACCTTCTTCCACATGTTTGCTGTGTCCCCCACATGGCTTCTTGCAAACTGCAAATGGGACTTCTTATAGCTTTCTTTCAACAATGTCTTTCTTCTTGCCACTCTTCCATAAAGGCCAGATTTGTGGAGTGAACGACTAATAGTTGTCCTGTGGACAGATTCTCCCACCTGAGCTGTGGATCTCTGCAGCTCCTCCAGAGTTACCATGGGCCTCTTGGCTCCTCTCTGATGAATGCTCTCCTTGCCCGGCCTGTCAGTTTAGGTGGACGGCCATGTCTTGGTAGGTTTGCAGTTGTGCCATACTCTTTCCATTTTCGGATGATGGATTGAACAGAGCTCCGTGAGATGTTCAAAGCTTGTGATATTTTTTTTTATAACCTAACCCTGCTTTAAACTTCTCCACAACTTCATCCCTGACCTGTCTGGTGTGTTCCTTGGCCTTCATCATGCTGTTTGTTCACTAAGGGTCTCTAACAAACCTCTGAGGGCTTCACAGAACAGCTGTATCTATACTGAAATTAAATTTCACACAGGTGACTTCTGAAGGCAACTGGTTCCACTAGATTTTAGTTAGGGGTATCAGAGTAAAGGGGGCTGAATATAAATGCAGGCCACACTTTTCAGGGAGGGACTCCGCTGGCTGGGGGCACCTGATCTAAGGAGGGATTTCGCTGGCTGGGGGCACCTAATCTAAGGAGGGACTTCGCTGGCTTGGGGCACCTGATCTAAGGAGGGACTCTTCTGGGGGCACCTGATCTAAGGAGGGTCTCTGCTGGGGGCACCTGATGTAAGGAGGGACTCCGCTGGGAGTACCTGATGTAAGAAGGGACTCTACTGGAAATGCCTAGTGTAAGGAGGGACTCTACTGGGGACACCTGATGGCATCTGGTGACAGGCGATGTGGCAAGTGACACGCTCAGGGCTCCCACTGATTATGCATTATGATGAGTTGTACTATTTCATTTTATATTACAATGTAATAATAGAAATAATGCGCTTCAATCATCCTGACACCATAACAAACATGGTGCCGTGATGATAGAAGCACTAACACCAGGTGTCTGGAGTGTCTTTATCTGCTGATCATTAAACTTTCTGGAATACACATATTTCTATTGTGGTGTAGGATTTGGGCCGACTGTCCCTCCATCCCTCTTTCTTTCCTTCCTTCTCTTTCCTTCCCTCCCTATTTCTTTCTTTCTTTCTTTCTTCTTTCTTTCTTCCTCCATCCCTCTTTCAGCTCTGACTCCAACCACACGCCCTATGAGACATGCCCCCTTTAAGCTTTAAGCCATGCCCAAGTTCCTGTCTACACCCTGCCCATTTTTTGCCGCAGCGCACTTTGCGCACAGCATTTTTCTTTCCTTGCGGTGCCCCGCCTTCAAACGAATGCCCCACACCCTAATTATAGCAAGACCCTGCCTACAGACAAAAAAGTGTCCCTATACATTTTTTTGCAATGTTGGCAACTATGCTGATGATGGCACAGACAGCAGTAAGAACTGACAAGCATTCGAATACCTTTGCACTCAACCCAAAAGTTTTGCTTCCCAAGCAATAGGGCCTCTTACCAAATAGGGATGATCTCGAGTTACAGAGATCAAATATGCTTTATCTCTTAACGTATGGCCGACGATCTCACTATTACACCTCTGGATAGCTCCATGACCCGTCAATGAGATACAGCAATATTGTCCCTACACCCAGGGGCGGCCCATCCATTAGGGGCGCCCAGGCACTGCCCCCTCTATCCTCGCCACCCCCTATACGAATAATGGATAGATTCATGTATAGCATGAATCTATCCATGGCCACCGTGACCACCCCCTATTTAGGTGCCTGGCCTATTTCAGGACACCGGGCACATGAATTACAGCGGCGGGGGTGGTTTTTTGAAGCACCTGATTAGAGCCATAGGCTCTAATCGGCTTCAAAATAGGGTGGCTCGTGGCGCAGAACATTGCGCCATAAGCCCACCCAAGTGTTACAACAGCGAATGAATATTCGCAGTTGTAACACTGATCCTCAATCCAGCCAATCAGAAGTGGGTGTGGGACCCATTTTCTGATTGGCCCGAAAATAGAAGACTCCTGATTGGCTTCCAAGAAGGAGGGAGGAAACGGAAGCCGCCGCTTCCATAGAGACCCGTGGTGAGCAGGGGAATGGGAGGCTGCCGCTAAGCATGGGAAGCCGCGATGGGGTAAGTGTGACCGACTGTCCCTTCAACCGACCGACGGGGGGTGGCGGTGGCATACTGTTTGCCGTCCCCCCAAAACAAATTCCACCTGCCTACACCAGGAAAGCACACCCCTACTCCAAGCAGCACTCTCCAGCAATCAAATATATAGTGTAGTACAGGGGTCTCCAAACTTTCTGAACAAATAGCCAGTTTACTATCCTTCAGACTTTGAGGGGGCTGGACTGTGGCCAGTGTGAGTAGAAAATGCCCTGGCATCAATAGGAGTAAAGAATGGTATTAGTGGGAGAAATATTGCCCCATTGTTGGTATTGGAATAGTGACCCATTGTTGGTAGCAGGAGGAGGAGTAGTGCCCCATCATTGGTGTCAGTAGGAGGAATAGTGGCACATTGTTGACATCAGGGCAAGGAAAAGTCCCCAATCTTTGGTGTCAGTGGGAAGAATAGGGCCCTGCAGTTGGTGCCAGTGGGAGGAATAATGTCCCATCATTGTTGAGGTTAGTGGTAGGAATAAGTGGTAGGAATAGTGCTCTATTGTTGGTGTAGAAGGAATAATACCTTATATCAGTGGGAGAAATAATGTCCCAAGGGCCTGAGAAAAGCAAGCAAAGGGCCACATCCGGCCCCTGGGCCGCAGTTTGGAGGCAACTGGTGTAGTAAGATAAAATCTTCTTTATTAAAAATGATATAGCACTTACATTTAAATGGATTGCAACATGCGCTGTGAAAGACCAAAAGCATGCCTGCGGGACCAACCAACACGCCCATACGTGATGTCGTCACACTCTAACTCAGTCCGATGCGTTTCTTCATGATAGGCATCTTCTGGGATTGGTGGCCAGACCGATGACCCAATCCTCCATCTCTCCCATGCTGATAATTTGCAATTGCTCCCTGGACTGCAAGCTATGATCAAAAGGATTCCAAGACTGAACTTCAGAACACCAACTAACAACCCTTCTATGAGCTCCCCAACTTTCACCCAATCAACCCTTTTGTAGCATAACAGTAGCCCCTAATCCCTCCAGACTGATGATCTGCAAAGCTTTTTGGAAATGGCACCAGACTAATGACCATGATCCTCCAACTTTCCCATGTTCATGATCTACAATTGCCTCCTGGACAGCTAATCTGTGATCAAAGGGATCACAAGACTGGACCCCTGAACACCAATTGACAATCCTTCAACAAGCTCCCCAATTTTGCCCAAACCAACTCTTTCCTAGAATAACAACCTGTCAATCAGTCCACCTAGCAACTGTTAATCTGCCTCCATCCCTCCTGATTGATGATCTGCAATCTTGAGGTTCTTTTACCGAAAAGGCAACCGCACCAGACTGTTGACCATGATCCTCCATATTTCTTATACTGAGGATCTACAATTGCCCCATGGACTGCTAACCTATGACCAAAAAGATCCCAAGACTGAACCCCGACCTCCAAATGACAACCCTTGAATGAGATCTCCCCGACTTTCCCCCAAACCCAACCGCTTCTTAGGATAACAGCCTAATGGCGCGTACACACGGTCGGACTTTTCAGCTACAAAAGTCCGACAGCCCGTCCGACAGACTTTCGACAGACTTTCAACAGACTTTCTAACGACCGGACTTGCCTACACACGATCAAACAAAAGTCCGACGGATTCGTACGTGATGACGTACACCGGACTAAAATAAGGAAGTTGATAGCCAGTAGCCAATAGCTGCCCTAGCATGGGTTTTTGTCCGTCAGACTAGCAGTGTAAAGATTTGAAGCATGTTCCAAATCTAAAGTCCTTCAGATTTGCGACTGGAAAAGTCCACTGAAGGTCCGGTGAAGCCCACACACGATCGGATATTCCGCCGGATTTGGTCCGTCGGCGTCCGTCGGACAAGTCCGGTCTAAAAGTCCGACCGTGTGTACGCGGCATAAGTCCATCAGTTTACCCAGCAACTGTTAATCTGCAACCCCCCCCCCCCCCCTCCTCCAGACTGATGATCTGCATTCCTGACTTTTTAACCGAAATTAAACCACACCAGACTGATGACCATGATTCTTCACCTTTCCCATACTGAGGATCTACAATTGCCCCCTGGACTGCTAACCTTTGACCAAAAGGATTCCAAGACTGAACCTCTGACCACCAAATGACAACCCTTCAGTGAGCCCTCCCAACTTTCCCTCAACCAACCCTATCCTAAGATAAAAGCCCATGTCAACCAGTCCATCCAGCAACTGATAACCTGCAACCATTTGACCAAGCACATAAATCCTCCAGCATCCCCACCAAAATGTATAGTAGTGAGTAGATCCAAGGGTGTAAATGGAATAATTTCCATTGACGTTGTGTTTACATATTCCACCCTGCATTTTACTCAAGAGATGAATGTTATAAACACATTTTTTAATTATTGTAGGAAAGGAGCTTGCCATTAGTAAGACCACCCAATGAGGTCACTTTCATGGAGCTCTTACTGTGGAGATTGGGAGATAGAACATATTAGCTGACTTTTCTGGTATGCTTTGGCCATAAAAAATCCATATTATATATCATCTGTTCTTTACCGTCTATAATTCTAGTTCCTTACTTCTAAACACAGACACTTCCTTAAATTCCTTCCCATTTAAAGGCATACTGCTAACCCCTTATCATGCAATGGTCTATCAAACACTGGTTAGTATAGAAGAAATTTCACGTGCGTACATTCTGTATTCTGGAAGGCTGATGCAACCTGGTTTGCTAAAAGGGATCATACATATTACGGAAGTCTGGAGTATTAGATCATGTATTTATATTTTATGCATATATACGTATATACCCATATAAATAAAGCAAAGGTGGAAAGACTATTCTTTAATTGTTCAAATGACTTTGCGAAGGGATTACTAAGCCCTTAATAGAGTACTAAAGTCACATTTATTACAGTGGATATTAAAGTGATTGTTAAGCTTTATTTTTTTTTAAATAAAATAATAAACCATTCATACTTAAAGGGAGAACGAAGGTTCGCAGTCCAAGGACCTCGACTATGGAACGCACTCCCGCCCCACATCCGCATGGAAGAAAACCATCTGGTTTTCAGGAAAAAACTCAAGACCTTACTCTTCTAGAAGCTGACAACACCAACGCATTAGCGCCTTGAGGCGATTCAGTTCGCATTTGCAGCGCTCTATAAATCTTTCATTCATTCATTCACTTACCTGCTCTGTACAATGGTTTCGCACAGAGAGGCCCTATTCTTCTGGAGTCCCCTGTCAGCGATCCTGACTCTCCCTTATCGGCGAGTGCCCCCATAGAAAGCTGCTTTCTATGGGGGCACTCGTGCGGGCTCGCTCCTGAGCTGCCCTGTCTGCGTTTATTGACACAGACAGCCAATGGTTCCTGCTGCTATCAATCTGCCCAGTCAGGAGGGAGAGAGCGGAGAGAGACACTGTTCTTATACAGAGCGCTGGACCAAGAATGGGCTCAGATAAGGGGGCTGGGGGGATCCTGTGACACAGAAGGTTTTATATTTTAATGCATTGAATGCATTAAGGTAAAAAAAAACTTTAGTCTTTAGAACCACTTTAATAAAAAGCATTAATCAGTAGCCCATAATGCTGTATTAGTATTGTTTAAATATTTTTTCTTACTTTGAAAATGTGTATATGTAATCAGTCCATCCTTATAGAAGCAAGTATTTGTTTAGTATTCCTGCCCTTCATAACAGCGAGCAGGGTGACGATACATCAACATCCTGCTGACTATAAAAGTGAAAGAATACATCCTGGGCACCCTTTAGATGTGCATGTTCCCGTGAGGGAGCTGGCAACTGAATGGTATAGACCAGGGGGTCTCCAAACTTTCAGTTTACTGTCCTTCAAACTGTAGGGGGACCAGACTGTGGCCAATGGGAGTAGAAAATGTCCTGGTGTCATTAGTGGGAGAAATAGTGCCTCATTATTGGTGTGAGTGGAAGGAATACTGCCCCATAATTGGTGTCAGTGGAAGGAATACTGCCCCATAATTGGTTTCAGTGGAAGGAACAGTGCCCCATAATTGGTGTCAGTGGGAGGAATGGTGCCCCATAATTGGTGTCAGTGGGAGGAATGGTGCCCCATAATTGGTGTCAGTGGGAGGAATAGTGCCCCATAATTGGTATCAGTGGGCGGAATAGTGCCCCATAATTGGTGTCATTGGAAGGAATAGTGCCACATTGTTGGTATCACTATTGTTGGTGTTAGCAGGAGGAATAGAGTGGCAGGAACCTTTCCCCACTGTTGCTGACAGTGGGGGGAGTAATGTGCCAAGGGCCAGATAAAAGCAAGCAAAGGGCCGCATCTGGCCCCCAGTTTGGAGACCACTGATATAGACATTATCTATGTGGTCTGCCCATCAGTTGCTTGATCACATTCTCAGACTCTCAAACAATAATCGACCAACTGATCACCACGAACTTGCTTGACTAAAGGGATGTGTTTTTTTTTACTCTGGCTCATCATTGATCATCACGTACACTCTCTGCTCTCACTGCATCTGATTGGGTTCTAGACAGGTAGCCTACTTTGTGTGTGTAGTTTGCACCCGACTGCCCAGATCGGGAGGAAGGGGTTAGAGTGATACTAAACACACACTGTTTAATTTACATTGTCCCTTCTATTTCTGTATATGGATGATGGCACTGTAATTATTTTATTTAAAAGAGTATCTTTTTCCTAATCGATATACAGCTGTTACATGGCCCAGCTCTCTCCCAGCCTGTCTGCAGAGAAACATAAGCAGGAGGAGCTTCTAGTCCTCTGCTACTGGTCACATGTTCAGAATAAAAAAAAAAAACAGCCTTTGGAATACAAAGTAAAAAAGTAAAAATAAATAAATAATATCAAAACTGTTTTAAATTGGCATACACATATATATTTGAAACCAAATATTTATTATTTTGTGGAAATAACATGGTGTGGGCGGATTTCTGCCAGTCACAGGCTGTGTCACTCCCCTCCAGCCTGTGTCTTAATAGGAGGGAGGTGAAGCCTTTATTAATATACATGTAATATTCCGCCTCTATTGTGTTTAGCTGGTTAGTAGGCATGGAGGGGGAATGGAGTGGGCTGTCATTTACCACTGTGTATAGGCCCACATGTGTGACTCTATAGTCACATGGGATGCTCAGATGTGAGGGAGGAAATGCTCAGCATAGAAACTCCCTGAAAACTGAGCATGTGCAGAGTTGCCACCGCAAATTCCCTAGCTGAATCGGGGAAATGGACAGAAGGTGGAGATAGAGAACAGCAGAAGCAACCAGTTTTTTTTGTTGCAGAATACAGAAAATTAATCTCATAGTAACTGAGTATGAACATTGTGCAATACGGTATTTATTGATAGTTTTTTTTTACGTGCTTTCACACTGGGGCAGTGCCCTTGCAGCATGTTTATTATTATTATTATTCACGATTTATATAGTGCCAACAGTTTACGCAGCGCTTTACAATGTAGAGGGGGGACAGCACAATTACAGTACAGCTCAGTACAGAAGGGACAGGAGGGCCCTGCTCATAGAGCTTACATTCTAAAAGGGAGGGGGTGGTACAAAAGGTAATAGATGCGGGGAATGATTTGATGGGGTTGTTAGTGGGTGTGGGATAGGCTTCCCTGAATACGTTAAAAAAAGTCCTGCAAGCGGCATATTTGGGGCGGTGTAGGAGCGGTGTATACAGAGCTCCTACACTGCCCCTGCCCATTGGAATGAATGGCCAGTGCTTCCGAAGCGCCTGAAAAGCGCTTCGGAAGCACTGCAACCTTCTTCGATTACTAGCAGGGTTTAAATGCTGTTCTGACTCTGGGACAGCTAGCTAAACCATCTTATCCCAATAACTCTAGATACCATATTTCTTTGATCTCAGTTTTATTAGAACAAGCCAGGTGAAACTACAAAATAACAGAAATAGACTTTAATAAGTACAATATCACATATAATACAGCATACATTGCAGAAACAACGATATACAGTACAAGATGAGATAATAAAAACTTACTTTTTTAAGTTCTCTAAGGGGTGATGACGATAGATTGCGAAAGACACGTCTTGCTTCCTGCAATGTGTTGAAAAGAATGGTGGCTGGTTCACTTCCTGTTAAGATTCTACCCAGAATTCCCTGCTTGCTGACAACTTCCTTAATTACACATACAAAGAAACAGATAAACAGAACTGCAGCAATACCAAAAAGGAACACTAGATGGAGCCTGCACACCACATATGATTGTCTTAAATAAATTACACATTTGCATGTAAATTTAACAACACAGGTACAAATAGCCAGTATAAAACATCTGGTGGACAGAACACTCCCCGCCTGACATCAAGTGATGTCACTAACAGAGTCCTCCGTAGAGAGCAACAGAATAAGTTCGGTCACTGGTCTCAAGAATACTTTAACCTCATTCTGTTGAAAGATCTTGACCTTGAACTTACGGACACGATTATCCTTGCTTGACAGTACCTTGGTGATCAAACCTAAAGGCCATATATTCCTTAGTGTCTGGCAATCTTTCATGAGCACAACATCACCAGGTTTAAGATTAGGCTTTTCAGTGTGCCACTTTCTCCTTACTTGTAGGGTAGATATATATTGTTCCCTCCACCGGTTCCAGAAGGTATTGACAAGGGTTTGTACTTGTCTCCATTGACGTTTGTAAAGGTCCTTCTCACAAAACTCTCCAGCTGGAGCATCGGCAAGACTAGTCTTTTGCGTGAGTAACATGGCAGGTGTGAGAACCACTGGATCCTCAGAGTCACTTGAAATGGATGTCAAAGGTCTGGCGTTAATGATAGCTGTAACCTCTGCCATAAATGTCACTAAACATTTGTGAGTAAGCCTTGCAGTTCCTACTTGTAGGAAGATAGAGTCAAGAATTCTGCAGGCTATGCCTATCATCCTCTTCCAAACACCTCCCATGTGAGAAGAGTGAGGTGGGTTGAGGATCCACGTGCAGTCTTGTTCACTCAAGTATCTTTCTACTCTGAGAACGTCCAAATTAGAAGGAATTTGAAGCTCTTTTACTGCTCTCACAAAGTTAGACCCTCTATCAGAGCGAATGAGTTTCACTGGTCCTCTGATTGCAATTAATTCAGCTAGCTCTGTGGCTAATACTGCAGCGCAAAGTTCCAGCCTGGGTATGGTGTGTTCGGGAAGTGGTGCAAGTTTTTCTTTCCCCATTACAAACCTTATGTGGCATTGTCCTTTAGTGTCTATGGTTTTCAGGTAAGCTACAGCAGCAATTGCTTTAACAGAAGCATCCGAAAACACACAAAGTCTTTGCATCTGAACGTCAGCAGATGACAGAGGAGCATATGGTCGTGGAATTTTAAGGTTGGATAGAGCTGTTAGTGAGTCCTTCCACTCTAGCCATAGGTTCTTCTTGTCGGTGGGGAGAGGGTGGTCCCAATCTAGCGACTCACAGGTTAAGTCTCTCAGTAGTGCTTTACCCTGGATGGTGACAGGTGCTGCAAAGCCTAAGGGATCATACAGGCTGTTTATGGTAGACAGGACATCTCTACGGGTAAAGGGTTTTTCTTCTGTGTTTACTTGGAAAGTAAACGGGTCAGATCTTAAGTCCCAAAGCAAACCAAGGCTGCGTTGCATGGGAAGTGAGTCTGTGCCTAGATCTAAGTCTTTTAACTCGTTAGAATGATCTTGGACAGGAAAGGCTTCTAAAACGTCTCTACTGTTGGAAGCAATCTTGTGGAGTCTTAAGTTGGAACAAGCAAGCATTGCCTAAGTTCTTTTGAGGAGACTGATTGCGGCTTTATTTGTGGGTAGTTATCTCAAGCAATCATCTAAATAGAAATCCTTGTCCACAAACTGTCTGACATCTGACCCATACTCTGACTCTCCCACTCTAGCAGAGTGTCTGAGGCCATATATAGCAACTGCAGGGGAAGGACTATTGCCAAATATGTGCACCCTCATGCGGTATTCTGTGATGTCTCCAGAGGGCTTGTTGTCCCTGAATCAGAGAAACCTCAGAAAGTTCCAGTGTTCTTCTTTAACAAGAAAGCAATAGAACATTTGCTGTATGTCTGCCATGAATGCGACTGAATCCTTGCGAAAGTGAAGAAGTACTCCTAATATTCTGTTGTTAAGGTCAGGGCCAGAGAGAAGGACATCGTTTAGAGAGACACCCTCATGCTTGGTGCTAGAATCGAACACCACTCTAATCTGCCCTGGCTTCTTAGGGTGATAGACCCCAAATATGGGTAAGTACCAGCATTGCTCTTTGAGGTTTGGGCTATCTCAGCATGACCATTCTGGAATATCTTCTCCATGAAGGAAAGGAAATGTTTTTTCATCTCTGGTTTCTGGTTGAAGATTGTGTCTTAGGGAAGTGAGACGTTTATATGCTAGTTCTCTATTGTTAGGCAAACGTCGTCTTTGTGGTCTAAAGGGAAGAGGTGCAACCCAGCTATTAGTCCCGTCTTTCTCCATACTTCTTTCCATAACTTCTAAGAAGAGCCTATCCTCAATGGATATTGCTACCTGGTTATCTTCCTTTGTTCTCAGGAACACTGTGCTTCCTAAGTCGCTTTGGTCGTTGTCATAAGTATTGCTGTCACAGAGGGGACGTAGGAAGGGAAGAGGTACAGGGTTGTTGTGTGGTAGCTCCTTTATGAGGATGTGATTTTGACAGGGTTGGAAAAGAGAAGGACGACCATTCTTGAGGGTACTAGTGAGCAGGTTATTAACAGATGCCGGTTTGTGTGCACCTCCCAGGCAAACATCACCTATAATGGCCCACCCGAGATCCAGTTTTTTGGCATATGGGCCATTTTTAGGACCGTTGATCAGTTTCCTTACTTTGTGGACATGCAAGATATCCCTTCCTAGGAGTAAGATTATCTGAGCCTGATCATCTAGTTCTGGTATGAGATGTGCTATGTGATTCAATTGAGTCTGATGAGCTGCTGCGTCTGGTGTGAGAATCTCTGATCTGTTGTCTGGCATCTGGTTGCACTCTATTATGGTCGGTAAGGGTAGGCATGTCTTACCATCCATAGATTCAATTTGTAGGCCTTCAGCTCTTCTCCCTGCCATTTCCACTGTACCTGCACAAGTCCTAAGGGAGTAAGGGCTGCTGGGGCCTTTAAGGTTTAGAATGTCAAAAAACACAGATCTGGCTAGTGACTTATTACTCTGATCATCCAAGATGACGTAGAGCTTGACTGCTTTGTCCCTGCGTCCTTTTGGGTAAACTCTCACAAGACAGATTTTAGAGCAGGACCTGCCACCTGTACTTCCTTTGCAAACTTCAGTACACTGTGAAGTAATTGCTATGGCGTCTGTACTAGAGTCTTTGGTCTCCCTGTCTTGCTCCTTGTCCCTATGAACAGGTGGGAAAGTTCTTGGAGTAGGCCTTGGGTGTAGAGCTGTGTTGTGCTCTGTGCTGTCACATTCTATACATTTGACACAGACCTTACAGTCCTTGGCGAAATGTGTGAACGAAGAGCAGCACTTGTAACACATGTTGTTCTCTTTGAAGAAAGCATTAAAATCCTGGATGGCCTTTGTCCTGAAGGCTATGCATTCCAGAAGAGGATGTGGCATCTTATGTAGAGGGCAGAACTTAGTAGGATCGCTGTCTTGATCCTCTGGCTGAGACTCTGCAAATCTGTGGGAAGAAATGTTAGTTTTGTGAACTGCTACTGGAGCTCTGAGTTGTTTAGGGCCAGAAGAAGTGGTATAAGACACTGGAAAAATGAAGCTGGGGTCATCTTTCATTCCTGCTTGTCTGTCTACAAAGTCCACAAACTCACTAAAGGGTGGAAAAGGCACATTGTGTTTTCATTTGTAGTTATAGCCATGAGTAATCCATCTTTCGTGTAACTCATAAGGAAGTTTTTATGCTAAGGAGTTAATACCTCTAGCAGAGTCAAGATAAGAAAGAAAAGCCTGGAGCAGCCGAATAAAATGAGGTATGTGCAAGGCGCACATGACGGAGGTAACAGGGTTAATGAATGAGTGGGTGGAGACAAGGTGCCGAGGGGGAGGATAACACAGGGAGGGGACTGATAAATAGTAGGCCCGCCCTGGGAGGTACAAGCAGAAAGTTGTGGAAAGTTCAGAGGCAGCATGGCAGAGATCGAGCGGATCATGGCCCAGCTGAGGGAAGAAGCGGCGGTGCGGGGCACAGCTTGGCTCCAGGCAGCGGTCGGTGCAGCGCTGGCAGGAGAAGAGCGGCTACCGGTGGAAAGTGGGAGAACCGGTAACAGAGCGCGCCGCTCTAGGCCGCCGGAGCGTTTCTCCCCAGAGCATCCAGGGACATCACAGCGGCAGCTGGGTAGTCCCGGTGCGGGGCTCCCGGCGGGCCCACCGTCGAAAAGAGCGGCTGGGGGAGAAGGAAGCAGCGGTTATGCGGCCGCAGTGGACAGGAATGTGGGGCGGGAAGAGGAGAGAGCGGAGCTGAGGCCCAGGTGGAGTGGATCGGCAAGGAGCGCAAGCCCCGCCCCCAGGAACATGGCGGGCGGCCCAGCAGGAGCGCAGGCCAGGACAAGAGCGGGGGTGCCCGGGCCATCCGCATCTGCGGCAGGGGACCAGAAGAGAGGAGAGAGAGGCCGATCGGGCATGGTGAGCAGGAGAGCGGAGGCCGGCAGGACTGCGGTTGCCCACACCGGTCCTGGGAAGGCTGTCCGGAAGTCGGGCGGAACGGTGCATGCGCAGAGGAGGGGAAATATGGAGGTGGCTGCGGCAGCTATGGTCGGCAGGCCTAGCGGGCCCTCATCTGAGGAGGAAGAGGAGATCCCTGGCGTGGTGGAGGAAGGATCCGGATCGGAAGAGGAGGCGCACCCCCCTTCCAGGAGAGCAGCAGCAGCAGCAGCGGGCGGAAGGTCGGCTGATGGGACGTTACCTGTGCAGCCCGGTAAGTCTCTTACATCAGGGCATACTATAGGTAGTAATGACATGGCAGGGACAGGGGTTACTGTCGGGGGGTCAAGTGCTAGTGGAGTAAGCGTTGGGCCTGCTGAGGGGGTTTCTGGTTTATTGGGGTTTTTGGCGGGCATCAAGGAGTTGGTACAGAAGTTTGAGGCGGTAGAACGGCCGGCTCCGGTACCGGCGACGGCATGGGTCCCGACAACTGGGAGTGCAGATGTAACAGTAGCTTTGCCAGCGGTGGCGGCACCACCTGCGGTGCTGGAGGCAGTGGTGAGCGGTGATAAGCAGGGGACGGACAATGCTGTGGCGGCTAAGGAAGTCGCGGGTAGGCAGGATATAACTAGATTGGACGCAGCACGTTGTGAGGTATATGTGTGTTTTGAGGGGCCATTAGGAGCTCACCTGAAGCAGGAGGTTCGAGAAAAGCTGTGGAAGGGTGAGTACGTAGAAATTTTTTCATTGTTGCCCCTAGAGAAGTTTAACTTGGATAGGGTTAAACCCGATAGTTCCAAGAAAGACGACGAGGAGAAGAGGAGATATCGTTTAATACCTAGGACATTTACGAATTGGTTGCAGGCATTTGCAATCATGGCAAGTGTGATCGGGGAAAAGCAGCTGGAACACTGTTCCGCGTTATTTTGCTATCAAGATGCGATAGGGGAAGCGTACAGAGTCTACGGTGGCACAGCGTGGCTCCGGTACGACGAACAGTTCAGGCAGAGGAGAGCGGTGCGTCCGGAGCTTCGTTGGGACCACAAGGACATCAGCCTGTGGATGCGCCTGATGACAACGGTGAGGGCTCCTAACCAGTTTTTTCAGGGGGGAGCCGGTGGACCTTCAGCCCAGGGACACTCGGCAGGAAATAAGAAAGGGATCTGCTGGCAGTACAACACAGGGGCCTGCAAGTTTGGGGCCACGTGTAAGTATAAACACGAGTGTACAGGCTGCGGGGGAACGCATCCAGCGTCAAGATGCTTCAAGCAAAGTAAGGGACGAACAGGTGACGCTGGAAACAAAAGGGAGGACTCCGGTGAAAGTGGAAAGGATGCGGCCGTTTCTAGGTAGGTATCCGGATAGGAGAGCGGCAGTCCTGTTAGAGGAAGGTTTTTCGTTAGGCTTTAGGATCCCATGTACGTTAACGGTTGTTCCTCCTGTGCCAAAAAACTTACGTTCTGCATTGCAACATCCGGAGGTGGTTTTAGAGAAACTGAAGAAGGAGGTTGCAATGGGTAGAATGGGTGGCCCTTTCGCCGAGGCACCTCTGGCAGATCTGGTTGTATCCCCATTGGGGGTTGTGCCCAAGAAGGAACCCAACAAATTTAGGCTAATTCACCACTTATCGTTCCCTAAGGGTGGGTCGGTGAATGATGCTATTGGCCAGGAGGAGTGCTCGGTGACGTATACCTCATTTGATGTGGCAGTAGGATGGGTACGGCATTACGGTATGGGGGCCTTGATGGCAAAGGCAGATGTGTAATCGGCATTTCGCCTGCTGCCGGTTCACCCGGAAAGTTTTCGACTGCTGGGCTGCCATTGGAATGGAGAATTCTATGTAGACAAGTGCTTGCCAATGGGCTGCTCAGTGTCATGCGCGTTATTCGAGCAATTTAGCTCGTTCGTGGAATGGGTGGTGAGGGACGTGTCAGGGGTGAATTCAGTCATTCACTACTTGGACGATTTCCTTTGTATCGGCCCGGCTTCATCCAGAATCTGCGCGGTGCTCATGGCAACGTTGGCACATATCACTGACAGATTCGGCATTCCATTGGCAGCGGACAAGACGGAGGGACCATGCACGGTCATCAAATTTCTGGGCATAATCTTGGATTCGGAGGCAATGGAATGCAGGCTGCCAGACGACAAGTTGGAGGATTTAAAAAAAGAGGTTGCAGGTTTAATAGGTTTGCAAAAAGTTCAGTTGCGTGTGTTGCAGTCTGTGTTGGGAAAACTTAATTTTGCGTGCCGGATACTACCGATGGGGAGAGTGTTTAGCCGCAGGCTTGCAGCTAGCACAAGTGGCATACAATCACCAAGGCATTTCGTTAGGATCAAAAAAACGCACAGGGAAGATTTAAGGGTATGGCATACCTTTTTGGAGTCATTTAATGGCAGGGCAATGTGGATGTCGGGCCCAGTCAGCAATTTTGACTTGGAGCTTTTTACTGATGCGGCGGGTGCCACTGGTTTTGGTGCGTTTTTTCAGGGGCAGTGGAGTGCTGGTCCCTGGCCACAATCTTGGGTAGCAGGAGGGTTCACGAAGAACTTAGTGCTGCTGGAACTGTTTCCAGTGGTGCTGGCGGTGGAATTATGGGGAGCATCTTTCAGGGATCGGAAGGTGCGTTTTCATGGCGATAACTTAGGGGTAGTGCAAGTGATAAATAGGATCACGGCGTCCTCTCCGCCAGTGATCAGGTTGCTACAGCATTTAGTGTTAAGATGTTTACAATTGAATATTTTCATTCATGCTGTTCACTTACCGGGGGTGGAAAATGTGATAGCTGACGCGTTGTCTCGATTCCAGTGGGACAGGTTCCGAGAGTTGGCGCCGGAGGCAGAGCAACGCGGGGTGCCTTGTCCCGAGTGGATGTGGGACATAGCATTAGAGTCACCGCAGGATGGATTGAGCGGTCGGTAAGTGGGGGCACCTGGTCAGCATACCAAAAGGTATGGAAGGAGTGGATGGCTTTTGTGGAAGGGATTGGGGAGGAACCGATCGGGCAGGCAGTGAATTTGTTACTGTTATATTTCATTATTAGGAAAATGGAGGAAGGTATGTCGGCATCTGTGATTAGTGCGAACTTAGCAGGGTTGGCTTTTCTGTTCAAGTTACAGGGACAGCCGGACGTAACAAAAGACTTTCGAGTGAGACAAGCGCTAAAGGGCTACAGGAGGTCGGTGGTGAAGCGGGACTCCAGGAGACCGGTTACTTTCGAAATTTTGGGGGGTGTTGTTGATCAATTGAAAGTGGTGTGTTCATCTGAATACGAAGTTTTGTTGTTTAAGGTGGCTTTTGTGTTAGCGTTCTTTGGGGCATTCAGGATAGGGGAACTGGTTAGTCCTTCAAAAAAGGTAGAAGGAGGTTTGGGGTACCAGGAGGTGAAGTTGGATAAGGAGATGTTGCAGGTGTTTTTCAAGAGGTCAAAAACGGATCAGGTAGGAAAAGGCAAGGTGGTACAAGTTTTTCCGGTTCATGGTTCCCCTTTGTGTCCGGTGGCCACGGTCAGGGAATTTTTAGCAGTGCGTCCAGATTTCAAGGGTTCCTTGTTGGTGCATCGGGATGGTAGTTGGTTATCCAGGTTTCAGTTTGCAGTAGTTTTTCGAAGATGTTTGAAGGGGGTAGGCTTGGAAGAAAAGGAATTTTCTTCCCATTCGTTCAGGATTGGGGCTGCTACAGAGGCATCCAAGCATGGTCTCGACGTGGAGTCGGTGAAACGTATTGGGAGGTGGGAATCCAACAGGTTCCAATCTTATGTACGTCCTCATTTGGTGGTAGGAATATAAAAAAAAAAAAAAAAGGTAAGGAAGAGGAAGAGAAATATTGCAGGCAAGTTTGATGTCGTTAATGTTTCAGTTATAGACGTTAGTGGTTTTTCATCACTAAATTGTTAGTGGTTAGTTTTTCTTGTCTTCTTCTAATTTCAGGTCCGGTGGCAAGATTGGTCTGGATTATGGGCCATTCTTATGTGTGTTGGGGGGCAAGAAGGGGGGATGCTCGACATGAGGGCAGGCAGTTGGGGTTTAACAGGAGAGAAGTATGCATAAAATGGTTGGGTATACCGGGCATGTTATGGGGCAGATTAGTGCCAGAAGTGCAGCGCCACTCCCAGCGAGACAGACCACCGGACATCTTGGTGGTTCATGCGGGGGGTAATGACCTAGGATTGCGTTCCATGGTGGATATCACGCGGGACATCAAATGTGATGTGCGGCGATTGATGGCGGATTTTCCCCATGCTATTATAGTGTGGTCAGATATGGTGGCTCGTAGATCTTGGAGGATGGCCAGGTCGGTGGCAGGCGTTAACAGGGCCAGGAGGAAGATTAACCGGGAAGTGAGCAAATTTGTAGTTAATAATGGGGGTTTAGCGATAAGGCATATGGAGTTGGAATTTGAGACCTGGAGGTACTTGAGGGCTGACGGCGTCCATCTCAATGAGGTGGGAATTGATTTATGGAACTTGGGATTGCAGGACGGGATTCAGCGAGCTCTTCGGGTTTGGGAGGGCACCCGCGAGTAAGGTTTTACTCTTAGGGTGCTGTGGCGGGCGTTGGTCTGCGCAAGGGAAGGAAGATGGCAAGTAAGAGTGGGACCTGACGTTGTATGGGTCCAGATGCTGGTTCCCGGCTAACGGAGGTTAGCCGGGAAGTGATATGGGGGCACTGCGGTCACTGGCAGTCTCTGAGCCAGCTTGTCGGCTTGAGGCCTAATTTTTGATATATTTGAGATGGACTGCAGTGCCATAATTTTTGGTGATGGCCATCGGATTGAGTGTCAAAATGTTATTGCCCAGACCAACGCTCTCTTTTTTCCGTACGTTATTGTTTTGTTTATTGATGGATATTTTTTCCATAGTTATTTTTGAATAAAACTATTTTTTATATAAATAAAGTAGGCTGCTACGGCCTTTTATACCCCAATGAATGGTGTGGTCTTAATTTATAGGGGATTAAGAACAAAGGGGGGTATAGATATGGTTAGAGTAACATCTGGTATCCAACAGTCAAGAAAAGCCTGGAGCAGCCGAATAAAATGAGGTATGTGCAAGGCGCACATGACGGAGGTAACAGGGTTAATGAATGAGTGGATGGAGACAAGGTGCCGAGGGGGAGGATAACACAGGGAGGGGACTGATAAATAGTGGGCCCGCCCTGGGAGGTACAAGCAGAAAGTTGTGGAAAGTTCCCGCCCACCCTCCCTAAGGTTGTTGTGTTTTTACGGTTGTGCGTGGTGGTTGTTTAACTGTTTTTACAGGTGTGAGATGAAGAGAAGTCGTGGCAGTGGCGGGCGTTGGTCTGCGCAAGGGAAGGAAGATGGCAAGTAAGAGTGGGACCTGACGTTGTATGGGTCCAGATGCTGGTTCCCGGCTAACGGAGGTTAGCCGGGAAGTGATATGGGGGCACTGCGGTCACTGGCAGTCTCTGAGCCAGCTTGTCGGCTTGAGGCCTAATTTTTGATATATTTGAGATGGACTGCAGTGCCATAATTTTTGGTGATGGCCATCGGATTGAGTGTCAAAATGTTATTGCCCAGACCAACGCTCTCTTTTTTCCGTACGTTATTGTTTTGTTTATTGATGGATATTTTTTCCATAGTTATTTTTGAATAAAACTATTTTTTATATAAATAAAGTAGGCTGCTACGGCCTTTTATACCCCAATGAATGGTGTGGTCTTAATTTATAGGGGATTAAGAACAAAGGGGGGTATAGATATGGTTAGAGTAACATCTGGTATCCAACAGTCAAGGCCAGGTAAGTCTCCTTCTGCTTTAGCAACTTTAACTCCATACACAGGTCACTGAATTCTCTGAGTCTTTGGTAACCTCTGCTAGGTATTTTTGGGAAGTCTTCTATCCTTTTAAACAGTGTACTCTCTATAGCCTCTGGTAAGCCATAACATCTATACAGTCTGTTCCAGATGTTTGTAAGGCCTATCTCAGGGTGGTTTATATTAATGCCTCTGACCCTTTTGGCATGTTCAGCATAATCATTGCCAAGCCACTTTACGAGGAGTTCTATCTGTTCCCTGCAGGATAGATCTAGACCTTGAATGACACTCTGGAAAGCGGATCGCCACGCCCTGTAGTGTTGAGGGCGATCACTAAATTTGACAAGTCCTTGGGTAACTAACTCTCTTTTGGCCAGGAACTTGGCAAAGTCTACAGTAGCCTGAGTGGCATTGGGGTAGGCTGCTGGTGTATTGTGGTGCGGTGTAGAGGCATACCTGGTAAAGGTCTCTGCTTTAGGCGCGCTGGGTTCAAACTTGCATAAAGTAGGCAGTTCGCACTGGCTCGTTGCGAGACATGGCTGCAGGGAAGAAGCTGTCTTGCTGTATAGAGACCGTTCTAATGTCGATGCTACTTGACAGAGTGTGTCTCTGTGTAGCGTGGCTGCTTGCTTCGCCTGCCGCAGGCCTGTTTCTTTAAGGCTTCTGACTGTATGGGTACTGCGTAGCCCCGGGCTGTACAGACTTCCGAAGTCAGCTTATCTTCCTTCAGAGGTCAGCTTAAAAATGTCACTGTTCTGACTCTGGGACAGCTAGCTAAACCTTCTTATCCCAATAACTGTAGATACCATATTTCTTTGATCTCAGTTTTATTACAACAAGCCAGGTGAAACTACAAAATAACAGAAATAGACTTCAATAAGTACAATATCACATACAATACAGCATACATTGCAGAAACAACGATATACAGTACAAGATGAGATAATAAAAACATACTTTTTAAGTTCTCTAAGGGGTGATGGCGATAGATTGAGAAAGACATGTCTTGTTTCCTGCAATGTGTTGAAAAGAATGGTGGCTGGTTCACTTCCTGCTAAGATTCTACCCAGAATTCCCTGCTTGCTGACAACTTCCTTAATTACACATACAAATAAACAGATAAACAGAACTGCAGCAATACCAAAAAAGGAACGCTAGATGGAACCTGCACACCACATATGATTGTCTTAAGTAAATTACACATTTGCATGTAAATTTAACAGCACAGGTACACATAGCCAGTATAAAACATCTGGTGGACAGAGCAAATGCGCCCCGCTAGCGGCCGAAAAGCACCACTTAAACAGTGCTAAAGCGCTAACACACGGGCGGCCCCAGTGTGAAAGGGATCTAAGGTATAAGATGTTTAGGTGTCAGCATTAGGGTGCCCACGTGTCCCGGAAGCCCGGGAAAGTCCCGCAACTTGGAGGTAGGGTGCCCATGTGTCCCGGATTGTCCGGGACAATCCCGCAATTGGCAGCTCTGTCCCGAACACCCTCATTCCGGGACAATACAGTGTCCCAGAATTGCCCCCTGGCCCTGGACCGATCTGATGCCCTCTAAAATATCCCTCGGAGAGAGGTAGAGCCCCAGCATTCACAGTTGGGAAGACTGAACCTCCTCCTCCACGCCTACTGATTAGCTCCACCCACCTCCTCCCTGCATCGTTCAGCCAGCAGCATGCAGAAGTGCACAAAGGAGAGATGAGTTTTGTAGAAAGGCAAGTGAATCCAAAGCACTCACCATGGACAGATCGGGGTTCAAATCCTCAGTTAGATCTCCCTCAGCAGCCAGCATTCTGTGCTGAACTGTCAGCACTTCACAGGAGCTCCAAGTGTGTGTCAGCCTGGAGCTAGCACTGATAAGAGGACAGAAGATAAGAGGTCTGCAGAAGAGGAGAGGACGCTGACAGATGAGATTACCCCCTTGGAGGGATGGAAGGAGGACACATCCTTAGATATCAGGTCAGGGTTCATGCTGGGATGTGACCCCCCAAAAGTGAAGGACTACAGGTCCCAGCATGAACCCCTCAGAACTGAAGATGTGATGCCCAGTGGTGTCGGAGGGGGGGGGGGGCTCACCGTGGCTGAAGCCCCGAGTGTGTCCCCAAAAAGCCCCGGGTCTCAAGTGGGCACTATTCTATCAATAGCCCCGAGCGCCGCCGAGCAGGGACCGATTTGATCCCGAGTTCCCAAACGCCACTTTTTCTCGTGGAAGGCGATTCCGGCTCTCTGCCGGCATGTGGAAGGCAATGTCTTGGCCTCGCTGGACAGGGCGGTCCACCCCCTCCTCTTCTTCTTCCTCCATGGCCTCTTCCTGTGCTTTGTCCTGTGCTTTGTCCTTGGAACCAGCGGTGCTCCGTAGGCATTGAAGGGGCTACGCAAGTACGCAGGCCAAAAGATGCCATGCGGTGCTTGAGCTGGTGTGCTTGGTGGACAGGAGCCACACTGGGGCAGAGATTCTGTCAGCTCTGCAGGGGCAGGTTCAGAGGTGGTTGACCCCACGCCAACTTAAGGCAGGAATGGTGGTTTGCGATAATGGTACCAACCTCCTCTCCGCCCTCTGACATGGACAACTGACCCATGTGCCCTGTTTGGCTCACGTCCTTAACTTGGTGGTGCAGTGGTTCTTGGGCAGGTCTGTGTGCATTTCCGCCGGTCATATAATGCCAGTGCTCAGCTGGCAGACTTCCAAAAGCAATTTAACCTGCCCAAGAACTGCCTAATCTGTGACAACCCCACCAGGTGGAACTCAACGTTGGCCATGCTGCAGTGGCTGCACACGCAGCAGAAAGCCATCAATGAGTACCTGTGTGACTATGGCACCAGGACAGGGTCAGGGGAGCTTGTTTTTTTTTTTTGGGCCATGATCAGGGATGCATGCACTGTTCTGTCACCATTTGAGGAGGCCATGAGGATGGTGAGCAGTGACAGTGCATGCATCAGTGACACTGTCCCCCTTGTCCACCTGTTGGAGCACACGCTGCGTGGAATAATGGACAGGGCACTTGAGGCAGAACAGAGGCAGGAAGAGGAGGACTTCCTTAGCTCTCAAGGCCCCCTTTATCCAGAAAGTGTTCCTGCATGCCCGCCGATCACACAGGAAGAGGACGAGGAGGAGGAGGATTGTGTCAGCATGGAGGTGGAGCCTGGCACTCAGCATCAGCAGTAGTCTTTAAGGGATCATTTACAGTCCCAAGAAACCCATGGACTTGTTCGTGGCTGGGAGGAGGTGACTGCGGATCATGTTGTCCTTAGTGACCCAGAGGACTCCGGACCGAATGCCTCAGAAAACCTACGCTGCATATCCTCCCTGATCCTGCAAACCCTGCAGAAGGATCCTCGTATTCGTGGTTTCAAGGAGAGGGATCAATACTGGCTGGAAACCCTCCTTGATCCACGTTACAAGGGTAAGACCTTATGTTGCCATCGCAGAGGGAGCAGAGGATGAAACATCTCCGGGAGGCCTTGCAGAAAGGTCTGTGCAACGCGTTCCTAGAGACTGGTAGGTTACAAACTCCTGTTCCTGGAAAACGTGTTGCTGAGGCTTCGGTCAGTCAAAGAAGGAGCGGTGGAGAAGGTGGCCGTCTGACCGATGCGTTCAGACAATTTTTTAGTCCGCAGGCCCAAGGTATGATCGGTTCCAGCAACCATCACCAGCATCTGTTTTACATGGTGCAGGAATACCTAGGGGCAAGATCTGACTTGAACACCTTTCCCACCGAAAATCCTCTGGGTTACTGAGTCTTGAGGATGGATCACTGGTCAGAGCTTGCACAGTATGCAATTGAGCTACTGGCCTGTCCTGCATCCAGCGTTCTTTTGGAACGCACATTCCACACAATCCGCACGATCACAGGGTGCTTCTGTCAACCGACTCGGTCGATTGACTGACCTTCATAAAAATGAATCAGTCTTGGATCACCACCAGCTACCAAGCACCTGATGCTGATGTAACCAAATCATTTTTTTTTGAAATGTCAGATCCCTTCAAGACTGCCTATGCTGATGCTGAGTGACTATCCTCTTCTGCTGAGTGATTATCCTCTTCCTCCTCAATGATCATGCTGATAGCTTGTAAGAACATTTTTGGTTCTGGGCGCCGCCACCAGTGGCTAAGGCCCAATTTTTCAGCCCCTGTTTAACAGGGGCATGTAATTACAATTTTTGATGCAATATTTTGCAGGAGGGTTCGTTGCTGCGCTCAACTAGAGTATCTGTGAGGGGTTGCAGTGTTGTGGCACCAGTGCCTAAGGCCCAATTTTTCAGCCCCTGTTTAACAGGGACGTGTAATTACAATTTTTGATGCAATACTTTGCAGCAGGGCTCGTTCCTGTGCTCCAACTAGAGTATCTGTGAGGGGTTGCAGTGCTGTAGCACCAGCACCAATGCCTAAGGCCCAATTTTTCTGCCCCTGTTCAACAGGGACATGAAATTACAATTCTTGATCTAATATTTCACAGCAGGGCCTGTTCCAGCGCCCACCAAGAGTAACTGTGAGGACTTGGTGTTGTGGCACCACCACCACCAAAGGCCCAATTTTTCTGCCCCTGTTCAACAGGTGCATGTTATTACAATTCTTGATCTAATATTTCACAGCAGGGCCCTGTGAGGGCTTACAGTGTTGTGGCAATACCAACACCTAAGGCCACAATTTCTGCAGAGTATATAGGGCAGGCCCCTACTTTCAAACATCCAACTTACAAACGACTCCTACTTGCAAACGGAAGGAGGCAACAGGAAGTGAGATGAAATCTACCCCTAGGAAGGGAAATTCTCTCCTGTAAGAGTTAATATGGGAAAAACGTTTCTCCTTTCCACTGATGCTTTATCACCAATCCTTGTTTCACTAAAAACCCCAAATTTTCTAAAAACATTTGTCATTGGGACAGAAAGTGAGGTGAAATCTTCTGAAGAGGAGCACAGACAGCAAAACAAATGTCACAGGGGTGATAAACCTTCCCTATGTTTTCCAAAAAGCTTAAAATAGATTTTTTGGCTGGAGCTAAACACGTTAAAAATGTACCAGTTCAAAATTACAAACAGATTCTATTTAAAGTGGAGGGCCACCCTGAAAAAAAAATTGCACCAAAAATCCTAAAAAAATTAAAAAAAAAACATTTGAAAAAAAAAATGTTTTAAACTTACCTGAACCCTTGTTGCTAGGCTTCCTAATCTGCCTCTTCCTATTCCGAGGCATGTTCTGCTCCGAGCTGAGCGGCCCCATTGCCTTCTGGGAACACACACCACAAAACCACAGGGCCATTCACAGATCGGCGCGCCGCTCGCGCTAGCGCAGTAGGAAACTGGCAGTGAAGCCACAAGGCTCCACTGCCTGTTTCCCTTACTTAAGATGGCGGTGCCGGGACTCGAGAGCCGAGGCGGCCGACATCACGGGCACCCAGGACAGGTAAGTCTACTTATTTAAAGTCAGCAGCTACAGTGTTTGTAGCTGCTGACTTTTAAAAAAAAATATAGTGGCCGAAATCCCGCTTTAACAACAAACCTACAGTCCCTGTCTTGTTTTCACCGTCTGTATACTGCTGTTCAGAATATATAGGGCCTGGGGGCCCCACGCCTTTCCTTTTTTTAATTTGGGTGCAGGGTTCCCCTTAATATCCATACAAGACCCAAAGGGCCTAGTAATGGACTGGGGGGTACCCATGCCGTTAGTCTCACTGATTTTCATCCATATTACCAGGACCTGACATTACATTAAAGCAGTTTGAAATGACTTTTATTCCTTAAAAAATTTCATTTTGTGCAGGGACTGTTCTAAGCACGGGAAACACGCGCCACTTTACAGGCATACTATAGACACCCCCCAGGTACGATATTTAAACGAATATTTCACTTTTTTTTTTTTTTTACTTTAAGCATCATTAAAATCACTGCTCCCAAAAAAACTGACGTTTTTAAAACTTTTTTTTGCATTGATACATGTCCCCTGGGGCAGGACCCGGGTCCCCAAACCCTTTTTAGGACAATACCTTGCAAATTAGCCTTTAAAATTAGCACTTTTGATGTTGAACGTTCGAGTCCCATAAACGTCAATGGGGTAATGTTTGTGCAAATTTTCGGTCTGTTCGCAGGTTCTGGTGCGAACCGAACCGGGGGGTGTTCGGCTCATCCCTAGTGGTCAGCATTGATGGGCACCGGTAAGCCAGGCAGCAACCAGCAAGTGATCTTACCCCCCCACCATACAACCCCACCGACCAGCCAAAAAACCCCGTGCACAGTGGCACACTGCATCTGGTGGCAGGCTATGGGTGGAAAGTGGCACACTGCATCTGGCGTCAGGCAACGTTGGCAAGTGAAACACTGCATCTGGTGGCAGGCAACGGGTGGCAAGTGGCACACTGCATCTGGTGGCAAGTGACAAGCTCAGGGTTCCCACTGATTCTGCATTATGGTGAGTTGAACAATTTCATTATATATTACAATGTAGTACAACACCAGCCATTCGCCCGACAAATCACCCCTGCCGCCGAATTCCCCGTCAACCCCGAGACTACATTCCCCCAACCCCCCCATCTTTTTTTGGGAAAGGGGGCATGGGTGTTGTCCCTGAATGGCAGTTTGGAAATGTGGTCACCCTACATAGCACCCCCATTGATTTCAGTGCGTTGCCCTAAGCCCCACAATCGTGGCAAAGTAGCTCATGACGCGTTCCGCTTTGTTTTATATCTCACGCATTTTACCACATTTGTTGTATTGGGATCTCACATTTTGGGGGGACATTTACAATAAATGGCACTACAAGCGTGAGGCACATATTTTTGCATGTTCTGGGATTGCGTGGAAAAGTGCATTTCTGTACGCATTACCGGAACGCGCAGATGTGACCGGAGACTGATATGGTGGAAAGTTGTCACTGCGGCATGCCGTGTTCCGCCATATTTCCATTTTTTATCGGTGACCACCATACAAAAACTTTTTTTTAGAAGCAGGCAGACGTGTAAAGTGCGCATGGTTTTTTTGGATGGAAACGTTGGAGGAAAGTTCTTTCTCTCCTTTACTCCTGAGTATGAAGAGCTGTAAAATGTGCTGTGAATGTGAGCAGACAGGGAATGTCTATGGCTCTCATCAATGAATACTGGACCTTCCTAAGATGAGTCCCCGCAAACCACAAACCTTCCCAAAGCTGCAGAAGACGGAAGGAAAATGGGGGGGAGGGGCACATTTTCTTAGAGGGGGCTCCCCACAATTTCTGGGTTATGGGGGGTCTCACTGTTGCTATGGAGATAAGGGTCTCACTGTGTAATTGGTGTCTCCACAGAGGGCCGTACAAGCCCAGAGGACCCCCGCCACCAACAAACCTGTCCAGGGGATTGGCAGGAAACCTGCAGGTATCGGCAACGGAGAAGAGGAGTCTGCAGAGCCAATCCAACAGGTAGGTCATGTGATAATGATCAATAGGGATGAGCCGAACACCCCCATGTTCGGTTCACACCAGAACTTGCGAACAGGCAAAAAATTTGCTTGAACACGCGAACACCGTTAAAGTCTATGGGACACGAACATGAATAATCAAAAGTGCTCATTTTAAAGGCTTATATGCAAGGTATTGTCATAAAAAGGGTTTGAGACCCGGGTCCCGCCCCAGGGGACATGGATCAATGCAAAAAAAAGTTTTAAAAATGGCCATTTTTTCGGGAGCAGTGATTTTAATAATGCTTAAAGTGAGACAATAAAAGTGTAATATCCCTTTAAATTTCATACCTGGGGGGGTGTCTATAGTATGCCTGTAAAGGGGCGCATGTTTCCTGTGTTTAGAACAGTCTGACATCAAAATGACATTTCAAAGGAAAAAAAGTCATTTAAAACTACTTGCGGCTATTAATGAATTGCCGGTCCGACAATACACATAAGAGTTCATTGATAAAAACAGCATGGGAATTCCCCACAGGTAAACCCCAGAACCAAAATTTAAAAAAAAAATGACGTGGGGTCCCCCTCAAAATCTATACCAGACCCTTCAGGTCTGGTATGAATTTTAAGAGGAACCCCTTGCCAAAATTTAAAAAAAAATTGGTGTGGGGTCCCCCCAAAAATCCATACCAGACCCTTATCCGAGCAGGCAACCTGGCAGGCCCCAGGAAAAGAGGGGGGGATGAGAGAGTGGGCCCCCCCTCCTGAACCGTACCAGGCCACATGCCCTCAACATTGGGAGGGTGCTTTGGGGTAGCCCCCCAAAACACCTTGTCCCCATGGTAATGGGGACAAGGGCCTCATCCCCACAACCCCTGCCCGGTGGTTGTGGGGGTCTGCGGGCGGGGGGCTTATCGGAATCTGGATCCCGGCCCTCCCCCCCTGTGTGAAATGGTAAGGGGGTACAAGAGTACCCTTACCATTTCACCAAAAAACTGTCAAAAATGTTAAAAATGACAAGAAACAGTTTTTGACAATTCCTTTTTTTGAATGCTTCTTCTTTCTTCTATCTTCTATCTTCCTTCGGTTTCTTCCTCCATCTTCTTCTTCTTTTGGTTCTTCTGGTTCTTCCTCCGGTGTTCTCATCCGGTGCGGGGTTCCCCTTAAAAGCCATACCAGACCTGAAGGGCCTGGTATGGAATTTAGGGGGAACCCCCACGTCATTTTCTTATTTTAATTTTTGTTTTGGGGTTCCCCTGTGGGGAATTCCCATGCTGTTTTTATCAATGAACTTTTATGTGTATTGTCGGACCAGCAATTCATTAATAGCCGCGAGTAGTTTTAAATGACTTTTTTTCCTTTGAAATGTAATTTTGCTGTCAGACTGTTCTAAACACGGGAAACATGCGCCCCTTTACAGGTATACTATAGACACCCCCCAGGTACGAAATTTAAAGGAATATTACACTTTTAGTGTAAGTTAAAGTTTCACTTTAAGCATTGTTAAAATCACTGCTCCCGAAAAAATGGCCGTTTTTAAAACTTGTTTTTGCATTGATCCATGTCCCCTGGGGCAGGACCCAGGTCCCCAAACACTTTTTATGACAATACCATGCATATAAGCCTTTAAAATGAGCACTTTTGATTTTTCCCATAGACTTTTAAAGGGTGTTCTGCGGCTTTCGATATTGCCGCGAACACCCCAAATCGTTCGCTGTTCGGCGAACTGGCGAACAGCCGATGTTTGAGTCGAACATGAGTTCGACTCGAACTCGAAGCTCATCCCTAATGATCAGTCAGTTCAGGAGACATTGCAGCTGTGCTCAGTCATCTATTTCCATCCTGTATATTGTACAGCCACACCAGTCCCTGCCCCCAAGGAGCTTACAATCTAATCTCCCTAACTCACATTCATACACATACTAGGGCCAATGTACCTCCCCGCATGTTTTTGTAGTGAGGGAGGAAACCAGAGTCCCTGGAGGAAACCCACGCAGGCGCAGGGAGAACATGCAAACTCCAGGCAGGTGGCGCTGTGGTTGGGAATTGAAGCGACGACCCCGGTGCTGCCAGGCAGAAGAGCTAACCACTTAATTCCTCTAACTTGTGGTGGGACTGCAGCTTTTTGTTGTATGTTTCTGTACAATGTAACAGCTCCTATGCTGCACTGCATGTGGATTAAGCTGGACTCGTAGGAAGATCTTAGTCTGCCAAAGACAAGCAGGTACTCATTGGGCCATTTTATATTTAAATGTCATTTTATTAAAAAGCCAAAAGAGAGAAATGAGAGTGAAAAGAGAATAGTTTGTATAGAGAGGGAAGATGGTAGGAGGAGGGGCGGTGCTGGGGGAACTACTTGGAGGATATTAATGGATAGAAATCTGCTGATGGAGCTGTTGCCGGTCTGGGCACTGGAATGTGGAAGCCTATAGATTTTGGGAGGAGCTTCTAAAGGGGATTTATTAATAAAAGCGCGTTGTACGATGACCTTGTCATTTCCTTTTTTGGGTGATTGGTGGAAATCCATTGAGGGGAGAATATATCTATTGGATGAAGAAACGCTGATTTGGGGGTTTTTGGTGATAGAATAACGTGTGATTGGCCCAGAGGTTCTCAGCGTTCTGGGGGGAGTGGCATTAGCACCATTACTGGCGGGGGAGCACTTTTTGTATTGCATTTTAAGGATAAAAGCACAGGGGATGGGATGACGTTTGATAAATACAATAACACGGAATTTTGTGGATGAACATTTTCAAGGACTTTTTTTGGGGGGGGGTTGTTTTTTTCATGTTTATAACAAATCTGGATATTGATTTCATGATGTAATGCACGGTCTTGAATCCCGTGTTTTATCTTCATATGTCTTTCACAAATGTGAATATTTCGGATTTATTGTATGGTGGGGAATGATATGGAAATGACACAACTAGATATTGTTGGTAATATAGATCAGCAGTTAGTAGTGAGGAGGATCAGCGCCGACTTTATTTTGCTTTTTTATGCCGTCTATTTTACAGCTCAGGTTTGTAAACAAACTGGTTGCTATGACAACAGTATTGTTTACCTTTCTAGCTCATATCTCATGTAGAGGCCCCCTATATTTCCTTCTAAATCTAAACAACCTTATTGTCATAGCAACCGGTTTGTTTACTTGTTTATAAACCTAAAAAAAGGTTTGTCAGCTAAAAGGTAAACAATGTTGTTGTCATAGCAACTGGTTTGTTTACTTGTTTACAAATCTGAGCTGTAAAACAGACAGCGGGTAGACATGTGCGATTAGTTTCGTACGAATCGAAAATTCGTACGAATTTCGTACATTTGTACGAATCCGAAATACGAATTTTTATGCATACAAATTCTGTACGAAATACGAAATTTCGTTTACGAATTTCGGATCCAAATTCATAACGAACATTCATAATTGTTACGAAAAGTTAACGAACCTAAAAGTTAAAAACTCAGGAAGTCAGCACAGCACAGGGATGGTGGGAACCCCTCATAATGGGCACAGCAGGTGTACACTCAGACCTGGGAATTCAGCACAGGGATGGTGGGAACCCTATGGGAATTTACGAATTTTATATGAATTACGAAATTTCGTTAACGAATTTCAGGTCCAAATTCCGTTACAACAGAAAGGTGACTGGTGTTTTGTTCACCAATCAGAGGAAGTCAGCACAGCACAGGGATGGTGGGAGCCCCTCATAATGATAAATTCATCAAAGCGAACAATTGTTATTTTTACGAAAAGTTAACGAACCTAAAGCTTAAAAACCCAGGAAGTCAGGGATGGTGGGAGCCCCTCATAATGATAAATTATTTTACGAAAAGATTACGAATCTAACAAAAATTCGTATTTTGTACAAATCCGAATTAAATTTCAGACACGAATTACGAAATACGAATTCAATTTCAAACTAAACGGAACTAAACAAATTTATTGACGGCGCACATGTCTAACAGTGGGAGGATGTGTTTTTTTGTTTTTTTTTACAGCTCAGGTTTGTAAAAAACAAGTAAACAACATGGTTGCTATGACAGCAGTGTTGTTAACCTTTCTCTGATATCTCTTGTAGAGGCCCCCTATATTTCCTTCTAAATCTAAACAACCTTGTTGTCATAGCAACCGGTTTGTTTACTTGTTTACAAACCTAAAAAATCCAGCACGGTGCACGTCAGCAGATCGTTTCTCCCCTCACTTCTGGGTCTCGCTGGCTTTGCCATTGGCTCCCAGTGCTGTCAATCAAAGCCAGCGTCGACGGAGCAGGGGGCAGAGCCGAGTCCCACTGTCTGTGTCAATGGACGCAGCAGAGGGACTCGGGTGCGAGCATACACAAGTGCCCCCTTGGGAAGCAGCTTCTTATTGGGGCACTGGAAAGAGAGGAGGGGCCAGGAGCGCCGGCGGGGGACCAGAAAAAAGAGGAGGTTCCCGGCCGCTCTGTGCGATTCCATTGCACAGAGTAGGTAAGTATAGACATGTTTGTTATTTAACTGCTTGCTGACCAGCCACCGCAGCTATACTGCGGCAGAATGGCACAGGCAGGCGAATCGCCGCCATGTTACGTCGGCTCCAAAGGTGGCCACTAGGGGCGCGCATGCCCCTGGAGCCGATGCGAGTGCCCGGCGATCTCGATGACCGCCGGGCTCCCGTGATCGCTCGGAACACGGCGAGAACCAGTTCCCTGAGGGGAGAAGTGACAGATCGTCTGTTCATACAAAGTATGCACAGTGATCTGTCATCTCCCCTAATCAGTCCCCTCCCCCCTTCAGTTAGAACACACATTAGGGAACACAGTTAACCCCTTGATCGCCCCCTAGTGTTAACCCCTTCCCTGCCAGTGACATTTTTACATGCATTTTTATAGCACTGATGGCTGTATTAAGTGCCAGTGGTCCCAAAAATGTGTCAAAATTGTCCGATGTGTCCGCCATAATGTCGCAGTCATGATAAAAATCGCAGATAGCCGCCATTACTAGTAAAAAAAATAATAATAATACAAATGCTATAAATTTATCCCCTATTTTGTAGACGCTGTAACTTTTGCGCAAACCAATCAATATACGCTTGTTGCGATTTTTTTTTCCCAAAAATATGTAGACGAATACATATCGGCCTAAACTGAGAAAAAAATAGTTTTTCGTTTTTTTAAAAATGGGGATATTTATTATAGCAAAAAGTACAAAATATTGTAATTTTTTTTTTCAAAATTGTTGCCCTTTTTTTGTTTATAGAGCAAAAAATAAAAACCGCAGAGGTGATCAAATACCACCAAAAGAAAGCTCTATTTGTGGGAAAAAAAGGACGTCAATTTTGTTTGGGTGCAGCGTCGCACGACCGCGCAATTGTCAGTTAAAGCGATGCAGTGCTGAATCGCAAAAAGTGCTCTGGTCAGGAAGGGGGTAAAATCTTCCGGGGCTGAAGCAGTTAAAAAATACAAACATTTACCTTTACAAACCCTTTAATTAGACTATTGTCTCAAATGACATTGCCAGTTGTCACAGAGAGAGGTCACTGGGGGGAGCGGGGGGGCGGGGCTCCATCAAAATGTTGCTATTATCAATAATACACAATTTGCACCAGTGTGTCCCAACTACAGAACCAGGTATCATAGCGTACCCCTGAGGATAGAAACCATTCTCAATTCTTTATGCAATGTCATGTCAACCTTAATATTTCCTGGGTCTATTTTTAGTGTAACCTTTGTTAGAGTGGGCAGTGACCGGACTAGAGGATTACCCCAATCAGTCTGCCGCCTATGTTGCTAATTTGAGCGCTTGTCTTTTTAAAAACACACAGACCTTTAGTTAAAAGACAGCAACAGTGCAGTGACTGTCAACAAATAAAAAGTAGGTCCTATTACTGACAGTGATGGACTTCTGAAAGTGTAAGCGGTTATTGTTAGCGCACATCATTGCACGTTGTACGGTTACAAACTCATACAGGAAACAACCCCAAAATCTTGGTACTTTTTAAACTACTCAACTGCGGTCGTGCGACGTTGTACCCAAACAAAATTGACGTCCTTTTTTTCCCACAAATAGAGCTTTCTTTTGGTGGTATTTGATCATCTCTGCGGTTTTTATTTTTTGCGCTATAAATAAAAAAAAAAGAGCGACAATTTTGAAAAAAAAACCACAATATTTTGTACTTTTTGCTATAATAAATATCCCCATTTTTTTTTTTTAAAAGCTAATTTTTTTCTCAGTTTAGGCCGATATGTATTCTTCTACATATTTTTTGTAATAAAAATCGCAATAAGCGTATATTGATTAGTTTGCGCAAAAGTTATAGCATCTACAAAATAGGGGATAGATTTGTAGCATTTTTATTATTATTATTATTATTTTTACTAGTAATGGCGGCGATTTGCGATTTTTATCGTGACTGCGACATTATGGCAGACACATCAGACAATTTTGACACATTTTTGGGACCATTGGCATTTATACAGCGATCAGTGCTATAAAAATGCATTGATTACTGTAAAAATGTCACTGGCAGAGAAGGTGTTAACACTAGGGGGTGATCAAGGGGTTAACTGTGTTCCCTAGTGTGTGTTCTAACTGAAGGGGGGATGGGACTTGCTAGCGGAAGAGATAGATCGGTGTTTATACTTTGTATGAACACACGATCTGTCTCTTCTCCCCTCAGAGAACCGGGATCTCTGTGTTTATACACAGAGACCCTGGTTCTCGCTGTGTCACGAGCGATCACGAGAGCCCGGCGGTCACACTCGCATCGGCTCTGGGGGCGAGCAGCGCTCGTTCGCGTGCTGAAGCAACGTAACATAACGGCGATTCGCGCAGCTGAGCCATGTTGCCGCAGTACAACTGCGGCGGCTGTTCGGAAATCGTTTAAAGGGCTCTTAGTTTTTAGGCACTTTAAAGTGATTGCAAGGGTTCGTCTTTTATTTTATTAAAATAAGAACAAGCCAAGTGACCCTATAGCAAGCAGCTTGCTATGGGGGCACTCGTGTGTAGGACACACAGAGTGTGGCTCGGCCCCCTTAGTCACTGGCTCTGACGGCAAAAGGCTCCCGCTGCTGTATCTGAGTTAATGAGAAGCAAGAGAGCCAAGACAGCCTCTGCTCTGGTGTACATTGCCCCTGATGATGTGTAATTACGATAAAACGCGTTGGGTGGAGCCTGGACGCTTGACGTCACTGCACACGAGGACTGCGGCCATCTTGTTGGTTGGAACCTTACATTGGTTGGTAATGACATGCTTGATTTGTTCATACAGCTTGTGAGTATATTGGAATTTTTAAAAATAAATAGTTAAGAGTTCATACATGCTACACCGTGAGGCAGTTTTTGTTCTACTTTCGACAAACATGTATGGTGATCTGGACTTTGGAGAGACGGGCATCAGGATAGGTCTGCCTATTGGGAACCTGACCGTACCAGGTGGAGGACTGAGCGCTGTTATGCCCTGTACACACGGTCGGACATTGATCAGACATTCCGACAACAAAATACATGGATTTTTTCCGACGGACGTTGGATCAAATTTGTCTTGCATACACACGGTCACACAAAGTTGTCGGAAAATCCGATCGTTCTGAACGCGGTGACGTAAAACACGTACGTCGTGACTATAAACGAGGCAGTAGCCAATAGCTTTTGTCTCTTAATTTATTCTGAGCATGCGTGGCACTTTGTTTGTCGGATTTGTGTACACACGATCGGAATTTCCAACAACGGATTTTGTTGTCGGAAAATTTTATAGTAAGCTCTCAAACTTTGTGTGTCGGAAATTCCTATGGAAAATGTGTGATGGAGCCTACACACAGTCGGAATTTCCGACAACAAGGTCCTATCACACATTTTCCATCGGAAAATCCGACCGTGTGTACAGGGCATTAGACAACTTATAACTTGGTGGTCCATTTCTGAGGGTAAGAGGCCCAATGTGCTGTGATGTTGGTGGAGGATCTTTTTACCACTTATAGAAGAACTCTTGATATACACCAGGGGGCCTCTCCTTGGATTTATATGAATCACTTTGAAGGACTTTTGTATATTTAGAAGCACTGTATTTTATTTTTATTATTTTGCAAACTGTCACCAACAGTTTATTCTAGCTGCTTTTTCAGTGGAAATGTGTTATCCTAAGTGCGGGTGATTTTTTTATAAATACTATATTGCCAAAAGTATTGGGACACCTGTCTTTACACGCATATGAACTTTAGGCATCCCAGTCTTAGTCCATAGGGTTCAATATTGAGTTGGCCCACCCTTTGCAGCTATAACCGCTTCAATTTTTCTGGGAGGGCCGTCCACAAGATTTAGGATTTGGCTATGGGAATGTTTGATCATTCTTCCAGAAGCGCATTTTTGAGGTCAGGCACTGATGTTGGAATAGAAGTTCCTGCATCCCAAACTCGCTCATCCACACTATATTTCCAAAAGTATCGGGCAACCCCTCCAAATCATTTGGTGGAGGCAGGATTATGGTGTGGGGTTGTTTTTCAGGGGTTGGGCTTGGCCCCTTAGTTCCAGTGAAGAGAACTCCTAAGGTGTCAGCATACCAAGACATTTTGGACAATTTATGGCTCCCAACTTTGTGGGAACAGTTTGTGGATGGCCCCTTCCTGTTCCAATATGACTGCGCACCAGCGCACAAAGCAAGGTGCATAAAGACATGGATGAGCGAGTTTGGGGTGGAGGAACTTGACTGGCCTGCACAGAGTCCCGACCTCAACCCGATAGAACGCCTTTGGGATGAATTAGAGTGGAGACTGCGAGCCAGGCCTTCTCGTCCAACCTTAGTGCCTGACCTCACAAATGCTCTTTTGGAAGAATGGTTAAACTTTCCCATAGACACACTCCTAAACCCTGTGGACGGCCTTCCCAGAAGAGCTGAAGCTGTTATAGCTGTAAAGAGTGGGCCAACTCAATATTGAACCCTACGGACTAAGACTGTGATGCCATTAAAGGTCATGTACTGTACGTGTAAAGGCAGGAGTCCCAATACTTTTGGCAATATAGTGTATCTTTGCCACTAGATTTATGGTCAGTGTAGAAGTGACTGATTGACAGTCAGTGTAGAAATTCTTACATTGGTGGTCACTGTACAGTTGACATAACCCCTTACATTGGTGGTCAGTGTAGACATGACCCCTTACATTGGCGGTCGGTGTAGACATGACCCCTTACATTGGTGGTCAGTGTAGACATGACCCCTTACATTGGCGGTCGGTGTAGACATGACCCCTTACATTGGTGGTCGGTGTAGACATGACCCCTTACATTGGCGGTCGGTGTAGACATGACCCCTTACATTGGCGGTCGGTGTAGACATAACCCCTTACATTGGCGGTCGGTGTAGACATGACCCCTTACATTGGCGGTCGGCGTAGACATAACCCCTTACATTGGCGGTCAGTGTAGACATGACCCCTTACATTGGCGGTCGGTGTAGACATGACCCCTTACATTGGCGGTCGGTGTAGACATGACCCCTTACATTGGCGGTCGGTGTGGACATAACCCCTTACATTGGCGGTCGGTGTAGACATGACCCCTTACATTGGCGGTCGGTGTAGACATGACCCCTTACATTGGCGGTCGGTGTAGACATGACCCCTTACATTGGCGGTCGGTGTAGACATGACCCCTTACATTGGCGGTCGGTGTAGACATGACCCCTTACATTGGCGGTCGGTGTAGACATGACCCCTTACATTGGCGGTCGGTGTAGACATGACCCCTTACATTGGCGGTCGGTGTAGACATGACCCCTTACATTGGCGGTCGGTGTAGACATGACCCCTTACATTGGCGGTCGGTGTAGAAGTGACTCCTTACCTTAGAGGTTAGTGTAGCCAGGAGAACAATCTACCACTGCTCTCTTCTCAAGGAACCTCTAGCAACCTCTGGAAGAACCCCAGAGTTTCATCAATACCTGGTTGAGTAAGGCTACTTTAAAATCACTAGAGTTGGGAAATCCTTTTGTAAGCGAAAACGGGGCACTAATAAAATCCCCTAGTGCCCCTACTCTGAGAGACATCGGACCCCTCACCTCTCTATGTATCAATCAACAGTGACATAGATACTTTAAGTCTACTCACACAGGTCACATTTTACGCCCCCCCCCCCCCCCCCCCCTTCCCATCCAGCTGACTCCTGTCAAAAAGATGGAGCTGAAGAACATAACAGGCCAGACTGTAAGATAAACATTCTGGAGTTTAATTAAACTGTAAAGTCCAGCTGTTTGCAGAATTTGCTGGAAAACTGAACGCTGGACTCTTTTAACCAACTCAGTGCTGGCAGACAGTGAAGGCCATCGGCACAGTGGGGGGTGGAAGTGTCACCCTCTACTCCTACGCGCTGCTATTTTGGCATTGACCTATAAATACCGACACACGCTGTACTGAGACATTGGTATTCTTTGCCACTCCAGAAATGCCCGGGTGGTGTGTTGCCATGTGACATCTGGGAAGTCGGTACAGAAACGTGCATTGACTCACACAAAAGCCCAATTTGTAATGCCAGGCATCACACCAAATATATTTGATTTGATTCATCATCATTGCTTACTTGTACCAAAAACGACCACATAGGGCTAAAACCAGCAGCAGGTGGTATTGGTCATGTAATCTCTGAGGTGCTGGATGATCTTCGCCCAAAGCTGCTGATTCTAGCAGGACTGTCATCTCCATGGACGTAGGGCGCTGATTCGTCATCAGGCAGATATAATAGACATATTATTAATACAGCTCTTTATTCAATAATACATCATTAAATGCAAGCAGTTTAAATACCTGAATTTTGCATTAGGCTCTTGAAATCCTTGAACCAGTGCTGGGACAAGGATATCTAGAGCCCAGGATGAACATGCCAAACTGCACCCCCCCCCCCCCCCAAGATGTATGAACAGTATGTATCAGCAAAAATCCAGGCCCCCCCCCCCCCCCCAAAAAAACCTGAGCACTAATCTGCATGCTTACCCTCTAAGTATAAATTCCCCCCTCCTCCCAGTACAAATTCACTCCCTGCTGAAATCCCCCCTCCCAGCACAAATTTTTGCCTCCCCATCCCTCAGATCCCCCAGCTCATATCCCCCCCCCCAAAAAAAAAATCACCTCTCCTAGCGAAAATCCTATACCCTACAATTTCCCCTCCTAATACACATACGCTATATTTCGGGGGTCAGCAACCTGTAGATCATGATCTACCAGTAGATCGCGGACAGGTGACTGGTAGATCTCGGTCTGGGCGTGCTGACCCCGCCATCCCAGAGCATCAAACAGAGTGCAATGTAAAGTTTTGAGCTGTATTAGGGTAGGGTGACCAGACGTGCCCGGTTTCCGGGGACAGTCCCCGGATTGAGGACACTGTCCCAGACCAAGTCTGTCCCCGGTTTTGTCCCAGGGCTGGATTGGGTTTGAATTTTGGCGCCCCATCCCTCCCTCAAAGTTTTTGTCGCTATCTTATCTTCTTACCATTTGATAGTCATATCACAAAAAGTTCTAAGAAGTATCTTTTTTTAAATTTATGGACGAAATGTGAGAAAAAACGGATATGTCATACAATCATTCCATAAACGCATACAATATACACTGCATATATAATTTGAGGAAAATATGCTTATAAAATAGTTTACCATTTGCCAGTAAAAGAAAATATTTCCCCGGATTTCATTTTAAAACTATGGTCACCTTATATTAGGGAGCAAGAGCCATATAAGACGTGTTTTTACCACCCCCGCCTCAACCGCACCCTCTTTAGCTGCAATGTCCCAGGGGTGTACAAATGTCGCAGCCGCAGCAGGAGTTATACGCCCTGTCATCTAATGCATAGAATGCATTAAGGTGAAAAAACTTAAAGCGGAGTTCCACACACAAATTTCATTTAAAAAAAAAAATATATACCTGTTACTACTATATTATGCTGTTTTAGCATTGGTTCGTGTGGTAAATAGCGCCGCTTTTGTTAGGTTATAAAATAAAAACTTACCTTATATTCCTTATGCTCGGGCTTTCCCTTCTTGCTTGTGGGCAGGCGAAGCCCACAAGCATAAACTTCCGGGTTTCCGTGCTGCTGAATAACCAGCATGCACCACCCGTTCTCGCGCATGCGCAGTAAGGTCATTTAGCCGCGATTCTAGCCCTTGGCGCTGCCCACTGACTCCTGGGAAATGATAACACACATCTCCCAGGAGCTTTAGCGAACACAGGCGCCGAGGGAAATGACGTCAGGCGCCACGTAGAGGAAGGGGGCAAATTACAAGGGACCCCATAGCAACAGCCCAGAACAAGTATGTAAAAAAAAAAATGTTTTTTCAAATGTTTTTTCTGATGCTTTTTCCTGTTGATTAATGTAAAGTTAATTTTGTGGGTGGAACTCCGCTTTAAGGCTTTAGAGCCACTTTAAAAACAATGAAATAGAGCTTCAAATGTTTTAAATAACGTACTGCTGTGTTTGGTGAAATTCGAGGAGAACATGCACTTACTCTTTATACATAAGGACAGTGGGGTTGATTTACTAAAGGCAAATAGACCGTGCACTTTGCAAAGCGCAATTGCTCCAGAGCTTAGAAAATGAGGAGAAGCTCTGCTGACTTCCATCATCTAATCATGTGCAAGCAAAGATGCTGTTTTTTTTTAAATTTTCCTTGCATGTGATTGGGTGTTCTTTGCAAAGTGAATCTTTACCTCATTTGCGAAGTTCTGGAGCAACCGCACTTGCAGAGTGTAACTGCACTTTGCAAAGTCCTCAGTCTGTTTGCCTTTAGTAAATCAACCCCAGTGACTAGGGTGGATTTATTAAAGGCAAATAGACTGTGCACTTTGCAAAGTAGACTGTGCACTTTGCAAAGTGCAGTTGCTCCAGAGCTTAGTAAATGAGCAGAAGCTCTGCTGACTTCCATCATCCAATCATGTGCAATCAAAAATGCATTTTTATTTTTTCCCCTGCATGTGATTGGGTATTCTTGGCAAATAAAGCTTTACCTCATTGCTCTGGAGCAACTACACTTTGCAAGGTGCACAGTCTTTAGTAAATCAACCTCAATATCTCAGTATTTGACTCCTAAGATCTGACCATCTGCTTGTTGACCGCTTTAAACCTACAACCAGCAACCCTACAACCTACAGCTGTAAATAGGAGGAAGTGATAAATATCTGCTTTCAGTGACCACGGGTAACATGTTTTACAAGCCAATAAAATCAAACATTAGTGCCGAAACGCAAACAGTAACCTAATGCCGCGTACACACGAGCGGACTTTTCGACCGGACTGGTCCGACGGACTATCCGACGGACTTTCCCAACGAACGGACTTGCCTACACACGATCACACCAAAGTCTGACGGATTTGTACGTGATGACGTACACCGGACTAAAATAAGGAAGTTGATAGCCAGTAGCCAATAGCTGCCCTAGCGTTGGTTTTCGTCCGTCGGATTAGCATACAGACGAGCGGATTTTTCGATAGGAACTGGGTCCGGCCGAGTTCCGACGTAAAGATTTGAAACATGTTCCAAATCTAAAGTCCATCAGATTTTCGACTGAAAAATTCCACTGCAGGTCCGATGAAGCCCACACACGGTCGAATTGTCCGCCCGGACCAGTCCGGCCGAAAAGTCTGCTCCTGTGTACGCGGCATTAAGGGCACTTTCACACTGGGGCGGTGAGAGCGTCGGTGGTAAAGCGCCGCTAGTTTTAGCTGGGCTTTACCGTCGTTTTAGCGGCGCTTTTTGCCTGCTAGCTGGGTGCATTTTACCTCTCCGCTAGCGGCCGAAGAAGGGGTTAATAGAGCTGCTGCCGAAGCGCTTTGCAGGTGATTCGGCAGCGGTGCCCATTCATTTCAATGGGCAGGGGCAATTTAGGAGCGATGTATTCACAGCTCCTACACCGCCCCAAAAATGTGGCTTGCAGGACTTTTTTTAACGTCCCGCAAACGCACCACTCCAGTGTGAAAGCCCTCGACCTTCACACTGGAGTGACAGGAGAGGTGCTTTTCAGACGCTATTTTTAGCGCTAAAACGCCTGTAAAGCTCCTCATTGTGAAAGTAGCCAAAACAAAGTATCAATGAAGCAATGTTTGGGGGTGTTGAATGTTTGTCATTGTTAAAAACTACAAAGCTGCACTCTGTACGTAGCTCACCCCTCAACACTGCTCTACTGCAGGTGGCATGACTAGTCATTTATTTCTGGGAGCCTGTCCTCTGGGATACTGCTGACATTAAAGTGGTGTTCCGGCCGAAATTATACTTTTTAAATAAAAATACCCCTATATTACACAAGCTTAATGTACTCAAGTAAAGTAATGCCGCGTACACACGAGCGGACTTTACGGCGGACTTTGCCCGGCGGACTGGATTTCGTCGGACAATTCGATGTGTGTGGGCTCCAGCGGACTTTGTTTTCTCAAAAGTTGGACGGACTTAGATTTTAAACTTGTTTAAAATTTATCCGTTGAAATCGTGTCCGGTCGAAAAGTCCGCCGTCTGTATGCTAGTTCGACGGACTAAAAAGCCACGCTAGGGCAGCTATTGGCTACTGGCTATGAACTTCCTTGTTTTAGTCCGGTCATACGTCATCACGTACGAATTCGACGGACTTTGGTGGATTGTGTGTAGGCAAGTCCGTTCATTCAGAAAGTCCGTCGTAAAGTACGTTGAAAAATCCGCCGGGCAAAGTCCGCCGTAAAGTCCGCTCGTGTGTACGCGGCATTAGTCTGTAAACTAAGGTCTGTTTTGTTAGTTTATAGCAGTAGTTTGTTATTTTATAAACTTACAGCAGGCCGTGGCCATCTTAAGTGTGGGCATCTGAAGCCAGACTGTATTTCTTCCTGGATCTCATCCTTGCAGATCTCGCACATGCTCAGTGCAGCACAAGCAGTGTAATAGGTTTCAGGTCAGGTTTCCATAGCAACGGCAGTTTCAGAGGAAGTTGCCGCCCCTTCCCAGAAGGCATTGCAAACAGGAAATGATGCGATGGGCCGCGGCCAGGGAGGAGGAAGTGAAAAATGAATACAGCAGATATACAGTAGGTGCTGAGAAAAAAAATTAAAAAATATCCAATTTATTTACAGTGCACAGTTTAGTGAGGGATGCTGAAGAGTTGTAAAAGTGGGTGGAACTCCACTTTAAACTCTGTGCCTACCTGCACTCAGTTAAGCTTCATAGCTGTGTTCTCTGCTCTGCTCATTGCTAATAGCAAGTTCTAGAAGTTTTCTGTCTATAGGTGGGTCCCCTCACCTCCCCAGTCCATGGTGTGCAGGCAGTGGGGAGATGTGTTGTAACCTCTAGCAACCAATATGTGGTAATGATGCACAGTAACCTCTAGCAACCAATGAGTGAGCAGTAAGCATGTAACCAATCGATTAGCAGCAATGATGTGCAGTACCTTCTAGCAACCAATCAGCAAGCAGAAATGATGTGCTGTAACCTAGCAACTAAGCAGTGAGTCGTAATGTGTGCTGTAACCTCTAGCATCCAGTCAGTGAGTGGTAATGATATGCTGTAGCCTCTGGCAACCAATCGCAATCACTGCCTGATCTGCAACAGTAAACTGATTTTGAGTGGGGGGAGGGGGGGACCCAAAGAAAATGTTTGCCCAGGGTCCAATCAATATTAAAGACGGCCCTGATCAGGACTGAAAGCTCTTGAAAGGAAAACTGAGCTGGGATGTTTTCAGGACGATATGTACAGAACCCTGGTGGCCCCTCCCACCAGCCACGATCTGCTTGCATTGCATAGAGTACTACAGAGACCCAGTGATGATATCAGTAGGTCCAAAACAAGGTGGATCCAGTGGATTCTTGCGGCTGGGCTGCGGACAGCTGTGGTCGCTCAGCCTACATGCACACAGATGCTTTGAGGGTCAGACATTTGTCTCTTAACTGCAGGTAGCCTTTTACTATGCGGATACATGCAGAGATCGGCAGACTGCTGTGGCTCCTGTAAGCTTATCATTGCTTTGTATAGGCTGAGCAATCACTGCAGCTGTCTGCAACCACCTGTCAGTCAGCCAAAGCAATCCGTGTCTGTTTGTCTGCTTGAAGGAGGCCTTATAAGATATCGTCATCCCTTTACTTGCAGATTGTAAAGTGTGGACAGCTTTATACACTCTAATGCAGCGTGCAGGGGTCTCAAACTGGCGGCCCTCCAACTGTTGCAAAACTACAAGTCCCATCAAGCCTCTGCCTGCGGAAGTCATGCTTGTAACTGTCAGCCTTGCAATGCCTCATGGGACTTGTAGTTTTGCAACAGCTGGAGGGCCGCCAGTTTCAGACCCCTGTGTCAGTTTGCTTAGATAGCAGTGAACCGGCTAGTTTTGGATTGTGGAATTAAAGTGTTTGTAAACCAAAAATCTGTTTTTCAGAACGTTTGGCATCATAACTCGCTGTACATAGTTTTCCTAAGCAAATCCATTTTTTTGTAAATCTATTGCAAAGTTTCTTACCTGGAGATCCTTCTGATAACAACACTTCCGTCAGGCTGACATCACTAAGAGCCCTTGCACACTGGGGCGGTTTGCAGGCGCTATTGCGCTAATAATAGCGCCTGCAAACCGCCCCGAAAGTGCCGCTACTGTCATTCCAGTGTGCAAGCCCGAGGGCTTGCACACTGGAGCGATGCGCTGGCAGGACGGTAAAAAAAGTCCTGCTAGCCGCATCTTCGGAGCGGTGAAGGAGCTCCGCTCCTTTACCGCTCCTGCCCATTGAAATCAATGGGACGGCGCGGCTATACCGCCGGCAAAGCGCCTCTGCAGAGGCGCTTTGCGGTGGTATTTAACCCTTTCTCGGCCGCTAGCGGGGGGTAAAACCGCCCCGCTAGCGGCCGAATACCGACGGTAAAACGCCGCTAATAATAGCGGCGTTTTACCGCCGACGCCGCCCCCCGCCCCAGTGTGCAAGGGCTCTAAGCCACTGCCATGCAATTCGTAGCAGCGTTGTCAGTCTGCAGCGTGCACAACTTCACTTGGTCATCGGGCAGCCTATTGGATAGGCAGCTGAAGGAGCCTTGGCAGTCCAGTTGGCACACATTGCGACAAAAAGTACCATTTACTATCTTTTTTTTCTAGCACTCGTCAATGCAGCACATTGGTGTCAACTGAAACAATAGGGCAGGACGTAAGACAAACCGACTTGTTGGAACTGCGTTGGGCAATGATCCCTTACCGACCATTGAAATATCCCTTGTATGTAGGTTGACCCTTTAAAGCGGAACTAAATTCTCAATGCTTATCTCTCCAACGGTCCTGTGCCAGTCTTCTGATCTCTTCATTGGTTGGCGGGGGGGCTGACGTCACTCCTGTGCGTGCGCAGGAGGCTGTCATCCCTGCACTTGAAGACCAGCCTGGCATTGAAAGTTCTGCTTACTGGGCACTTCAACCCCCTTCCTCCCCAGGCCAGATTTTAGCTTTTAGCATTGTCACACTTCGAATGACAATTCTGTATTTATACAACACTGTGCCCATATTAAATTTTTATCATTTTTTTGAGACAGTTAGAGCTTTCTTTTGATGGTATTTAATCACCACTGGGTTTTTTTATATATTGCTAAACAAATGAAAAAATACTTAAAATTTTGAAAATAACTACTTTTTTTTTAGTTTCTGTTATATATTTTTTATCCTTCACTGATGTGCACTGATGAGGCGACACTGATGGGCATTGATAAGGCTGCACTGATAGGCGGCACTGATGAGGAGGCACTGATAGGGGGCACTGATATGCAGCACTGATGAGCACTGATAGGTGGTACTGATGGGCAATGATAGGCAGCACTAATGGGCTCTGATGGGGCTGCACTAAAAATCAGGGTACTGATTATCTGTGTACATGTCCCCTGTGACACTAGCCGGTTACCAGCTCTGCTTTCCTCGGGGTAAAGGGTCACTGTGATTGGCCCTTTACCACAATCTGTGATGGGCTGTGTCCCAAAGACACCAGAGGGTGCGCGGCCAGCAGGGCACATGGTTGGAGTCTCGGGACGTCCCCCCAGAACAACAGAGCCACGCTGTAGCCGTCTTTCGGCTATAGCGCGGTAAGGAAGTGGTTAAAGTTCAATACTTTATGATACAATGAAGCAAATTAGAAGTGAAGTGACTGATGCACAGGGATGAAACGAATCCTTCTACATAAGTTGTACCTGTCTATCTGCAGCCCTCTCTTCGCTTACAACTGTTCAAAGTGCTGAATTTTTAAAGCTTGTCGGAGAGTTAAAAAAAAAGGGGATGGAGAGCTGAAGTTACCCCCTGTAGAGCTCAGCGAGGAGAGCTCTGACAGCTGATTGGAGGAAAGGCACACACACCCCTCCACACAGCACACAGGAACTGAGCTGAGGCTGTCAATCACAGGCTGTGTGCTGGAGATCCCTCCCCTGCGACCATTTTTCTCTTGGTGTCAGGAAAACTTGTTATAAGTGATTCATGCTAATAGCAGAGGCAACAGACAGAAATTACACTTAGTGTTCTGGATAGAGACAAGTACACACTTGGGAGGGATATGCTTTATTCATATTTCATGTCTGAGCTTTACAACCACTTTAATTTACTAAAAGAATAAAGGCTGTTCACTTAGCAAAGTGAATGATTGTAAATAGGGTGAACCTGGGTTCATTTTTTGGTTGTTGCATTGGGTTTCCTGCATCAGAACAGCAGAAACAGGGCAGGAGTTTAAAAACATTCTCCTACTGTCCATAACACAGAGTGGAGAGACTCTGTAGTCCTCGGAGATAGCTGGGAACAATGTAGCTAATAAAAAGAATCATCAGATCTTAATGGGAGATCAAAATACAGCCACTGGATCACTTTTACATGTGGCGGAAGGTGCCCCCCATCCCCCCGCCGCATTCTGCCACCTTCCTGGGCTCTCCTGTTCCAGCAGGGAGCCCAAGACTGAAACTGGAGGTTGGGGCAGCACACCATAGAGATGAAGGAGGAACTTCTTTAGTTCCCTGATAATTTCTATGGTGTATGAAATCAGAAGCAATGAAGATTTTGTCACTTTCGATTTTGGTTTGCTCAGATACTTTTGAAGGCAGAGGAGAGATCTGGGGGTCCCCAGATTACCTGTTACTGCCCATTCTATCACAAGGGATGTTGTTCGTCCTCTGTGACAGCAATAAAGTTGTTAAAAAAATGTACCGTGTAAAAAAATAAAAAATTTGGATAAAAAAAAAATAATAAAGTGCCCCAGTCGCCCTGTGCTGTCATAGTGACAGCAATAAATTCTAACACCAGACCCCCCCGATGAAGTTGCGTGATTTGGTGACATAACGCGTAGGGAGGAGGAACCGGTGACGTTGCTCCGCAACCGGATGTGAGAAGAATGCCATTTTGAGATAGGTAAACAGAGGCTGCATCTTAAAGACACACACAGGCGATTAATGTTTGCATAAATGCGAGTGGTAAATTTGCATTTAAAAAAGTCATCAACACAGTGAGCACTATTAGCATTATTCTTTTTTGGGTATATTACGTGAATTTTTGGTGGGATGGCCCAGCATGGCAGTGGGTTGAGTTTCCAGGATCCCTAACAGCTACTAAAGAGCAGCCCAGAGAAACAAAGAAAAAAGTGCAAACTAGAAGGTGAGTGCAGTAATATACTGGTGGTGTAATGATTGATCACACAATGGAGGAACGCGGTGCATTATAGTTTGAATTCCCATCACAGGAATGGGAATCATTCACAACGCATGATAATATATGATGGACATTACACAATGATAATGGATGGACACTTAATATAAGTGAAATTTAGATTTGTTTCACAAATGTTTGGTTCTAATATTACATTTTGGTACACTTGCGTTTGTATTATATTTTGTTATACATGAGTTTATATAACATTTGGTACATGAATTAGGAGCAATAATTTTTTTTTTTATATAATCAGTTCACTAGAGGTAGTATTGATTAACATAATTGACACAGTGTAGAAATTCAGGGATATATTGTGCAGCACTGTATACATGAACCAGACCTTCTGCTTAAAAGCTAGACATGTGCGTTTGGTTCTTAATTGAAATTCGGACACATTTTTTGTTATTCGAAAATTCGGATGCATCTGAATTTCTAAGTTACAATAGTAATGAATTTAAACGAATCCGAAAAAACAATCAAAATTTTGGAGGAAATTCTAATTTGAATCGTTTTTCGAATCCAATTCGAATACTTTTCAAATTGAATTCAAATAGTTTTTGAATCGAATTAGAATTTCGAATACTTTTCAAATCGAATTCGAATTTCCGAAGAGAATAAAATAGGAAATATAGAAATAGAAAATAATAGAAAATAAAAGACTAGAAAGAAATAGAATAGAAAAAAAAGGGACAGACTAGAAAATGAAAGAATAGAGTAAAACAGAACAAAATAGAATAAAAAATAAAAGAACAGAATAGAATAAAAAATAGAATAGAATAGAAAGAACAAAAAATAAAAGAATAGAATAGAATAAAAAATAGAATAGAATAGAAAGAATATACCCATCTTCTGAAATCTGAGATTTGAATAGAATAGAAAAGAATAGAATAGAAAATAAAATAATAGAATAGAAAAGAATAGAATAGAATAAACAATAGAAAAGAATAGTTGTAAATAGAAAGAACAATATAACTGTTTTCAGAAATTCAAATTTTGAACAGAATAAATTAGAATTTCAAATAGAATAAATTTGATTTTGAATGGAATTTTGATTTGAATTTAAATGGAATTAAAAAAATTTGAATTGATTAGAATAAGCGAAACGAATTCCGAAAACAAATTAAACTAATTAACCGCTTGCTGACCGGCTCACGCCGATATACGCCGGCAGAAGGGCACGTACAAGCATACTAACGTACCTGTACGTTGCTCTTTAAGAAGCGGTTTGCAGGCGCGCGCGCCCGCCGCGAGCTCCGTGAGTGTGATCGCGGGCTCAATGTCCACGGGGATACCCACGATCGTCTCACGGAGAGGAGGAACGGGGAAGTGCTGATGTAAACAAGCATTTCCCTGTTCTGCCTAGTGACAGGACACTGATCACAGCTCTCTGTAATCAGTGTTGTGTCACATGTAGCCCCTCCCCCCCACAGTTAGAATCACTCCCTAGGACACACTTAACCCCTTCACTGCCCCCTAGTGGTTAACCCCTTCACTGCCAGTCACATTTACACAGTAATCAATGCATTTTTAATCACACTGATTACTGTATAAATGTGAATGGTCCCAAAATAGCGCCAAAAGTGTCCGATGTGTCCGCCATAATGTCGCAGTCTTGATAAAAATCGCTGATTGCCGCCATTACTAGTAAAAAAAAAAAATATTAATAAAAATGCCATAAAACTACCCCTTATTTTGTAGATGCTATAACTTTTGCGCAAACCAATCAATAAACACTTATTGCGATTTTTTTTTTTTACCAAAAATATGTAGAAGAATATATATCGGCCTAAACTGAGGAAAAAAAAAATTTTTATATATTTTTTGGGGGATATTTATTATAGCAAAAAGTAAAAAATAATGCGTTTTTTTCAATATTGTCGCTATTTTTTTGTTTATAGCGCAAAAAATAAAACCGCAGAGGTGATCAAATACCACCAAAAGAAAGCACGTCAATTTTGTTTGGGTAATAAAGAAAGTCTGAGAACTGACCCCTAACATAAACCACCTCCATCCCTAATATCAGAAAAAGAAACAAATGAACGTCGCCCACGGGACTTTAAATGAGGTGTAAATGGTGATCAAAGGGTAAACAGGTGTAAAGATACAAGTATTTTATTGAAAACAACAGCATAATCCATAATAGGACATGAGCATGGGTGAACAGGTTCATAAAACAGCAACATTGCATAGTAGTCCTAAAACATAGCCATAATATAATAGTAATACATATAATACAGGTATGCATGGTACATCTCTAACCCGACGCGTTTCGCGAGCTTTCCTCGCTTCATCAGGGGCTGATGTGCATAACTGCTGTCTGTAAATACAGATTAAAGTAATTAGAGTATCGGTTATGATTGGGTAAAAGCAAGAAGCCAGAACCGGTCATCCCATACTTACTTGTAAGACCAAGGCTACAGACACATAACCCAGGTACGGGTCGGCGGAGGGCATCTCCCCCGGGAGATGAAGGGGCCGAGGACCCAACCAGAGGACCGAGGCCAGGCATGGGGGGCAGCATGGCAGAATGAGAGAGAGAAAGGAGAGCGTGAACCCAAATTGTTCCCAAATGTACTGCAGGGCAACTCACTGTATGGGAATATAAATATGAGGTAGTATAGGATTAAAGAGTTTGGAAGTATGAAATGTATATTGTGGCATCAAATGCAAGGTATGTTAATAAGCAAGGTCTAAAATAATAACATTGGTATTGTCATGGAAATATAAAATATGTGCTACTTGCATGGTATGCATAAGGTGTCCCGCAGAGCAGAGAGAAAAAGGAGGGTACAAGGTGAAGGAGTGAATGAAAAGGGAAGGAAAGGGAAGGGGAAGAGGGGAGAACAGGGGGAGGTGAAGTGAATAGTGGCAGAAAAAAGACAAAGAAAGAGAAGAAAAAATGAAAAGAAGGCACCCTATTTATCTACTTTAATATGAATACCTGCACCTCACAGCGTATCTATCCTCACTTGCTGTTTCTGACTGACTCCTCTAATTACACTTTTTCCTTTCACACGGAAGTACCTTTCTAGTTCATCACATCATTAATTCATTTGTCCTCTCTTTCACCGTGCCTCATCTCCCTTCACTTTCTCTCACTTTTTTTCTTTCCTTTCCCCCTGGTCCTGTTCCAATTTCTTTTCATTTTTTCTTCTCTTTCTTTGTCTTTTTTCTGCCACTATTCACTTCACCTCCCCCTGTTCTCCCCTCTTCCCCTTCCCTTTCCTTCCCTTCTCATTCACTCCTTCACCTTGTACCCTCCTTTTTCTCTCTGCTCTGCGGGACACCTTATGCATACCATGCAAGTAGCACATATTTTATATTTCCATGACAATACCAATGTTATTATTTTAGACCTTGCTTATTAACATACCTTGCATTTGATGCCACAATATACATTTCATACTTCCAAACTCTTTAATCCTATACTACCTCATATTTATATTCCCATACAGTGAGTTGCCCTGCAGTACATTTGGGAACAATTTGGGTTCACGCTCTCCTTTCTCTCTCTCATTCTGCCATGCTGCCCCCCACGCCTGGCCTCGGTCCTCTGGTTGGGTCCTCGGCCCCTTCAGCTCCCGGGGGAGATGCCCTCCGCCGACCCGTACCTGGGTTATGTGTCTGTAGCCTTGGTCTTACAAGTAAGTATGGGATGACCGGTTCTGGCTTCTTGCTTTTACCCAATCATAACCGATACTCTAATTACTTTAATCTGTATTTACAGACAGCAGTTATGCACATCAGCCCCTGATGAAGCGAGGAAAGCTCGCGAAACGCGTCGGGTTAGAGATGTACCATGCATACCTGTATTATATGTATTACTATTATATTATGGCTATGTTTTAGGACTACTATGCAATGTTGCTGTTTTATGAACCTGTTCACCCATGCTCATGTCCTATTATGGATTATGCTGTTGTTTTCAATAAAATGCTTGTATCTTTATACCTGTTTACCCTTTGATCACCATTTACACCTCATTTAAAGTCCCGTGGGCGACGTTCATTTGTTTCTTTTTCAATTTTGTTTGGGAGCCACGTCACACGACCGCGCAATTGTCAGTTAAAGCGATGCAGTGCCGAATCGCAAAAAGTGCTCTGGTCTTTTGCCAGCCAAATGGTCCAGGGCTGAAGTGGTTAAACAAATTTATGTAAAAAACGAATTGACACGAAACTAAACAAAACACATTTTTTCGTTCTGCGCATGTTTATTAAAAGCTTAACCGGTAACCTGTAAAGGCTTCTAAAGCGTCGCTTATGGAGATTTTTATCGTATGGATAATTTTACCGTAGTTTGTCGCCATTCCACGGGAATGGAATTTTAAAACGTGACATGTTGGGTATCTATTTACCCGGCTGTGCAAATACTGTGTGACATAGAAAATGGCAACAGCATAACTTTTTTTTGCTTTGGGAAAATATAGAATGCAGATTTTTACTTGTACAGTATGTGAGAAGTGTCAGAATTTGCTTGGACAGCAAGTGGTTAAATAGGTTCCTTCCCATTACAGGACATTTGGCCAAGCATGCAAGCTGATATTTCAAGCTTCATGCTACAACTCACAGCACATATTGTGCTACCTCCTCTTTCTTCGGGTTCTTAGTTAATATGCAAGCTTAGGAAGCATATTTATGGTTCCCATGAGATAAAAGTCGGTTATGTGACTTCATAGAAGGTTAAATAAAAGCGAAAGTAATTTTTTGGACTCTGACAAACTTTGATTCCTTGATCCTGAGCTCAAGACTCTCCCTTGTCCCAGAGACACTTTGCAGCTGTTCTAGAGACAATTGCACATGATCCTTACTGGCGTGTGAGTGGGATGCATGGGATGGAGGGGGCAGGAGAGAGTTTTATGACAGAAGTTGGGCTTGTCACAGAGGGGAGGTATCTGACATCACTGGCCAGGACATACAAATAGACAAGTATCAGGGCTCTCGCTCCTGTCAATTCACACCACTTCCAGGATCTTCATCCCTCCAGAGCCAAACTTCCAGGCTCTCCACATCCAAAGCTAAAAGAGCAACCATGAGTAAGTCCTATTCATCTAACCAGCGGGTGTCTTCCTACCGCCGCACCTTCGGTGGGGATTCACCATCATACAGCAGGGCCTCCTTTGGGACCAAAGGAGGTTCATCCAGCTCGGTCAGCTCTAGGGTCTACCAGGTTTCCCGTTCAGCGGCCGTCCCTAGTCTATCCAGCTTCAGAGCATCACGAATTACCCCGGTACGGAGCTATGGCACAGATGTGCTCGACTTCAGCCTTGCCGATGCCATGAACCAAGAGTTCCTGCAGACTCGCACCAATGAGAAGGTGGAACTGCAAGAGCTGAACGACAGGTTTGCCAACTACATCGAAAAAGTACGCTACCTCGAGCAGCAGAATGCCATCCTGGTGGCCGAAGTGAACCGAATCAAGGGCAAGGAGCCAACCAGGATCAGCGAGCTGTATGAGGAAGAGATGAGGGAGCTGCGACACCAGGTAGACATTGTCACCAATCAAAGGTCAAGAGTGGAAGTAGAAAGGGACAACTTGGGCGATGACCTGCAGAAACTGAAACAGAGGTGAGTAAGTAACACAGTAGAAGGAGAGATGGACACATTTTCTAAGGCTAGCAGAAGGGTGGGTTGGGCTATAGGTAAAACTCTACATCTTTAGAAGGCAAAAGGGTAGTGAGATAGGGAGGAAAGTAAGGGCAAAGGAACAGGAGGGTACAAGGAGTATATAGATAAGGGGCAGTCAGATAAGGAGGAAAGTAAGAACCAAGGAACAGCAGGGTACAAGGAGTATATAGATAAAGGGTAGTCAGATAAGGAGGAAAGTAAGGACCATGGAACAGCAGGGTACAGGGAGCATATAGATAAAGGGTAGTCAGATAAGGAGGAAAGTAAGGACCATGGAACAGCAGGGTACAGGGAGCATATAGGTAAAGGGTAGTCAGATAAGGAGCAACGTAAGGAACAAGGAACAACAGGCTACAGGGAGTATATAGATAAAGGGTAGTCAGATAAGGAGGAAAGTAAGGATCATGGAACAGAAGGGTATAAGGAGTATATAGGCAAAGGGTAGTCAGATGGGGAGAAACCTAAGGACCAAGGAACAGCACGGCACAGGGAGTATATAGGTAAAGTGTAGTCAGATAGGGAGGAAAGTAAAGACCATGGAACAGCACAGCACGGAAAGTAAATTAAATGGAAAAAAAGTGTGTGGCCTTTAAGATTTCCATTATAAGCTAATATATTTATTACAGGTACTTTATATAGTGCTGTCAATTAACGCAGAGCTTTACACATATATTGTACATTCACACCAGTCCCTGCCCTGAAGGAGCTTACAATCTAAGGTCCCTAACTCACATTCTAAGGCCAATTTAGACAGGAGCCAATTAACCTACCAGCACGTCTTTGGAGTGTGGGAGGAAACCCACGCAGGCACAGGGAGAACATGCAAACTCCAGGCAGGTAGTGCTGTGGTTGGGATGTAAACCAACAACTCCAATGCTGCTAGGCAGAATTTCTAACCACGGAGCCACTGTGTTGTGCTAATTATCCAGTTGGAAGTAATGAAGGGTTAAACTTGCCCCTGGTGTAGTCTTAATAACTTCTGTTCTCTCATCCAATCAGACACTGCCTCTTAAAATTCCCCCTCCTCTATAATCCATATCCCTGTGCTTGCCATATAAGGGGCTCATCCTTCCAGGAATGTGGGAGAGGATGCTCCCATCGGTGTCTTTGTCTTTGACTTCCCGTCCGTGACACTTCCCTGGAACTGGTGATTCTGCCCCTCCTAGGGCACTGTGTTAGGATAACCATGACCTTCTGCACAGAGTTATGTCATGTAATGTACTACTCTATGTGACATTTCAATATCTTCAAGATTTATAGATTTGTTCCACTTGTCACACCGTTGATCTGTTTTACAATTGGTTGCATACAGTATGACAAATAGTTCATATTTCCTTTTTTTCCAGCGCAGGTTAGACAATTACAAACATGACCGATGGCTACACGTAACATTTATATTTGTTGCCTCCAGCTTTCATAGATCATCCCTCTATAATCTCCAGAAGAACTGATTTTATGACGTATTTATTCAGCTGTTTAGTATGTGTTTGTATATTTCTACATGGTGTGGTGTTGCCGATCTATTAGGATAGACTTAACCATGTGCAAAAATAACTGCCGGAGTCAATATGCCAGGATATCATTGCTTCATAGACTGGAAAGACCATTGAAGTATATGTTAGTTATTTTTACTTTATTTCGAACATGTAAAAAAAAAATAAATACAAAAAAAAAAAAAATACAGAATAAAAGAAGCAATTATTCAGTAGTAGACAATCACAAAAAAAAAAAATAGTTACAAAAGAAGACAAAAAAAATATATAATTTAGTTTATATATCCAAAAAGGAATGGGAAGAAGTACAAACTTATCTAAACCCACCCCTTCTCCATAATTATTAATAAACTATTCAATGTCCCATCACTATTAAGGCATACAGTAATTAATAATTCAAATATACTGTAATATACTAATTACCAATAATCTAACTACACAATCATACACATATATGCATACATACAACCCTACATGCATACATACATACATGTAAACCCTCACCTTGTAAAAAAAAAAAACATTCAGTTTAACCACTTCAATACCGGGCCTATTCTGGCACTCCTCTCCTACATAAAAATCTTTTTTTTTTTGCTAGAAAATTACTCAGAACCCCCAAACATTATATATGTTTTTTTTAGCAGACATCCTAGGGAATAAAATGGCGGTCATTGCAACTTTTTTATCTCGCATGGTATTTGCGCAATAATTTTTCAAACGCCTTTTTAAAAAAAAAAAAAAAACTATTTCATGAATTAAAAAATAACAAAACAGTAAAGTTAGCCCATTTTTTTGGTATATTGTGAAAGATAATGTTACGCCGAGTAAATGGATACCTAACATGTCACGCTTTAAAATTGCGCACACTCATGGAATGGCGCCAAACTTTGATACTTAACCACTTGCCGCCCGCCCTATTACAAAATGAAGGCGGCAAAATGGTTTGATATTCCTGACCGGACTCCATATGACGTGATCAGGAATATCGAGCCACTGCGCGCCCCCGGGGGCGTGCATCGCGATGATCGTTGTTGCGGGGTGTCAGTCTGACACCCCGCAACACCAATCTAGGTAAAGAGTCTCTGGCGGAGACTCTTTACCACGTGATCAGCAGTGTCCAATCACGCGAGTAGAGGAGAGCCGATCGGCTGCTCTCCTGACAGGGGGGGGGTCTGTCAGCCCCCCCTCAGATCCCGCCCAGGACCACCAGGGAAGCCATCCACACTGGACCAACAGGTATGCCCCTAGACCCCCAGGGAAATACCACTATGTGCCCAGGCAGCTGCCAATCTGTGCCCAGGCAGCTGCCAATCAGTGCCCACTCCAATGCCTACCACTGCCAGTGCCACCAGGGATGCCTATCAGTGCCTCATATCAGTGCCGCGTATCAGTGTCCATCAGTGCCACGTATCAGTGCTCAGCAGTGCCGCCTATCAGTGCCCTGCAGTGCTGCCTATCAGTGCCACCCTATCAGTGCCCAGCAGTGCCCAGCAGTGCTGCCTTTCAGTGCCCATCAGTGTCACCTATCAGTGCCCATCAGTGCCAACCAGTGCCACCCATGAGTGCCCATCAGTGCCGCCTATCAATGCCCATCAGTGCTGCATATTAGTGCCACCCATCAGTGCCGCCTACCAGTGCCCATCAGTGCCCGTCAGTGCCCCCCGCTCATTGGTGCCACCTCATCGGTGCCGCCGCATCAGTGCCTGTCAGTGCCGCCTTATCAGTGCCCATCAGTGAAAGAGAAAACATACTTATTTACAAAAAATTTTAACAGAAAAAAAAGCAAAACTTCTATTTTTTTCAAAATTTTCGGTCTTTTTTTATTTGTTTAGCAAAAAATAAAAACCACAGAAGTGATCAAATACCACCAAAAGAAAGCTCTATTTGTGGGAACAAAATGATAAAAATTTAGTTTGGGTACAGTGTAGCATGACCGCGCAATTGTCATTCAAACTGCGACAGCACTGAAAGCTGAAAATTGGTCTGGGCAGGAAGGTGTATAAGTGCCCTGTATTGAAGTGGTTAAAAATCTCCATAGGCGACGCTTTAAAATTTTTTAACAGGTTACCAGTTTAGAGTTACAGAGGAGGTCTAGTATTATATAATATAATATATAATATTTGCTCTCGCTCTAACGCACGCGGCGATACCTCACATGTGTGGTTTGAACGGCGTTTACATATGTGGGCGGGACTTACGTGTGTGTTCGCATCTGAGCGCGAGGGGCGTTTTAAATTTTTTTTTTTCTTTTATTTTTACACTTTTTTTTACATAAAATTTTTTTTTTTTGATCACTTTTATTCCTATTACAAGGAATGTAAACATCCCTTGTAATAGGAATCTATCGTGACAGGTTCTCTTTATGGAGAGATGCGGGGTCAATTAGACCCCACATCTCTCCTCCATGTACATAATGTAATGTGCATGATCTAGGGACAAAAAAAAAAAAAAAGTTTATTATGCCAGGAACTCCATCCAAGTAACAGGTCTGGACAAAAATTTTAAGGTACTAAATTGGTGGACTCGATGGCAAGAACAAAAACTCTGGAGTAAGATTATTCAGAATTTCTGTATGAACATTCCAACAAAATTCTACTGGTGTATGGCCAGCTTTACTCTACTCTTCTTTAGCTGGATAGAGTGCCGTCCATCCATCCATCTCTATGGTATTCTCACCTTCTAAACTTGGACACTTGCCATCCTGGCCTCCTATGAAGTACAAGTGCAAATAGTCAAAGCGGTCTTAGCAGTCCTCCAAGACCACACCAAGTGCACCTGTTTCAGCTGATGGGATTCATTATGCAGTAGATGGGTCTAAATGCCAGTTCCAATCTAATGAGAAATGAAAGGACCACTATCTCATAAAACATTGTATTCTGATACCTGCATTTGGTTATTATATATAATAATATTATTCGGTATATGATTCTTTTTTTCATGTTGTTCTCAACATTACTATGCAGATGAAGCTGCCCAGACAAACTGACAATGACATGGACTTCTGGAAAATTACAATGCTCAGTCTCCGCTCTAATTCATCCCAAAGGTGTTCTATTGGATTGAGGTCAGGACTCTGTGCAGGCCAGCCAAGTTCCTCCACCCCCAAACTTGCTCATCCATGTCTTTATGGACCTTGCTTTGTGCACTGGTGCGCAGTCATGTTGGAACAGGAAGGGGCCGTCCCCAAATTGTTCCCACAAAGTTGGGAGCATGAAATTGTCCAAAATGTCTTGGTATGCTGACGCCTTAAGAGTTCCTTTCAGTGCAACTAAGGGGCCAAGCCCAACCCCTGAAAAACAACCCCACACCATAATCCCCCCTCCACCAAATGATTTAGGCCAGTTCACAAAGCAAGGTCCATAAAGACACGAATGAGCGAGTTTGAGGTGGAGGAACGTGACTTGCCTGCAGAGAATCCTGACCTCAACACCTTTAGGATGAATTAGACTGGGGACTGCGAGCTGGGCCTTCCTATCCAACATCAGCGCATGACCTCAAAAAAATGCGCTTCTGGAAAAAAGGTCAAACATTCCCATAGACCCTAGGTCAAACCATCGATCGCAGGCTACCTGTCGACCGCCGACAGGTAACAGGTAGACCGCGAAGACATTCCGCAATTGCGACCCGTTTCTTGCTCTAGAGCAGCGCATGCACACGCTCACACAATCCAGGCTGCAGAGGCAGTCCCCGACCCTTGCATATGTGCGGCTGCGGGGCGGGGCGGGGAAAGCCTCTAGAATAGCTCGGGCGGCTTCGGGCTCCTCTCCCAACACGCCCGAGTGCTTCATAGTGCTATTGCAATTCCCACGCCACCGGCCCTCCTCCCCTATGCACGGATTGGATACCATGTGAGATGGTGAGAGAGGATTGCCGGGAGAAATCTGCGCCTCTCTGCTCTCCAAGCCCTCCTGACACTCAAAGCCCTCCTGACACCCCCAATACCATACCCTCCTGACACCCCCAGCCCTCCTGTTCCCCCCAATACCATACCCTTCTGACACCCCAGCCCATCTGATCACCCCCAATACCATACCCTCCTGATACCCCCCAATACCATACTCTCCTGACACTTCAGCCCTCCTGATCCCCCCCCCCCCCGATACCATACCCTTCTGAGAAGTTCTGACACCCCCGGCCCTCCTGATCCCCCCCAATACTATATCCTTCTGACACCCTCAGCCCATCTGATCCTCCCCTATACCATACCCTCCTGACACCCCTCAATACCATACCCTCCTGACACCCCCAAACCATACCCTTCTGACACCCCCAGCCCTCCTGACCCCCCGCCCCAATACCATACCCTCCTGACACCCCAGGCCTCCTGATCCCCCTCAATACTATACCCTTTTGACACCCCAGCCCTCCTGATCCCCCCAATACCATACCCTCCTCACACCCTAGTGCCATGCCCTCTTGAGACCTCAGCCCTCCTGATTTCCCTGTACTGTGCCCTTCATATCTCCCAGTACCATACTCTCCTGACCCAACCCCAGTATCGTGCCCCCCTGACCCCCTATACCTTGCCCTCCTGACCTCCCTGTACCATGCCCTCCCGACCACTACTATACACATTACTGACCTCTGTACACTGCCCTACATATTACTGACCTCTGTACACTGCCCTACATATTACTGACCTCTGTACATTGCTCTAAATACTACTGATCCCTGTACACTGCTCTACATACTACTGATCTCTGTACACTGCTCTACATACCACTGATCTCTGTACACTGCCCTATATACTACTGACCTCTGTACACTGCCCTACAAACTACTGACCTCTGTACACTGCCCTATATACTACTGACCTCTGTACACTGCCCTATATACTACTGACCTCTGTACACTGCCCTATATACTACTGACCTCTGTACACTACCCTACAAACTACTGACCTCTGTACACTGCCCTACATATTACTGACCTCTGTACACTGCTCTACATGCTACTGATCTCTGTACACTGCCCTACCTACTACTGACCTCTGTACACTGCCCTACATCCTACTGACCTCTGTACACTGCCCTACATACTACTGACCTCTGTACACTGCCCTACAAACTACTGACCTCTGTACACTGCCCTACATCCTACTGACCTCTGTACACTGTACTACATACTACTGACCTCTGTACACTGCCCTACCTACTACTGACCTCTGTACACTGCCCTACCTACTACTGACCTCCATACACTGCCCTACAAACTACTGACCTCTGTACACTGCCCTACATCCTACTGACCTCTGTACACTGTACTACATACTACTGACCTCTGTACACTGCCCTACCTACTACTGACCTCTGTACACTGCCCTACCTACTACTGACCTCCATACACTGCCCTACAAACTACTGACCTCTGTACACTGCCCTACATATTACTGACCTCTGTACACTGCTCTACATGCTACTGATCTCTGTACACTGCCCTACCTACTACTGACCTCTGAACACTGCCCTACATCCTATTGACCTCTGTACACTGCCCTATATACTACTGACCTCTGTACACTGCCCTACCTACTACTGACCTCCTTACACTGCCCTACCTACTACTGACCTCTGTACACTGCCCTACATCCTACTGACCTCTGTACACTGCCCTACCTACTACTGACCTCTGTACACTACCCTACCTACTACTGACCTCTGTACACTGCCCTACCTACTACTGACCTCCATACACTGCCCTACAAACTACTGACCTCTGTACACTGCCCTACATATTACTGACCTCTGTACACTGCTCTACATGCTACTGATCTCTGTACACTGCCCTACCTACTACTGACCTCTGAACACTGCCCTACAAACTACTGACCTCTGTACACTGCCCTACATATTACTGACCTCTGTACACTACTCTACATGCTACTGATCTCTGTACACTGTACTACATACTACTGACCTCTGTACACTGCCCTACATCCTACTGACCTCTGTACACTGCCCTACCTACTACTGACCTCTGTACACTACCCTACAAACTACTGACCTCTGTACACTGCCCTACCTACTACTGACCTCTGTACACTGCCCTACCTACTACTGACCTCTGTACACTGCCCTACCTACTACTGACCTCTGTACACTGCCCTACCTACTACTGACCTCTGTACACTGCCCTACAAACTACTGAGCTCTGTACACTGCCCTATATACTACTGACCTCTGTACACTACCCTACAAATTACTGACCTCTGTACACTGCCCTGCATGCTACTGACCTCTGTACAATGCTCTACATACTACTGACCTCTGTACAATGCTCTACATACTACTGACCTCTGTACAATGCTCTACATACTACTTGCACTGTCCATAAATCAGCTCAGCTAGCCAAGCTTAAATTTGGTCAAGAAAATCAGCCTGCAATACCAGATGTTCTGCTTTCATGATGAACTCTGGCACCAGACTTGTGGGGGTGACCAAATGTGAATGAAAGTGAATTACCATATTTATCGGCATATAACATGAGCCGGCGTATAACAGTTTAGGAGGGAATTTTAAGGAAAAAAATGTTTTAAGGAAAAAAACTTACATTAAATGACCATCAATGCAGCCTTATCAGTGTCCATCTGCAGCCTTGCACAGCGTCCATCTGCATGCTTGTCCAGTGTCATTTGCAGCCTTTGCAGCCTTGTCAGTGTCATTTGCAGCCTTGGTGTGATTTGCAGCCTTGCAGCCTTGGTGTCATTTGCAGCCTTGGTGTCATTTGCAGCCTTGCAGTCATTTGCAGCCTTGGTGTCATTTGCAGCCTTGCAGCCTTATCAGTGCCAATCTGCAGCCTTGTCAGTGCCCATCTGCAGCCGTGTCAGTGCCCATTTGCAGCTTTGTCAGTGTCCGTTTGCAGCCTTGCCCAGGCTGCAGTTAAACTGCAGTGACATGTCAGTGTCACTGCAGTTTGAAAATGGCGCCGCCGAGTACACAGAGCCGGTCCTGTGTATCTTGGCCGCTTTCGGCTCCTCTCGTAGTCCCACTCGGGATGGGCGTGACTGTGAGCGTAGCCGAGCGCCGCCCATATACATAGATAGCCTCAGCTAGGTTCGGCTAGCTCTGCTCACAGTCACGCCCAGTCCTTGTGTCCATCATAGGGCGGGACTGGGCGTGACTGTGAGCGGAGCTCACAGTCAGCGGGGGATCGGCAGGGATCGGCGTATAACACGCACCCGCAATTTTCCCCTGACTTTAAGGGGAAAAAAGTGCGTGTTATAAATACGGTACAAGTTTTTCACTAAAGCTTACTTTTAGGGTAGGCTTAAGTTTATATTTTTACAGTGACATTAGTTTTAATTGATTTTTTAGGGTTTTTATTGCTGTCTTTACTTTTTATTAGGGGCTTGCTAGTTAATGTCTTAAAAAAAAAAAAGGAGACGCTGCATACCGGTGATCTTTGATCTCTTTAATGTTGTCCAGGTAGATCCTTATCTCTCAAAGATTGCCTACCCCTACCCTAGACACACTCCTAAACCTTGTGGACGGCCTTCCCAGAAGATTTGAAGCTGTTATAGCTGCAAAGGGTGGACCAACACATATACATCTCATCGCCTGACTGTCACGTTAGACATGCAGAGGTGACATTTAGGCCCTAAATGTCACCTCTGCTTGTCCAATGTGACAGTCAGGGGATGAGATGTATATGCGAGTCTCTAATCTGTGGAAATGTGAGTAGCGACTGTGCACAGATGAAAGCCAAACAAACAATGGGATTGGCTTAAAGTGTAAATGCACCAAAGATTTTGTAGGGCCCCTCAACCCTCTGTAAGGCTTTATACAGCAAAATGCTGGCTACCACACAACCACTTGTCAGAATCCTACCGTCCAGGTCCTTGCATGTGCTGTTGACCTTATACACCTATAACGATTTCATACTCCCTGCACCTGTCATACTTGGAATATAAGGCTTGTCGTTGCTCTCCTTTTGAAAATTTCTTTAGTGCTTTGAAGACCAGTTGTGGTCAAGTAACTTGATATAGGGGGCCTCAAGTGCCCACCAAAGGGCTGCACATAATATTCAGTAAATGTAAAGTGGCAGAAAGGTTTTGGAGACTGCAGATATGCAACATGAGAGGATCTACTACGGTTTGCAGGTTCACCCAATAGGTGCCAAAGCTCAGAATTTTTCCCTGGGGCCACAGGTTGGGCACCAGGGTTCCAAACCACTGAGATTAGTCAACAAGCAGCATGGAGGCTACATAAAATTGGACCTCTTATCACTACACTGTACCTATTTATGCATAATTACGGCAGAAGTATTAAAACAGTATAAAGCCAACTATGCACCGCAAGACACTGTTTAATTTTGATCTCTTAGATCAGCATTGTTCACCAACAATTGTGTAGTGTGAGGGCCAGTCTGACTGTATATAAATTATGTAGGTTCTTGCATTACATAGCTATTGACAAGTGTCAAGTAGATTGTACAATCAGAATCTAATGTGTGTGTGTGGGCAGCGTTAATCTAGAGCAGTGGTCACCAACCAGTGGAGAGAGAAAATGTTGGTGGTCCCCATGGGTTTTGCCCACAAATCAACACTGCGGCGAATGTATACCGTCTAATGTTGTTTCCAGTGTTGTTCTCAATGCACACTGATAGTCAATACTGTCAGCGCATTGATACCCGATGCCTCCTCTGTAGTTCCGGTGTCTTGCCGAGAAAGTTCCCCCGGCGGATAAGGACCCCCTGTACTGCGTATGCGGTGCGCTTGCGGTGCGCTTGCGTAGTACGAATGACTACGGAGCCGCCGAAAGTCTCCGAAGTTAAACAGCTGATCGTCAGCTCTACACGGCGCCTGCGCACTACATTCTACCCTGAGTCCAGGTTCAAGCCCCACCATCTAAGTGGACATAGAGTTAGAATAAAAATATGCCAAGCGAAGCAAGGCCGTGCCTGAAGCGTGGCGAGCCCGCAAGGGGCCCTGTTACAGGCGCAGTTTACAGCTGACTCACAGGTGTTCAAGCTTCGGCTATTTTTGGCGGCTCGCACTGCGCAAGTGCTGCGCCTGCGCAGTACAGGGGAGTCCTTATCCGCCGGTAGGAACTTTCTCGGCAGAACACCGGCTCCTGTAAACTCAGAGGGAGGCGCCAGGAGTAGTGAAGAGAGCTGGAGGTGAAGAAGGGGGGGACTTCCAATGACAGCACAGATCACAGTTTGTGGGAGTTCGTGGCATGAAGCTCAAGCACATGGCTGGATAAGGAGGTGAGATCCAATGATGAGATTGTGTAAGCCAGCAGTGTTATGCGGAGTGCAGGGGGGGGGCAGAGAGCCGGAGCTTGGTGTGTATAAGGTAGCAGTGTGATCCAGATGGAGGGGGGCAGAGAGCATTGTGTGTATAAAGCATGTAAAATTCATGTTAGTGGTCTGCGGGATTCAGAATTGTGAGTTTAGTGGTCTGTGAGGTCCGAAAGGCTGGCGACCGCTGATCTAGAAGATGGTCACAGGCTTAACATGATAGTAAATTTCTGCATTGGTGTATTTGTAGGTGACAGATTCCATGTCATAGATCCCCCATATGTCACATTTGATTAATCCTCGGCATTCCTGAGGGTTGCTGTCCCATGATCTGGGCCCTTTCATATCAAAGGACTAAGGAGACACAATTATAGTTAATGAAAGTCAAACAGCTCAGAATTATTTCCCATAGTTACTCACATGCACTCTAATCCATCAGCTTAATTTTTTATGTTTTAACTCACTACTTTAGTGATGACATTGGATTCAGCTTATTAAAATTTCAAGTGGATCGTGCAGGAAAATGAAAAGTCTACTTACACTGCTTGGGCTTCTTCCCCTTCATAAATCTCCAACTATTATCAGGTTAAAAATACAGCTGTAAAGAATTAAGTTGGGGTAGCCTCACCCTCATTCCACCCAGCGCACCTAGGTGAGGATGACATCGCGCTCCTTCCGGCGAGATCCTCTAGAATACAGAGCAGCCAAAATCTTGCAAGAAGTCACTCTTGCAATGGATTGGAGTGTCTTCTCGTGGGAATTCGCCTTCTCTGCTTTCCCTACAAATTTCCAGGAAGGGTGGTGACATCACAGTCAGCTATGCCAAAGACAGGGCTAAGCTACCTTTTACACCTACTGTACTGACAGTAGGTGGTTTGTAAAGGGGAGGGGCCTAGGCATTTTGAGTGGACTTTGCATTGGACTGCAAAGTGGAAATGGTGGCCACAGCAATTAAGTTTTTTGTTTAACATTTTTATAGACACAATAGGCCAATATGTATTCTTCTACATATTTTTGGTAAAAAAAAAAAAAAAAAATCACAATTAGACCCCTTTGACACTGGGGCGGGAGGTGTGTCGGTGGTAAAGCGCTGCTATTTTTAGGGGTGCTTTACCGTCGTTTTAGCTGTGGTAATCGGCCGATAGCGGGGCGGTTTTACCCCCGCTAGCAGCCAAGAAAGGGTTAAAAACCACGCTTTGCCGGCGGTATAGCCGCGGTCCCCCATTGATTTAAAAAAAAACACTGCAATGCGCCTCTGCTGGCGGTATAGCTGCGGTGCCCCGCTATTTTTAGCGGCGCTTTACCGTCGTTTTAGCAGTGGTAATTGGCTGCTAGCGGGGGGGTTTTACCCTCCCGCTAGCAGCCAAGAAAGGGTTAAAAACCACCGCAAAGCGCCTCTGCAAAGGCGCTTTGCCGGTGGTATAGCCGCGGTGCCCCATTGATTTCAATGGGCAGGAGTGGTGGACGAGCGGTATACACTTTAGCAATTTAGAAATCAGATGAAAGGTTTAGCGCTGGGAAACATTTTTTGAAAGATAAAAAGTGCATTTTATATACAACTATATGATCAGACCAAAATGAGGAGGAATGAGGGACAGAGGGACATAACCCAAATCGGGGACAGTCCCTCCAAATCAGGGACAGTTGGGAGGTATGGGGAAAGGGTTAACACTAGGGGGCGATCAAGGGGTTAAATATGTCCCCTAGGAGGTGTTTCTAACTGTGGGGGGAGGGGACTGACTGGGAGTACAGAGGGATCGCTGTTCCTGATCACTAGGAACAGACGATCACTCTGAATCCCCCTGTAAGAACGGGGATCTGTTTATTTACACTGATAGATCCCCGTTCTGGCTCTCTGTGGAGCAATCGCGGGTGGCCGGCGGACATTGCGGCCGCCGGCCATACGCATTGGCTCCCCCCCCCCCGCTGCAGCTGTTAAAGGGACCGCCGTACAGCTACGGCGATTCGTTGGAATGACCCGACCTGCCGCCGTATAATGACGGCGGCTGGTTGGCAAGTGGTTAAGTCAGGAAGGTAGGGTGATAGGCCGTATTATGTACTCTAACCCCCGTATCTCTCCTTATCACTTTGAAGCTCCAGCCTGTTGGTGGCCCCTCTGCACATGGTGGGGGTGGGGGTACGTGCGCGACCACAGCCATGAGCAGCTTAGAGAGGAGGCTGCAGCAACCTGGTCACACAATGGGAGACCCGACTGGAAGGGTTTTTTATTTTTTTTTGCGCCTGGATTTGGGCTTAAGCCCCCACCGCTACTTCAGCGTGTTTTCAAAGCCGCACATCAGTGTGATTTGCGCTGCCAATTTTATTGCAACTTCCTACAACAGAAGTCTATGCAAGTCACAATGAAATTAGCAAAAAAAAAAAAAGTGCAGGAACCTTTTTCAAAGTCGCTGCGACATGAGTCACAGTTATTGCAATAATTCCATTGCCGACAATGTGGTGCGAATTGTCATGCGGTTTGGAACTGTCAAATCGCATGACAAATTGCACCAGTGTGAATGGGGGCTTTAATTACAGCTCCAAAGTAAGGAAATATAATGGATAGAGGACAGACAGTTTAGCATAAGAAAAAAAGATAATGAAATAATATACTGTAGTCTGCCTGAACTTTACGTCTCCCTCTCCATATCACTGGTGCATGAAGTGGTCATTGGACACTATAAATGCCCCCCCCCCCCCGGGCTCTTTGCAGAAAATGCAGCGTAGCAGAGACATTACAATTAGCAAGTAACAAATGAGATCTGGTGTCAGAACAACAGCTGGCAACTATTTATACCAATAAGCCATGTGCTGTATTCCATCTGACATATCAGAAGGACAAATATATACTGTGACTGTCCTACACCAAGGACAAGGACCAGCAGACATGGAAAGCGACAGAACGCAGAGATCAATCCGCCATGAGTCTTCTGATTTTTGCTAAACTGATTCCTTCTGATTAGTTGTTACAGTTTTCAGTGGCAGCCGCATTATTAGTCTTCGACCTATAAAATTATTTTGATAGTCACTCAGAACTTCAAGTGGTTGTAAAGGTTCGTTTTTTAAAAAAATAACAAAAATGTTATACTTACCTGCTCTGTGGAAGGGTTTTGCACAGAGCAGCCCAGATCCTCCTCTTCTGGGGTGCCCCATCGCGCTCCTGGCTCCTCCTCTTTATCGGGTGCCCACGTGGAGACCCGCATTCCCCGAGGACACCCTTGCGGGCGCGCTCGCGAGGTCCCGCTGCTGCTTTCATTGGCACAGACACCAGGACTCGGCCCCGCCCCCCCCGCGTCACTGGATATGATTGACAGCAGCTGGAGCCAATGGCTCCTGCTGCTATCAATCTATCCAATGAGGATGGGGACAGCGGCTGGAGCCACTGGGCTCGTGCTCGGCGCTGGAACGATCGTATAGCTCCCAACTGTCCCTGATTTTGAGGGAATGTCCCTGATTTGGAGCAATGTCCCTCTGTCCCTCATTCCTCCTCATTTGTCCCTCATTTTGGTCTGATCTATAGAGATGTATATAAAATGTACTTTTTATCTATCAAAAAGTGTTTTCCAGTGCTAAACCTTTTATCCAATTTCTAAATTGCTGCATTTGTAAATTTCAAGAGCCAATATGAAAGGAATAGTAGTGGTAAAAAAAAGCACTTGTGGATTTAACCATTCTTGTTTTTTTGTACAATTCTCCTTTAAGGGGGCGTGGCAAGGGGTGTGTCCTATGCCGGCATACTTTTGCTGATAGGTGTCCCTCATTCCTATCTCAAAAAGTTGGGAGGTATGCGAACGGGCTCAGGTAAAAAAAGGGGGCTCTGGGGGACAGCTGCAGCACAGGAGGTTTTGAAAACCTTGAGACTTTACAACCCCATCAAAGTGTGACTATGGGCCAGTGGCTAAGTGGTTAGCACTTCTGCCTAGCAGTACTGAGGTTGTTGGTTCAAATCACAAGCACAGCACTACATGTCTCAAGTCTCCATATTCTGCCTGTGCTTGCTTGGAATTCACCCACACTCCAAAGACTATGCTAGAAGTTGATTTATCCCTGGTATATGTATGAATGTGAGTTAACCTGACCATATATTATACAATTTCCTTTAGATTTACCTTCAACTAGATGGTACAAGGGGGAGGGTGGGACTTTATATAAAGAATGTGACAGCAAGAAGGTAGTAGGGTGATCATAAAGGAATTTATTCACATAATGCTGGAGCATACAGGTTACAATCGCAAAATGCATACAAACAAACATATGATACATAGATAAATAATAAAATATAAACATACATTGTAATGTTCATACAAATGATGGATTAGTAACAAGATAAAAAGGTTAAGCAATGATAGTTCAAGGTACAACCTTAATAAAATTCCCTAGTTCACCACAATCGAAGTTGAGTAAAAATATAATTTAAACGGTAGTGCCTGCAGGACCTAGGGCCTCACTGAACCTGTGGGGGGGGGGGGGGGGTGAATATTGGTAGAGATGTGTGAGATCTATGTATGGAAAGGTTCAAACACGGCGAATGATGGCTCAACGCGTTTCGTGGCTTCCATGCCACTTGTCAGGAACAAGAACGTGTGGTATCTGAAAGGATATTGAAATAAGTAAAGCCAGAAAAGGGGCAAGGACAATTGTAATTGAGGAGCGAGGTGTGTGGACCCCCGCCGGTAATATATGAATACACACTGGGGTTCTGTGTAATGATGGTGTAGTGGTGGGACACCGCAAGCCATCCAGGGTACCCCCAACCGGGAGCCGCGGCGGGGGGCCCCGCAGAGACGGACCAGGCGCCAACCAGGGCAGGCATGGGAACCGAGGCATATCTGTGTGAAAAGTGAAGGAATGATTGTACGAGATGTGATTGTAGTGCTGGGAAGTGAAGGTAAGAAACTGGAGGCCAGGGAAAAGAGAAGGAAACAAGGACACCACGGAAGATCAGTGAGGTATTATTATTATTATTATTATATGAGATTTATATAGCGCCAACAGTTTACTCAGCGCTTTACAATGTATAAGGGGGACAACACAATTACAGTACAGTTCAATACAAAAGGTACAGGAGGGCCCTGCTCGTAGAGCTTACATTCTAAAGGGAGGGGGTGGTGGTACAAAAGGTAATAGCTGCAAAGAATGATTTGATGGGGGTGGGACATAGGAGGAAATGGGCAGACAACCGGGGGGGGTTGGCCAGTAGTGGTAAAAGATGGGGAGATTGGACAAAACAAAAACCAAGCCAAAAACGGTGTGTAAAAACAAAATGAAGAAGATGTGATAAGTGTACCTGGGGAAGATTGAGACCCCTAAGAAAGGAGAGAGGTCCCAAATGCTGTGAAATCGAGTATGTGCAGAGCCTCGAGTACCCAGGCCGCCCAGGAAGACGTCCATATATCGCCACCCTGGGACCGCCCACCAACGTCACGCCCTGCGGCAGGGGGGGAGGAGCGCCGCAAGTCGGACAGGGAGTGTCCGGCCAGACGGCACATAGAGTACTCCCCTGTTGCCCATGAGCATGGAAACAACTGCTTATGCGTGACGGCGCCGTCGAGGGGACGCGCACGCATATCGTGAATGCGTGACGTCAACGCGCAGTAGCGTTGTGTCCCCCCCCCAGAGGAAGATACCTGGGGGAGGGAGGAGACCCGTAAGGCGCGTCACAGCTCCCGGGCTGGGAGAAAAACCAGACGGCATAACAGTCCCACCAGCACAACACCGCCAACAACATAATAGCCAATTAAGTATCTACTTCAATGATAGTTAATGAATGGCAATAAGGGATAATATAGATAGAAAAGGATATTGTGAATAATAAATGTTGATCAAAGGTAAACTATCAAAAACAGGGGAGGTTTCACAATAGGTCATTGAGAGCAGTAAAGATAATCAAATTCAACTAGTAGAGCAATGGCACATGCTTCCATCCCTATGCATATGCAGAAAAGAAGAGGAGGGGTTTTTAGGGACTTTGAGGAAATCATGACCTGGTAAGGTCACACATTTCCATCCCTAGGGACTTTAAATGAAATAATGACCAACACCCTTTGAGGAGTTGTGCATGGGCGAGGAGCCAATTCAGAAATCTCTTTCTCATTCTAATGCCCTGTACACACGGTCGGATTTTCCGATGGAAAATGTGTGATTGGACCTTGTTGTTGGAAATTCCGACCGTGTGTGGGCTCATTTTCCATCGGATTTTCCGATACACAAAGTTTGAGAGCTTGCTAAAAAAATTTTCCGACAACAAAATCCGTTGTCGGAATTTCCGATCGTGTGTACACAAATCCGACACACAAAGTGCCACGCATGCTCAGAATAAATAAAGAGATGAAAGCTATTGGCTACTGCCCCGTTTATAGTCCCGACGTACGTGTTTTACGTCACCGCGTTCAGAATGATCGGATTTTCCGACAACTTTGTGTGACCGTGTGTATGCAAGACAAGTTTGAGCCAACATCCGTCGGAAAAAATCCATGGATTTTGTTGTCGGAATGTCCGATCAATGTCCGACCGTGTGTACGGGGCATTACAATATCTTACTGACCCATATGTCCCAACAGGACCCCCCCATACTTGAGGAAGTGGGAGAGAGATCTTAACATTACGTTTACAGAAGATCAAAAAGCCTGAATCCTCTTCTTTGCACATAAATCATCTTTATGTAGCAAATACCAAGAAGTTACCTACAAAATTCTGACGCGATGGTACAGGACGCCCTCGGTGCTGGCATCCATATTCCCGGAACACAACCCCCTATGTTGGAGATGTGGTACACAGAAAAGCACATTAATTCACATCTTCTGGGATTGCCCGGCCTTGACTCCTTTCTAGAGACAGGTTTTGGGAATCATTCACAAACTCACTGATGTGGCTCTTCAGAACAATCCAGCGGCAGTACTCCTGAATCTGACTCCGATGTCCAGTAAGCGTTACCGCAAATCTTTGCTGAAACACCTTTTGAACGCGGCTAGGGCGTGTGTCCCCAGCATGTGGAAGCAGCAGTCCCCTCCGACAGTGACACAATGGTTTAGCAGGGTCTGTGATATTCAGCGAATGGAACGCCTTACAGCTGCTCTCAGGGAAAAAGAGGAAAAACATGGCACCCGTTGGACACATTGGGATCTGTTTCGCTTTTCAGACGAATACAACTCTTATACATAGGTATCCAGTCCCTAGATGCATCGGGGCCGTGGGTCGTCAGCCTCGCCAGAACCCTATACCCACCCCCCCTTCCTTCTTACTTTCTCATTTCTGTTCCTCCTTATTTCTATTCCTTTCTTCCTCCTTGGCACCACTAGTGTCCTTTACCTTTTTCCCCCATTAATAAGAGGGGGGGGGGGGGAGAAAAAAAAAAAAACCCTCGGATTGCAGTGTTCCCTATTTTGGTACCACTCCTATGTTCGTAGGATTGAGAACTATAATTTTTATATAATGCAATACATAGAATTAATTCACCATAAGATAGCAGAGCGCTATTTGGCCAATAGGGATAGACTGGTATTACCCCTCGGGAAGTCAATTAGTTAGTTACATTGCATTGTTGGTGCACCCTCGTTTGAATTATGTTTAGTTTATGTTTTTTATTTAACTTCGGATAGAGGGCACTCTCTTCTGTGCTGATGGATAAATCAAGCCGGAATCGTTAGCCTATGACTTCCTGCCCCAATAGTACATTTCAGTGGGACCATGCCTGCTGTTCAGCCAATATAAACTTGAATTTCTTTTATTTTTGTGTGAAAAACTACTAACAGAAACAGATAACTCTCATGTTGTATTGTTGGTTTAATTGTATAATCTGCACTACTTAAATAAAGATTAAAAAAAATATAAATGAAATAATCACCTGGTAAGGTCATGTATTTCCATCCCAATCTAAGTCATGAAAAGGGTTTTTTTTTTTTTGGCTAAAGGGGGAGGGTGGGACTTTATATGAAGCAGAAAGAAGGTAGTAGGATGATCGTAAAGGAATTTATTCACATAATGCTGGAGCGTACACGTTACAATCACAAAATGCATACAAACATATGATACATAGATAAATGATAAAATATAAACATATATTGTAATGTTCATACAAATGATGGATTAGTAACAAGATAAAAAGGTTAAGCAATGATAGCTCAAGGTACAACCTTAATAAAATTCCCTAGTTCACCACAATCGAAGTTGAGTAAAAATATAATTTAAACGGTAGTGCCTGCAGGATCTAGGGCCTCACTGAACCTGTGGGGGGGTGAATATTGGTAGAGATGTGTGAGATCTATGTATGGAAAGGTTCAAACACGGCGAATGATGGCTCAACGCGTTTCGAGGCTTTCATGCCACTCGTCAGGAGCAAGAACGTGTGGTATCTGAAAGGTTGTTGAAATAAGTAAAGGCAGAAAAGGGGCAAGGACAATTGTAATTGAGGAGCGAGGTGTGTGGACCCCCGCCGGTAATATATGAATACTTACTGGGGTTCTGTGTAATGATGGTGTAGTGGCGGGACACCGCAAGCCATCCAGGGTACCCCCAAACGGGAGCCGCGGCGGGGGGGCCCCGCAGAGACGGAACAGGCGCCAACCAGGGCAGGCATGGGAACCGAGGCATATCTGTGGGAAAAGTGAAGGAATGATTGTACGAGATGTGATTGGAGTGCTGGGAAGTGAAGGTAAGAAACTGGAGGCCAGGGAAAAGAGAAGGAAACAAGGACCCCACGGAAGATCAGTGAGGTAGGGAAAGGACAGTGAGGGACATAGGAGGAAATAGGCAGACAACCGGGGGGTTGGCCAGTAGTGGTAAAAGATGGGGAGATTGGACAAAACAAAAACCAAGCCAAAAACGGTGTGTAAAAACAAAATGAAGAAGATGTGATAAGTGTACCTGGGGAAGATTAAGACCCCTAAGAAAGGAGAGGGGTCCCAAATTCTGTGAAATCGAGTATGTGCAGAGCCTCGAGTGCTCAGGCCGCCCAGGAAGACGTCCATAGATTGCCACCCCGGGACCGCCCACCAACGTCACGCCGTGCGGCGGGGGGGAGGAGCGCCGCAAGTCGGACAGGGAATGTCCGGCCAGACGGCACATAGAGTACTCCCCTGTTGCCCACGAGCATGGAAACAACTGCTTAGGCGTGACGGCGCCGCCGAGGGAACGCCGCGCGCATAGCGTGAATGCGTGACGTCGACGCGCAGTATCGGTGTGTCCACCCCCCCCAGAGGAAGATACCTGGGGGAGGGAGGAGACCCGTAAGGCGCGTCACAGCTCCCGGACTGGGAGAAAAACCAGACGGCATAACAGTCCCACCAGCACAACACGGCCAACAACATAATAGCCAATTAAGTATCTACTTCAATGATAGTTAATGAATGGCAATACGGGATAATATAGATAGAAAAGGATATTGTGAATAATAAATGTTGATCAAAGGTAAACTATTAAAAACAGGGGAGGTTTCACAATAGGTCATTGAGAGCAGTAAAGATAATCAAATTCAACTAGTAGAGCAATGGCACATGCTTCCATCCCTATGCATATGCAGAAAAGAAGAGGAGGGGTTTTTAGGGACTTTGAGGAAATCATGACCTGGTAAGGTCACACATTTCCATCCCTAGGGACTTTAAATGAAATAATGACCTGGTAAGGTCACGTATTTCCATCCCAATCTAAGTCATGAAAAGGGTTTTTTTTTTTTTGGTTAAAGGGGGAGGGTGGGACCTTATATGAAGCATGTGACAGCAAGAAGGTAGTAGGGTGATCGTAAAGGAGTCAGAATGCATTAAGGTGAAAAAATACCTGGCACCCCCCAGCCCCCCCCCCCCCTGTTCTACTTACCTGAGCCCTGAAACTTGACCCACAGGGGACACGCTGTCTCTCTGCCCGGGGTTCTCGGCTCTTGACTGGATAGATTCATAGCAGCGCAGGGGGACCCCAGAAGACGAGGTTCGGGGCCACTCTGTGCAAAAGGAGCTGCACAGTGGAGGTAAGTATATGTTTGTTATTTAAAAAAAAAAAAACGAACCCTTATTACAATCACTTTAAAGCGGAGTTCCAATAAAAATAAATTAATTAATTAAAAGTGAGCAGCTACAAATACTGCGGCTGCTGACTTTTAATAATCGGACACTTACCTGTCCTGGAGTCCAGCGATGCGGGGGAACAAAGCCCCACTTGTCTCCCCCTCCTCTCTGAGGCTCCGGCATTGTCACTGTGGGCGCCCGGCTGTGGCTTCACAGCTGGGCACGCACTGCGCATGTGCGAGCCGCGCTGCGTGCTGTGACTTGGCGGACAATTATCTGGGACCTGTGACGTGTCCCCAGATGATTCCCTTCCGGTGCCGCGGTGCGCCGGGAGGAAGTGGGAGCTGGGATCCTCTAAAAAGAGGGTATCCACACTCCCCCCCCCCAAAAAAAATTACATGCCAAACGTGGCATGTCAGGGGGTCACCTTCCCTTAAAGCGGAAGCTCCATTTTTGGGCGGAACTCCGCTTTAACTGTGTGAGAAAAAACATGGGATTATGGGTAAATCTTATACACATGAACACATGTTATTTCCTTGTAGTTAAAGCGGAGCGCCACCGAAATTTTTTTTTTTAAAAGTCAGCAGCTACAAATACTGCAGCTGCTGACTTTTAAAACATGGACACTTACCTGTCCAGGGCGCCCGCGATGTCGGCACCCGAGGCCGAAGCGTCTCTCCGTCCTCGGGTGCTGCCGCCTCCATCTTCGGTAAGGGAATCAGGAAGTGAAGCCGTGCGGCTTCACTTCCCGGTTCCCTACTGCGCATGCGCGAGTCGCGCAGCGCAATACGGATGGTCCCTGCTGCCTCTGGGACCCGTGTGTTTCCCAGCAGGCAGCGGGGAGGGAGCAGGAAGTGGCGTAAATACCCGCAGATTCTGCGGGTATCTATGCCGGAAGTGGGTACAGATACCTGTAATATACAGGTATCTGTACCCCCCTCCCCCCTGAAAGGTGCCAACTGTGTCACCGGAGGGGGGAAAGAATCTAATGAGTGGAAGTTCCACTTTTGGGTGGAACTCCACTTTAAGAGGGCTGGAAGGGAGCATTTGTCTTTTAGATACACGCCCCCTTCTATGACACAGCAGTGAGAGGACAGCCTCCACTGCAGCATTTTTTTTTTTGCCCTCAACCTTTCTTGTTTACATAAGAGCTCCTGTGTGTAATGTAACCCCTGACACTTGCTGGTTTATGTCAGGTTGCCTGATTATACATCTGCTACCAGCTGGACATGGAGGAGACCAGCCTGGTGGCGCAGTTGGTGAAACCCGAGAGCTCTGCACACCCTGGGGTCACCAGGACTGGGGAGAGCATACAGATAGATGTACATATCCTTGGCTGGGTGTCCAGTGGGACTTAAAGAGCAGCTGGAACTGCCAGATTCCTATAGAAGAGGCTCTGCAAGAATGAATTCTAGAAACCGCACCAAAAGAAAAAAATAAACTTTAGTGATGTTGCCATAGCAACCAATTATGTACCTCTTCACATGATAAGTATGCAGGCAACCATCGCTGAGCACCTTCTGAAAAATCCGTGACCTTGAGCTGGTGAGGTTTGTTTGTAGTCTAACGGCTCAGAAAATCGGATGAACGTTTTTTTGTGTACACAACTTTCGAACAGCCGGTTCTGACCTTCCGAATCAAAATTTCCGAAGGGACAAACTCCCAAAAAATATTTTTGTACAGGAACAGAACAAAAACTATTTTAGAAGAAGGAAAAAAAAAAGACCACTAGGTCGGACTTTAAAGTCAGATTGGACCACAATATTTATAACTAAAATATCCAAATTTTAGTTATAGACAAGAAGATATAAAATCATATATATATATATATATATATATATATATATGTGTGTGTATATATATAGAGAGAGAGAGAGAGAGAGAGAGAGAGAAAGAGAGAGAGAATATGGGTAACAAGGGCCCAATACTTTGGATATGTTGTTGTTATATGATATCAGGTAAGTGAGCCCCTGTGCTTCAACGCGTTTCGTTGATCTGCTTCCTCAGGACACACAAAGTGGAATTAGGGTGAAACAGATCTCACTGTACAAACAGAAACATTTCTTTTACATACATGAAAGTCATGTTCATATTCATTCATTGCATATATTTTGACATACAACCACCAATATGCATTGTAAATGCATCAAGTGCAGTATACATCATGACCAAACACATTTATATTCACCTTGTCTGGATATGAATACACATGCCTTAGAATCTCCCTGGGCTGGCACTGGAGCATTGTTTCAAGTCACATGTATGGATGTGGCAAGGGAGTGATTCTTGTAGTTGAACCAATGATTTTCCTTTAACCAGTTCAGGTCCACCCTATAGCAGTTGCCCCAAGTGTCACAATTACTCATAGCAACCTAGTGTAGCTATTGCCCATAGCAACCAATCAAGTGTCATTATTACTCATAGCAACCTAGTGTAGCTACTGCCCATAGCAACCAATCAAGTGTCACTATTAGACCCCTTTCACACTGGGGCGGGGGCAGCGTCGGCGGTAAAGATAAAAATAGCGGCGCTTTACCGTCGTATTTGCGGGGGCTATTCAGCCGCTAGCAGGGTGCTTTTAACCCCCGCTAGCGGGCGAAAAAGGTTTAAAACCACCTGCAAAGCGCTGCTGCAGCAGCGCTTTGCCGGCGGTATAGCCGTGCTGCCCCAGTGATTTCAATGGTCAGGAGCCGTGGATGAGCAGGATACACACCGCTCCTTCACTGCTCCAAAGATGCTGCTAGCAGGACTTTTTTTACCGTCCTGCCAGCGCACCTCGGGCTTTCACACTGAAGAGACAGGAGCGGCTCTTTCAGGGCGCTTTGCAGGCGCTATTTTTAGCGCTGTAGCGCCTGCAAAGCACCCCAGTGTGAAAGGGGTCTTACTCATAGCAACCTAGTGTAGCTATTGCCCATAGCAACCAATCAAGTGTCATTATTACTCATAGCAACCTAGTGTAGCTATTGCCCATAGCAACCAACCAAGTGTCACTATTACTCATAGCAACCTAGTGTAACTATCGCCTATAGCAACCAACCAAGTGTAAATATCACAAACAGCAACCAACCAAGTGTTCCTGTTGCCCATAACAACCATCCTTCGAATGTACAAGCGATTGTACTGCCTGTAGGCTTTGGTTCTGTTTTCTGACTGTCTTCCTGGCGGACAGATCCAGTTCTGACATTAGTAGCGAGCAAGTGAAATGATCCCCCTGAAATGAGTCTTTGACCACTTGTTCACAGCACCGGCTGGGACATGAATCTTCCATCTTCTCGCAGGCCAGGCCAGTCTCCGCACCGCACACTCACACCACCGTCATTGGAAGGCCTGTGAGCTCCATAACATGACAGTGAGGAAGAGCAGAGTCCTCACAATGTAAATCTCCCTCAGCCTGTGCTCCCTACATGGCCAGCCGGGGGGGGGGACATTTTCCCACCAGGAATATAAAACATTCGGCAGGATGAGCTCATGCCCATTCCTAACATAAGGAGGAAGCTGCCATCACCATAATAGGAGAACAGTAGCGGACATGTCTTTAGTGATAGTGCTGCCATCACCCCCCTCTGTCTCATCTAGCACGTTAAAGTAGATGAAAACCCAATCAGTGAAAATTTAGTCCAATCCCTGCATTCCATTTTTTTGAATCGCCAGCTTTCATTAAAAAAAAATACACGGTGATCCTGCCATAACTATCCTTCCTGGTATAGGGTGACAACTCTCTTTCTATTGTATGTCGGTATTGTCACCCTGTCACATGTCCTTCTGGTGGAGGCGTTGATGTACATTGCGCAGGCATGGTCCACCGTTGTCACCATGAAGAAGCCGGCCCAGGGCCATGATGTGCAGATGATGACTGTAGACAATAAGTGGCTGGCAGGGGCTGGAGGGGGGCTTCTAAAGTGATAGGGGACCCCATCTTAGACTGGGGCACCTCGAAATCTTGCATATTCTCAAAGGGTGCTGTGAATTAAAAAAGATTGAGAAACACTGTTATAAGGCACTGCTAGGTTTTATCTGCACAGAAATACCGGTATCAAGAAGAATCCTGACACCTTATGTACCTACACTATATTGTCAAAAGTATTGGGACACCTGACTTTACACGCTCATGAACTTTAATGACATCCCAGTCTTAGTCCGTAGGGTTCAATATTGAGTTGGCCCACCCTTTGCAACTATAACAGCTTCAGCTCTTCTGGGAAGGTTGTCCACAAGGTTTAGGAGTGTGTCTATGGGAATGTTTGACTATTCTTCCAGAAGCGCATTTGTGAGGTCAGGCACTGATGTTGGGCGAGAAGGCCTGGCTCGCAGTCTCTGCTCTAATTCACCCCAAAGGTGTTCTATCGGGTTGAGGTCAGGACTCTCCACCCCAAACTCGCTCATCCATGTCTATACAGACCTTGCTTTGTGCACTGGTGCGCAGTCATGTTGGAACAGGAAGGGGCTATCTCTAAACTGTTCTCACAACGTTGGGCGCATGAAATTGTCCGAAATGTCTTGGTATGCTGACGCCTTAAGAGTTCCCTTCACTGGAACTAAGGGGCCAAGCCCAACCCCTGAAAAACAACCCCACACCATAATCCCCCCTCCACCAAATGATTTGGATCAGTGCACAAAGCAAGGTCCAAAAAAGACATGGATGAGCGAGTTTGGGGTGGAGGAACTTTACTGGCCTGCACAGAGTCCTGACCTCAACCAATAATGCAGCCACCAAATCTAGGGATTGGTATACTGCAATACATTACATTTTTTTTTGTTGTTTAGGTTTTGATCCACTTGAAAGAAAAAACTAAAGATAAAAGTTAAAAAAATAGCAAACATGCAGGGTCTTTATTGCAGAAAAGACATGCTATTACCTTTCTGCAATAAAGTACACTTATCTGCCTATTTGCAATCACTCTGCAGAATGTACACTGACCATTAAAGCGGTTGTAAACCTCAGACATGAAATATGAACAAAGCATATCCCTCTATAGTGTGTACTTGTTTCAATCCAGAGCACTAAGTGTCATTTCTGTCTGCTGCTCCATTCTCTGCTATCAGCATGAATCACTTGCGACAAGTTTTCCTGACACCAAGAGAGAAATGGTGACAAGGGAGGGATCCCCAGCACACAGACTGTGATTGACAGCCTCAGTTCTGTTCCTGTGTGCTGTGTGGAGAGGGGTGTGTCCCTTCCCTCCAATCAGCTCTCAGAGGTCCCCTCACTGAGGCTCTGCGGTGTGTAATTTCAGTTCTCCGCCACTTTTTTCTGACAGCTCAGACAAGTTTTATAAATTCTAGACCTTGAACGGCTGTAGGAACAGAAGACTGCAGATAAACAGGTACAACTGTTGTAGAAGGATTTGTATCATCCAGGTGTATTATTTGAGCCAGTCACTTCACTGAGTACATGTAAGGGTTTACAACTACTTTTCAGAACATGAGGGGCTGTATACCTTTGGGAATTTCCAGAGCACTAGGTTATGAAGGTGATATGAGTGGTGGCCATAGCTCCCAAGTGTCCCTGATTTCGAGGGACTGTCCCTGATTTGGAGCAATGTCCCTCTGTCCCTCTTTCCTCCTCATTTGTCTCTCATTTTGGTCTGATCTATATAGTTGTATATAAAATGCACTTTTTATCTTTCAAAAAGAGTTTCCCAGTGCTAAACCTTTCATCTGATTTCTAAATTGCTGCATTTGTACATTTTAAAAGCCAATATAAAGGAATAGTACTGGTAAAAAAAAGCCCTTGTGGATTTAATAAATTTTTTTGGGTTAATTCTCCTTTAAGGGGGTGTGGCAGGAGGCGTGTCCTATGCCTACATACCTTTGCTAGTAGGTGTCCCTCATTCCCATCTCAAATTGTTGGGAGGTATGGTGGTGGCACCCTTCAGAATTCAGTAGATATACTTAGCAGGTCAACCTTGGTTGAGAGGGGGTCCTAGACCGAGTCCGAGTCAGATGACTACTCTTCCAAGCTGCCACATTGAGCATGTGCATTGAATGTCATGTGGTATATGCGTATGTTTACACCAACACTTACCAACCCTGTCCTTCTCCCAGGTTGCAAGAAGAGATTCAGCTTAAAGAAGATGCAGAGAATAACCTGTCAGCCTTCAGAGCGGTAAGTTATCCTTCCACATCTAGCATGTCATTCAAAAGAGAGGCCCGGAGCCAGCCCAAAAGACATAGCGGAGGGCCGGGCATGACAGGGGTTATACGGGCGTAGGAACGAGGAGGAGAAAGAGGAGAGCGGTGGGGGGACGGAGATGGGGCGGAGCCTTGGGAGGGGAAGTGATGTGGCACGAGGAGAGAGGCGGCCTCAGTCGAACAGAGCGAGCGGAGCAGCTTCCCACTCCCGCCCTACATGTTGTGGTCATTTTTCCTGTTGGGGTTGGGGGGACTGGAGTGTCCCCGAGGAAAAGTGGTGCACTTGGCGGGGTGCAAGGTCCTTTCAGGTCACGTGGGGTCTTAAAAGGTATGGTGTAGGGCCCCGTCTGAGGTACGGCTCCCAGTTGGTACGAGTACCAGCTAGTTGTCTCTGAGTCTGTGGTTCGCGACTGGGGGCCTTAGAAGGGACTAGCAGGTACGGTTCTGGCTTATGCCATTGGGACCTTGGGCTCCATTATTGTCAATAAAGCTGATGTTATGTTTAAAAAGGTTATTTATATGTTAATAATTGGATATTTATATATATTTGGTTAATAAAACGGCTGCTACAGCCAATTTACCCCAGTTATGTGTGGCGTGGTCATTAGCGGTAAAGGGGGGGGTGGGTTATTGGCATAGCAGGTAACAAGCCATGGTTAATAGTCATGTTCACACATGGTAAGAAAATTGTGCTTTGCAGCTCCACAAAGCTCTTGTAACTATAGGCTAATATAAGTATTATACCTGCCTGATGTATATTGTTTATTTTACCTGTCCACAATCCCTTGCAAAGCAGAAATCAGACGGAGAATTGAAGGGCCTGCACACGGTACCAGTCAGGCTCTATTGCTTTGCACGATGTTTTCAGGCACTGGGGGGGCTGGGGGTAGGGGGGAGGTATTTAGCCTGCTTACTGGAAGAGTGGAGTACAGAGAGGACCTCAACAGTGTGGTAATGCATGCTCATAGTTCAGGTGGTGAAGCTGCAGATCTACTACAGCAAATAGTGGTGTCTTCCTGATGACTCCAGAGCGGTGATGGCAAACCTTTTTGAGCCCGAGTATCCAAACTGTAACAGGTGTACCGACCGGCGTGTCATAGATCACGTGACTGCATCCAGAGGACAGGTGTGTGTAGAACAGTCAGCACTCCTCCTAATATATGGGGAGCGCGGGGGGGGGGGGGGGGGGAATAAATGCCACTAAAGATCACTTCTACAATGGAAGAAAGCAACCTGATCTCCAGGAATCATTACAACCAGACATCCCATAATATACACTGATTGGAATCCCAAAGTCTATACAATCATCCGAAAAACTAGGAAGCCTAGAGGACAGAACTCAGCTCACCCCACCATATTTCCGATCCCCGGGAGGAGATCACACCTGGTCCGCTACAGTAATGGCCCCTGTAGAAGTCTCCTTCCTCCCCAGTAGGTGCAGTGCCCCCTCCCCTCTCAACTGTGCTCCCCACCCCAAACATAGACTCTGGAATGCGGTGCGGCCTCGAGCGTGGCGCCAGGCACGATGATGTCACTGGACGAGCCGCGACTCGTTTCTGAGCATGCGCACTGGCCGGTCAGTGTCCGCTCCTTTCGGAGTTTCGGCTGCCGGAGCTACTTAGCAGTGGCATGCGTACCATAGGTTCGCCATCACTGCTCTAGAGTGTGGCAAGGGAATGTAAATAAAAAGTGTGTCCAGTAGAAAGTATTCTGGCATGTAAAAACAACTACAAGTTTAGCTGTGTGTTTTGTAAACAGTGTTTAACTGTTTAATTGGAGTTCCATGTGTTGCCATCTAAAGACTTGCCAATTTCCTGACTTTTTCAGGATGTAGATGCCGCTACCCTGGCCCGTATTGATCTGGAGAGACGCATCGAGTCTCTGCAGGAGGAGATTGCATTCCTAAAGAAGATTCACGAAGAGGTAAGACTTTGCATAGAATGGAATGGTTGGAACTTCTTCATATGCCCCTTCGAGGGACACGGATAGTGGATTATGGGGGTACAAGCAGTATTCCCATTCTGGGCCCAAGCTCTGATGGATCGGTTGGGGGTCTGGGCCCGGCAGGGACTGTCTGTGGGTGTCCTCCCTGCTACTAATTTTTGCGTAGCACCAGTACAGTCAGCCATAAAGGCTCCGCTTGACTTGTTAGCACTCTGTGGGGCTCGGAAGCACAGGAAACCAAACTGGGACAATGGCATGGGTAATGATGACAGCTTGACATCACCCATGCCCACAAAATTGTCTCTAATCTATTCTTCTCTGCCTCTGAGTCCTGAACATTGACAGTCACACAGGTTGGTGGGGGGTTGGTGGTTAGGGGGCCCAGTCAGCTAGGCTATATGAGACCCCTATGATTTTCAGTGGTGGCCCTGGTCCCCATGGAGGAGATTCCTGTTCTGGCTGACACCTGTTATCAGGGTAGAAAATGAGGGGAACGCAGATAGCAATAAAATCCAGACAACCTGCTTTAGTCCACTAGAAAACATTTTTAATGCAGAGTTCCTCCTGGAGGGATTCCCCCTCTCTTCCTCTCACATCAAACAGATGGGAGAGAGGACAGATCCCCCAAACCGGGATACAGAAAGCTATAAAAAGTTGACCTCTACCACTAACCTTTCCCGTCTCAATCTAAAACTAAAAAACTTGGCTGGAGTTGGAATGCGCCAACAAGACTTGAGGCTTGTTTTGCCAATTCAAACCATGGACCTTGCATAGAACTTTTCAGGTTCTCAGATAACATCTCTTGTGTCTTCGCAGGAAATTCGCGATCTTCAGGCACAACTTCAAGAGCAGCACGTGCAGGTAGAGATGGATATTGCCAAACCAGACTTAACTGCAGCTCTCAGAGATATCCGCGCACAGTACGAGAACATTGCCGCCAAGAACGTCTCCGAGGCTGAAGAATGGTACAAATCCAAGGTATGAAAATGTAGAGGTTGTGGTACCCCTGAAGGGGCCGCTGATGGATGGTGATGAAACTTGATAAAAGCATACTCACTGTACCTCTCCTGATAACAGCAACACAGGTGATGATGATGATGACCAGGATTCTTTTGGAGACAGTCTAGGAGATGTCTTTTTTAGGTTTTAATGCTGATAAAACGTGTAACTGAGGAGGGGTGTAGGGCATGGGATACTCCGATAAGTGTTCTAACGTTCCAAAGAGGACATTAACTTCACTGTCCTATAGATAGCGCTTCCTGATCCCTGAGGCTAGAAGGAATGGCCAAATCAGGGACACTGTAAAGTCTTACCCTGTAAAGCTACACTGGCCCTTATACACTTAAAGCACCAACATCATCTGGATCAGCAAATAGTATTTTACTCACAAGGTCATCGAATAGATGCCCAGCCTTAGCTTCCTGATGTCTTCTAGTAAAGTGATATGCCCCGTACACACGATAGGATTTTCCGATGGAAAATGTGTGATAGGACCTTGTTGTCGGAAATTCCGACCGTGTGTAGGCTCCATCACACATTTTCCATCGGATTTTCCGACACACAAAGTTTGAGAGCCTACTATAAAATTTTCCGACAACAAAATCCGTTGTTGGAAATTCTGATCGTGTGTACACAAATTCAACGCACAAAGTGCCACGCATGCTCAGAATAAATTAAGAAACGAAAGCTACTGCCCCGTTTATAGTCCCGACGTACGTGTTTTACGTCACCACGTTCAGAATGATCGGATTTTCCGACAACTTTGTGTGACCGTGTGTATGCAAGACAAGTTCGAGCCAACATCTGTCGGAAAAAATCCATGGATTTTGTTGTCGAAATGTCCAATCAATGTCCGACCCTGTGTACAGGGCATTAGTAGACTAGATCAGGGTTTCTCAACGAGGGTGCTCCAGAGGTTGCTAGGGGTTCATTGAACAATGAGCAATTTCTGCCTCTCAGATAAGTTTCTACTGAAATCATTGATCTTTTTAGCTATCTGTAAGGGGGCAATTCTTCTCACTGACCATCACACTAATGTTTAATGAGTTGTAGATATAGTAATTTAGTAGATGTAGATCGGCAGCAAGACCTTCAGAGATGGCAGCTTTCCTAGCTGGTGAATCTCTTAGGCCAGAAATGTAGGGCTGTATACCAGCATATGCTAGGCCCCAAAGAGGCTTCTGGGTCTAGCAGCATAAGCAGTTCCGCAGCAGCTTCTCAGGCCTAAGCCTGAGGCAAAAGAGCCAGCACATAGACTCTCCAAATATTAATAGTCTACCCCATCATGCCCCAGTGGCTTGAATCTTCTACTGGAATGGCTGGGGGGGAAAATGAATATTTATAACTCAGCTTGGCAGGGAAACCTACTGTATATACCAGGGTTGCACCGATACCCTTTTTTTTAATCGGCAAGTACAAATACTGATACTTTCGGTCAAGTACTCGTCAGTACTTTGCAGTGTAATTTGCGCCCATACAAAATGAATGGGATCAAATTGCACTGCAAAGAATCGCAACCCAAATCTAAAAAAAAAATCTTCAAAAAGTGTATGGTGTCTCTTTAACAAAAATCACATCTGAATTAGTGTGACTCGGTGTTGTTCTACCACCCAATCTGTATTGTTCTTTCACCCAATCTGTATTGTTCTTTCACCCAATCTGTATTGTTCTTTCACCCAATCTCACAGCAGTTTCTAATTACAGGTAACGGACCTCAACCAAGCTGCACAGAAAAATACTGATGCTTTGCGCCAGTCCAAGCAAGAACTCATGGAATATCGCCACCAGATTCAGTCCTACACCTGTGAGATTGACTCCCTTAAAGGCACAGTAAGTTCTATACCCAAAGTTGGCCATTACCGATACTGAGCTTACAGTATGTGGCTTCCTCTCAGGCTAAAACAGGGTCTTTTTATTCTCAGAATGATTCCCTGTTGCGCCAGATGCGGGACATGGAGGAGAGGTTCTCAGGAGAGGCAGCTGGCTACCAGGATTCCATCTCAAGGCTAGAGGACGAAATCCGCAATCTCAAGGATGAGATGGCAAGGCACCTCCGGGAATACCAGGATCTGCTGAATGTTAAGATGGCACTGGACATTGAGATTGCCACATACCGTAAACTGTTGGAAGGAGAGGAGAGCAGGTAAGATGCGCAAAACATGACTTAGTACTTGCTGGAGAAACCCATGTTGGCAAGCACAGTGGTAAGACGTTTCTTGTAGTTGGCTACCAGGTTTGAACACATCTCAGGAGGGATTTTGTCCCACTCTTCTTTACAAATCTTCTCTAAATCCTTAAGGTTTCTTGGCTGTCGTTTGGCAACTCGAAGTTTTAACACCCTCCATAAATTTTCTACAGGATTAAGGTCTGAAGACTGGCTAGGCCACTCCATGACCTTAATGTGCTTCTTTTTGAGCCACTCCTTTGTTGCCTTGGCGGTATGTTTTGGGTCATTGTCATACTGAAACACCCATCCACCACCCATCTTTAGTGTTCTGGCCGAGGGAAGAAGGTTCTCATCCAAGATTTTAGAATACATGGCCCCGTCCATTGGCCCCTCAATGCAGCAAAGTCGGCCTGTACCTTTAGTAGAGAAACAGCCCCAAAGCATAATGTGTCCACCTTCATGCTTGACTGTAGGGATGGTGTTCTTAGGGTCATTGTCAGCATTTTTCTTCCTCCAAACACGGCACGTCGAGTTAATGCCAAAGAGCTCAATTTTGGTCTCATCTGACCACAACACTTTCTCCCAATCCCTCTCTGAATCATTTAGATGTTCATTGGCAAACTTCAGACAGGCCTGTACATGTGCCTTCTTAAGGAGGAGGACCTTGCGGGCGCTGCAGGATTTCAGTCCATGGCGGTGTATTGTGTTACCAATGAGTTGTTTGGTGACTGTGGTCCCAACTGCCTTGAGATCATTCACAAGCTCCTCCCGTGTAGTTCTGGGCTGATCCCTCACTTTTCTCATGATCCTCCTTACCCCATGAGGCGAAATCTTGCATGGAGCTTCAGATCGAGGACGATTGATGGTTATTTTGCATTTCTTCCATTTGTGAATAATCGCTCTGAATTTCTGAATAACAAAAAAATTGTCTGAATTTTGATTCGAAATGAAACAAACCGCACATGTCTAGAAATAAGCATACTTACGTTGATCCAAACTGTACCAATATAACTTTGGCATAAAATTCATAACTAAACGTCAGCTTAAAAAAGATAATGTTTTTCCAATAGTTTGTGACTACTGTATAAAGTAATTTAAGCCTCTGCCAATTCTGTGTTTTAGGATCAGTCTTCCTATCCAGTCATATTCTGCATTGAGCTTCAGAGGTAAGTGTAACAAGATAAAATTATTATTAGTGTAAATGTCATGAATAATAAAAAAAAAAACACAGACTAAAGCCAAAGCCAAAAATGTAATATATTGCAGCTTACCGATCATTAGATGTGGTGGCTGCATTCGTTTTCTTTGCTTAGGCTTTTTCCTTCTGTTTTCACCTGGTGATCCAGGCAGTAACACACCTCCTATGTATCTCCTTTCTGGCTACATATCAGGAAAGATTGCAAAATAGCAACACCATTTCCTTTGCGAAAGTTGTATAAAACTGGGTGGCCAACAAGAGTTGTAAACCTTCCTTTTGACCTTTGTGTTTCTTATCCACCACTAAAGATGCTAACACCATATTTCATGTGCGTTCCTCCAGAGACCAGCCCAGAGCAGAGATCATCATCTGAAGTTCACACCAAAAAAACTGTCATGATCAAAACTATTGAGACCCGGGACGGAGAGGTGAGACAAACCCAAATGAAATGATCAGAATTCTCCCAACTCTAAACTGTGCTTGTTATATATGGCAAACATAGAGAATTTATTGTATAGAATCAGCTTCATCCATTTGTACGGTCCCGATCTGGAAGACCCTTTGGGGTTGATTTACTGAAGGCAAGTAGACTGTGCACTTTGCAAGGGCAGTTGTTCCAGAGCTTAGTAAATGAGAAAAAGCTCTGCTGACTTCCATCATCCAATCATGTGCAAGCAAAAATACTGCTTTTTTAGTTTCCTTGCATGCGATTGGGTATTCTTTGTAAAGTGAAGCTTTACCTCATTTACTAAGCTCTGGAGTCTGTTTGTCTTTAGTAAATCAACCCCCACAGTGAATTGGTCTACTGTACAGCAGTATTTCATTACTCTTAAAACTGCTTTATATATTTTAGTTTTTGGCAGATGCTGGAGAGTTAAAGGAAAACTTCACTTTTACACTGTCGTAACGTTATCCTTTAAAGCACTCCACCAACCCCCTTAATGTAGCTGAGATATCTCAATACTTATATTCAGCCCTGCTGAAAAGTCCTGAACCTATTGAGCATGTGCACCACTTGTCATATCCTTCTTAAAGCGGAGTTCCACACAAAAATGGAACTTCCGCTTTTCGGAACCCTCCCCCCCCCCTCCGGTGTCACATTTGGCACCTTTCAGAGGGGAGGGGGGTGCAGATACCTGTCTAAGACAGGTATTTGCACCCACTTCCGGCATAGACTCCCATGGGAGTCTACGCCTCTTCCCATCCCCACCGCGCTGTCTGCTGGGAACACACAGCTCCCAGGAGAGAGCGGGGACCACTTGGGACACGCAGCGCGACTCGCGCATGCGCAGTAGGGAACCGGGAAGTGAAGCCGCAACGCTTCACTTCCTGATTCCCTCACCTAGGATGGCGGCGGCAGCTGCCGAGAACCAAGCGGGTTCTCGGCGTTGCCTGCTGACATCGCTGGACCCTGGGACAGGTAAGTGGCCATGTATTAAAAGTCAGCAGCTGCAGTATTTGTAGCTGCTGGCTTTTAATATTTTTTTTTTTTTTTTTGGCGGTGTGGGTGGACCCCCGCTTTAAGGATGGGGCTATACCAGCTATTCTCAACCAGGGTTCCTCCAGAGGTTGTTAGGGGTTCCTTGAGCAATGGGCGCTTTCTGCTTCTCAGATGAGTACCACTGACACCAATGATCTTGTAGAGCTTTGAAAGGGTGGGACTCTTTCTATTGACCGCAAATGTAAGGAACATTCTTCCTAGTGATCATCAAGATAATATACCATGACCTATAGATATAGTAATTATTATTAGCAGCGGTTCCCTGAGCTTGGAAGGTTTTTTCAGGGGTTCCTGCAGGTTGAAAAGGTTGAGAATGATGCTCTATACCAGTGGTCTCCAAATTGCAGCCCGAGGGTCAGATGCGGCCCTTTGCTTGCTTTTTTTTGGCTCTTGGGGCACTATTTCATCCACTAATACCAACAACGGGGCATAATTCTCCCACTGAATCTAATAAAGGGGCACATTTCCTTGAAATGACAATAATGTTAGGGCACAATTCCTCCCAATGACACCAACAATGGGACACAATTTATCCCAATCACATCAACAATGGCGCTCAATGACACAAATGATGGGGCACAATTCCTCCCACTGACACCAAAGATGGGGCATTGTTTTTTATATTTTATATTTTTATGTTTTATATATGTATACGTTGAGGCTTGCAAGTGGTGTACTGGGGTATGTGTTAATTCGTAAATATTCGAATTAATGAAAATCAGTTTAATGGACTTTTCCAAATATTCGTAAATTTTAATATTTGTAAATTCGAAAAAAATTTGTAAATTCGAAAAAATTCGTAAATTCATAATTTAGAAATTTCGAAGATTCATAAATTCAAAAATTTGAAAATCTGAAACAATAACTAACTAATAATGACCATTAAATTATAGGCATTGGAATTTCCTTTCAAGTTTGGCGGTTAGTGAACGCAAGGAATAGGAATCTATCCAAACTTACGAATTATCCGAAATAACGAATGCCGTATCTAAACGAATGGAGCGTAATGAATTAAAAATAATAAATAACAATAATAATAATAATAAAAACTTTTATTATTATTATTTATTATTAATTAACTCAGTTGCATTTGTTTAGATGCTGCATTCGTTATTTAGGATAAATTTGCATTTGTTACATTCACTGACAGCCAAATTTGATAAGGAAAGTCCAATACCTATAATTTAATAGTTATTATTAGTTAGCTATTATTTCAGATTTTTGAATTTTCGGGTTTTCGGATTTTAGAATTTCGAATTTCCGAATTTCTGAATTCTCGAATTTACAAATTTTTTCGACTTTACAATTTTTTTCAAATTTATGCATTGCGATCATAACGAATGACCAGAGAAAAACTAAAAAGAAAAAAAACAGATGAAACGAAAACAACCCCTTTTTTTTCGGCAGTGCACATGTCTACCTGTCACTGGAGAGTGACGACAAGGTAATTATATGCAAAGGGAGAAGACATTTAAAGTGGAGTTCCAATAAAAAAAATAAAAAAAAAGTAAGCAGCTACAAGTACTGCAGCTGCTGACTTTTAATAATCGGACACCTACCTGTCCCAGGGATCCAGCGATGCGGGGGAACGAAGCCCCGCTCGTCCCCCCCTCCTCTCTGTGGCGCCGGCATTGTCACTGTGGGTGCCTGGCTGTGACTTCACATCCGGGCACGCACTGCGCATGCGCGAGCAGCGCTGTGACTGGCCGGGCAATCATCTGGGACCTGTGATGTGTCCCCAGATGATTGCCGAGAGGGGGGGGGGGGGGGTCGAACTTACTTCCGGTGCGCCGGGAGGAAGTGGGAGCTGGAACCCTCTTAAACCCTCCCAAAATAAGTGACATGCCAAATGTGGCATGTCAGGGGGTTGTTGCCTTACCTTGAATCGGAACTTCCATTTTTGGGTGGAGCTCCGCTTTAAGTGAACCTGTTGCATCGCCCTGTAAAGTTTTACTTTAAGATTCTCCCACATATTAATCACTAGCAATGAACACATGGCCCGGGCCGGTGGGCTGTAACTCTTAAAAACCGCTGCTGGAAACTTGGCGGAGCAATACAAATAAATGACGTAAAAGGCCACATGCTTAGCATTCAATTCCTGCTGCTAACTGACCTAGAAAGGAATGAATAAGCCCAGTAATGCCGGGTATGTGTCCCTTCTACACAGGGCTGTATTTAGACATCATGCTGCCCTGGGCACACACCTATATGACGATGTTCTTTTATACCAGCTTCACCCTTCATGTTGAGTAATTCTATTAGCAAAGACTAATGCTAGATGTTCTATTGGAGGAAGCTTGGGGCCTGATTTATGTTTATTTCTCCCTTTTATCTGTACAGACCAAAAAAAAAAAAAGAGAAAAGAATGATGATTTTATATTTAAGTATAAACATACCTCCCAACATTTTGAGATGGGAATGAGGGACACCTACTAGCAAACATATGTAGGCATAGGACACGCCCCCTGCCACACCCCCTTAAAGGAGAATTAACCCAAAAAATGTTAATTAAATCCACAAGGGCTTTTTTTTTTACCAGTACTATTCCTTCATTTGGCTTTTCAAATGTGCAAATACAGCAATTTAGAAATCAGATGAAAGCGTTAGCACTGGAAAACACTTTTTGAAAGATAAAAAGTGCATATTATATACAACTATATAGATCAGACCAAAATGAAGGACAGAGGGACATTGCTCCAAATCAGGGACAGTCCCTCGAAATCAGAGACAGTTGGGAGCTATGTATAAGTATAGTCAGTTTTTTTTTCTTACCCTTTATGTTGCTCAATTCAGCCACAAAAATTCAGAAGTGGCCAAAAATGTAAAAAAAAAAAAAGGTTAAAAATTGCTTTCCTATAATGTAAAGCTTATTGCTGCCCCCGGCCTCATTCACATGGCTGATCAAAGCCACATACTGCCAAGAATTAGTGTACAGCTGGGGCCGGGAGCACACGTGTTTTTCACATGTAAACTGACATCCGAGATGTTACGTGTCATTACATGTAACACCTTTACTGTCCCTTTACATGTGAACAGCTGTCTTGGCCACGGCTGATTGCAAACTCCTATGATCCCTGCTGTGACTATATGCTGATTTATGGTAGCCTAGATTGGCCATGTATGTGAATGAGGCCTACTTCTGTCTCAGGCACCGGCCCACAGGTTTCATTATGGCCCATCGGCTTCCAATTCTTCTTTACAGGATATAGATTAAAGCACAGCCTATTGACGTGGCACCACATCCCATGAGTTTATAAAATTTAGGAGTGTGTCTATGAGAATGTTTGACCATTCTTCCAGAAGAGCATTTGTGAGGTCAGGCATTGATGTGGGGAGAAGGCCTGGCTCGCAGCCTCCGCTCTAATTCATCCCAAAGGTGTTTAAAGTTAATGTGCGTGTAAAGGTAGGCGTCCTAATACTTTTGACAATATAGTGCATGTCACCCTTGCCTAGGCAAAAAAAAATCAGGAAGTGGGTGACCACTAATTTAAATATAAGGGGAAAAAAAACACATTTAGGTTTCATAAACTTTTAACATATTCATTGGGTTTGTAAGGTAGAGGAGGGAGGAAGGACATCATGGAAAGTTGAATTTCCGCTGAGAGGTCCGCTTTAAGTTTCTTCATCTATGATACGAGTCAGTCCAGGGGAGATGAGTTTTATGCCTTCTGTTGAGTCATTCACAGCAGCTCAATTTCATTTCTTCATCGAGCTTTTTATAGTGACTGCTGAACACACAGTGCTAAACGCACGGCACACACTCAGACACAACGCCCACCGAGGTAGAGGGGATCTAGGAGCAGCTGTTGCATGAGAGTTTCCAAAAGTATAAATACAACAGCTGCATACTAGTAAAAGATGGACAGGTACAACGGGGGAAAAGTAACTGGATGCTTGTACAAATAATTCTGATAGTTTCCAGGACATGCGTGAGATGACATGTCAGCGTGTAAAGGTCTACTACATACACTGTACTGTATAGCCAGAAGCTTGTGGCCACCCTATTCCAAAATCATTAACATTCACTGACCCCCCTTTGTGGCTATAATAGCCTCCACTCTTCTAGGAAGACTTTCCACAAGATTTTGGGGCACCAGTGCCCTTATAGCAAGCGGCTTGCTATTGGGGGGGGCACTAGTCGAGGGGGAGGAGCCAGGAGCACCAGCGGGTGACCCAAGAATAGGAGGATTGGGGCTGCTCTGTGCAAAACCATTACACAGAGCAGGTAAGTATAACATGTTTGTTAATTATTTTTTTAAAAAAGCCGAACCTTTAATACCACTTAAAATCATTTTTTTTCTACATCTGTCAAATCTTTTCATGCTGGGATAAGTAGAGCTCTCACTGTACTCCTAGGCACCGTGGTCGTGTCTCCGCCTCCTGTCTTCCAGGCCATTCAGAAATTATGCAGCCACAGACTTCATTTTGTGAATGGCCTGGAGGAGAGAGGAAAGAGACACAACCTTTGTGCTGGGGTCTATGAGACCTGCAGTGCTTACATTCAAGGTGTAATTTGGTAATGATTAAGCACAAGATGTATGTGTGAAAAGCGTCTACGTGACCACAGTTTGGTGTCTTTGGTGTTATCGTGGTGAGACAAAATAAAAGGCAACCGGAAGTGCTGGATGTGCAGCCATCTCTTTCTTCTTCTTCCTCCACCCAGAGGTAGAGCAGGAGCTCTACAAATCCCAGGGTGCAAACAAGTAGATTTGACAGATGTAGAACAGGGGTCTCCAAACTATGTAAAAAAAAGGGCCAGTCTACGGTCCTTCAGAATTAAGGGGGGCTGGACTGTGGCCAGTGGGAGTAAAAAATGTACATAGCACTCCTGTGGTTAGGAGGAGGAGGAATGGTGCCCCATCATTGGTACTAGTGGGAGGAATAGTGTCCCCTATCGTTGGTGTCAGTGAAAGGAATAGTGACCCATCCTTGCTTTCAGTGGAAGAATTTATGCTCCATCATTGGTGTCAGTGGGAGGAATAATACCCCATTGTTGATGTCAGAGGGCCGGATAAGGGCAAGCAAAGGCCTGCATTCGGCCCCCAGGCCACAGTTTTGAGACCACTGATGTAGAAGAAAACCTGCATTATGTGAAGTTGTTTTTGAGGCAAAGGAATCTTTTACTGCTTTAACCCAGGTAAGGTTATTGTGCTTAGAGTTGGGCTTTAAAATACCTCCTCCAAAGGAACAGAGACAAAAATGAAAATACATTTTAGTTCTCCGGATGAAGATTTGAACATCTATTTTTGTTATTATGTCTCCCTTGGGTGGGATTTCTTCTCACCGGTCTCATCAGAACAGAAAGTGAAGGGAAATCCCCCCAGTAGGGAGACAGACAACAGTAAAAACCTCCAGAATTGGGATGGTAGAGTGTTGGATTGGGCAGGAATTCCTCTACTGAGCGAGCTTCAAACTGTTATTTACAAAGAACTATAATTCAAGATTACCCAACTTTATACCTAAACCCAGATGAAGGAGGATTTGGGCATTAAACCTTAAAATATCTTGGATGTCAACTTTTGAAAGACCCTTAGATAGAACTTTTATCTCCATATAGGCAGTAATAACCTGACACAAGTTCTTGGATGTGAACTTTTGAAAGACCCTTAGATAGAACTTTTATCTCCATACAAGCAGTAAAACCCTGACAAGTTCTTTCCCTTCCCCACTCTATCCAGAACTCTTGGATGGAGTAGGACCTCAATAACTAGTTCTATACAGTAGGTCCAAAGTGGCTTTCACTTGTTTATCACATTCTTCATTGAAATGTTCTTGTGGATGGAAATGACGGACCTGTGAATGAGACACGTTCTTGGTCCACCATTTCCATGTAAGATGATCAAGGTCACCTCATAACACCTGCACATACTTGTCATTGTCCCAGGAGAACTAAGCACCCCCACACTTCTCTGGAACACTGGTAAGTTGTGTCTTGACCCTTTACTTGGTTCCATCACTCTTTCACTGCCTTGGCACATTGTACCATTTTAATGCTGAGCTTTGCAACAATTCCCATGTCTGACTGCTTCTACTGGGCCAGTTTCACAGAAAGGTTTAAATAATGATTTGTAGCACCCAAATGCTGCCTGTTAGCACCCTAGTGCAAGCCAATTGGTGAAGGCTAGGTGAAAGTTGGCCATAAGATTCCCTATGCATTTGTATGCTCCAGGTCTAATGAATCTGATGGGATGTTATGGGCGGCGCGCTGTCCTGATTCCTACAACAGAGCCCCACAATGCACCACTGCTGCTTATTGTTTGCACACTGTGTTCATGGTCTGTTCACCTCTGCCTTCCCCCTGCAACATAAGCACAGATTCCTAATTTTGTCCCTACTACTAACTATTGCCATGTCCCATTCACACACATTGGCTTCAATGATGTATTAAGGAAGTTCTTGCAATTCTTCCTGGGAAATGTATGCAAGTTAGAGGTCCAGAAGGCCATTCTCTTACTAAATGTGTGCACTGGGTAACTATCCATACTCCTGTTTTAAACAAAATTACCATATTATCCTTAGCATGCCTGCTGAGATATTTATTTAGACTCATGCGGGTTGATTTACTAAAGACTCTGCAAGCACAATTTCTCCAAAGCTTACTAAATGAAATGAAGGTTCACTTTGCAAAGAATACCCAATCACATGCAAGGAAAAAAAAAAAAGAGCATTTTTGCTCGCACATGATTGGATGATGGAGGTCTGCAGAGCTCCCCCTCATTTACTAAGCTCTGGCGCGACTGCACCTGTAGAGTGCAATAGCATTTTGCAAAGTGCACAGTATTTCCCTTTAGTAAATCAACCCTATAGTGGTACTGGCTGCTGATAAATAAAGGGCTAGGGTAGGGATAAGTTAAATAATATATCTGCATTCCCTCTAATCTGCAGTTCTAATGGCTCGTTTACACCTGTGAAGAAAGATCCACAGCAGATTGCTTTTTGTAGGGCAATCAAAGGAGCCGGCAACTCGGCAAGGTACAATCCAATCGTCTTTCTTCAAACTATGAAGAGGCGGTAAAAATTCCAGGAACAAACATATTGACGCATTTCAGTCTATACAGGCCTTAGTCATAACTTGGTTTTATGACTAAGGCCTGCATAGGCTGAAATGCGTCAATACTTTTGTTCCTGGAATTTTCACATGCTCATCCTATTTTAAATAAAGAAGATTGGATTGTACCTTTCCGAGTTTCCTGCTCTTTTGATTACTTTCTATGTGAACGGCTTGCAGGGGCTTGGGACGGGGCACCAGCATGGAATTTCATCTCATCTATGTTATACAGAGTGTTGTCAGTTTTGCTATCGCTTTTTAGAGGGAAAAAGTTATGTTGTCTCTTCACCGTCCAGTTTAACCCTTAAAAGCCTGCACCAGGTGGTTGCATGTGGTTGTGGCACGACTCCATTTTCTTAATGGGTCGCGTTCGGCGGGCAGTACCGCTGACCAAACCCGATGAAGGGATCATTTTTGCTACTTCACACTGCAATGCATCACAACTGTGGCATGTATATACCCCCATATGGCTGCCTTTGCCTCTTGCGGTCAGTAAAAATGTGGATCAACCACCGTTTTTTTTATACTGCTGCCCTCCAACCACAAGTGTTAATTAGGCCTAATGGTGCCATAAAACGTGCAGATGGTACATGGGCAGTCAAGCATAGTTCAGCCATATGTCAGGAGGCAGAGTTGGGCTTTAATAATTAATATATCAATAAATTGTTTTTTTTTTTAATACCAGCAGAGTAAGTACCTGAATGTAACCTGGTAACCAGCCTCTTGCAGCCCCTGTAGAGCAGAGCTGGAATGTGAGAGGAAGAAGCAGTACAAGGAGTCAATCAGTTAATGTGCTGATATAACACATGCTGATAGAAGGAGAGAGTAGAGTGACAGATAAATAAGCTCATTGCTGTGCTGGTTCTCCTTTCACTGTCCAGTCGCAGGCTGGAGACCAGTCCAGGATAATCTGGGCTCAGAGGAAGTGGGTTAAGTGATGCTGGCCAACGGACTGAGGACATCTAGTGGCAGATAATACTGTGGGCGAAATCTCTGGATTGAAGGTGAAAATTGCAGCATAAGCTTGTTTTAATATTTTATCTTTTATTGGTCTATTCATTTTTTATCTTGTTGTTTTGGCTGGCATTCTACCCTAAACACTTGAAGTCTAATCTTGAGAATAAAATATGAATGGGGGGGGGGGGGGGGCACTAAAAATACCAGGAATGGGCTGCAAGTAAGATCTTATGATTCCAGGGAACTCCCATGGTAAGCTGACTTGCCTTTTTTTCGCCTGCAGGTTGTTAGTGAGGCTTCCCAACAGCATCAAGAGGTCCTGTGAGCGGGCAAATGAAGACAGACGCAGCACAGGAGCACCGATTGACCACAGTGCACGCCCTGAGCGCAACCCTGCTGGACAAAATGCCACCTCATGCTGTCCCCTCACCACTCAACTTCTGCACCCGTCACTGCTACTCCCCAAGATAAGGACTGCCAGGGGGGGCCGACTCATGTTAGAGCGCCCCGTTTTTTGGAGAAAACTAATGCCAAGTACCCTCTTGGAGGTTTCCCATCACTACAGAAGAGAATGCAATGAAACCAGAAATAAAGTAAACAACGCTTTCACAAACCATTGCATTCCCAATCATTTCAAAGGGAGCAAAGAGGCTGTATACCTTCATCCTCATTTCATTACAGACTGCACTGTAGTCTAGATGGCCACCATGTCATGTCCTGCTATGTCATGTCCCGCTATGTAATGTCCCGCTATGCTATATCCCACTATGTAATGTGCTGCTATGTAATTTCCCGCTATGCTATATCCCACTATGTAATGTCCCGCTATGCTATATCCCACTATGTAATGTGCCGCTATGTAATTTCCCTCTATGCTATATCCCGCTATGTAATGTCTCGCTATGTTATGTCCTGCTATGTAATGTCCTGCTATGTAATGTCCCGCTATGTAATGTCCCACTATGCAATGTCCCGCTATGCAATGTCCCGCTATGCTATATCCCGCTATGCTATATCCCGCTATGCTATATCCCGCTATGCTATGTCCCGCTATGCTATGTCCCGCTATGCTATGTCCCGCTATGCTATATCCCGCTATGTAATGTCCCACTATGTAATGTCCCTCTATGTAATATCCCGCTATGCTATATCCCATTATGTAATGTCCCGCTATGCTATATCCCGCTATGCTATATCCCACTATGTAATGCCCCGCTATGCTATATCCCGCAATGTTATGTCCCGCTTCGCAATGTCCCGCTATGTAATGTCTCGCTATGCCATATCCCACTATATATGGAAGCTTTTCTTTTCTCTCAGTTTCCATTGGAAATCTCTTCAATATTTCATAGATTGTGGATGGAGGGAACCAGGGTTTGAATAATGGACATAACCTTAGTGGGGTGACCTACCCTACACCTGGTTAGCCATGGCAGTCACAGATCTGCTGCAAGCTGGATTTCCTGGTTCCCCTCTCATTTGCACTCTCCAGATATTCCTCTACAGCAGTGCTCCCCAACCTTAGTGAGACCAGGACTGGGTTAGTTCTTCCAAAAACCTCCATGCCCTCCATGTTCAGTTAAAAAAAAAGGGGTTTTACCCATACAATAAAAGTATGGAAATGCAAAACTGACTTAAAATGTATTAAAAAGGGGGAATAGACCCAATATATCGTAAGTCAAGTGGAGGATGTTCATACCCAATATGTCAATGATTACCAGGGGGTCATCATCGCTGAAATACTGGATGGATGACCACCTGGTATATATACACAGAAGATAAGCAGTATAAAAAAATATAATTTTATAAAAAAAAAAAACAATAAAAAAAAAAAAAAACATCACAATAATCATTTAAAAATGTTTTTTTAAGACATTTGTTGTCATTTTGGTCCTACATAGTCAACATGGTTCGTGGACGATCCGTTTCCTTAGGATTATATTTTTTAGCATAGACATTTAATAAATAGAAGTATCCATGCATCCGTATTTCTATTGTAGATAATCTATGTCTATCCTAAAAATATAGCCCTCTACTGGTGGATTGTCCTCGAAATGCGTTGACTATTTAGGACAAAAGTGACAACAAATGTCTTAAAAAAATGTTTTCATGATTTTTGTGATATTTTTATTATGATGTTTGTAATAAAATTATATTTTGTATACTACTTATCTTCGGTGTATATTTCCCAGGATAATAGACCCAAATCATTGGTGTCAGTGGGTTTGTGGCCCCTTGGAGAGAATTGCCCCTCCAATCATTGGTGTCAGTGGGTTTGTGGCCTCTAGGAGAGAATTGCCCCTCCAATTATTGGTGTCAGTGGGGTTGTGGCCCCTAGGAGAGAATTGCCCCTCCAATTATTGGTGTCAGTGGGGTTGTGGCCTCTAGGGGAGAATAGCCCCTCAAATCATTGGCATCGGTGAGATTGGAGCCGCCAGAGGTGAAAAGCCCCCCAAATGGTTGGTGTCAGTGGGATAGTGACCCCCTGAAGATAATATCCCCCGAATTATTAGTGTCAATGGGATAGTGGCCCTCTGGAGAGAACAGGCCCCAAATTATTATTATCAGTTGGATGGTGGCCCCCCAGGGTAGAATAGCTCTTCAAATCATTGGTTTCAATGGGGTCGTGGCCCCTAGGGGAGAATAGCCCCTCAAGTCATTGGCATTAGTCAGATTGGAGCTCCCAGAGTTGAAAAGCCCCTCAATTGATTCGTGTCAGTGGGATAGTAACCACCTGAAGACAATATCCCCAAAATTATTGATGTCAATGTGATAGTGGCCTTCAGGAGAGAACAGGCCCCAAATTATTGGCATCCGCTGAATAGTGGCCCCCAGGGGAGAATAGCCCCTCAGATCATAGATTTCAGTGAAATATTGGGCCCCAATGGAGAATTCTCCCCACCCAGTGTGGTGTCAGTGGTGGTACTAAACCCACCCTAGGACAAGAGCCAATGCCACCTACAGATGAAGACTGATGATCCCATTGCCTCTTCTGATGACATCTTTCTCTACAGCCCTCGAACTATTTCAGATCTGCTGAGTAATTTCCACCAGAGAATTTTTCATTCATAAAAAAAGTAGTACCCTGGCTTTTTCAGTAATGCAAAAGGGAGGGTGGGGGGCTTACTGGATTATCTGGTGGTCCTCTGGTCGACCGGTCCAAGCCTGATAGGCCAGCAGTAGGTGTTGGAGGAGACAGGAAGCTGCACCAACAGGAGGGAGGCCGTGGCCGTCAGAGGTTGAGAATCACTGCTCTAGAGGGTGACACCACTCTTCTCTATAGAAAATGGAGAGTGCGTTCCAGAAGCAAGACCCAGGAAGATCCACTCAAAGCTGAATCTTGGATGTCATGGCAGGCCCTAGGGTGGGGGAAGGGAGCCAAATTCACAGACAACAATAAAGAGCTACCATGTGCTGAAACCCTGCTTCACCCCACCCAAAATTAAGCATTTTGAAGGGAGTTTTGGTTTAAGAGTAATTTTTAGAACACTTTATGGCTTAAAATCCTAGTTAGCCAAATGGCAGTTTATATTTATAACTGGGCATTATCACATCCCTGCACATCTTCCTTATGCCAGGCTATTCATGTGCCAGGAACTTTACCATTATGGTGCCTCTACCTTGTGAATTGAGGAGCACGGAGGTGGTTCTGCCTGTAAAAGTGAATGTTTCCATAGTGTGTAGTAGCAAAAATACCTTTTTTTAAGATAAACCTGTATATTGGGGTGCCTTCACCTTTTTTTTTTATAAAATACTAGTTGCCTGGCTCTCATGTTAATGCCCAGGCTTCAATACATTTAGATTATAAAACCTGCATGGTCTGGGTCATTGAAAAGGCTGTAGCAGGTCATTCAGGAAACTAGTATTTTTCGACAGAGAGCTTGGCAGTGGCAGTCTCCTTGTTTATCTCATGACAGATTTCCTTTATTTATTTTTTTTAATAAGATATTTAGATTGCAGGTTTAAGTGGACCTGTCACACAGCTATAACAAGATTGTTTTAAAGGGCAGATTCTCAAATTTGTAGCTGTTTGTACATTAGATTCTTACGACTAAAATGGTGCTACTGCATAGTTATTAAAAGATTTCCAGGAGCCCTTTGCTGCTGAGATGGGATGACCTTATGTCTGAGGAGCACACAACACTATACCCAACATTACTGTATAATTCTATGCAATGGAAACAATTATACCGCCATCTAGTGGAAAACTACACTTACAGCAGGTTGCTGTAGTGACACTTCCATTAGGGGCTCATTCACACCGGCGGTGTTGGACTATGGTAGGCAGCATTGGCCAATGCAAGAAAATTGTAAATTTTTCCTATAGATTCCTTTTTAAGGAATGTTAAACTCCAATAAACAGTGGAACAAATAGTATGGAATTCATTCTTCAAGTGGATGCATAGCTCCCAACTGTCCCTGATTTCGAGGGGCTGTCCCTCTGTCCCTCTTTCCTCCTCATTTGTCCCTCATTTTGGTCCGATCTATATAGTTGGATATAAAATGCACTTTTTATCTTTCAAAAAGTGTTTCCCAGTGCTAAACCTTTCATCCAAATTCTAAATTGCTGCATTTGTAAATTACGAAAGCCAATATAAAGGAATAGTAGTGGTAAAAAAAAGCCCTTGTGGATTTAATAAACCTTTTTTTGGGGGGGGGGCTAATTCTCTTTTAAGGCGGTGTGGCCGGGGGCGTGTCCTATGCCCACATATGTTTGCTAGTAGGTGTCCCTCATTCCTATCTCAAAATGTTGGGAGGTATGTAGATGCATTATGTTTACTTAGAGCCACACCTATTTTAAGTGTATCAACACCAGGGCTTTTTTTCAGGGGGAACTTGGTGGAACTCAGTTCCACCACCTCTGGCTCAGACCCTTTGGTGCCTGCTCACCACAACCACTTGTAAACACAGAAGTCCGGTTTATGTGTTTACAAGTGACAGCTCTGCACTCTGTGTGTAACCCCCCTGAACTCTGCACTCTGTATGTAATGCAATCTTGGTATTTAATGCCCCTTTAGGACCCTCCTACTGTTCGTGACATTTGAGGGACACCTATCGGCAAAAGCATGCAGGCATAGGACACACCCCTTGCCACGCCCCCTTAAAGGAGAATTGTACAAAAAAACAAGATTGGTTAAACCCACAAGTGCTTTTTTTTACCGCTACTATTCCTTTATATTGGCTTTTGGAATTTACAAATGCAGCAATTTAGAAATCAGATGAAGGGCTTAGCGCTGGAAAACACTTTTTGATAGATAAAAAGTGCATTTTATATACAACTATATAGATCCGACCAAAATGAGGGACAAATGAGGAGGAATGAGGAACAGAGGGACATTGCTTCAAATCAGGGACAGTCCCTCGAAATCAGGGACAGTTGGGAGCTATGTACTTGTCCTGGTGACAGTGACTGAAAGCAAGGGAAAATCCTCCATTTTTAAGTGGTTATCAGAACAGGAATAGAAAGGAAAGATTCCAGTGACAATAAGTGGGCTCATTCACATTAGTGGTTAGGGGCCGGTTGAGCTGCGGTTTTATGCCCCCCCCCCCCAACCGCTCCACCTTTTGCTGCAGCTGTACCCATTCTGCCACTGCGATGCTTTGTAGCTGTGGCAGGAATTATATCTCCTGATGCTTTCAGATGCTTTCAGCAGGCACTGCCTCCCACCAACCGTGACCCATTCAAGTAAATGCGGCTGCTCTGCACCATTCCCACACAACTCCACCCAATGCGTGTGGTTGTGACACACTAGTGCAGGGTCCAAGGGGCTACAGCAGTCCCTCAACGCTTGTCGAATGCTCTCTTGAGCCGTCCAAAACACAGACCACGCTTTAGACAACAACACTAGTGTAAATGAGCCCTAAGGGAGGATTTCTTTCGCTAGGACACTGTCCGCCCCACCCATGGTCCACATTTCAGCTGCCCATTTTCCGGGTGGGTTTGCCCACATTGTGTCCACTTTGTGGGCTGGTGCTGCCCAGACCCTGCCTCTAAATATGTCGGGATAGGCCCATCATGACCACTTTACCTTGCCTCGAAATACACGATATTGCATACCTCCCAACATTTTGAGATAGGAATGAGGGACACCTACTAACAAACATATGTAGGCATAGGACACACCCCCTGCCACATCCCCTTAAAGGAGAATTAACCCAAAAAAAAAGCTTAATTAAATCCACAAGTGCTTTTTTTTTTACCACTACTATTACTTTATATTGGCTTTTAAAATGTACAAATGCAGCAATTTTGAAATCGGATGAAAGGTTTAGCACTGGGAAACACTTTTTGAAAGATAGAAAGTGAATTTTATATACAACTATATAGATCAGACCAAAATGTGGAGGAAAGAGGGACAGAGGGACATTGCTCCAAATCAGGGACAGTCCCTCGAAATCAGGGACAGTTGGGAGCTATGTATATTGTCAAAAGTATTGGGACACCTGCCTTTACACACACATGAACTTTAATGGCACCCCAGTCTTAGTCCGTAGGGTTCAATATTGAGTTGGCCCACCCTTTGCAGCTATAACAGCTTCAACTCTCCTGGGAAGGCTGTCCACAAGGTTTAGGAGTGTGTCTATGGGGATGTTTGACCATTCTTCAAGAAGCGCATTTGTGAGCTCAGGCACTGATGTGGATGAGAAGGCCTGGCTCTGAGTCTCTGCTTTAATTCATTCCAAAGGTGTTCTATCGGGTTGAGGACAGTCAAGTTCCTCCACCCCAAACTTGCTCATCCATGTCTTTCTGGATTTCTTCCTTGCATTTCTATATCCACTCTGACATAGCGATAAACATCTATAGGCACCCCTGTAGTCTCTAGTGTACCCATACAACACCAGATATGGATAATTAGTAATAATGAGGTATGTGATCTACAGATAACGAGTGTTACTATGTAACGAAAACCTGCGTGTGAAAAGCAGAGATGTTATTGTGGTGTTCGGTATGGTGAATATATGTAAAAGGACAATGAATGTGGTTTGGATGGCTGAAGAAGTACATTTCCCAGAATGCTTTGCAGGTGTTCACCTTCTTTAAATTGATTTGATTGTTTTGGGGGAAGGAGTTTCGGTGAAAAAAAAAATGTCACTGCATGAAGTTATGGCACCAATAAATCATACATGAGTACATTTTCATTGCCTGTACGTATTTGGTACTGACGTGTCACCTATAACATTTAGATTACCCTAACCCAGACATTTACAACCTTTTTTTTATCTCTGAGGAACCCTTGAAATAATTTTTTAGGTCTTGGGGACCCCCTGCTAATACCAATTCATTGCGGGTCAGTGGTAAAAATGTCAATTGTGTTGGTCGTCAGTGGGAAGAATGCGAACCGCACAGTTAGCTAAAAGAATCATAGATGTCATGGCGCTGACTCTGCCAAGTTGTGTTGGCCTTGGAATTATGCAGGTACCACCAAATGGGAGGTCAATCAGCCACAGCTCAAGGAATCCCAGGGCCAGTACGAGGGGTAGGCAGGAGGGACGACTGCTCTGGGCGCTGTGGTATCATGTGAGGTGGGGGGGCACCACGAGGAGATTGGGGGGGGGAGGGAATTTGTGTTGGGAGGAGAAATTTGGGCGGTAGGGGGTAAGAATGGAAGAATGGTTCTAGGAGAGGTTATTTGGGGGGGATTTGTGTTGGAAAGGGGGAACAGGATTTGTGCTAGGAGGTGGATTTGTGCTCGGAAAGGGGTGATATGGTGGAGAGGGGAGGGGATTTGTGCTATGGGGGGGGGGGGGACTTTATTTTTGCTTGCGGGGGGAGTTGGTGTGAGGGGGAGGGGAGGATTTGTGCTCAGAGAGGACATTTCAGGGGTAGAGGATTTGTGCTGGGAGGGGGAATTTTTTTTTGCAGGGGGGGTTATGCTGGGGGCATATGGGGAAAGAGAGGATTTGAGGGGGCAAAGATTTGGGTTGGAAAGGAGGAAGTTTCAGTAGGGGGTGGATTAGTACTGGGGGGGAGGGGGAGTTTATGCTTAGGGGGTAAGCGTGCAGATTAATGCTTGAATTAGGGCGGAGGGGGGTATTTTGATGGCACATGCTCATAAATCTTGGGGGGGGGGGGGGGCACACTTTGACATGTTTGCCCTGGGCTCCAGATGACTTTGTCCTGGCACTGAGGAACCCTTAGCAGCCCCCAGAGGAACTTCAGGGTTCCACAGAACTCCGGTTGAAAATGGCTGTTCTAGAGGGTTAAAGTGGGGTACACACTATAAGAAAATTGGAAGAAAAATTCTGTACGGGGAACGATCATTCGATTATCGTGGGGGCCATCTTCCCCTCACTCGGCAGCCAGCCAAACAGGGGAGAGGATGCGATTGTCTCTGCCGCTACCGATGGCTCCGGTAAGCGGCGGAGACCACCGGAGCATGGCGGGAGGGGGGCCCTGTCCCACCCCCGATAAAAGTGATCTCATAGTGACTCCGCCGCAGAGACCACTTCTCTCTGAAAGAGGGCCACCTGCTGAAGAAGAAGATACCGGGGTTATGGTAGATATCTGCTGCCTTAACAACGATATTCCTCTTCAAAGTGCCAACGTATAACGACTACTGGTGGTCCGTAAGTGGTTAATATGTTTTTTTTCCTATGATCATCAGCACCATCTAGTTGCCAGATGGATTGAACAGAGCTCCATGAGATGTTCAAAGCTTGGGATATTTTTTATAACCTAACCCTGCTTTAAACTTCTCCGCAACCATATCCCTGACCTGTCTGGTGTGTTCCTTGGCCTTCATGATGCTGTTTATATACTAAGGTTCTCTAACAAACCACTGAGGGCTTCACAGAACAGCTCTATTTACACTAAGATTAAATTACACACAGGAGGACTCTATTTACTAATTAGGTGACTTCTGAAGGCAATTGCTTCCACTAGATTTTAGTTAGGGGTATCAGAGTACAGGGGGCTGAATACAAATGTACACCACACTTTTCAGATATTTATTTGCAAAAAGTTTTGAAAACCATTTATCATTTTCCTTCCACTTCACAATTATGTGCCACTTTGTGTTGGTCTATCACATAAAATCCAAATAAAACACATTTACGTTTTTGGTTGTAACATGACAAAATGTGGAAAATTTCAAGGGGTATGAATACTTTTTCTTAGCACTGTTCAAGAGATATAATGCTAATGCAAGTACTGAAAAACTTGAAGGCTGCCATTGGCGATCTCCTTCTGATAATGCTAGCTGCCTGACTCTGTCTAGCCTCAGTACTTTTGAGCAGCCTTTTTTTTTTTGTATGAAAAAAAAAAAAAGTTTCAAAGTATTACTCAGCGTCATTCAACCCACTTCCTGTGAGCCCAGGCTGTCACGGACACCCCCTCTGGGCTAGCGCTATCAGAGTAGCCTGGACTTACAGGAGAAAGATGCGAAGAATAGTGCCCATGTCATTACTACATCACTGAGGTCCACCGACCACTGTCACGGGAAGAGGATGCCAGAATGTAATGTGGTCACACCATAATGTGGGAGGGTCCTCCAAGTCTGAGGGTGGGGGGCTCAATTGCTCCAGTAGAGGATTTGCCCAACAGAACAGGCATACAGCATATGATGTTAGAGCAACATCAGAACTCCTCAACTCCTCATTTATGATAAATACTGGGTACCGTTCAGTAACACCAAACCTATTGAAACCATTGGATCACCATGAAAGTCGGGCAACGTGAACTTGTAAAAGGATCAGCAACTGCAGCCTACATGTCCCCATAGGCACAGGCTTCTTTTAAAGTATCTGACAGAGAATACATTTACCAAGGGCATGATAATCAAATATATGATTTGATCGAATAGCATTCTACAAAATTTATTGCAAGAAAAACAAAACAAAACAAAACAAAAAAAAAATAATAAAAAAAAATATATATATATATATATATATATATATATATATATATATATATATATATATATATATATTTAGTGTCCCATCACTCAGAAACAAGAAGTGGAGTTTATCCTTCAGATCACTGAAAAAAAACAGTAATGGGGTCCAATCAAAAAAAAAGAGAGAAAATTATCCTTCCTTGGATTATTTATTATGTGTGAGGGCCAATTTATTGTCCTTTAGACTTTAGGGAGGGCCAGACTGTGGCCAGTGGAAGTAGAAAATGTCTTAGAGCCAGAGGGAATAAACAACGCCCCAGGCATGGTGGTGAGTGGGAGAAGAAATAGAGCCCAATGTTTGGTATCAGGGGGAGAAATAATGCAGCCTCACTGGTATCAGTGGGAGGAATAGTGTTCCATCATTGGTATCAGTGGAAGGAATAGTGCCCCATCATTGGTGTCAGTGAGAGGAATAGTGCCCCATCATTGGTATCAGCGGAGGAATAGTGCCCCATTGTTGGTGTCAGTGGGAGGAATAGTGCCCCATCATTGGTACCAGTGGAAGGAATAGAGGCCCATCATTGGTATCAGTGGGAGGAATAGTGTCCCATCATTGGTATCACTGGGAGGAATAGTGTCCCATCATTGGTATCACTGGGAGGAATAGTGCCCCATTATTGGTGTCAGTGGGAGGAATAGTGTCCCATCATTGGTGTCAGTGGGAGGAATAGTGTCCCATCACTGGTATCAGTGGAAGGAATAGTGCCCCATCATTGGTGTCAGTGGGAGGAATAGTGCCCCATCATTGGTATCAGTGGAAGGAATAGTGTCCCATCACTGGTATCAGTGGAAGGAATAGTGCCCCATCATTGGTGTCAGTGGGAGGAATAGTGCCCCATCATTGGTATCAGCGGAGGAATAGTGCCCCATTGTTGGTGTCAGTAGGAGGAATAGTGCCCCATCATTGGTACCAGTGGAAGGAATAGAGGCCCATCATTGGTATCAGTGGGAGGAATAGTGCCCCATCATTGGTGTCAGTGGAGGTAATAGTGCCCCACCCATCATTGGAGCACAGGTGTGTCAGGAGGAGGCTGTCTCTGGAGCTGCTCTGGGTGATCCGTGTGAGAGGGGAGTGGTGGTGAAATCTATCCCAGCTCTCCTGGCTCCTTTCTGGGGAAGCCATGGAGGCCAGCGGGGCCTCTCCTGCTGGAAGCTCTCAGTCATCTCCTGGGCCATCAGGTAACATGCCTGCCCCTGTACAAGCCATGGCTGGGGATCTCTCTACCCCTGGTGAAGATGAAGGCTCAGAGGCCATCCGGGAGCGAGTGGTGGCCGGGATTAAGGTCCTGAATAGAGAAAGAGACAAGCTGTACAAGCTCAGAGCGGAGCTGAAGCGCTTGAGAAGGCAGCGTGAGGGCTTACACAGCCAGAAACGTGGATCCATGGATCCGGAGATCCAACTGGCCAAGGTCCAGTTTTTTCAAAGAAAAATTCTGTAATGACAGAAGGTTTGCCAGGATGACAAAGATGGAGGTGGAGGAGGAGACCCCCAGTTCAGACCCCCTGCCCCCTCAGGGAGAGGTAAGCAGCCCCATGCCTTCGCAGGACTCAGGAGGCATGCTCAGGGTAATCCAGGCAATGGAGTCTCCTTTGCGGGGTGATCAGCTGGTGTTCCATGAGGAGGACATGACAGATAATGTGCCTGACAAGGTAAAGCCTGTCAAGCCCCATGTGCTGCATAAAACTGTTTTTGTGACTGATACTGACAATGTGCCCAGTGACAATCAGGCTGCTAGTCCTTTGTGTAGCAATGCTGTGCCTGCTGATGCTGCAGTACAGCAAAGTTTGCGTTTAAAAAATGACATTCCTGCAGAGGAACTACAAGATTCAGCAGAGCCAATTAACCCCCCTTTAGCTGAGTCTAAAGCTGTTTGCCTCAGACCTGCTGAAGACTCTACAGCACAGCTTCAGGAGACAGCTGGTATTGCAGCAGAAACTGTGACTATTCCTGATGGGAATGTGGATGTTTGTGTGACTGATAAAAATCATCCCAGTACAAGTGTGATGAACAATGGTCCCAGTACAAGTGTGATGGACAGTCCTACCAACTCCGTTCAAGCAGTGAATAATAATAGTAATGTACGGACTACTGTGACTTCAGTGTGGGGCCTGGGCCCTAATAAACCTACATTTGCTCAGGTGGTACGCTCTGCTCCTGGTAGCTCCGCCCCCAAGCGGGGTTTCCCCCTGCAGCCTACCACTTTGGGCACCCCGGGATCTGGTCTTGGGTCTCTGGCTTCTGCTGGGGGTCCGAGAAGAAATGTGGTAATTCTCAAATGGGAAGGTGGTGCAATCCCTCCAGCACGGCGTGCAGTGGTGGATTTGATTCTGGAGATGGGTTTTGGGGCAAATGACCTGTATGCTCTAATACATGTAGCTGGGACACAGGATTATACCATTAGTTTCACCAGGCCAGAGGGTCTTGATCTGTTCTGGGAGAGATATGAGGCTCGGTGCAGGTCAAGACCGGAATGGGAAGGTCTGGCCCCAGTTGTGGTTTCGCAAAGGTCAACGGTGAAAAAGATAACCATCATACTCACCAATGAGAGTGTCCCTGCTCGAGATTTAGAGGACTGGTTAAGGAACTATGGTGAGGTTTTGACTAAGCCCAGCAAAATCCTTGATGAGCGTAACATCTGGACTGGGGGTTGGTCAGTAACAGTCAGGTTGGCCAGGGATGGGAATGTTGTCCGTCACCTGCCCTCCTCAGCTTTTATAGGGAGGTATAGTATGACTATTTTCTACCCTGGTCAGCCGAAGCTGTGTCACCGCTGTGGAGAAAAGGGGCATTTGAGCTCTTCCTGTTCAGCCTTGATATGTTCAGTGTGTCGGGGTCAGGGTCATATGGCCAAGGACTGCACCGAGATGATCAGGTGCAACCTGTGCCTGCGCCTTGGCCACCCCTACAGCAGATGTCCTGAAGCCTGGCACAATATGGAGAAGGAGGTAATAGATGACATGTCAAGGCTGGACAGGATGGAGGGTGATGCCCCTGGTGTACCATCCTCCTCTGCGGTGACCGACTCCCCTGGTCCTGCTCAGGATCCCTCCCCAGTTCCTGTGGCCACCCCTCCTGTGTCTGTAAGTATTCCTTCTGTATCTGTCTCTGTGTCCCCCCAGCCTACTGTACCCTCTCCTCATGTGTCAGAACCTTCCAAGTCTGTGCCCCCCGAGTCAGTTACCCCCCAGGAGTCTACCCCTCCTAAGACAGATTCAAAGGGAGCAACTCCCCCACCAGGAGTGGTAGTGGGTATTAAAAAGGTCGCTTCTGCCTCTCTAAAGGAGTCTTCTGTAAAGACTTCAAAGAAAAAAACAGGAGATAAGGGCATCTCTGAAGCTGACCTGCAGTACCTGGAGGAGAGAAGGAAGGTTGGGAAGCGGAAGAAGCAGGTGGTGAGGACAGAACGGGCTCCAGTGCCTGTCTCCAACTGTTATAGGTCCTCTAAGTGGGAGATTTCCTCATCTGGAGCTTCTTCGGAGCGAAGTTCCGATTCTGAGATGGAATTTGAGGCGGCCTCAAGAAAGAGAGAGGCTTCTGGTGATGAGCAGCAGAGGGGAGCTAAGAAGCAATCCACCAAATAACCCAAATGGCGGTTCCCCCTCCGTTAAAAGTGGTGACAATAAATGTCGCCAGCATTAAGTCAGTAAGAGCTCGTTCTATGGCCTTCTTTTTGTTCAGCCAATTAGATGCTGAAATTTTATTTTTGCAAGAGACTAGGCTCACCTCCTTGGCAGATATTCATATGGCCAAGAGAGAGTGGAGGTATGGTCCATCTTACTGGTCTCTTGCGGCCGAGCCTTACGGCGGTGTGGCGGTGTTGTTTAAAACCGGCATGGTAACTATCCGGCGGGTTATTGAGGTGGAGATTGGGAGATGTATGGTCTTAGACGTCCTTGTGGGAGGGCAGGACCTGCGCCTAATTAATGTTTATGGGCCGCACACAAAGTGGCACAGGAAATGCCTTTTTACAAGGATCAAGCCATTTCTTTTTACATCCCGGCAAGTGGTCTTTGGAGGTGACTTTAATACAGTAACTAGGCCCAAGGACAGGAAGGACTTCAAGGACAGGCTGGGATATGATAGCGTTTTTTTAAATTGTATGGTTAGGGATGCTGGTCTTGTGGATGTGCACATTAAGCACCTCCCGGATGACACTGGGTTCACCTTTCATCGAGGTAATAGTCAGAGTAGAATAGATAGGTTTTTTTTGAAGGAGACCTCTGCTTTCTCACCCCCAGTGGTGCAGGCAGTGGAGTTCTCTGATCACTGTATGCTATCTGTGGTCCTGAATGCTTCAGACGCCCCTCAGAGGGGTAAGGGCATCTGGAGATTGAATTCGACTCTACTCAAGGAAGAACATGTTAGACAATCCTTTGAGGAATTCTTTCAGGCACAGGTGACCATCCTGGACTTTTGTAGCAGCAAGGCTGAGTGGTGGGAGCTGACCAAAAAGAGGATCGCTGGATTCTTCAGGGGCCTAGCCAATAGAAAACAGTTTAATAAATACATGACCTACCAACGTTTACGGAGGAAGCTGGATATTCTTGTCTCGAGAGGAGGAGATCCTGGGGAAATCTCCGAAGTGAAACTCCTTCTCAGGAAGTGTCAATATGACCGGCATGCCTCTTTGGTTCTGGAGAGGGACTATGGGAAGTACCACTCGCCTGACCCTTACCAGAACTGCAAACAAGGTGTAGCTGTTAAAACGGTCGTTGGCCTTAAAGACAGTACAGGTTCCTTGACAAAGTCCAGGTCAGGGATTCTGGAGGTCGTGAGGTCCTTTTATGCTGACCTTCTTGGGAGGAAAGAGCTTGACGGTGACAAGATGGAAAGCTTTTTGGACTCTACTCCAGGTCTAAATGATGAAGATGTCCCATTGATGAATTTGACAGAGGAGATCACAGTTGAAGAGGTGATAAGGGCAATTGAACAACTTGCCGTCAAAAAGTCACCTGGACCGGATGGCTTGACGGCTGACTTTTACAAAGCCTTTAAGTCTATTCTGGCCCCACATTTGGTAGAGGTTTTTAACAGTTGCCTTGCTGAGGGGGTACTTCCCCCTTCCATGAGGCACTCGGCTGTGATTCTTCTTTCAAAGGGTAAAGATCCTTCGATGATTGAGAACTGGCGCCCCATCAGCCTTCTTAATGTCGATAGAAAGATACTGGCAAAGATATTTTTCTGGCGCCTATCGTCAGTAGCAGAGTCTTTGCTTTCTCGCCATCAGCACTGTTCGGTCCAGGGTAGGAGCACCTTCACAGCGGTTTTAGCTGTCCGGGAGGCCTTGGAGCGGTGCAGGGCTGCAGGCTGGGGAAAGTATTTGCTGACATTGGATCAGGCAAAGGCTTTTGATCGTGTCAACCATGAGTACCTGTGGTTGCTCCTTAGTAAGTACGGTCTGCCGGGTGGTTTTGTCGATTGGTTAAAAGTCTTGTATAAGGGGGCAGAAAGCTTTCCTCTTGTTAATGGTTGGGTTGGGCAGTCCTTTGAGGTTGGCTCCGGGGTGCGCCAGGGTTGTCCCCTGAGTCCCCTGCTCTATGTGTTTGCAATCGACCCTTTCATCAGGAGGCTAGAGAGCGGCATGTTGTGTGGGGTACCAGTGGGTCTCCCGGGTGAGCCGCCTTTGAGGGTTGTTGCCTATGCGGACGATGTGTCGGTGATTGTCACCGGGGCGGATGAAGCAGAGGAGGTGGTCTCTCTGACATCACGGTATTCTGAAGCATCAGGCTCCAAGATCAATCAGGAAAAGAGTGAAGTCTTCTGGATGGGAAAGGAAGGTGAGGGTTTTGATCTCCCGGACACCTTTCCAGTGCCCCAGGAAAGAATTAAGATTCTAGGCATTGAATTTGGACCCGGCGATTATGGCCTCAAAAACTGGGAAGGCAGACTGGAAATTGCCAATACTAAGGTGGTCAGCTGGAAGAAATGGAAGTTATCTATGAGGGAAAGGGTTGATCTGATTAAGACTTATCTGATTCCGATCTTTTTGTATGTCAGCTTTGTCTGCATCTTGCCAGTGTCTCTCTATGCTAGGGTCAGTAGTGTGTTCTTCCAGATGTTGTGGGGGAACAGACTGAACCCCATCAAGAGGAATGTCACCTATCTATCCAGGAGGGAGGGTGGCTTAGGTATGGTCAACCCAGTTCTTTTCTTTTCACTGCTTTTTCTCAAGTTTAATATTGGTAATATGCTTGCAGTGGAACCTCCTGGATGGGCAGGCATTTTTAGATCTTGGTTTAGGCCTTTTCTGCGACTTTGGGAAGAAGGTGGCCAAGTGAAGAATCTCAGGGGTCATCGTGGTCAGCTACCAGCCTATGTCGCTCCGTGCCTGAAGTTATTACGGCAGTGGCGATTGTCGGCTGAAGATCTCAGATCGGTTCCGAGGAAAGTCCTTATGAGTCGAGTCTTGAGCGAAGTCTTTCATGACCCACTGGCCTTAAGGGATTGCCCAGGCCCAGTTTTGAGGGCAGGGTTAAGACTTATTAATTTGGACAGAGTACCTCCTAAATTCAGGGATCTGGCCTGGATGTGCTTCCATGGGAGGCTCTATGTTAGGGGCAATTTGAAATTCCGCAGTGGGGTGGATCGTAGCTGTCCTCGGGAGGAGTGTGCAGGTGAGGAGGAGACTATGGACCATTTTCTGCTTCATTGCCCTTTTAACATAGAGGTGTACAAACAGGTGGGACGGGCCCTCGGTGTCCCTTTCCTCTCCAGGCTGGGTTATGCTGAGTGGGTGTATGGAGCATTCAATACTGGTGGGGTATTTTGTTTAGATACACTTTTTCTAGTTAGCCTAGTAGTCCGTTATTTCACTTGGAACGCACGGTGTCAGGTCTGCATTCGGCGTAAAATCCTTCCTGTTCAGGTGGTGGTGTATGACATTCTGCATGAGGTGGAGAAGATTCGGGTGCTTGAGAGAGACAAGCGGAGTCAGGGGGCTTGGTTGAAGGCGTGGAGGGGTTTCAAGCCTCCCTGACTGCCAGGAGTCTCTTTCCCGGGTGTGGCTGTCTGTCTCTTATCACCCTAGATTATTTTTTGGATTAATTTTTGATAAATGGCTGCGTACATAGGTGATGGGTTGTGCCTCTTAGGCCCTCTCTGCTGCTTTATGTAAATAGTTTTGGTAGTGGATTATGTATATATTGTAAATATACTGAACATGGATGTGTATTCCTTGGATTTCTGTTGAAGTTTTGTACTATGGTTTTGTTTTTTACTTTTGTATAAAATTGGTTGCTTGATTCTTTTTAATAAAAGATCAATAGTGTCCCATCATTGGTGTCAGTAGGAGGAATAGTGTTTTCAGGGTTGCCAAACTTTAAAGAGACTGTACAGACGAAAGTTGTAGCTGGCTAAAGAAATACATAAATCATTTTATTAATGAACAATTTATTTTTTGGTTGTGTTTCTTTCTACTATATAATAAATAACCCTTCCTGTATATACAGTGATTTAAAATGACATTGTACAATAGGTTAACAATACACCTCGAACCACCCACCTCGTTCTAAATGAATGCCCCTTCCCTAAAGTACGTTCGCCACCTAAAATGGCTTGCTGGACACATACAGTAGCAAAAACGTTGTCCCAGGAAATGTTTTTCTGAAGTGTTGGCAACTTTCCATTCAGAATATAGTGTGTGCTTGTGGCCAGTTTAGCGGGTTTGTGTTGGTGGCCTCTGAGATCATTCAGAGTTGACTGATGGGTACATTGGATCTGCAGTTGACCTCCTGACCCGCTTTAAGCAAGTTCTGCATTCCTATAGCCTTGTATGAGAATAAAAAACCTGGTTGAAGCAAACAAAAACCCTAACTGCTGGGTCAGCAGTGTCCACGGAGCTTGGGTAGAGTGTAGGCAAAAGGCATGCAGTGCAAAATTCAACTGTGATAGCAATACAATTGAAACATTAAAGTAACACATAAAAAAAAAAAAAAATATTTCACATATTAGATATTGTCACTCATGTCGAATGAGAGCAATCATTCCAGGGTCATCATTCACGGTTACCTCTAAACTGATGACCTGTAAAGGTTTGTAGACGGGTGGGGGTTAGGCAGACGATGATGGACCTTTCCTCCATGTTTTTCCATTAATTCATTGGGCGACAAGTCTGGGTAACATGAGAGGACTACCCCGGGGTGGGTTCTTCTGGGCTACGCTAGGCACCTGTATCAGGGTCACTCTCCTCTACACATGGGGTACCTTCTGTGCCGTTTTCATCAATGACCTGGGACAAGGCTGAGGCCACCGTGAGGGAATACTCAACGTGAAGGTGGGCCTCTGCTTTTAGAGATGAACGTACACCTTCTCTGTAGCTTGCATTCGGGAGGGACACGCTATGCCTTGTCTACGTCCACCACATCCACCCATCTAGCATTTCACCAATAACCCACACCCAGTAACGGTATAGGGTCCCGCTGTGCACCCAGCACAGACTCTATGCATGCATTGACTTCACTTAACTCTTCCGTACCTGTATACAGGGTACAGGGTGGGGGACCTCTGTGACGTGAGTCTGCTCCCATTGTCATGGGAGATGGAACGCTCATGGAGAGATTGCCAAAAACAACTCCTTCCTGTAGGAGGCTATCTCAGGCACACGCTTAACGACAGGCTGCTTGGTAAACTTTCATTACCCTAGGTAACCACTTGCATCTTCACACTGCATTAACTCTTGTTAATGTCTTCATACCCCAAACTGAACTGTGGAAAGGTGCCAGTTTTTTGCATTACACCCTTTTATTAACTTCAGACCAGGCAGGAACAAGGTTTCAAAAGCATTACTTGGAAAAGTGCAAAAACATAACAAAGTCCAGCATGCGAGAACAGTATTTCTTCCTACATCCCTAACCCTAACTCAGGCCATGCACTGCCCTGGCATACCTGCAAAGGTAAAGTCCATTCAGAATCAGAGGATCCAAAAGTGAAATTTCCCAGTGCTGGAGTCTTCAAGGACGAGCCCCAGGTCCCAATTACCTTTTTAAATGACAGCAGTAGCAGCAGGCGACATTCCTTCACTCCTCATAAGTGCGAATCTCCGAATCTCTCCCCTATGGGCTCAGGGGCTCTCTGCTCCTGATCACTGTTCCTCTCTTATAGCGCAGGATCTGTTGAACCCAAAGAAAAACCAGCCAAACGCAAAGAACTGGGAAAACATTAACCCTTACCTTCCCATCCAGGGCAGCAGCTAACTGGCATAATCAACAGGATTTTAAAGCATCATCTATGGGCACTAATGGGTAGTTTGTTGCCGTTTCCCAGGGCCAAAATTTTAAGGATTGGCATGTTTGGTATCTGTTTACTTGGTGTAAACTCATCTTTTATATTTAACCAAAAAATGGGTCGTATATTGTTTTTGTATGCCCTAAAATAATTTTAATGAATTTTTACTGAAAAGATGGGTTTGTTAAACATGGCAAAAAAATTTGCAACTACCATTATTTTATTCTACACGGTCTCTGCTTATCAGTGATGGCTGGTGTTCAATTTTTTTTTTGGGGGGGGGGGGGGGCAAACAAACCAAACCCCCTCACTATACTCCACTGGGCCCCAAGCCCACTATTTTTAAAGCCAATTAGAGCCTCAGGCTTTAACCACTTAAGGAGTGGGAGCCTCGCAGGCTGACGGCTGCAACACATATTGTTTTTAAAGGACAAATTCTGGATAGGAAACTATTTCAAGAACCACACAGTTTGCACGGTCAGTTGCCAAACATTCACATGTAAATCATGGAGTGATTATATACGTACTTACTTTCTAAAACTGCACCTTTTGTATAATCAATGTTACCTATTTAATGTGTGTTTATGTGTTTACTTGCAGACGTTTGTATGTTCTGCGACAAAATCGCATATACCCCTGATGAAGAAATAGTACATTTCGAAACGCGTTGGGTTCTTTCTGTTGTGTCCACTATCAACCCAACAGACCCTTGCGATTACCAGCTGTCCTGTTTGAACTGTCACTGTATGACTAGTTTTGTCCAGAATCGAATTGTGTTTTTTGATATGTGTATTGTTTATAAGTGCTCATTATTTTAAACCAATGTTTCTTAATAAAATCTTATATTTTTTACATACTTTTTTCATACTTCACTGCGCTATCTGCCCCTCTCCAAAAGTCCCACTTAGAGGAAATTTGACCTTTTCAATATAATGGCACGGAACGGGAGCCGATGCGCATGGCCGGCGGTCGTTGTGTCCGCCGGCCACCCGTGATCGCTACACAGAGAGGCAGAATGGGGATGTAAACAAGGTGGATCCCCGTTCTGACAAGAGACAACACTGAGATCTGCTGTTCCTAGTGATCAGGAACAGCGATCTCTGTGTTGTCCCAGTAAACCCATCCCCCACACAGTAAGAACACACCCAGGGAACACAGTTAACCCCTTGATCGCCCCCTAGTGTTAACCCCTTTCCTGCCCGTGTCATTTATACATTGATTAGTGCATTTTTATAGCACTGATCAATAAGGTTACTGGTTCCCAAAAAGTGTCACTTGGGGTCAGATTTGTGGGCCGCAATATCGCAGTCCTGCTAAAAATCGCAGATTGCCGTCATTACCAGTAAAAACAATTAAAAAATAAATAGGAGTCCATAAATCTATCCCCTATTTTGTAGACAAAATATCCTTTGCGCAAACCAATCAATATAAGCTTACTGCGGGTTTTTTTTACCAAAAATATGTAGAACAATACATATCGCCCTAAAGAGATGAAGAAATGTGTCTTACATATATTTTTTTGGATATGTTTTATAGCAGAAAGTAAAAAATATAGGTTTTTTTTTTCAAAATTGTTGCTCTTTTTTTGTTTATAGCGCAAAAAATAAAAACTGCAGAGGTGATCAAATACCACCAAAAGAAATCTCTATTTGTGGAAAAAGAATGGACATTAATTATTTTTGGGTACAGTGTCGCACGACCGCGCAATTGTCAGTTAAAGCAACACATCGCAAAATGGCCTGTTCAGGAAGTGGGTAAAACCTTCCAGAGCTGAAGTGGTTAAACAGCTGCGGCACAAAAATTTGCAGCTAACATTATTTTATTCTACAGGGTCTCTGCTTATCAGTGGTGGCTGGTGTTCATTTTTTTTTTGGAGGGGGCGGCAAACAAACCTGACCCCCTCACTATACCCCACTGCGCCCCGAGCCCAGCCTTTTTGAAGCCAATTAGAGCCTCATGCTCTAATCATGTGCTTCAAAAAAAAAAAACCCCATTGAAATCCATGCATGTAGATTAGGGGCCGGGTGCATGGATTAGGGGGGGTGGTGCCCCTGCGCCCCTTATAAGCGGCTGCCACTGCTGCTTAAAGAAAATATCTGTTTTGGGAGTTTTAACTAAAATTCAAGCTTAAAATGTGAATATTTTCTTGAAGCAAATGGTATTTATATGATGGAGGATGTTATATAATTGTTATGGCTTTTGGATCACTGTATCCGAAACCTCCTGGACTGGATTTTGCAGTTCTTAACAGGTCCAGAGATGTTGGCATTGCCATAGTGCTTGCCTTCTCTCTGAAGATTCACTCAGAAAGTAGACCGGTCAGACCAAGCACCATGATCTACCTAATTTTCATTGGTTGCTGGGGTCCATTATTTCCTAACCCTGCTGGGTTTTTTTTCTGTGGAAAGGGCATACAACTTTTGGAAGCTGCTGTTCCATCCGGCCCTTCAGCTTTGACCTACAGCTGTCCACTGAGGCTTCGCCTCTTAACCACTTCAGCCCCGGAAGATTTGGCTGCTGAATGACCAGGCCATTTTTTGCAATTCGGCGCTGCGCCGCTTTAACTGACAATTGCGCGGTCGTGCGACGTTGCACCCAAACAAAATTGACGTTCTTTTTTCCCCACAAATAGAGCTTTCTTTTGGTGGTATTTGATCACCCCTGCGGTTTTATTTTTTGCACTATAAACAAAAAAAGAGCGACAATTTTGAAAAAAACACAATATTTTGTACTTTTTGCTATAATAAATATCCCCATTTTAAAAAAAAAAACTGCTAATTTTTTCTCAGTTTAGGCCGATATGTATTCTTCTACATATTTTTGGTAAAAAAATCGCAATAAGCGTATATTGATTGGTTTGCGCAAAGGTTATAGAGGTTGATTTACTAAAGGGAAAAAGACTGTGCACTTTGCAAAGTGCAGTTTCCCTCTGCAAGAGCAGTTGCTCGAGAGCTTAGTAAATGAGAAAAAGCTCTGCTGACTTCCATCATCCAATCATGTGCAAGCAAAAATGCTGTTTTTTTAATTCTTCTTGCACAGGATTGGTTACTCTTTGCAAAATCAAGCCTTACCTCATTTACTAAGCTCTGGAGCAACTGCACTTGCAGAGGGCAACTGCACTCTTCAAAGTGCGCAGTCTATTATTTTTTTTTTTTACTAGTAATGGCGGCGATCTGCCATTTTTATCGGGACTGACACATTATGGAGGACACATTGGACACTTTTTTGGGACCATTGTCATTTATACAGCGATCAGTGCTATAAAAATGCATTAATTAAGACTTCAACTATCTTTAACTATCAACTATTTACCTTCAACTATCTTTACCTACAACTGTAGTTTAAGGGCCTGTATACAAATGGAAAGTGCTTAGGCATACCTCCCAACGTTTTGAGATGGGAATGAGGGACACCTACTAGCAAACGTATGTGGGCATAGGACACGCCCCTGTCACGCCCCTTAAAGGGGACATAACTAAAAAAAAGGGTTAATTTAAATCCACAAGGTCTTTTTTTTTACCACCAATATTCCTTTATATTGGCTCTTAAAATTGACAAATGCAGCAATTTAGAACTTGGATGAAGAGTTTAGCACTGGGAAACACTTTTTGAAAGATAAAAAGTTTATTTTATATACATCTATATAGATAAGACCAAAATGAGGGACAAATGAGGAGGAAAGAGGGACAGAGGGACATTGCTCCAAATCAGGGACAGTCCCTCGAAATCAGGGACAGTTGGGAGCTATGGTTTAGGTTTGACCTTATATTATATGGTTTTGGTAAATCTAAAGGAAAAATCTAAAGAGAATTGTATAATGTGTATCCAGCTTTACCCTGAGCCTATACTTTGCCTTACAGCACTTGACTTCAGTGTAGAGCAGGGTACAAGCAGGGATATGTGAATCTAGGCTAAAAGATAACAGCATAGAGTCTTGAAAATAAGACACATGAATCATGTAACAATGTAACAACCACCTCAAAAGTTACTTTTTTTTAATCAAAATGTGAACTAAAAGCACAGAAAACAAGCCCTATTCAGAGCTATATCACAAATGTACACAAGGGGGCAGTGTGTGTTCAGTATCAGAAGTTATTTGGTAATCTGGGAAGGAAATCTTTAGAAGCCTGATCTGTGAAGTAAGACAGGACCTATCAGCAACTCATAAACTGCCAGATTTACATCTATGGAAAAAACTATTTACATGATAATCTGAGAAGAGATGACTTCCCGCCCGGCACAGAAGATTCAGTAGGGCAAGGTTCCAATGACTAATATTTCACAAATAATTTTAGAAAGCAATACATAAATTCTAAATATCATTGTGGGAAAGGTGGGAGGATGTTACTAAGCACGGAGATAACGAGGTTGATTTACTAAAGGCAAATAGACTGTGTACTACGCAAAGTGCAGTTGCTCCAGAGCTTGATAAATGAGGGGAAGAGTCATTTAGCAAAGAACGCCCAATCACATGCAAGGAAAATTAAAAAAACAGCATTTTTGCTTGCACATGATTGGATGATGAAAGTCAGCAGAGCTTCTGCTCATTTACTAAGCTCTGGAGCAATGTGCAAAGTGCACAGTTTATTCGCCTTTAGTAAATCCACCCCAAAGAGTTCAGTCAGAGTCATTTAAATGTTTACGTAAAGACAAAAGTTATATTTTCATTTTGGATAGAGAAGCGATTGGTAAGAACTCCTGATTTTATTTCTGTGCCCCTGCTGGGGTCCATTAGCTCTGGTCACCAATTTGCTCTGGTCACCATTGTCGATGGGACTGAAATTGTGTAAAAATTAAAAAAATTTCTGGGATCCCGCCGCCCCCCCTTTTGAAAGAGTAGTCCCCCTACCCATTAACCAAAAAAGTGTCAAAAAGTAATAAAAACACAGTGACAGTTTTTTACACTTCCTTTATTAAAAAAAATATAATATAAAAACAATGTCCCCCCAATGTAAATCCATCGTCTATTGAAACGCATGCCACACCTGGAAAATAAAAAAATTACGCTCCCGCCGTGCATGGAGGCTGGCCGCCTACTGCAGGCTCCGCCATTTGACAGTACTTATATAGGTAAGAGCGGGGCCACGTGACAACATCACCTGGTGGTACCACCCCCCCCTTGTGTTGTCAATGACAGGTGCGTGATGGGTCAGTGACATCACAAGGAGCGGAGCCCACCTGTCCCAAAGCACTCACCGTCCCATGTTGAGGGCATGTGGTCTGGTCTGGTTTTTCGGGGGGGGGTGGGGGGGTGGTGGCGCTCGCTTCTTTTCTTGCAGTGGTGGTGTGGGGTTCCCCTTACAATCCATACCAGACCAGCGGGGCAGCACATTGACAGCTGATGACAGAATGCACTGTACACTGTATTGTCCCGGAATAAAGGTGCCTGGGACCCGGGACAGACCTGCAAAATGCGGGACTGTCCTGGGCAATCAATACAATGCAGGGAATAAAATCAATCAGATCCTTTAGTAAAAACAGCATACATAGTAGACAAAAACACCGGTTAGGCACACACTTAACCCGTTGATCGCCCCTGATGTTTAACCCCTTCCCAGCCAGTGTCATTAGTACAGTGACAGTGCATATTTTTAGCACTGATGACCATATTAGTGTCACTGGTTCTCACAAATTGTCAAGAGTGTCAGTTAGTGTCAGACTGTCTGCCGCAGCATTGCAGTCCTGCTATAAGTCGCTGATCGCCGCCATTACTAGTTAAAGAACTAAATATTAAACATAAATATTGGGACATCGACAATAAATCTTTTTAGGCTCTATACACCACCATAATGGATTTGAAATTAAACAAACAAGATGTGCTTTAACTTCAGACTTTCAGCTTTAACTTGAGGGTATTTACATCCAAATCAGGTGAACGGTGTAGGAATTACAACAGTTTGTATATGTGCCTCCCACTTTTTAAGGGACCAAAAGTAATGGGACAATTGGCTGCTCAGCTGTTTCATGGCCAGGTGTGTGTTATTCCATCATTATCCCATTTACAAGGAGCAGATAAAAGGTCCAGAGTTCATTTCAAGTGTGCTATTTGCATTTGGAATCTGTTGCTGTCAACTCTCAATATGAGATCCAAAGAGCTGTCACTATCAGTGAAGCAAGCCATCATTAGGCTGAAAAAAACAAAACAAACCCATCAGAGAGATAGCAAAAACATTAGGTGTGGCCAAATCAACTGTTTGGAACATCCTTAAAAAGAAAGAACGCACCGGTGAGCTCAGCAACACCAAAAGACCCGGAAGACCACCGAAAATAACTGTGGTGGATGACCGAAGAATTATTTCCTGGTGAAGAAAACACCCTTCACAACAGTTGGCCAGGTCAAGAACACTCTCCAGGAGGTAGGTGTATGTGTGTCAAAGTCAACAATCAAGAGAAGACTTCACTAGAGTGAATACAGAGGGTTCACCACAAGATGTAAACCATTGGTGAGCCTCAAAAACAGGAAGGCCAGATTGGAGTTTGCCAAACAACATATAAAAAAGCCTTCACAGTTCTGGAACAACATCCTATGGACAGATGAGACCAAGATCAACTTGTACCAGAGTGATGGGAAGAGAAGAGTATGGAGAAGGAAAGGAACTGCTCATGATCCAAAGCATACCACCTCATCAGTGAAGCATGGTGGCGGTAGTGTCATGGCGTGGGCATGTGTGGCTGCCAATGGAACTGGTTCTCTTGTATTTATTGATGATGTGACTGCTGACAAAAGTAGCAGGATGAATTCTGAAGTGTTTGGGGCAATATTATCTGATCATATTTAGCAAAATTCTTCAGAACTCATTGGACGGCGCTTCACAGTGCAGATGGACAAGGACTCGAAGCATACTGCGAAAGCAACCAAAGAGTTTTTTAAGGGAAAGAAGTGGAATGTTATGCAATGGCCAAGTCAATCACCTGACCTGAATCCGATTGAGCATGCATTTCACTTGCTGAAGACAAAACTGAAGGGAAAATGCCCCAAGAACAAGCAGGAACTGAAGACAGTTGCAGTAGAGGCTTGGCAGAGCATTACCAGGGATGAAACCCAGCGTCTGGTGATATCTATGTGTTCCGGACTTCAGGCTGTAATTGACTGCAAAGGATTTGCAACCAAGTATTAAACAGTGAAAGTTTGATGGATGATTGTTAATCTGTCCCATTACTTTTGGTGGGAGGCACATATACAAACTGTTGTAATTCCTACACCGTTCACCTGATTTGGATGTAAATTCCCTCAAATTGAAGCTGAAAGTCTGCAGTTAAAGCACATCTTGTTCGTTTCATTTCAAATCCATTGTGGTGGTGTATAGAGCCAAAAAAGATTAGAATTGTGTCGATTGTGTCCCAATATTTAGGGACCTGACTGTATATATACCATTCATTTAATTTTTCTCCTTTTTTAGCTGGGTCTTTTTTTACCCCCTGCGGTTGTGCGTGGTCTCCCTTTCATCTGCCAGCTGGGGTTTTTTGATCTTTGCCCCTGTCTCTCCCCTCACTTGGGGGAGGCACATTAGCAACGGAGCCTTATTCCTCTGTGGTTCCGGACGTGTTGAGGTATGTGCTGTGCGTTTACTGGAGGTCGCGATAATTTTGTTTTCATGTTTATGTTATTTTACTCATGTTATTTTTTTCTTTTGTTAGGGCTGGATTATTAGTTTGGTGGTCTCACATTTATTTCCCCCGAGGAAGCCATCACTGACGAAACATGTTGGGAATGAACACTCATTTGTGACCACTCTTCTCTTTTCCTCTGGGCCACCAGCAACCTATTGTACTAAATATGCTCTGTTATTGATTTTTAACAAATATTGATATACTCTGTTTGTTGTTTGTCATATGTTGTTTGTATCAATAAAAGTAATTACATTTTTAATATACTCTGATTCAGTTGTTGCCACTGCCAGCACCGTTATAATCCCACTCCTCCACATCCAAAAACGAGTTTATTGGGATGAGGTGCATTATATTATAGAGACACTCAGACTATTTCTTTTAGTCTATGTAGCAGAATACATATTGGCCTAAATTGATGAAGAAATTTGATTTTTAAAATTAAAATTTTTTTATTGGAAATTTTATAGCAAAAAGTAAAAAAAAAGAAAAAAAATATATATATATATATTTTCAAAATTGTCAGTCTTTTCTTATTTATAGTACAAAAAAAAAAAAAACGCAGAGGTGATCAAATACCACCAAAAGAAAGCTCTATTTTTGGGGAAAAAAGGACATACATTTCATTTGGGTAGATTGTCGCATGACAACGCAAGTGTCAGTTAAAGTAACACAGTGACGTTTTCGCAAAAAATGGCCTGGTCATTCAGGGGGGTAAATCTACCGGAGGTCAAGTGGTTAAGGTAGGTTTAGAAAAGGTTTCATCTTACCAGAAAAAAAAAAACACCTGGTAGTTCTGAAATTGGAAGTAATGGAATCAAAATGCAGGATTATTGAAAGTGTCAATGAAAAGCCATGGTGAGTGATTTCAGCTGTGAAGCCTTCAATTTCCAGAAGCCCGTTCAGCCTAGAAGTCAAACAGCTGCAGCTGTGAAGAGCGTGGACATAGGAGGTATGTGCTATTCTTAGGCTCTGCAATATATACTGTATATAGATATCTATACACTGGCAAGTGTGACGAGGTTGTTGGATGGGCATAAAACCTAATGTGCTCCGAACAATACTCATACCTTGGTTGTTGTGAAGACCATAGCAGGGGAGGACTAGGAATTTCTGGCCGGGGAGGAAAACCCAAAGAACTGGCCCTTTTATGGTGCTGACGGGTCCTGTTGCCTAATAAAAATTGTGCCATGGTGCCCAAGCCTTTGGTGGGCATGGTGAAAGGCGGATGTTGTCCTAAAGAGGTTGTAAACCCCTCTGTGCAACTTGTGCCTATAAATAAGCCTATAATAAGGCTTACCTATAGGTACTGTAAATATCTCCTAAACGTGCGCTGTTTAGGAGATATTTACCTTGTATAGTGCTGATGATGTCATCGGCGCATGCGCTGTAAAGGAAACGGCCCTCCGTGCTGTTTCTTCACTAGCAAGTACCGTGGCTGGCAGCTTCCACTCGCAAGTGCGGGAGTGACGTCATGCTACTCCGGCCAGTCACAGAGCCGGAGTCCGTGGCCCTGGAAGGAAGAGGGGCGAAGATGGATGTGGCCACCAGCGGGGACATTGCAGGCTTCGTGTGTGGGTAAGTGCCACATAATGGGTTAGTATGAGATGCATACTAGCCCATTATGCTTTTTCTTTGCAGGGTAAAAAAGAGGAAGTAGAACCCACCAGGGTTTATTTCCTCTTTAAAGAACATGGCATATTGTCTCTCTATGCCAGGGGTCAGCAACCCTTTTCCACTTAATCAATGTATGTGAATGCATGGAGGGCCCCATTCACCTGCTAATAAACGAGGATAATAATCTGGACCCAGCACAGCCCCTACACCTCCGGACAGAGCCGGCCCAAGACATTGTGCTGCCTGGGCCCAAGAATGAAATGCTGCCCCCCCCCCCCCCCTAAAAAAAAAGAAAAATCACGCCCACCAAAAAGCCCCCACATTCATTATTTTATATCAAGATAATTAAAACTAAAATTAAATTTATCAGAAAATCTGATTTACATGCAACAGCACCTTGTCCATATGGAAAATTATATCACAAACCATTACGTTCAAATCCAAACCTTTTTTTTTTTGTTTATAGCACAAAAAATAAAACCGCAGAGGTGATATCCAATACCACCAAAATAAAGCTCTATTTGTGGGGAAAAAAAGGACGTAAATTTTGTTTGGGTATAGTGTCGCACGAGCGTGCAATTGTCAGTTGAACCTCCCAACTAAAAAGTTGTTGCACTTGAAGTTATTTGTATTGCAATTATTTGTAGAGAAGTTCCCACCATCCCTGCTAAGTTTCATTTCTTATGTCTTGTTCTCAGTTTGAATTAGATGTGAAGTTGTGTATCACAGAGGGCAATAAAACTAAAGGAATTATTCCCGCGCTAACAAGGCCAAAATCTAAATTAGTGCTATGGATAAGCTGCATGCACTGAAAAAGGTGCAAACCAAACCTTAAAAGGACATAAAAAATATAATAAATAGTGCTGCGCTAATCCTAAACGCCCCTATTAGGGGACTTTAAAGTGATGGTGAAGTAACCAAAAAGTGGTAAAATTGACATACAAGTGTTAACAATCCTCCACAAAATATCACACTCATAAAAGTGAATTGAAAATTCTAAAACCAATAGGTACAAGTCCCTGTGTGAAAGGTCAATCACCATAAATATAGCATAAAATAAATAATCTATTCATAACTAAAATCATGTGCAAACATCAGTGGTGTCATCTCGCAAGCGGAACTCAGTAACTCAAATGAAGTAGTGAATCAAGATTAGCACATAAAGTGACAAGTGCAATGTGAACAAACAAAAAACAAAATTAATTCGGAATATAAAATGTAAGCTAGTGCAATGTTCGCGGGTGGTTATAATATTAGAGCAGGCAATGGTGCTAAAAAATGTGACTTAAAAGGTTTGGCCTGAGCCAAAAGTGACAGTGAACAAAGTCCTTATTTGTTTAAAATAACAGTGGTAGCGTCTTGACATGCAACGGTCGCTCCGTGGTGAATGGCTTAAATAACCCGGTGCTCAGCTTCGTGCACACACACTCCTGTGAGAGATGGCCCCTTACCTTAAGGCAATAGGGCAAACACATATAGCCAGGGGTCTTTGTATAGGGTCCTCCTTGGAGCAGTGGAGCAGGAGTGTATGACCAAGAATCTTTATTAGGGGGGTCCTCCTAGGGTGTAGAGCCCTATCCTCACAGTCCCAATTCCAGGGGGTGGTTCCCTCGGTAGATAGGGGGGATAAAAAACACGGGGAGCCCCAATAGTGTAATATTGCTAAAACAAATAGCTTTATTGAGGTAAAACAGGGTACTCACATAAAAAACAGCAATGGTATTCCTATCTCCGACGAGCGGCGAGCTCGTATTACTGACACAGCGTGTAGAGCCTGTCCCGTCCTTACGCGTGACGTCACACATCCTCTGATGAAGTCACGTGCGGTGTGACGTCACGCGTAAGGACGGGACAGGCTCTACACGCTGTGTCAGTAATACGAGCTCGCCGCTCGTCGGAGATAGGAATACCATTGCTGTTTTTTATGTGAGTACCCTGTTTTACCTCAATAAAGCTATTTGTTTTAGCAATATTACACTATTGGGGCTCCCCGTGTTTTTTATCCCCCCTATCTACCGAGGGAACCACCCCCTGGAATTGGGACTGTGAGGATAGGGCTCTACACCCTAGGAGGACCCCCCTAATAAAGATTCTTGGTCATACACTCCTGCTCCACTGCTCCAAGGAGGACCCTATACAAAGACCCCTGGCTATATGTGTTTGCCCTATTGCCTTAAGGTAAGGGGCCATCTCTCACAGGAGTGTGTGTGCACGAAGCTGAGCACCGGGTTATTTAAGCCATTCACCACGGAGCGACCGTTGCATGTCAAGACGCTACCACTGTTATTTTAAACAAATAAGGACTTTGTTCACTGTCACTTTTGGCTCAGGCCAAACCTTTTAAGTCACATTTTTTAGCACCATTGCCTGCTCTAATATTATAACCACCCGCGAACATTGCACTAGCTTACATTTTATATTCCGAATTAATTTTGTTTTTTGTTTGTTCACATTGCACTTGTCACTTTATGTGCTAATCTTGATTCACTACTTCATTTGAGTTACTGAGTTCCGCTTGCGAGATGACACCACTGATGTTTGCACATGATTTTAGTTATGAATAGATTATTTATTTTATGCTATATTTATGGTGATTGACCTTTCACACAGGGACTTGTACCTATTGGTTTTAGAATTTTCAATTCACTTTTATGAGTGTGATATTTTGTGGAGGATTGTTAACACTTGTATGTCAATTTTACCACTTTTTGTGTATCACAGAGACCGGTATTGTGGTAACATTGAAGTTTATTGAGATTTCCATACATTAGAGGGTTCCACCATTATTGTTAAGTTATCGATTAGTACGTTTTTTTCTTCTTTTTTTTTTTGTGGTGTGGGAACATGTAAGTGCTTAGCGGCCTTTTACTGACACCTTTTTATTTTAACTCCAGTAGTTTATTGTAAATAGTAGTGTGGTGATTACCTATTATACTAAAGATTGGCATGTGGAATTAATAAACATCAATTATTTTAGTTGTGCCCCACCACCTGATTGGTACTGATTGGCAGCACTGATAGGTGGCACTGATTGGCGTTAATAGGCAGCACTGATGGGCACTGATAGGCAGCAATGATTAGCAGCACAGATGGGCACTAATTGGCAGCACGGATGGGCACTGATTGGCAGCACTGATTGGCAGCAATGATTGGCATTGATAGGCAGCACTGATGGACACTGATAGGCAGCACTGATTGGCATTGATAGGTGGCACTGATTGGCATTGATAGGTGGCACTGATGGGCACTGATAGGTGGCACTGATTGAAATTGATAGGTGGCACTGATGGGCAGCACTAATAGGTTGCACTGATTGGCATTGATAGGCGGCACTGATGGGCAGTGATAGGTGGCACTGATTGGGATTGATAGACAGCACTGATTGGCACTGATGGGCAGCACTGATGGGCACTGATAGGTGGCACTGATTGGCATTACTGATAGGTAGCACTGATGGGCAGCACTAATAGGTTGCACTCATTGGCACTGATAGGTGGCACTGATTGGCACTGACAGGGGAGAGGGGGAGTTTCACATAGAGCAGATCATAAGGCTTGCCGGAGCCTCTCAGTGCGTGACACTGTCATCTAATGTAACTGCATTGAGGGAGAGAGATCAGCTGTCACAACTCAGCGGTGATGTCGGGGGTGGGCAGAGCCGTGGGACTGAGCAGCTATCAAACACCAGCCAATCATCAACTGTTTAAGAAAGGGGCGGAGCCACATAAATGTAGCGGCCCGCCCAGACCCCATCCCATTGGCTGGTGTTTGATAGCTGTTTGGTCCCGCCCACTCCCGACATCACTGCTGAGTTGTGACAGCTGATCTCTCTCCCTCAATGCAGTTAGATTATCTGACAGTGTCACACACTCAGCGGCTCTTACAAGACCCACGATCTGCTCAGCGTGGGCTGCACACTCCTTGGATGCCTTTCACAGCATCCCAGTGGGCAAATATCAGAAGACAGCGGTGACTAGGATGTGTGGCGGCAGGCGGCGGTGGGTACTCCTGACAACTTTTCACTGCACGCTCTGGCTGGCTGCCGCTCCCTTAAAGTGCCACCTGGGACAATGGTCCTACTGGGTCCCATGGTTGGGCCGGCCCTGCCTCTGGACCTCTTTACATTACAGAGCCCCCGCACATCTGGACCCCTTTACATTACACAGCCCCGTACCTCTGGACCCCTTTACATTACACAGCCCTCCTGCATATTACACAACCCCCCGCACATCACACAGCCCCCCTGCATATTAAACAGCCCCCCCTGCACATCACACAGCCCCCCCTACCCAGCTCCCTCTGCATATTACACAGCCCCCCAACACACACCAACTGCATATTACACAGCCCCTGCACCTCTGGACCCCTTTACATTACACAGCCCCCCTGCATATTACACAACCCCCCCACACATCACACAGCCCCCCTGCATATTATACAGCCCCCCCTGCACATCACACAGCCTCCCCCTGCATATTACACAGCCCCCCTAACACACACCACCTGCATATAACACAGCCCCCCCCCCCCCCCCCCCGCAGCTCTACCCTTTCCTACCCTTTGCAGAGAGGGAGACACACAGCAGCACTGATAAGACAGTGAGAGCTTCCGGAGTTAATTTTTCATATTAACAAGCTGGTGATTGGTTGCTAGGACCACCTAGCAACCAATCACCTGGAAAATTAACTCCGGAAGCTCCCGCTGTCCTATCAGCACTGTTGTGTATCTCTCCCATGTTCTCATTCAGCTCCCTGCTCCACTCTGCTCTTACGGGCCGGGTGCACATGAATTCATCACGTGCACTGATGGGCCGGACATTTAGCGGCGGCAGCCCATGGGCCGTAGTTTGCCGACCCCTGCTCTAGGCCATAAAAAGAAGGATTGTAAAGGATGAACTGTACATGAGGGGAACACATAGTAAACAGCATGGCTGCTGTTTTCTGAATATGATATGCACCATAAATAAAATACTATGGCATGATTAAAAAGGTGGGTTATACATGGGCAAAGGGGCTGTAGTCAGGGGTGGAGCCGGGGGGGGGGGGGGGGGGGGCAAAATGAGGTTTCGCCTAGGGTGTCAAAAATCCTTGCACCAGCCCTGACTGTAGTTACATGTTACTATGTTATATCATTACTAAAAGGTTACCGATAAAGAATGACAGCCACTGCGGGCAGTCGAGTGTCGTTAGCGTTAGGAGGCATGTGTAAATGTGACGGCCCATCTGTTATTTTCAGTGCAGATGTCTGCGATAAGGTAAATCTGGGTTGGCATCTCTGTCTGGCATTGTCTGGCACATAGCTATACATGCCCCTAGACTGCCAGTGTCTGGAGCAGATTATATGATTGTAGCCAGCATACATTACAATCATGGACATATGTTTTAAAGCTGCTCGCCTGCCGCCTCACCGTGTGAAGCAGATGCTGCTTTGAAGCTCTGATGAAGTGCTGGCTGGACAAGAACTGGGTCATTTTATTGCAAGCAAGTTCAATACGCTATTTTGTTTTTGAAAAGCTGGCAATAGAAGTGACATTTTGATAAATATCAGTGTTTTTTCATCCTTAACCACTTGACCTCCGGAAGATTTACCCCCTTCCTGACCAGGACATTTTTTGCGATGCGGCACTGCGCTACTTAAACTGACAATTGTGCGGTCATGCAACGCTGTACCCAAATGTAATTTTTTCCCCCACAAATAGAGCTTTCTTTTGGTGGTAGCAGTGTCTCCATCATCAGTGTCCCCAGCATCAGGGTCCCCATCATCAGTGTCCCCAGTATCAGTGTCCCCATGATCAGTGTCCCCAGCAGTCTCCCCATGATCAGTGTCCCCAGCAGTCTCCCCATGATCAGTGTCCCCAGCAGTCTCCCCATGATCAGTGTCTCCAGGATCAGTGTCCCCAGCAGTCTCCCCATGATCAGTGTCCCCAGGATCAGTGTCCCCAGCAGTCTCCCCATGATCAGTGTTTTCATAATCAGTGTCCCCAGCAGTCTCCCCATGATCAGTGTCCCCAGGATCAGTGTCCCCAGCAGTCTCCCCATGATCAGTGTCTTCATAATCAGTGTCCCCAGCAGTCTCCCCATAATCAGTGTCCCCAGGATCAGTGTCCCCAGCAGTCTCCCCATGATCAGTGTCCCCAGCAGTCTCCCCATGATCAGTGTCCCCAGCATCAGTGTCCCCATGATCAGGGTCCCCAGGATCAGTGTCCCCAGGATCAGTGTCCCCAGCATCAGTGTCCCCATGATCAGGGTCCCTATGATTAGTGTCCCCAGCAGTCTCCCCATGATCAGTGTCCCCAGCAGTCTCCCCATGATCAGTGTCCCCAGCAGTCTCCCCATGATCAGTGTCCCCAGCATCAGTGTCCCTAAGATCAGGGTCCCCAGGATCAGTGTCCCCAGGATCAGTGTCCCCAGCATCAGTGTCCCCAGCAGTCTCCCCATGATCAGTGTCCCCAGCAGTCTCCCCATGATCAGTGTCCCCAGCAGTCTCCCCATGATCAGTGTCTCCAGGATCAGTGTCCCCAGCAGTCTCCCCATGATCAGTGTCCCCAGGATCAGTGTCCTCAGCAGTCTCCCCATGATCAGTGTTTTCATAATCAGTGTCCCCAGCAGTCTCCCCATGATCAGTGTCCCCAGGATCAGTGTCCCCAGCAGTCTCCCCATGATCAGTGTCCCCAGCAGTCTCCCCATGATCAGGGTCCCCATGAGAGCATTTCCGTTAATCTGTATCCCCATCAGAGCCTTTCCACATGTCTGTGTCCCCATTAGAGCCTTTTTGCACCTCTACGTCCCCCATCAGTCTCCCCAATACCAGTGTCCCCCATATCTGTGTCCTCCATTAGAGTCTCCTCATCATGAGTGTCCCCATCAGAGTCTCCTTATCATGAGTGTCCCCATCAGAGTCTCCTCATCATGAGTGTCCCCATCAGAGTCTCCTCACCATCAGTGTCCCCAGCAGAGTCTCCCCAACATCAGTGTCCCCAGCAGAGTCTCCCCATCATCAGTGTCCCCAGCAGAGTCTCCCCATCATCAGTGTCCCCAACATCAGTGTCCCCATCATCAGAGTGTCCAAATCAGCAGTCTCCCCATCATCATTGTCCCCATGATCAGTGTCCCCATGATCAGTGTCCCCAGCATCAGTGTCCCCATCATTAGTGTCCCAAGGATCAGTGTCCCCCTGATCAGTGTCCCCAGCAGTCTCCACATGATCAGTGTCTCCAGCAGTCTCCCCATGATCAGTGTCCCCAGCAGTCTCCCTATGATCACTGTCCCCAGGATCAGTGTCCCCAGCAGTCTCCCCATGATCAGTGTCTTCATAATCAGTGTCCCCAGCAGTCTCCCCATAATCAGTGTCCCCAGGATCAGTGTCCCCAGCAGTCTCCCCATGATCAGTGTCCCCAGCAGTCTCCCCATGATCAGTGTCCCCAGCATCAGTGTCCCCATGATCAGGGTCCCCAGGATCAGTGTCCCCAGGATCAGTGTCCCCAGCATCAGTGTCCCCATGATCAGGGTCCCTATGATTAGTGTCCCCAGCAGTCTCCCCATGATCAGTGTCCCCAGCAGTCTCCCCATGATCAGTGTCCCCAGCAGTCTCCCCATGATCAGTGTCCCCAGCATCAGTGTCCCTAAGATCAGGGTCCCCAGGATCAGTGTCCCCAGGATCAGTGTCCCCAGCATCAGTGTCCCCATGATCAGGGTTCCCATGATTAGTGTTCCCAGCAGTCTCCCCATGATCAGTGTCCCCAGCAGTCTCCCCCATGATTAGTGTCCCCAGCATCAGTGCCCCCATGATCAGGGTCCCCAGGATCAGTGTCCCCAGAATCAGTGTCCCCATGATCAGTGTCCCCATGATCATTGTCCCCATCATCGGTGTCCTCAGGATCAGTGTCCCCAGCAGAGTGTCCTGTACATACATCTTTAGTACATTTGCCTCTTGCCTTGAGCAAACTTCAGCTCTCCTGCGCCTCCAGACTCCCTCCCACTGCTACACATGCGGATCTCTAATGCAAACAGCAGGCGGGACATCAGCCACGCTGATGGCGTCACTGGTTGCTAGGACATCAGCGCTCCCAGCAGCCAATGCTCACAGCATGGCAGCATGGGAGGGTGGGGGGGGGCGGCTTTGTTTGCGGAACCGGCCAGTGCCAATCTGCTGCTTTTAAAAGACAGCGTATCGGCAATGCTATGTTGGCAGATTCTGGGTGAGCCGCAGGCCGGAGAAAAGACACCAGCGGGCCGGGGTTTGGAGACCCCTGGTATACAGTATACTGAAAAAAAAAATTATACGGAGCTCTGCCTTGTTTACATAGGAAGAGCTCCATTATGTGTCTCTGCCCAACGATCAGCAGGTGCCCGTGGACATTCAGTGCCCAACACCCACAGATCAGCTTTTGCTGTGAATAATCACAGCAGAAACGGCCTGCCGGCGGAACGCATGTGCACCCCCTAGGCGGAAAAACAGAATCACATATATATATATGTATATATATATCTATATATATATATATAGATATATATATATATATATATATATAGATATATATATATATATATATATATATATATATATATATATCTATATATATATATATATATACACACGTGATTCTGCACAGGAGGGCCGTCCTGTAGAAGTATATCTGCTGTGGTTTGGTCTGGAACTGGTTAATAAAGTGGACCAAAACTTAAAAAGTGGAATTTAGTTATCTTACATGTGTAGCACCCTACTAGTTCAGAGTCAGCTGCTAGGTACATTTGGTTAGCTCCTCTGTAACAGTGGAGCAGGGGTTGATTACTTAGGGCTGTTCAGTGTCTTGCAGGCTGCTGTTTTGCTACTCCCCCTTGTCTTTTAAGGCTAGTTTACACTTGCTTCAAAACAAGGCTTCACACAAGCTTTGTTAAAGCTCTCTGAATGCCGGTCAAAGCCCCTGTCACTAAATAAAATGGTTAGCTTACAGTCCTGTTTACACCTTGCTTTTGCTTGGTGCTTCAGTGAGGCTTTGATGGGGCTTCGTGGGGTTTCAAGCGAGCTTGGCCATAAACTTCTATGGAGGCTAGTGAAGACACTTTGAAGCACCACTAAAGCTACACAGGGTATAATTTTTGAAGCGAAGCCGAAGCAAAGCAAGGTGTAAACAGGACTGTAAGCCAACCATTTTATTTAGTGACAGGGGCTTTAACAAAGCCTGTCCGAAGCCTTGTTTTGAAGCAAGTGTAAACTAGCCGTTAATGCGTGTTGAAGCCGAGGCAAGTGTAAATGAGTATAGTGGGAGGGGGAGCTGGACAGGCAGCCTGAATATTTATGGAACTCTGGCCAATCCCTGGGGAGGTGTGCTCAAAAAGTGGAGGGAGAGCTCACAAATATTCTGAGGCTTAGCAGCTAGGATGCAGAGTTCCTGGGTCCAGTCCCTCAGGAGGGGCAGAGAGAGACAGAGAGGGTCTCTGGCAGTGATTTCCTCTCCAACTGCAGTGCCGCTGTGGCTATGTACCACCTGCCATAGAGAAAGTAAACTGCACCTACCTTTTTAGAATGGGATACCAGGCGGGGGGGGGGGAGGCGTTGAGTTCTTTTTTTTTTTTCGTGGGTTTTTCATGTTTTTTTTAAACTCATATTTACCTCCACCCACCACTATCTTACACCCTCACGCACCAACCAATAATGTTTTTCCAGCATTGTAAATACATGGGTTTCCCGCGTCATATCAGTCTCTTTCTTTTTGTAATCTAGTACAGGCAACGTATCCCATTTAGTGCACATAGAAGTGCTGGGGAGGGAGGCATTAAATCAAAGTGGTTAATTAGTGAAAATTATCAGCAATATAACATTGTGATTGATGGCGCGGAATGCAATATCGTTCGAGTGTTCCTGCAGCTCTCCTCGGTGCTTGCTGTTTTCTCCTTTGCATGCTGCCAGTCTGTATGCCTCCCTTCTTCTTGGCAGGGAGTCATGGAGACTTTCTGGGGCCCCGCAGGTCCTCTGTGCTCATCCACTTTCATGCACTGACAGCAGGAGCCATCCCTTGACACCAAGAACCAACGCCTCCTGCTCACTGGGCAAGTTTGCAGGGGAAGAGAAGTGAGGTACAGTCCAGGGGCATGCGCCCCTGCAGAGGGCACAGAGCCACAGCCAATCACACTCCTCATTCCATTTTATAGCAAGGCCGGGTCAGCGCAGGGGAACTTTCATTGACTGTTTCCCTCGTGAAAGTGTTTTTGCTGGTTGCAGAAAGTTTAGGCATGTTTTCTAAAGCCTTGTACACACGATCTGACTTTCCACCAAACAAAACCTTGGAATTTTGTCCGGCCACACAATTGTTGGCAAACAATTACGAACGTAATGATGTACCCTGTTTCCCCTAAAATAAGACCTAGCATGATTGTCAGTGATGGCTGCAGTATAAGACCTACCCCCCAAATAAGCCCTAGTTAAAGTCCTTGTAGGTCTTATTTTCAGGGTAGAGCTTATTTTTGGGGAAACAGGGTAGGGCTTATTTGGGGGGTAGGGCTTATATTGCAGCCATCACCGACAATCACGCTAGGTCTTATTTTCGGGGAAACAGGGTACTACGTGGTTTTTCAGCTCTTTAGCGCCACCCTTTGGGCTCCTTCTGCTAATTTCGTGTTAGTAGAAGTTTGGTGAGTGTTGATTCACGCTCTTCATTTAGTGCTTTTCATTTAGCGCTTTTCATTTCGCGCTTTTCAGTTGGTTTCTGAACGGGCATTCGTCAACCAGACATGTTGCGGAATCTGAGGCAATAACGTGTTATTTATTATTGGCCTTGGAGTTATTGCTTTGACATTATTTTTTGGTTGAATAATGATTTGATTTGGTATATTTTCTATATTTTTGGATGCATAGAATGCACTTTTGGGTTAAGTTCTATTGGCAGATAGCATGTCTAATTTTATTTGTTTTCTTTTTTTAATGCACAATAAAAAAAATTGTGTAGAATAATACTTGGCTGTGTGTTTTACTTCAAATGACAGTTTGGGAGTCGGCAGTTACATTGTAAAAAATACAATGTAAAATTATCAAGGGACATCAACATAGTTGTATCTTTGATCTTAAAATCTACGGGATAATGGTGTTGTGGTAACTTGCCCAAATTAAAAAAAAAAAAAAACAATAATATTATTCTTGATATCACTTGGAAAAAAAAGCCTTTGAAAATTAGTTTGCAATAACTCCATCAGTATCACCAGCAAAGCAGCTTCATTATTATCCCATTAAAGCGGAGTTCCACACAGAAACGGAACTTCCGCTTTTCCGGCTCCTTCCCCCCTCCGGTGTCACATTTGACACCTTTCAGGGGGGAGAGGGGAGCATAGATACCCAAGCCACTCGCGGGTATCTAAGCCACCCCCCCCCCCCCCCCGCTGTATTCTAGGAGACACACGGGTCCCACAAAACAGCAGGGACCAGTGGGATAGCGCAAGGGACAGATCGGCTTCGGGTGCCGACATCGGCGGGCGCCCTGGACAGGTAAGTGTCCATATTTTAAAAGTCATCAGCTGCAGTATTTGTAGCTGCTGACTTTAAAAAAAAAAAAAAAAACAGCGGAACTCCGCTTTAAAGAAGAAGAGAATTGTGCGCTGCATTTGGAGATTTCATAATTAGCCTCGTCACGAATGTTAATTCTCCATTACGAATGCTAGTTTACAAGACCGACCGCTTCTGCTTCCGAGCATGCATGTTTGTACTTTGGAGTTTTGTCCAGTGGACTTGTGTACACAGGATCGGAAAATATGACAACACACATTTGTCCGCGGAGAATTGGAAAACATGCTAGCCAACATTTGTTGGCGGAAAGTCCGACAACAATTGTCCGATGGAGCGTACACACGGTCGGATTGTCCACCAACAGCCTGACATCCAACATTTCCTGTCGGAAAGTCCAATCATGTGTACTGGCCTTTACACGTTAAAAGGTATGGCCAAGGCCCCAGTGAGGACACTTATTTCCCAGGTTAGACCCTTCAAAATGGAGACTGTCCCCAGGAAATGGAGATTAAAAGATAAACATACTCAGTAGCTGTAGACACTGCTGAGCAATTCATCCTCAAAGCTGACAAGAGAAGAAGTGACGTTCAAGTCGGGTTTCCTGTACTCTGCTCACGATTTTCCTGTGCACCTAATCTCAGCTTGCATTAAAGATTTAAAGGTTGGCAGGCAGGCTGCCAAGTCACTGTTGGGGGGTGGAACTGAACAACTGTGAGAAAGCAAAGGTACTTTCTGTTGTAAAGTTGGAGGATGAATTGCTCAGCAGTGCCTGTAGCTACAGAGGTCGGTAAGGGCTAATTTTAAAGCTTATTTACTTAAATGTCCATAGCTTGGCCACAGTTCTTCTCATTTATATAAATGTAAGCTTATTTACTTAAATGTCCATAGCTTGGCCACAGTTCTTCTCATTTATATAAATGTTTTGGGTACTGCTATTTGCTGTTTTACAATTATGCATTAAAGCTGAAATTTTATTTTTTTGGGGGGGAGTACAGCACCAAACACATTAGTAATGTGTAATGATGTGTATCTCATAACATGCAGGTAGCTGCTTCTAATGAAATAAGGTACATTGCATTGGTATTGAATATTGATTTCACCCTGGCCAATCACTTAGGGGTTTATTCCATTAATAGGAGCTGGGGAAAAAAATAAATATTTAAGAAAACCTTCTAGAAAGTTTCTTCCCTCCCACCCTTTGATTGGGAGGGTGGATGTGTGTGAAGGATCTAGTCTTGGCCCCCCAGATCTACTGCCTGGGGAGAATGTGAATCCAGAGGTTGTTGCTTCCCGTGACTGCTGCCTAAGCAGGATGTGAGTCCAGAGGTCCTAAGCTCCCGTGACTGCTGCTTAGAGAAGATGTAAGTCCAGAGGTCCTCACCTCCCATGACTGCTGTTTCGGAAAGATGTGAGTCCAGAGTTCCTAACCTCCCATGACTGCTGCTTAGAGAAGATGTGAGTCCAGAGGTCCTTAGCTCCCATGACTGCTGCCTGGGGAGGATGTGCGTCCAGAGGTCCTAACCTCCCATGACTGCTATTTCGGGAAGATGTGAGTCCAGACGTCCTAACCTCCCATGACTGCTGCTTAGATAAGATGTGAGTCCAGAGGTCCTAACCTCCACGACTGCCTCTGTGGAATGCATCCCTGGGGAAGATGTGAGTCCAGAGGTCCTAACCTCCCATGACTGCTGCTTAGAGAAGATGTGAGTGCAGAGGTCCTTAGCTCCCATGACTGCTGCCTGGGGAGGATGTGAGTCCAGAGGTCCTAACCTCCCATGACTGCTGTTTCGGGAAGATGTGAGTCCAGAGGTCCTAACCACCCATGACTGCTATTTTGGGAAGATGTGAGTCAAGAGGTCCTAACCTCCCATGACTGCTGCTTAGAGAAGATGTGAGTCCAGAGGTCCTAACCTCCATGACTGCCTCTGTGGACTGGATCCCTGGGGAAGATGTGAGTCCAGAGGTCCTAACCTCCGATGACTGCTGCTTAAAGAAGATGTGAGTCTAGAGGTCCTCACCTCCCATTACTGCTGTTTCGGAAAGATGTGAGTCCAGAGTTCCTAACCTGGCATGACTGCTGCTTAGAGAAGATGTGAGTCCAGAGGTCCTTAGCTCCCATGACTGCTGCTTGGGGAGGATGTGAGTCCAGAGGTCCTAACCTCCCATGACTGTTGTTTTGGGAAGATCTGAGTCGAGAGGTCCTAACCACCCATGACTGCTGCCTGGGGAGGATGTGAGTCGAGAGGTCCTAACCTCCCATTACTGTTGTTTTGGGAAGATCTGAGTCCAGAGGTCCTAACCTCCCATGACTGCTGCTTAGAGAAGATGTGAGTCCAGAGGTCCTTAGCTTCCATGACTGCTACTTGGGGAGGATGTGAGTCCAGAGGTCCTAACCTCCCATGACTGTTGTTTTGGGAAGATCTGAGTCCAGAGGTCCTAACCACCCATGACTGCTGCCTGGGGAGGATGTGAGTCCAGAGGTCCTAACCTCCCATGACTGTTGTTTTGGGAAGATCTGAGTCCAGAGGTCCTAACCACCCATGACTGCTGCCTGGGAAGGATGTGAGTCGAGAGGTCCTTAGCTCCCATGACTGCTGCCTGGGGAGGATGTGAGTCCAGAGTTCCTAACCTCCCATGACTGCTGCTTAGAGAAGATGTGAGTCCAGAGGTCCTTAGCTCCCATGACTGCTGCCTGGGGAGGATGTGAGTCCAGAGGTCCTAACCTCCCATGACTGCTGTTTCGGGAAGATGTGAGTCCAGAGGTCCTAACCACCCATGACTGCTATTTTGGGAAGATGTGAGTCAAGAGGTCCTAACCTCCCATGACTGCTGCTTAGAGAAGATGTGAGTCCAGAGGTCCTAACCTCCATGACTGCCTCTGTGGACTGGATCCCTGGGGAAGATGTGAGTCCAGAGGTCCTAACCTCCGATGACTGCTGCTTAAAGAAGATGTGAGTCTAGAGGTCCTCACCTCCCATTACTGCTGTTTCGGAAAGATGTGAGTCCAGAGTTCCTAACCTGGCACGACTGCTGCTTAGAGAAGATGTGAGTCCAGAGGTCCTTAGCTCCCATGACTGCTGCTTGGGGAGGATGTGAGTCCAGAGGTCCTAACCTCCCATGACTGTTGTTTTGGGAAGATCTGAGTCCAGAGGTCCTAACCACCCATGACTGCTGCCTGGGGAGGATGTGAGTCCAGAGGTCCTAACCTCCCATTACTGTTGTTTTGGGAAGATGTGAGTCCAGAGGTCCTAACCACCCATGACTGTTGCCTGGGAAGGATGTGAGTCGAGAGGTCCTAACCTCCCATGACTGCTGCTTAGAGAAGATGTGAGTCCAGAGGTCCTAACCTCCATGACTGCCTCTGTGGACCCCTTCCCTGGGGAAGATGTGCGTTCAGAGGTCCTAACCTCCATGACTGCCTCCTGGGGAGGGCAAAGCTCCAGGATCCAGAGGTTCAGTTCATGCTTCTCCTTGGGAAGCAAGCTGAAGCTGGAGAGTCCTGCTTAGTCAATTGCCGGTCCTGGCTTAAAGGTCCACAACTACAAAGTGCATGTCTGAGGTGAAGAAAAAAAGCCCACCTCCCCTTTTTGACCAATCAGAGGAAGCCTTATATTCATTGATAAAAATACAAGGCTTCTTCTGAATGGCGGAGAAGCACTTTGCCAATATTCCTGCCAGATCACAGCTCTACGTACTGTATGTAGCCAATACTACAGTATATTCCAGCACACACAGCAGCTGCATTTTTTATTAATGGAAATGTTTTAAATAGTTAGATAGTGCCACACAATCACATCAAACACTTATACCCCCCCCCCCCTTCCCCCCTATTATCACTAATGAACCAAAAAAACAAAATTCATGAAAATTGACCCACGCGCTGGAAAATATGTGTAATTTTGCTAAACTGAATACAATAACAATTTATGCTCTATAAGTCATTCTGGTGCTCAAAATAATTTATCAAAAAGAGCATAAAGCATAAAATAAAATTCCAATGTGTTTCTTCAACAACACATACTTTCAATGTAAAAATCAAGGACAGGTATCCAACATTGTGACTTCCACATATGCAAGTGCAAATGTCCAAGTTATGGTGACCGTCTCATGTTCCACTATCACCTTATGTTCTCATCGGAGTGTATGGATTTACAGTATATGGAAAAATAGGTCTATGGTCTATATGCGCTTTCACATGAGTCCTCCTCACCACTCCAGGGACCAAACACCTTCTTCTAATCTACACTCTCCAGCCACTTTATTAGGTACACCTTGCTATTCCTGGGTTGGACCCCCTTTTGTCTTCAGAACTGCCTTCGGTCTTCGTGGCATAGATACAACAAGGTGTTGGAAACATTCCTCAGAGATTTTGCTCCATAGTGACATGATAGCATCACGCAGTTGCTGCAGATTTGTCGGCTGCACATCCATGATGCCAATCTCCCATTCCACCACATCCCAAAGGTGCTTTATTGGATGAGATGTGGTGAGTGTGGAGGCCACTGGAGTACAGGGACCTCATTGTCCAGTGGTGAGATGATTGGAGCTTTGTGACATGGTGCATTATCCTGCTCAAGGAGCCATCAGAAGATGGGGACACTGTAGTCATAAAGGGATGGACATGGTCAGCAACAATACTCAGGGAGGCCGTGGTGTTTAAACGATGATCAATTGGTACTAAGGGGCCCCAAGTGTGCCAAGAAAATATCCCCCCCCCACCATTACACCCCCACTACCAGCCTGAACCGGTGATACAAGGCAGGATGGATCCATGCTTTCATGTTTACTCCAAATTCTGACCCGACCATCTGAATGTCTCAGCTGAAATAGAGACTCATCAGACCAGGCAACGTTTTTTCCAATCTTCTCTTGTACAATTTTGGTGAGCCTGCACAAATTGTAGCCTCAGTTTCCTGTTCTTAGCTGACAGGAGTGGCACCCGGTGTGCTCTTCTGCTGCTGTAGCCCATCTGCTTCAAGGTTCGATGTGTTGTGCCTTTAGAGATGGTATTCTGCATACTTTGGTTGTAACGAGGGGTTATTTGAGTTACTGTTGTCTTTCTATCATCTGGAACCAGTCTGCCCATTCTCCTCTGACCTCAACAAGGCATTTTCCTCCACACAACTGCCACTCACTGGATACTTTCAATTTTTCGGACCATTCTCTATAAACCCGAGAGATATTTGTGCGTGAAAATCCCAGTAGATCAGCAGTTTTTGAAATACTCAGACCAGCCCGTCCGGCACAAACATCTATGCCACGTTCAAAGTCACCTAAATCCCCTTTCTTCCCCATTCTGATGCTCGGCTTGAACTTCAGCAAGTCGTCTTCACCATGCCTAGATGCCTTTGAGTTGCTGCCATTGGCTGATTAGCAATTTGTGTAACCAAGCAATTGAACAGGTTTACCTAATAAAGTGGCCGGTGAGTGTAGGTTTCCAATATGCAGCTCAAAGAAATAAAGCTATCATCATGCTTACTGAAATATACTCTTTATACAAACAGGAGATCCGCTCACTAGGTAAAGTGCACTAAATGTCTGGTGCAAATCAGTGTTGCCTACTTAAGGGTATTTCAGATCAGCAGCTCAATACAGAGATCACAGCCTTCTACTTCCTGGTATGCGTGATGGCGTCATGGGCTTTTTTTAAAGCCAATATGTAGTGGGTGACAGGTATTTTAAAGGCACAACACACAATAAAAAAAAAAATATATATATATATATATATATATATATATATATATATATATATATATATATAACCACTTTAATTTAATAAACACATTAAAAACCCAGGATCTAAAGTTATGAGCTCTCTAGTTATACATGCAAATGTTATGACCCCCTATATAACTAGACATCTGCAATTCATTTAGTTCCGAATTCGTCTTTTTAACGAATTTCGACAAGTTCGTTTATTCGGGAATATCCGAATTAACGAAAACCCCTTTAGCAAATTTTTCCAAATATTCGAAAATTCATAAATTCGAAAATTCGTTAATTTGAAAATCCAAAAACCCGAAAATCTGAGAAAATAACTAACTAATAATAACTCAAAGGGGTTGTAAAGGTTCGTTTTTTTTTCACCTTAAAGAGGAGTTCCACCCAGGGGGCTCCATTAAAAAAAAAAAAAAATTAAAATTCAGCAGCTACAAATACTGCAGCTGCTGACTTTTAATTGGACACTTACCTGTCCCTGGGTCCAGCGGTGCGGGGGATCGAAGCCCCGCTCGTCCCCCCCCTCCGCTCGTCGGCGCCGGCATTTCAACTGTGGGCGCCGGGCTGTGGCTTCACAGCCTGGCACCCACTGCGCATGCGCGAGCGGCGCCGCGCGCCGTGATTGGCCGCTCAGTCACCTGGGTCCTGTAATGGGTCCCAGATGATTGACAGGAGGGAGGGAGAAGAGCTGAGCCCTTCCTGTGCCGAGGGGGAAGTGATGTCACCAGCCCAGGCAGAGGAAGGGGGCAGACTACGAGGGACCACCTAGCAACAGGCATTTAGAGGTGAGTAAAAAAAAAAAAAATATCCAAATGTTTTTTTTTGTTTTTTTTTAGAATTTTTTAGATATGTTTGTTTTTTTGGGTGGATCCCCACTTTAATGCATCCTGTGCATAAAGGTGAAAAAACACCTGTCAGTGACCGCCCCCCAGCCCCCCCAATTTATTTACCTGAACACTTTCATTCAGTCGGCGGGGACGCGCTGTCTTTCTCTCCACGGGCTCCCGGCTCTTGATTGGATAGATTGATAGCAGCGCAGCCATTGGCTCCCACTGCTGTCAATCAAATCCAATGAAGCAGGTGGGGGGCGGGGCTGAGTCCGGCATTCTGTGTCTTTGGACGCAAATGCTGGACTTTGGCGCACACCCGCAAGGTAACCCCCTCGGGGAAGTGCTTCTCCGAGGGGGTTATCAGATGTGAGGAGGAGCCGCGGGAGCCGCCGGGGGACCCCAGAAGAGCAGGATGGGGCCTACTCTGTGCAAAACGAGCTGCACAGTGGAGGTAAATATGATAAGTTTGTTATTTTTTTTAAAAAAAGGCCTTTACAGTCACTTTAATTATTACTAACTATTAAATTATAGGTATTGGAATTTCCTTTCAAATTTGGCTGTTAGTGAACGATTTATACGACATTGTATGTTTTATATATACTGTATGTATATATATATATATATATATATATATATATATATATATATATATATATATATATATATATATATATAAATATGTATATATACATATATATACACACATATATATATATTATTATATTATATTATATTATATTATATATATATATATATATATATATATATATATATATATATATATATATATCATATTACATAATAACACATAACAATAGTAATAATAAAAATGTTTTATTATTATTATTACTATTTATTATTAATTTGTTCCGTTCCATTTGTTTAGATGTGGCATTCGTTATTTCGGATAATTCGTAACTTTGGATAAATTCGTATTCGTTACGTTCGCTAACAGCCAAATTTGAAAGGAAATTCCAATACCTATAATTTAATAGTTAGTTATTATTAGTTAGTTAGTTACTCTTTCGAATTTTTCGAATTTACGAATTGCAATCATAACGAATGACCCAAAAAAAAAATAAAAAAACACGAATGAAACGAAAACGAACAAATTTTTCGGCAGTGCACATGTCTAATATATAACAGTAGTTGGGTAAAATATATCTTCATGCAATGAATGTAGTCCAAATTACCAATGCGTTTCGAGACGGAAACTTCCTCAGGGTCAACTAAAAGGAACCTTGATGTTAAAGAGGAGTTCCACCCAGGGGGTCCATTAAAAAAAAAAAAAATTAAAAGTCAGCAGCTACAAATACTGCAGCTGCTGACTTTTAATTGGACACTTACCTGTCCCTGGGTCCAGCGATGCGGGGGATCGAAGCCCTGCTCGCCCCCCCCCCCTCCGCTCGTCGGCGCCGGCATTTCAACTGTGGGCCTCGGGCTGTGGCTTCACAGCCTGGCACCCACTGCGCATGCGCGAGCGGCGCCGTGATTGGCCGCTTAATCACCTGGGACCTGTAATGGGTCCCAGATGATTGACAGGAGGGAGGGAGCAGAGCCGAGCCCTTCCTGTGCCGAGGGGGAAGTGATGTCACCAGCCCAGGCAAAGGAAGAGGCAGACTATGAGGGACCCCCCTAGCAACAGGCATTTAGAGGTAAGTGAAAAAAAAAATATCCAAATGTTTTTTTGTTTTGTTTTTTTAGAATTTTTTGCAGGTATTTTGGGTGGAACCCCACTTTAAGGATAAAAATCATAAGTAAAAAATAACAATTCAATTATGAACGCAGGAAACAGAACACATGGTGCAGATCACTTACAACACCCAGAAATATAGCAGTAAATTGCATATAGAAGTGTAGCCTGTGATAAAAATATTAAAATCGCACTTTATGAATGGTGGAAGTCCTCAGTCAAGCAGGGACCAGGAGGGAATCACCGGACAGGGCCAGATGGCAAATGCAGAGATCCAGAAGAGCTGCAACAAAAATAGTATACATCAACAAATCTAGGGCAGCATAATAAAACAAAACAAAAAATATAAAAAAAAAAAAAAGTAAAAAATCTTTTTTTTTTTTTTTTTCGCATTGATTAACTACTTGCCCCCGGAAGATATACCCCCCTTAATGACCAGGCCATTTTTTGCTTTCGGCACTGCGTTACTTTAACTAACAATTGTATGGTTATGCAAACACTGTACATAAATGAAATGTCGTTCTTTTCCCACAAATATAGTTTTCCTGGCAGCTCCATGTCAGCCTACTACTGTGCTGACATGGAGCTCGCCAGGAAAGGAAAATTGCGGTAAGTATTTGATTCCGTTTTTCTTTTGCTGGTATTTGATCTCCACTGGGATTTTTTTTTGTGCTATAAACAAGAAAAAAAAACTGATAACTTTGAAAAAAAAAAAACAGTATTTTTTTACTTTCTGCTATAAAACACATCTGATAAAAAAAAATGTAAAAAATCTAATTTCTTCATAAATTTAGACCAATATGTATTCTGCTACATATTTTTGGTAAAAAAAAAAAAAAATCCCAATAAGCGTATATTGATTGGTTTGTGCAAAAGTTATAGTGTCTACAAACTATGGGATATCTACTGGAATTTACATTTTTTTTTATACTAGTTATAGTGACGATCAGCGACTTATATAGCGGGGCTGCAATATTGCGGCGGACAATCTGACACTAGCTGACACTTTTGACACTTTGTGGGAACCAGTGACACTAATGCCCTGTACACACGGTCGGATTTTCCGACGGAAAAAGCGCGATCGGATTGTGTTGTCGGAAATTCCGATTGTGTGTGGGCTCCATCAGACTTTTTCCGTCGGAATTTCCGACACACAAAGTTTGAGAGCAGGCTATAAAATTTTCCGACAACAAAATCCGATCGTTTAAATTCCGATCGCGAGTACACAAATCCGACGCACAAAGTGCCACGCATGCTCAGCATAAATTAAGAGAAGAAAGCTATTGGCTACTGCCCCGTTTATAGTCCCGATATATGTGTTTTACGTCACCACGTTCAGAACAATCGGAAGACAAGTTTGACCCACAATCCGTCGGAAAAAATCCGATGGATTTTGTTGTCGGAATGTCCGATCAATGTCCGACCGTGTATACAGGGCATAATACAGTGATCAGTGCTAAACACACGCAACTGTCACTGTACTAATGACACTGGCTAGGAAGGGGTTAAACATCCAGGGGCGATCAAAGGATTAAATGTGTGCCTAGCCAGTGTTTTTGTGTACACTGTGGGTTGATTTTACTAAGGGATGTGCTGGATTTTATTCCCTGTTCTCTGTTTTCTGAACAGGGACGCAGGGACAAAATCGCGTTTTAGGAGCAGGAATTCTGATCTGACCACAAGAAAACACTGAACGCTGTTAAACGTGCATGAATGTGCATAAACGCTCATAAACTCTAGGCACATTTAGCACTTTGGAGTTTTTTTTTTTTTTTTCAATGGCCAGAATAAAAAAAAATTAAAGAGGAGTATAAGGGCAGAAAAAGAAAACGCCCAAACGCACAAAAAAACGTGAGTTTAGCAGCAGCAGTGTGCATGAGGCCTAATGGTAAACGGGACAAATGGAGAGGGTGGGGACACACACACAACAATAAAAACTGACAGGGGTTCTAATCTCTCTCCACTCTATCCAAAACGAACAAAAAAAAGTTTTGCCTTAAGTTATACTTTAAACTTGTAATGTTACATAGTAGGTGAGTTTGAAAAAAGACACAAGTCCATCAAGTCCAACCTATGTGTGTGATTATGTAAATTATGTTGTCAGTGGCCTTTTTTTTCAGAATGCTTTCTCCTTTCAGTTTTACTGAAGAAGTCCTTAGGCGTTCGGGAGGATTAAAGATCAACATTCGACACTATCTGCTTCGATTCTACACATCCTGGCACCTGCTCCCCAGATCTGCAGTGTGTAGGACCCGCTCCTGTCATCTGAATATGGTAAGTTCCTGGCCAGTTTCTATTCTTTGCACTAGGAGATGAGAGCTGGGAGGGTGGACAGTGGAGACAGAGGAGGGAGGAAGATGAAGAGTGGAGGGGATGGAAAGCTTCAGCCAAGTTATGTCACATATCAGGAGGGGAGGCAGCTGTCCGTGCCACTTTTGGAATGAGGAGGAGGAGGGGCGGGTGACAGGAGGGTTGTGGGGACAACTTCAGTGTTCAGCAGGTCTAAAGGGTCTCTTTTGCAGGACAGACCGAAGAGGAGAGGGAGACGTAGAGGGGGATCAGACCTAGGGGCAAGCCCAAGGCCTTCCACCACCCCGAGGCCTTACCTCGAAGGACAAGTGCATGGATATAAGGGGACCTGTCCTTGTCAAGAGTTTGGAGTTGCATTTGCAAGAACTTTGATCGTCTTTCTTGCCACCCTGGGGCTGGTACCCCCTCTTTCATCTCTCCCTCTTGCACCCTGGCGTATGCCCCCGCTCCCAACGCTTTTCGAAATACACAACCAGTTGCAACATTACCATCTACTCTCGGGATACTCTAGGCTCCTGGACTCGCTTGAATCCTGCTCTATAATTAATTAACCCTTTTGCCCGGAACAAGATCCTGTCCTGACATTTACCATGCACCGTGCCCAAGTGATGATGAACCTAAATGCCAACGAGAATGGGGCTTCGGGCCCCCAGACACGACCCTTCACCAAGACTTTTGGAGCTCCTCCAAGCCCTAGCGTTCCCCCCAAACACCAGAAAATCACACCAGAGCAAGACCAGTCGCAGCCCTGCCCACCTCAGTTTGTGCGCAAGCTTAAGAACGCTGCCATTGGCACAGGCTGTGACATCAGTCTAAAGGTGGCAGTGTCAGGAAACCCAGTGCCAACGCTGAGCTGGTACAAAAACAAAGAGTTCCTTGACCCCAGAGCAGAGGAATACGGGACGCTGTGCATAAGGGACAGCAAGATGGAGGATGCCGGGGTTTACAGTTGCGTGGCGCAGAACGCATTGGGAGAAGCGGTGACCAGCGCTGTGCTTGCCATCATCGATTTAGAAGGTAGGTACAATTCAGTAATTCCATACTTTGTTGCATATATTGTACCATGTAGGTAAGTGTCACCATGTACCTCACTCAAATTTATGGCAAGTACAACGAAAGGTAAACTGAGCGGTGAAATGTGGGGGGTGATGCAACAAGCAACTGATACTGTGTTTGAGTGACATTTGCTGGATTGATAACTTGTGTACTTCGTCTGTATAGCCCCTATATGCTTCATCAGCACATACCAGACAGAGCAACTATCCATGTCATTCCTCAAAGCAAATCGTCGCTCTAAACTCCATGTGGGCACATTTCTTTAGATCCACTTTGTAGATTTTGAAATGCATGTACAGAAAAGGCAACTGCCGGAGCATGGGTCTCCTTTTTTTAGGTCTTGGTTTGCTCATACCTGATATTGCAGTTTTTGGTAGATACTGGAGAATCACCTTATGGACTCTTCTATGGGGTGACCTCTGCAATGGTTTCCCAGATCTGCACCCCTGCTGCAGTCGTTAGGGGTTTCTGCTGTCCCTGGTGTCTTTATAATTTATTTTATACTATAAAGAATGAAACAGGAAGAGTAGAAACACTCAAACGTAGGGTAGAACAAAGCTCGGAGCATAGGCAGGAAGGTCTTGAGCCAAATGCACCTAAATCTGCCTACAACTGAAATATCAGTTTTGGGAGGACCTACCCTTTAAAGCTTCAGTAAATACTTGTGCTTTGAGCCATTGATTATTTTTTTTTTACCTCTTATGGACTCTATCGGCAAGATTACCCATGCCTACACTCCAGCTTGACTCCTCACCTTTGGAGACTTACTCCACTTGCTGGATTATCTATGGAGAGCAAGATCTTCTTGTAGCAGTAACAGAAAGTGGGCAAAATGGAGAAATGAAGAACACTCTCTCTAGGCATGGAAAATGTATCCCTTTTGGATGGAGGGCCATTATATTACTTTAAGATGATGCTAAATAAACAAAACCCCCACCCCCCGCTTTTGCTCTAGCAGAGCCTAATGTTTGAAGGAGCAGAGGGCAGCTTTACAGGGATAAAGCCTGTGACTAAAAATAGTCCTAACCGGGATAACACCTGGCATCTTCCTTTCAAACATAAGGTTGTTAAAGCTCATTCTTGGCCATGCACCAGGCAGACCGTCCACCAACAACTACGCCATAATTCAGAACTGCTCTGTTTATATAACCATTACTCAATAGATTAACTTGGGTACATTCAGCTTGCCCATACCTGGTTCAACTTTCGGCTGGTTCCTGCTGATCCGGCTGAGATTCGAACCGTCTATGGCTGGCTTAACATACCGAAAACTGACCAGTGAATGGGGAGATGGATTCCGTGTACACAAGCAAATTAGCGTTTTCACTTATATTCCTCGAGAGCAGCCATTCTCATGGAGGACCTCTTGAAATTACTTTCTGGTCTCAGGAAACCCCCTACCAATAATTACTATATCTACAGCTCACAGTACATTAGTGGGATAGTCACTAGGAAGAATGTTTCTTCCACTTATGGTCATTGGGAAGAGTCCCCCAATACAGATAGCAAAAAAGATCATTGTTGACAGTGGTTACTCATGTGAGAGTCAGAAACTGCTCATTGCTCCAGGAACCCATAACAACCTATGGAGGAACCCTAAGGTTCCACAGAACCCCTGTTAAGAAAGGCTGCTCTGGAGTATCAGTAGTAACTCTAAGGTCCGTCTCAGTGATTTTGCAGTCCTTTGAATAACACAAATAGGCTATATCTATACGAGCATTAAAAATGATCAGTTTACAAATGCTTTGAGAATGCACTTTGTGTTCATATACGGTTTTTAATGGTTATTTTGCATTTTTTGCAAGTCAAGATAGGTTTTTTTAACATGTATCTCCACCCTTGGGCCTTACAGGACTGATCATGTTGGAAGCCGAAAGGGCTCATGCACATGGACGTACAATGCAAGAATTCATTCCAATAGATTAGTGGTCTCCAAACTTTCTAAATAAAGGGCCAATTTACTGTCCTCCAGACTTTATGGGGGTCTGGACTGTGCCCAGTGGGAGTAAACAATGTCTGATCTTTGGTATTAGGGGGAGAAATAGTTGTGTCAGTGGAAGGAACAGTACCCCATTGTTGGTGTCAGTGGCAGGAATTATGCCCCATCGTTGGTGTTAGTGGCAGGAATTACGCCCCATTGTTGGTGTTAGTGGCAGGAATAATGCCTCAAGGGTCAAGAAAAGGCAAGCAAAGGCCGCATCCAGCCTCAGGACTGCAGTTTGGAGACCACTGCTATAGATGGTCCATATTTAAGGTGCTCCTCCAGTGGTGTATGGGCAAATCTATGATGCATTACTTGGGCCCAATGGCCAATCTCTGGCCATGGACAGTGTGACAAGACAGAGTGGGTGACCTCATTACTGTCTTTAAACTCTGACACCAAAGCTTTTAGGTAGCTGCAATAATAGAGAAGGGAGAGGGCGAGCAGTGTAAAGGTCTTTAAAGTTGACCCTAGTGAAAAAAAATATGCATGCTGCCGTTGCTGACTTCTTTCTGCAAATGCTAATTGCCTAATGGTCTCTGTTTTTAATACTTTCTGAGCCACAAACTCTGAACAGGATGGCAGTCCGTGAAAATGAAAATGGTCAGCGACTATGAACGTTATGAAGCCAAAGGCACAGAACAACAGTCAGGAGTTTAGCATGTTCAGAAGTAGGTCAGCAGGGCAGCCTACATACTACAGATTTCCTGTAACAATCACTTGTTTGACAGGTGGACTGACAATGTGAAAAAACATAAACCTTGGTGGTCGTACGTTGGTGTCATATCAGTGATTACCCCAATGTAAAGGCCTGGAGAGATAAATGATTGGGTAATTCATGGTTCTCAATTTGCTGTAACTTGAACCAGCGTTTTTGTTTTATTTTATATAGAAGCTCTCTAGATTGTTTTCTACCTTTCCTCCCTCACAAGTTCATGTGTTCAAATGTGTAAAAATCTATTTTTGACCTTCTTGGAGACATTTATCCTTCTCCTAATGTATATGCAACTCTGACCAAACTTGCAGTCACTCCTTCTATAGTTGAGGTGTTTTGATGAATTGCTGACCAACAATTCAATGTGTAGAAGTTAATTTCAAGGCCAGGATCATAATAAACTGAAAACATTCAGGCCTGGTTGGTTATTGATGCACTGAATCACCCATCAGCATTTAATATAAATCGGGGACTGTATTGTCTTGTGCTATTATTTCATATGGTATGTGGAAGCACTGGATGGGTTCTGATCAAAGTTAGGGTTGCTTGGTTGGACGCTCTACTGGTTGTGAACTGGTGAAATGTGTAGAAACCATGCTACCGTTCTACCAAGGTTGTTCTCTCCCTGGCAGAACCAGTAGAGATGCTAGCCCATCTGTGGTTGTGTTTGTGTATGGTGAGGAGCACCATAGTGTATGGTGAGGAGTACTAAACACTGACAGCACTAAACACTGACAGTTGTACAACTCAGCGGTTTGTCTAAAGCCTTTATTGGTTATAATAGTAGTAAAGAGCCAACAAGTTCCTCCTTTCTTTAGGACTTTGCGAGGTGTCTGTTTGCTTGACTAAGAGACACAAAAATGGCCAGCATGCCAAGAGGTAAAGACCTCAACTCTTTACTGAGATCCTGATTACAACAACAGCATATTTTGCAAATACAGGACATCAAAACCACCATTCTTCTATGTGCTATTATTGAAATTAGGATTTGGGGTCTTTACTTCTTGGTGTGCTGGATTTTTTTTTTGTGTCTTGGATTCCACAGTATCACCATTGGCCATCCACCTTCCTGAAGGCATATCTCTCAACGAACAGGGCTGATAACCATCTATCACCATACATGTGTAATAGTATCTTCATACAATAAACCTAATACTAAATGTGAATAGATAAATTAAACGATCTCAAATATTTGTGAATCATTAAAAAACGTCTCTCATATAGTAATAGAAGAATTTAGTGATAATACCGCTCCAAAGCCATACATCGGTGAGAATATGGTGCCTTTCCTTTCCTAAAACCTCTCAATCTTACAGTGACCACCGTTAGGCCCCTTTCACATGGACGGACCGATCGGCTGCACCTGTCAGTCTTTCAGGCGGACCCGATCGGACCATCCATTGTCCTCTTTCGAGTGGCAGATGGAGCAACAGGCATGTGTCCATTGACACCTGCCAACATCCAATCTGGTCCTGTCTGCTAAAAACAGATAGATGGGGATCTGTTCCCCATCCGTCTGGCAGATTGGATGACAGTTGGATGGAAACGGACAGGCGGTCCGATTTTGTCCAACAGTCCATAGAGGAAAGCGGGCTGTATCCATGTTTGTTCTGCATTGGCGGAGTAGACACAGACCTGTCATCCACCTGCTCAGCAGGGATTAGCAGAGAGATCCCCTGCTGAGCGGGCAGATCCGCTGGCGGACTCCACCAGTGTGAAAGGGACCTGACAGTGTTACACATGCTCCACCACTACCGTGCAATCAGTTTCCTGTCATAAGCGCTTGAGGACACTTTTAGTAGTCACCAGTCGCCCAGGTCTCGCTCTTTCCGCCCCAATACTTTTTCCACAAGTCGTGTCCTGATGAAGTCACATGGGTGTGACGTAACACGTAGGTCAGAGCCGGGTGACGTCATTGCGCGGTAGTGATGGAGCTCGTGTGTAACACTGTAACGTCACAGGTCCCAGAAGACTATGGGACAATTCACAAAGCGCGGCTCGTACATGTGCAGTGGGCAGCCGGCTGTGAAGCTGCAAGCAGTACACCTGGCTTCCCCCTGTTAAGGATTTGTAGCTGCTGACTTTTGTTTTATTTTTTTTCAGAGTGGAGAACCGCTTTAAGAAGGGGGAGCCCCAATTCTCCCAAACATGTTAGAAGCTCCCTAGTGTTATAACCAATAAAGGCTTTAATCCAGCCACCAATTTGTACGACTGTCTCTACCAGGCACCCTTCAGCACATATAGATGATTTGCGCTAATTTGTGGTCTCCTAAAAGGGTGTAACATGCCACTCTCTTGCTACTGGTTTACCCAATTAAATGTTCATTCTTTATCCTGTATTAATTATATATCTATGCATAGAATGTAGGGTAGTGTGGCACCATAGTTTGGTTTTAAAACGGCCTCCTATATTTGTGATGCATGTAGCAGTTCCTCTCCATTTCCAAGGCTAACACATGGCTCAGCTGGTCAATAAGCACACTATTCCGGGTGGACAATGCCTGACTCCCATGTATAACTAGCCAGAGTTTGCCTTCTGTTGCATACAGATCTCATAATTCACTCACGTCCAAAAATATCAAACCCCGCCAACAGACACGTTGTTGATTTTTCATTTTCTCCAATGTCAGATGTAATAATCCTATTTAGTGACGCCACGTGTTCCTACTAAACGTCGTCTGCAGTCTCAGAAATATTGATTTCTCTTATAAAATGTCTTTGTTTAATGTCACGGAATTCAGTTCATTTTTCAAACTGCATAATCCTACTGGGAAGAGGTTGTGAAGCTTTGTGAAGCATCACACCACCTCTATAGAATAAAAGATAGCAGAGAAAATATTAAACGATGCAAACAGCTTCACGACACCTACTTCCTGGAACGCCCGACGGGAGACAGAGGCCACCCTCCCACCACTTTGAAGAACCAGAATCCAAAATTGTGGCAGGTTTGACTTTTGCTCAAAAAAAAAAAATTTGCTTAAAAGGGTCCCTGGATTTCGGGGGTCCTGGACTTAATGGTGTTTGTGAAGATGATAAAAGACTAAAAGGCACAAGCAGTCATATGAATGGAATGTGTGTGGGGGGGGGGGGGGGGGGAGGTTGGTTGGGGTACATTTATAGGACAACCTTCCAGAACTGGGGTCCTTGGTTTGAGTCCTGGCCAGGATACTATATGCATGGAGATTGTATGTTTTCTGTGGCCTTGTATGGGTTTCCTCCTGCACTTCAAAGTGCAATTCCTATGCAAGGCAATGGGCAATGCAAACTCAATACAAATCAATGGGCAGTGCAATCTCAATGCATATCAATGGGCAATGCAATCTCAATGCAAGTGTATGGGCAATGCAATCTCAGTGCAAGTCAATGGGCAATGCAATCTCAGTGCAAGTCAATGGGCAATGCAATCCCAATGCATGTCAATGGGCAATACAATCTCAGTGCACGTTAATGGGCAATACAATCTCAATGCACGTCAATGGGAAATGCAATCTCAGTGAAAATCAATAGGCAATGCAAACTCAGTGCAAGTTAATGGGCAATGCAATCTCAGTGCACGTCAATGGGCAATGCAATCTCAGTGAAAATCAATGGGCAATGCAATCTTAGTGAAAATCAATGGGCAATGCAATCTCAGTGCAAGCTAATGGGCAATGCAAACTCAATACAAATCAGTGGGCAGTGCAATCTCAATGCATGTCAATAGGTAATGCAATCTCAGTGAAAATCAATGGGCGTCGCAATCTCAAAGCAAGTCAATGGGTAATGCAATCTCAATACAGGTCAATGGAATATTGGCTGTTTGGTTGGGGTACATTTAAAGGGTAACCTTACAGAACCGGGATCCTTAGTTTAAGTCCTGGCCAGGACACTACCTGCATGGACTTATGTATGTTTTCTGTGGCCTCTTGTGTTCGTTCCAAAGAGATTGTTGGTAGGTAAAATGACCCTAGTATAGGTATGTATGTGTGATAGGAACCTTAGATTGTGAGCACCTTTAAAGTTACACTAAACTCTGGTTTAAAAAGAAAAAATTATATTTCGGTATGTATTCTTGACTCAGAAAAGCCCCTTCTATTGCTCTCATCCTCCTCCAAATGTACAGATTCCTTCTTTTTTTTTTTCTTTTGCTTCCTCTTAGGCTAGATTTACATTACTGTGTGTTGGAAATGCGCACAAAATCACGTTTCCAACACATACAGAGAAACATTGTGCTCTTGAGCAGATGCACGAGGGAGCCATAATTCTTTAGGGCATCCTATACATCAGCAAATGGGTGTATTTTTGCCCGCACCAAACCGCATGGTGCTTCGGCGCGGCGCAATGTTACAAAAGGGCCGGTGGACGTCTTTCTGTGTGTTTCTCATGGGTATGGCAACCTATTGAACTGAATGGGCTGCCCTATACGTAATGCTTGTTAAGCGCACGTGCACACACAGTGAGGTGGGCCAAGCCATAGAGGGTAGTTACGTTCATCCACCATGGTCCCCCTGTACGTAGGAATGTAGCCGCCCTCTCTTGCTTGCTCCTGAGATGGCCTATGGGATTTGTAGTGTGTAGAGTAGAGTACTTGACTGCAGCTAATGTGCACTGCTTGTTCCAAACAAACATTTGTTGGGATTTGTATGGATTATTTTATAAGAATAAGGATATTGTTTATAGCGTCACTTTATTAAAAGAGAAGTATGGGATTTTTTTTTTTTAGAATCATACTTACCTAGGTGGATGCAGCAACGGTCCGATGCTGCATTTGTCCCCCGCTGGCTTTAAGGCTGAGGACCGAGCGATCAAATACCGCTGATCGCTCGGTTCTCACAGCTTCGTGAGCAGAGAGCTGGTGACTGTCAATCACTGCTATCTGCCCTGCCCCCCCCCCCCCCCGCACTCACTGGAGCGCTGGGCTGTGGACTGGGTGGGAGCGGCACATGGCTTAGGCTCTCATGGGCTCGCCATGTGCCGGTCCAGGCACGTGGGTGGATCCCGAGCCTGGACTGGCTGAGGGAGGTCAGCCGACAGTGGGCTTCAGCTCGCTGTCTGCTGAAAATGGCTCACAGGAGTGCAGATTGCTCTGCACTCCTGTGATCCACAGGGGAAGTACAGCCAAACGAGCTTTGGCTGTACTTCTCCTTTAAGCAGGGTCCAGCGTGAATGGACAATATGTAAAGTTCTGCATAAATTGATTGCTTTATATACTGTAAATGTCTGTAATAATAGTAATAATAAATTATTCTGGCTTTTTGGCTAAAAACGATTGTTATCCCAGCTTGAGGATCAAAGATAAATGATTAACAGGTTCTATACACTCTTGTGGTGTCATAAGAGAATACATGGAAATGTATCTTTTATTTGTGAATGACCCCCGAGCCTGCGAGCGTTGTTCTCTGGTGTAATGGGTTACATTCGGAGCCGTCTGCGGCCATTTTAATGTGTGTTTACCCTTGCAATGTCATTCCCGTGTCACCGGAACGGCTCCCTGTCCATCGCAGTGTTAGCTCAGTTAATGAATCTAATCTCAGCAGACGATGGGAAGGTTGTGTGAAATACTAATGGGAAGCACTCAGCCTGGCTGATGTCTGAGCCATACAAAGACATTTTCTGCGCATTGTTCGGCCGGGGCACTCTACAGTACATGAAATGATCTGTATTTATGGGTAAAGGAGGAATCCTCTACCAAAGGCCGGCAATGTGTCTCATTATATTCATCCAATTCTGTCTCTTGATACATAATTCAAGAGAGAACTGTACGAGGTTTCCACCACTGATGTCTCTCTGAAAATGCTAGTTGCTAGGATGTCAGCCTAATCCTTACTCTTCAGTACTTTGCAGACCAAATCTTTGGGGTCAGTTCCTCATACAGTTCACGAAGCCAAAGGATCGGCATGTTAGCAAAGCAACTTGCATTTTCAGAAGGAGATGTGCAATTGAAGCATAAGTGCCAGTGGCGGCTTTTTATTTTTGTTTGGGGGGGGGCGGCAAACAACTGAATCCCCCCGCAGCAACTCAAACCCCCCCATTCCCCCCCGCTGTCGGTCCACCGGCACTTACCCCATCTAGGCGTCGGGCATCGGCGGGCATCCGAGGAGCAGAGGTGGGATCTGGCATCCTAGGAGTGATGGGAATCCGGCATCCTAGGAGCGACGGGGATTGGGTATCCGAGGAGTGGAGAGAGAGTATCACCGCTCCAGGTGGGTCAGATCAAGGCAAAAAGGTGCTGGCAATGCTCTGGCAGTTAGACATCAAAGAAATTCTGGACAGCCGCACTCCAAAGATATTTGCCTTTATTCAATAAGGTGTCATCCAAAATACAGGTCACAGCAAAGTGGAACAAAGCTTACGCGTTTCACACTACAAGGAGTGCTTAGTCATAGCTATGACTAAGCACTCCTTGTAATGCGAAACGCGTAAGCTTTGTTCCACTTTGTTGTGACCTGTATTTCGGATGGCACCCTGTTGAATAAAGGCAAATATCTTTGGAGTGCGGCTGTCCAGAATTTCTTTGATGTCAATCTGAGGAGCGGCCGACCCTTGTGGCTGGGCGCATTAATTACAGCAGCGTTTTTTTTTTTTTTAAGCACCAGATTAGAGCCAGAGGCAGCTGGGCAGCTATTTCAGCGCAGTCCTACCACATGACAAGACAAAATGCCTCGTCTGGAACAGGTGCATCCAAGCTACTACCTCCTGTGTAATGCCTGGTGAGCCTCAAGAACACAGCACTCAGCCTCGGAAGTTACAGAGGTGGTCTTGGGCTAGAATTATTTCTCTCGCTCTAACGTTCGAGGCAATACCTCACATATGTGGCTTGAATGCCAGTTACATATGCAGGCGCGATGTTTATATGCATTCGCTTCTGCGTGCGAACACGCGGGGACAGGGGTGCTTTAAATTTTTTTTTTTATTATTGCTTATTTTACTTTTATTTTTATATTTTGACACTTTACATTTTTTTTAATCACTTTTATTCCTATTACAAGCAATGTAAACATCCCATAATAGGAATAGGGCATGACCGGTCCTCTTTACAGTGAGATCTGGGGTCTATAAGTTCCCACATCCCTAGGCTTGAAAGCCTGGAAAAAAAAAAAAACGATCTCGGCCCCCCAGCCGGTGAAACGGCAGTGTTTACATCTGCCGAGGTCGGACGTGATGTCATAACGTAGCACACGGCCTCCGAAGATCATAGAGCTGAACGGCGACCATCTGGTTTCATTATCCGGCTTGCCGGTGAAAAAGACATGCCACCATTTTTCTTTAATTGATGCAGAGACCACACACATTGCTGCATAATTTACAGCGCATTACCGCAACTCACAGGTGTGAATGGCCCTAAATGCATTATTTATTATTAGGCGTTCGGTAGGAGAATACAACTAAAGTATTCGGTAAGAAACGTTGTGTTTTCCTTATTTCAATTGTAACAAGTGACTCCTGCAATGCTTCTGTATCTGTGATCGCTGAGGGCCTGTTCACACCAGAATCGCACAGGAACGCGGTGCGATGTATGCATTACTTTTGAAAAATGCGCCACACCTATACCATGCGATATAGTGACTGCAAACGCACTGCCTTTGCAATCTGTGTTTGGGGTGCCATTAACAGTGTATTTCCAGATAGCAAGGATAACTTGCCACAAATGTGTGGCAGTGTTGAATTGTAATGCCCTGTACACACGATCGGACTTTCCGACAACAAAACCGTGGAATTTTGTTCGAAGGTTGTTGGCTCAAACTTGTCTTGCATACACACGGTCACACAAATGTTGGCCAACAATTACAAATGTAGTGGCGTACTACGTGGTTTTTCAGCCCATTAGCGCCACCCTTTGGGCTCTTTCTGCTAATCTTGTGTTAGTAGAAGTTTGGTGAGTGTTGATCAGCGCTTTTCTTTTTGCGTTTTTCATTTAGCGCTATTATTATTATTAATATTATTCTTGATATCACTTGAAAAAAAAAGCCTTTGCAAATTAGTTTGCAATAACTCCATCAGTATCACCAGCAAAGCAGCTTCGTTATTATCCCATTGAAGAAGAAGAGAATTGTGCGCTCCATTTCGAGATTTCATAATTTGCCGCGTCACAAATGTTAATTCTCCATTACGAACGCTAGTTTACAAGACCGACCACTTCTGCTTCTGAGCATGTGTGAACTTTTGCGCGACTGACTTGTGTACACACGATTGGACTTTCCGACAACAAAGTTTCGTTGGCGGAAAATTTGAGAACCTGCTAGCCAACATTTGTTGGCGGAAAGTCCGATAGCAAATATTTAATGGAGGGTACACACGGTCGGACTTTCCGCCAACAAGCTCACATCCAACATTTCCCCTCGAAAAATCCGATCGTGTGTACGCGACATAAGTCTGTTAACTTGCTGCCCATTTTCACTGGCAAGTTGTACACTTACAGAGCACTCGAAGCACAAGTTCTTGTTGACACTTTTCCAATTTCTAGCAAATTTGCATGGAAAGTCTCTAGCAATAGGAAAGTTGCAGTGGTGATAGCATACAGAAAGACAGATCTGCCAGGTTTGATCGTGTTTGGGACCCTTGGCTTAAATACCTCCAACCTTCAGATATTTAAAGAGTGTGGGTTGGGGTTGTGGGCTCTCTGACAGACCTCTTGGGTAGCTTTCCCTTGTTCCCTTGCCCCCCCCCCCCCCCCACCCTTTTTTTTCCTTTTTATCTCTTCTTTCTTTCTACTTTAGACCTCCAAAATTTTTATATTTGATATGGAGCCTTTGGAAGCATTTGTGACCCACAAATTTAGGCCAAAAAGTTCAATTTTGGTCTCATCTGACCAGAGCTCCTTCTTCCACATGTTTGCTGTGTCCTCCACATGGCTTCTCACAAACTGCAAATGGGACTTCTTATGGCTTTCTTTCAACAACGGCTTTCTTCTTGTCACTCTTCCATAAAGGGCAGATTTGTGGAGAACACGACTAATAGTTGTCCTGTGGACAGATTCTCCCACCTGAGCTGTGGATCTCTGCAGCTCCTCCAGAATTACCATGGGCCTCTTGGCTGCTTCTCTGATGAATGTTCTCCTTGCCCGGCCGGTCAGTTTAGGTGGACGGCCATGTCTTGGTAGGTTTACAGTTGTGCCATACTCTTTCCATTTTCCGATGATGGATTGAACAGAGCTCCGTGAGATGTTCAAAGCTTGGGATATTTTTTTTTTAACCTAACCCTGCTTTAAACCTCTCCACAACTTTATCCCTGACCTGTCTGGTGTGTTTCCTTGGCCTTCATGATGCTCTTTGTTCACTAAGGTTCTCTAACAAACCAATGAGGGCTTCACAGAACAGCTGTAATTATACTGAGATTAAATTACACACAGGTGGACTATATTTACTAATTAGGTGACTTCTGAAGGCAATTGGTTCCTCTAGATTTGAGTTAGGGGTATCAGAGTAAAGGGGGGCTGAATACAAATGCACGCCACACTTTTCACAAAATTATTTTCAAAAAATGTTGAAAACCATTTATCATTTTCCTTCCACTTCACAATTATGAAGTTACTTCACAATTATGAAAATTTGTGTTGGTCTATCACATAAAATCCCAATAAAATACATTTACCCTTTTGCTTGTAACATGACAAAATGTGGAAAATTTCAAGGGGTGTGAATACTTTTTCAAGACACTGTGAATGCTGACCTAGTATATATTTTTCCATGTCCCCTGCATGGGCTATCTGAGCGCCCTGATAGGGTGTTTTAATCCTTGTGTGCCAAACATGTTTTTTGGGTTCAGTTATCTATAGATGTTGATATTATGATACCCCGAAAATAAGACCTAGCGTGATTGTCAGTGATGGCTGCAATATAAGCCCTACCCTGTTTCCCCGAAAATAAGCCCTACCCTGAAAATAAGCTAAGACCTACAAGGACTTTAACTAGGGCTTATTTGGGGGGGTAGGTCTTATATTGCAGCCATCACCGACAATCACGCTAGGTTTTATTTTCGGGGAAACAGGGTATGCTATTTTGTTGGCTATGCCAGCCATTGATATGTTTATTTCACCCACCTGCGCTGTGAGACCATATCCTATCTGGATTCCGATACTACTGTTTGTGTAAGAGTTGTACGCTCTACTCTTTTTGGATAAAATTCTAATAAGAATATTGACATAGCATAGCTCCCAACTGTCCCTAATTTTGAGGGACTGTCCCTCTGTCCCTCATTCCTCCTCATTTGTCCCTCATTTTGGTCTGATCTCTATAGTTGTATATAAAATGCACTTTGTATCTATCAAAAAGTGTTTCCCAGTGCTAAACCTTTCATCCAAATTCTAAATTGCTGCATTTGTAAATTCCAAAAGCCAATATAAAGGAATAGTAGTGGTAAAAAAATCACTTGTGGGTTTACCCAATCTTGTTTTTTTTGTACAATTCTCCTTTAAGGGGGCGTGTCAAGGGGTGTGTCCTATGCCTGCATACTTTTGCTGATAGGTGTCCCTCATTCCCATCTCAAAAAGTTGGGAGGTATGAAATAGAAAGTTGCGGTGGTGAGTCTACAGCAAGAGCTCTGCAAGTCTACCGCATGAAAATGCAGCCACAGTGCCCCCAGTGGTGGGATGACTATTGCACAACATAACTGAACCAGAACTTTCAGAAGACTTGCAGAAGGTTTGCAATGAAAGTTGATCTGGAGTCATGCAATGCGGACTTGCTGCAGTTGTGCATCAAACTTGTGAAGCCCTGGCAAGTCTAGCAATAGCTTGGCAAGTCATTTTCAAACTTTCAGCACAATTGCTTGCTATCTGGGTTGACACCTGCAGCAGATCGCAAAGGCAGCGTGTTTTGGACGCGGTGCGGGAAATGCGGACACAACGCGCCTTTCCTGCACCATATTCTGGTGTGAACGGCCTTAGCAAAACCATGCATGTCAAGTCAGTGACTGGGATAAAGTATACCAACCATTCTGTATATACAGATCGTTTCCAGTCCTTTCCAGCTATAAAAAAAACCAAGCTGTAGACGTAAGAAAGAGAAGAAGGACCGCCGTGTCACGTGAAAAGGGAGCGAGAAAACATCACTGCGGATTCTCAGCAGCAGTGACACTGCAGAATGCTGTTCAAGGCATATTTACCCCCCCTGTGTGATACGTGATCATACGCAGGAGGCCGAGCCATAAATAATAAATGATCTTTATTTTTGTAATATGTTGAGTCACATCAGTTTTCACTGGAGTAACCAGAACATCGGACAACATATTAAAGGGGAACCGCAGTTTTTTTAACCACTTCAGCCCCGGAAAACTTGGCTGCTGAATGACCAGGCCATTTTTTGCGATTGGGCACTGCGTCGCTTTAACCGACAATTGCGCGGTCGTGCGACGCTGTACCCAAACAAAATTGACGTCCTTTTTTTTTCCCCACAAACAGAGCTTTCCTTTGGTGGTATTTGACCGCTTCTAAGGTTTTTATTTTTTTGCGCTATAAACAAAAGAAGCGACAATTTTTGAAAAAAAAAAACGCAATACTTTTTACTTTTTGCTATAATAAATATCCCCCAAAAATATATAAAAAACATTTTTTTTCCTCAGTTTAGGCCGATACATATTCTTCTACATATTTTTGGTAAAAAAAAAAATCGCAATAAGCGTATATTGATCGGCTTGCGCAAAAGTTATAGCGTCTAAAAAATAGGGGATAGTTTTATGGCATTTTTATTATTAGTTTTTTTTTTTTTACTAGTAATGGCGGTAATCTGCGATTTTTATCGGGACTGCGACATTATAGCGGACACATCGGACACTTTTGACACATTTTTGGGACCATTGTCATTTACACAGCGATCAGTGCTATAAAAATGCACTGATTACTGTGTAAATGTCACTGGCAGGGAAGGGGTTAACACTAGGGGGCGATCAAGGGGTTAACTGTGTTCCCTGACTGTGTGTTTCTAACTGTAGGGGGAGGAGACTGACTAGAGGAGATGACAGATCGTGGTTCCTAGCTAATAGGAACTCCTGATCTGTCACACCTCTCAGAACAGGGATGTGTGTGTTTACACACACACGTCCCTGTTCTGCCTCTCGTGCCCACGTTCGCTGGTGCCCGGCGGTCATCGCGACCATCGGCCACGAGTGCGACACCCCCGCAGTGCAGCGAGGCGCGCGCCTGCTTTTCCGATCCCGCGAGCTGATGTATAGCTACGGCGGCTTGCGGGATCGTGCCGACCTGCCACAGTAAAATTACGGCGGCTGGACGGCAAGCGGCTAAGGCTGAATTTACATACATTATATTGTCAAAAGTATTGGGACACCTACCTTTACACGCACATGAGCTTTAATGGCATCCCCAGTCTTAGTCCGTAGGGTTCAATATTGAGTTGGCTCCGCCCTTTGCAGCTATAAAAAGCTTCAACTCTTCTGGGAAGGCCGTCCACAAGGTTTAGGAGGGTGTCTATGGCATTGTTTCTCAACTCCATTCCTCAAGGCGCACCAACAGGTCTTGTTTTCAGGATTTCCCTCAGATTAAATGGCTGTGGTAATTACTAAGGCAATGATACTGATTAAATCACCTGTGAAAAATAATGGTAAGCCTGAAAACATGACCTGTTGGGGGGCCTTGAGGACTGGAGTTGAGAAACACTGGTCTATGGGAATATTTGACCATTCTTCCAGAAGAGCATTTGTGAGATCAGGCACTGATGTTGGACAAGAAGGCCTGGCTCGCAGTCTTCTCACTAATTCATCCCAAAAGTGTTCTATCGGGTTGAGGTCAGGACTCTGTGCAGGCCAGTCAAGTTCCTCCACCCCAAACTGGCTCCTCCATGTCTTTATGGACCTTGCTTTGTGCAGAAAATGACAATTACTCAAGGAACCCCTTGCATCCTGTGGAGGAACCTTTGCTCTGAAAGCTCTACAGTACAGAGCAGGTGTATACTTCCAATTCCCCGAGGCTGACTCTGAATTTTCTCCCTGTTTGGTAGATCTGAGTTTTTGTATCAGATGTTTGCCCCCTTGTTTATTACATGGAAGTATTTTCATCAAATTGGCAGTGCTTAGACAGAATCTATGTAGCGCATTTGCGTTGTAACATATGTGTGGGAAGGCAGTGTGTAGGCTACGGAATACTAAATGGGGCCAAACTTTTTTTATGCATAATTAGTAAATCTTTCACAAACACAAAGCTTTTCTTTCTTTTAAAGTCAAAGGAAATCATTTTCCAAGAATGAAATGTACACAGGTCTGTACACTGCACAGTAGACACATCAGAGTCCTCTCCGTACCTCAGAGTTCTCAGTGTTCCCCCTTAAGTCAGGGAGCATCCCTCATGTCAGAGTCCCCAGAGTTCCCCCTTACATCAGAGTCTTACAGTGTAAGGGAACTCTGCGGATTCAGATGTAAAAGGGGAACTCTGCGGATTCGGATGTGAAAGGGGAACTCTGCGGATTCAGATGTAAAAGGGGAACTCTGCGGATTCGGATGTGAAAGGGGAACTCTGCGGATTCAGATGTAAAAGGGGAACTCTGCGGATTCAGATGTAAAAGGGGAACTCTGCGGATTCATATGTAAAAGGGGAACTCTGCGGATTCAGAGGTAAAAGGTGAACTCTGCGGATTCAGAGGTAAAAGGGGAACTCTGTGGATTCAGATGTAAAAGGGGAACTCTGCGGATTCAGATGTAAAAGGGGAACTCTGTGGATTCAGATGTAAAAGGGGAACTCTGCGGATTCAGATGTAAAAGGGGAACTCTGCAGATTCAGATGTAAAAGGGGAACTCTGCGGATTCGGATGTAAAAGGGGAACTCTGCGGATTCGGATGTAAAAGGGGAACTCTGCTGATTCAGATGTAAAAGGGGAACTCTGCAGATTCAGATGTAAAAGGGGAACTCTACGGATTCAGATGTAAAAGGGGAACTCTGCAGATTCAGATGTAAAAGGGGAACTCTGCGGATTCAGATGTAAAAGGGGAACTCTGCAGATTCAGATGTAAAAGGGGAACTCTGCAGATTCAGATGTAAAAGGGGAACTCTGCAGATTCAGATGTAAAAGGGGAACTCTGCGGATTCAGATGTAAAAGGGGAACTCTGCAGATTCAGATGTAAAAGGGGAACTGTGCGGATTCAGATGTAAAAGGGGAACTCTGCGGATTCAGATGTAAAAGGGGAACTCTGCGGATTCAGATGTAAAAGGGGAACTCTGGATTCAGATGTAAAAGGGGAACTCTGCAGATTCAGATGTAAAAGGGGAACTCTGCAGATTCAGATGTAAAAGGGGAACTCTGCAGATTCAGATGTAAAAGGGGAACTCTGCGGATTCAGATGTAAAAGGGGAACTCTGTGGATTCAGATGTAAAAGGGGAACTCTGCGGATTCAGATGTAAAAGGGGAACTCTGCAGATTCAGATGTAAAAGGGGAACTCTGCGGATTCGGATGTAAAAGGGGAACTCTGCGGATTCGGATGTAAAAGGGGAACTCTGCGGATTCGGATGTAAAAGGGGAACTCTGCTGATTCAGATGTAAAAGGGGAACTCTGCAGATTCAGATGTAAAAGGGGAACTCTACGGATTCAGATGTAAAAGGGGAACTCTGCAGATTCAGATGTAAAAGGGGAACTCTGCAGATTCAGATGTAAAAGGGGAACTCTGCGGATTCAGATGTAAAAGGGGAACTCTGCAGATTCAGATGTAAAAGGGGAACTGTGCGGATTCAGATGTAAAAGGGGAACTCTGCGGATTCAGATGTAAAAGGGGAACTCTGCGGATTCAGATGTAAAAGGGGAACTCTGGATTCAGATGTAAAAGGGGAACTCTGCGGATTCAGATGTAAAAGGGGAACTCTGCGGATTCAGATGTAAAAGGGGAACTCTGCGGATTCAGATGTAAAAGGGGAACTCTGCGGATTCAGATGTAAAAGGGGAACTCTGCAGATTCAGATGTAAAAGGGGAACTCTGCAGATTCAGATGTAAAAGGGGAACTCTGCAGATTCAGATGTAAAAGGGGAACTCTGCGGATTCAGATGTAAAAGGGGAACTCTGCGGATTCAGATGTAAAAGGGGAACTCTGGATTCAGATGTAAAAGGGGAACTCTGCAGATTCAGATGTAAAAGGGGAACTCTGCGGATTCAGATGTAAAAGGGGAACTCTGCGGATTCGGATGTAAAAGGGGAACTCTGCGGTTTCAGATGTAAAAGGGGAACTCTGCAGATTCAGATGTAAAAGGGGAACTCTGCGGATTCAGATGTAAAAGGGGAACTCTGAATTCAGATATAAAAAGGAAACTCTTTGGACTCTGATGTAAATCAATTAATCGCAAAATATATGTATAGTTTATACTATAAAATAAATTGATGTGCACCGCTAAAGTGTTCGGGTTTAACTTGAAGAAAAGGTGGCAACCCTAGGGCTGCTCAGTTAGAGGGGAAATGCTCAGCATAGAAACTCACTGAAAACTGAGCATGTGCAGAGTTGCCTCAATAGCTGCAAAATCCCTTACTGAATCGGGGACATGGACAGAAGGGGGAGATAGAGAGCAGCAGGATCAACCAGGTTTTTTTTGCAGAATTCAGTAAAGGAATCTCATAGTGACTCATACGAGTGAGTATGAACAGCATGCAATACACCATTTATTGATAGTTTTTTATGATGTGGGTTTAGTGACATTTAAAGCACACAGTGTTCATTTCAGTGCCTGCTGTGATGACCAGATGCTCTGAGAGCAATAAATCTGTACTACTAAAGCAGCTAAACAAACTCTCCTTACTGCATAGTATACAAAGGGGAATCCGTGACTAGTGGCAACAATCCCGAAGTCTCTCCCTGCAGGTCTAATGTCACCTCTCTCTTGAAATGTCTCAGGGAATACGGAATCGGTGGCAGCAGCAAGCTCTGCAGTATTTAATAATACAGTATAGGATGTGTGTTCTCTCTACATGCAGTGCACACAGATTTTCTATGTTTAATTTGCCTCAAGAGTCCCCCATAGCAGCCGCATAGGCCGCAAGGCTATTTGTTGTGCCGCTGACTCGACATATGTAGAATAACGGCCGGCCACACATTGTTAGAATTCACTGGACAGCAAAGATTTTGCTTTCTGAAATAGTTTTGGTGTATCTTACAGCTTTTTGGCTGCTGATCACAAAAATAACCTGCAATTTAACCACTTCAGCCCCGGAAGATTTGGCTGCTGAATGACCGGGCCATTTTTTGCGATTCGGAACCGCATCGATTTAACTGATAATTGCGGCGGTTGTTGCGACGCTGTACTCAAACAAAATTGACGTCCTTTTTTTCCCACAAACAGAGCTTTCTTTTGATGGTATTTGGTCACCTCTGCGTTTCTTATTTTTTGTGCTATAAACAAAAAAAGAGTGACAATTTAGAAAAAATATATATATATTTTTAACTTTTTGCTATAATAAATATCCCCATTTTTTTTTTTTTAAAGCAAATTTTTTCTCAGTTTAGGCCAATATGTATTCTTCTACATATTTTTGGTAAAAAAAAATCGCAATAAGCGTATATTGATTGGTTTGCGCAAAAGTTATAGCGTCTACAAAATAGGGGATAGATTTATAGCATTTTTTTTATTATTTATTTTTTTACTAGTAATGGCGACGATCTGCGATTTTTATCGGGACTGCGACATTATGGCGGACACATCGGACACTTTTGACACATTTTTGGGACCATTGTCATTTATACAGCGATCAGTGCTATAAAAAAGCACTGATTACTGTAAAAATGTCACTGGCAGGGAAGGGGTTAACACTAGGGGGCGATCAAGGGGTTAAGTGTGTTCCCTGGCTGTGTGTTCTAACTGTAGGGGGAGGGGACTGACTAAAGGGGATGACAGATTGTGGTTCCTAGCTATTAGGAACTCACGATCTGTCACTCCTCACAGAACAGGTGTGTGTTTACAGACACAAGTCCCTGTTCTGCCTCTCGTGCTCGCGATCGCTCGTGGCGGGCGGACATCGCGACCATCGGCCACGAGCATCGGCACCCCTGCAGTGCAGCGGGCGCACGCGCCTGCTATCCCGATCCCGCGAGCCGACGTATAGCTACGACGGCTCGCGGGATCGCGCCGACCTGCCTTAGTATAATGACGGCGGCTGGTTGGCAAGCGGTTAAAGCAGTTGTATCCCCGCAAAAGAATAATAAAAAAAAAAACTGTAAGGCAAAGGCATAATGAGCTAGTATGCACCGCATGCTAGCTCATTATAAAATGCTTACCTTAGAATGTAGCGTCGGTATCGCATCCCGGTCACCACCGAGGGAGCTGATATTTTTTCCCTCTGTGCTTCTTCCGGGTTCGCGGCTCCGGCGCTGTGAGTGGCCGGAGCCACGATGACGTCTAATTTCCGGCAAGAAGCTCTGATTTTCCGGCAGGACCTTCAGAGCACATGCGCGGCTGACGTGAGCGGCTGCATGCAAGGTGAATATCTCCTAAACCGTCCATGTCTGCCTTATGATAGGCTTACCTGTAGGTAAAAATGTGCTAAAGGGGTACACAACCACTTTAATCTAAAGAGAAAACACAGATCCAAAAGCCCCTTACTGACATGTCAAAGGTACATCTGCAAACACCTCGTCCTGGCCTGGGACTGCGCCTCCTTAAAGCGTTTCACCAAACTGGCTTGATCGCAAAATTTATTGCAGAGATGTATTTTTTACATATCTGCGATACCTGCATATTTCCCTAAACATAAACATGCTGCAAGTACAGAAAACAAATTGTTGATGTACCACAAATATAGTGTGCTCCTACCTTCCTCTGTGGGGACTTCCTACCATAGGGGGCGCACGGGTGCCGCCCCCCCCATCCATGCGTTCTGCCCCCTGATCTACATGCGGGGCGCCGGGCACATGGATTCCAATGGGGGAATTTTTTTTTTTTTTTATTGAAGTACGTGATTAGAGCCTGAGGCTCTAATAGGCTTCAAAATAGGGTTGGCTCAGGGGCGCAGAGCACTGCACCCAAAGCCCACCCAATTGTGTGACAATAGGGAATGAATATTCCCTATTGTCACACTAATTCTCTTCCAGGCCAATCAGGAAGCGGGTCCTAAGACCCGCTTCCTGATTGGCCAAAAGGAGAAGCTACGCTGGCCACCGAGAGAAGGAGGGAGGAGACGCAGGGGTAGCCAGTCACCCAGAGGGAAGCCCGGGGTAAGTGTTGTGGCAGGGTGACTGACCGACCGGGGGGGAGGGGGAAGTGCGGGTGACCCAACTGGGGGGGGTGGCTGGCTGTGCCCACTCTTTGCCCCCCCCCTAAAAAAAATACCACCAGCTGCCACTGCTCCCTACATGTCTTGACATGACAGCACCGTGTATTTTTGGCTCTGAGTCCAAAGCATGTGGTGTCAGCCCTGCCTACTTCATTACTGATAGATTACAAAGAACACAGATCTCTCCTCATCTCTACAACCCCACGTTGTGCACAGGCAGAGAGCACAGGAATGCATCGTCTCTGGCACAATCAACAGGTATTTTTTGCACATATATTGAACAGATTTAACAAAAAGCTTTTTAATGACATATTTAGCAGATCAAAAGGGAGCAAATAAGAGAAGTTCATTGTTAGAGTTCACTGTACATACAATGTAAAGCAATTGTAAAGGTAAAAAAAAAATACCAAACATGTCTATACTTTCCTGCTCTTTGCAATGGAATTGCACAGAGCGGCTGCGAACCTCCTCTTCTCTGTCCAGTGCCCCCATGGGAAGCGGCTTCCCATGGGGGCACTCCCGAGCCCTGCTGCTGCGTCCATTGACACAGACAAGAATCCAGTCCTTTCTTAAAACAATCGACTGAGCTGGCCAGAACCACCTCTGGAGGGAGTCTATTCCACATTTTCACAGCTCTTACTGTGAAGAAACCTTTCCGTATTTGGAGATTAAATCCCCCTTGTCCTCTGTGATGTCCTCTGTCTTCTCCTCTCCACATCTGTTCAAAGTCCACAATTTCCAAAACTTGTCTGAGAGTTTAGAAAAAAGGGGGCGGAGAGCTGAAATTACACACTGCAGAGCTCAGTGAGGAGAGGTGATTGGATGGAAGAGACACACCCCCTTCACGCAGCACATAGGAACAGAGCTGAGGCTGTCAGTCAGCTGGAGATCCTTCCCCTGTCACCATTATTCTCTTGGTGTCAGGAAAACTTGTCAGAAGTGATTCATGCTGATAGCAGAGGAACAAAGCAGCACAATGAAATGGCACTTAGTGCTCTTAATTGAGACAAGTGCATACTGTAGAGGGATATGCTTTGTTTATATTTCATGTCTGAAGTAAACAACCACTTTACCTGCGGGCAAAGGGCACAGGTGACATGTCCTTGGGTGCATATTGCCCTAGACATTCGTACTGCTAGGTGCATCCTCCAGCCCCATCCACAGTTAAACACCAGAGCCCTATTCAATGGGGATAAATGCCCAGTGAGCAGGGGACTAAGATGGGAATTCCATTCATTTTGTAAAAATGTTCTTTCTTTTTCTTTGAAATTTTCGATATTTTGATAAGTTACAAACAAAAACGTAAATGTATTTTATTGGCATTTTATGTGATAGACCAACACAAAGTGGCACATAATTGTGAAGTGGAAGGAAAATGATAAATGGTTTTCAAAATTTTACAAATAAATATGTGAAAAGTGTGGCGTGCATTTGTATTCAGCCCCCCTTTACTCTGATACCCTTAAATAAAATCTAGTGGTGCCAATTGCCTTTAAAAGTCACCAAATTAGTAAATAGAATCCTCCTGTGTGTAATTGAATCTCAGTATAAATACAGCTGTTCTGAGAAGCCTTCAGAGGTTTGTTAGAGAACCTTAGGGAACAAACAGCATCATGAAGGCTAAGGAGAACTCCAACATGCGAGTAATAAAGTTGTGGAGAAGTTTAAAGCAGGGTTAGGTTTTAAAAAAATATCCCAAGCTTTGAACATCTCACGATGCACTGTTCAATCCATCATCTGAAAATGGAAAGAGTATGGTAGAACTGCAAACCTACCAAGACATGGCCGTCCACCTAAACTGACAGGCCGGGCGAGGAGAGCATTCATCAAAGAGCCAAGAGGTCCATGGTAACTCTGGAGGAGCTGCAGAGATCCACAGCTCAGGTGGGAGAATCTGTCCACAGGACAACTATTAGTCGTGTTCTCCACAAATCTGCCCTTTATGGAAGAGTGGCAAGAAGAAAGACATTGTTGAAAGAAAGCCAAAATAAGTCCTGTTTGCAGTTTGTGAGAAGCCATGTGGAGGACACAGCAAACATGTGGAAGAAGGTGCTCTGGTCAGATGAGATCAAAATTTTACTTTTTGCCTCAATACAAAACACTATGTGTGGTGGAAAACTAAAACTGCACATCACCCTGAACACACCATCCCCACCGTGAAACATGGTGGTGGCAGCATCACGTTGTGGGAATGCTTTTCTTCAGCAGGGACAGGGAAGCTGGTCAGAGTTGATGGGAAGATGGATGGCGCCAAATACAGGACAATCTTAGAAGAAAACCTATTAGAGTCTGCAAAAGACTTGAGACTGGGGCGGAGGTTCACCTTCCAGCAGGACAACGACCCTAAACATACAGCCAGAGCTACAATGGAAGCGTTTAGATCAAAGCATATTCATGTGTTAGAATGGCCCAGTCAAAGTCCAGACCTAAATCCAATTGAGAATCTGTGGCAAGACTTGAAAATTGCTGTTCACAGACGCTCTCCATCCAATCTGACAGAGCTTGAGATATTTTGCAAAGAACGGGCAAAAATGTCCCTCTCAGATGTGCAAAACTGGTAGAGACATCCCCAAAAAGACTTGCTGCTGTAATTGCAGAGAAAGGAGGTTCTACAAAGTATTGACTCAGGGGGGCGCCATACAAATGTACCCCACACTTTTCACATATTTATTTGTAAAAAAAAAAATTAAACCCATTTATCATTTTCCTTCCACTTCACAATTATGTGCCACTTTGTGTTGGTCTATCACATAAAATCCCAATAAAATACATTTACGTTTTTGGTTGTAATATGACAAAATGTGGAAAATTTCAAGGGGTATGAATACTTTTCCAAGTCACTGTACATTTCGCAGATGAGAAGTGGTTAAAGCAAATTCTTTAACAATCAACCTAAACCTCGATTACTGAACACACACCATATGGAAGCAAATTCTCTTTGGCTCATGACAATGTCCCTCCACCTCTTGGATCTTCCACTTGACCAGCCTTGTATCTCTGGTTTGTCTTCTTCTTCTTGTATCCTGCCAACCAAGTGACAGCGCCAGATCATCCCTGTAGTGCCCTCACTGCTTGGAAGTCCATCAGTAGACAGTGACCACAACCCAACGATGCCGGTTAGGCCTAGAACAGAACATTACGTTCCTAGAGTCAATCCAGGTTTCATCAATTTAACTAATCGGCAATGGTGTGAGCAGCTTCTGTGCTGGAGTTAGAGGGCAAAGGGGCCAGGCAGATGGCCAGGGCATGACTTCCCTGGCAGGGTTCGAGTCTGGTGGCTTGGACCAGGCGGCCTGAGATCTTTATTTAGATTTTGTGTGTTTGTTCTTTGAGGAGGTACATTCGCATTCCTACACCCAAACATGGAGGATTTGGCCCTTGTGCAGGAGCTAAGCTGCTCGTTTACAGCCTCCTACCGCCTTGTGTATATGTAGTGTCCCAGCTGTCCCTCCCTGGTTTACTAAAAAAAAAAAAAAATAACTGCTGGCTTTGAAGTTTTGTCTTGGTAGACGTTGTCATTTAAGCAGTGAGGAAATAATGGCGTGGATTTAAAATAACTTGTTTACATCAGCCTTGGCAACTAATACCCAAACCTTCTTTATTTCTCTGGCCTACATTGGGATACATGGCAGCTGTAATCTGTATGGTTACTGTAGGCCATATAAACACTTTATGTAAACCCTAACAGCAAACTTCCCCTTATTTTCTTCTTAAAAGGCATTTTGTTACATCTCTTCATTGAGTGCAAACTAAAAACCTGTTGATCCTGCCAGAAATCTTGAGAGCTCAGACTTCCTGTACACTCTTCCAGTGGACTACACCAAAGCCCCCCCCCCCCCCCCTCCCCATACACACACATCTACTATGTCATGGAGATGAGGAAAGGAAGAGGCGTTCTGTAGACTTGGCACGACCCCCTATAAAAGTATGCAAAATCTCAAGGCACCCCAGTCTAAAAACTCAAATGTTACTTTTCAATGGGAAACCTGAACCTGGGACAAGGCACACAACTGCCTTCACATCAGAAGCCCCCCCCCCCCCCCATCACATCAGAGTCCCCCCTTCACATCAGAGGCCTTCCATCATATCAGAGATCCCCAAAATCTCAGAAGCCCCACATCACATCAGAGTCTCTCCTTCACATCAGAGGCCTCCCATCCTATCAGAGATCCCTATCATCTCAGAGGTCCTCCCATCCTATCAGAGATCCCTATCATCTCAGAGGTCCTCCCATCCTATCAGAGATCCCTATCATCTCAGAGGTCCTCCCATCCTATCAGAGATCCCTATCATCTCAGAGGTCCTCCCATCCTATCAGAGATCCCTATCATCTCAGAGGTCCTCCCATCCTATCAGAGGTCCCTATCATCTCAGAGGTCCTCCCATCCTATCAGAGGTCCTTATCATCTCAGAGGGCCTCCCATCCTATCAGAGATCCCTATCATCTCAGAGGTCCTCCCATCCTATCAGAGATCCCTATCATCTCAGAGGTCCTCCCATCCTATCATAGATCCCTATCATCTCAGAGGTCCCCCCATCCTATCAGAGATCCCTATCATCTCAGAGGTCCCCCCATCCTATCAGAGATCCCTATCATCTCAGAGGTCCCCCCATCCTATCAGAGATCCCTATCATCTCAGAGGTCCTCCCATCCTGTCAGAGATCCCTATCATCTCAGAGGTCCTCCCATCCTATCAGAGATCCCTATCATCTCAGAGGTCCTCCCATCCTATCAGAGATCCCTATCATCTCAGAGGTCCTCCCATCCTATCAGAGATCCCTATCATCTCAGAGGTCCTCCCATCCTATCAGAGATCCCTATCATCTCAGAGGTCCTCCCATCCTATCAGAGATCCCTATCATCTCAGAGATCCTCCCATCCTATCAGAGATCCCTATCATCTCAGAGGTCCCCCCATCCTATCAGAGATCCCTATCATCTCAGAGGTCCCCCCATCCTATCAGAGATCCCTATCATCTCAGAGGTCCTCCCATCATGTTCAGGGGCCCCCATCAAATCAAAGATCCCCCCCATACATCAGAGACCTCTATACTTTAGCGTACCGCTCTGGGGAGGGGGGGGGGGGGCAGAGAGCCAGAGCATTGTGTATAAAGTAGGGCTGTTACTGATTAAAATTTTCGTGTTCGATTAATCGATTTTTTTTTTAATTGACTAATTTCCATTAATTATAACGCACATACAGATCCAACTACTTTTAGCTGATCTTCTTGCATTGCAACTCTGCATTAGTCAGTGGTAAATGTGGTATACACTATATACAATCACCCGACACTAGTTAGTTTCCACAATCCACGACTTAATACTTTTAAAAAAAAAAACTTTAAAAAAAATTTTTAAGGAGTCTTTTAATGTTAAATTTGTTTTTAGGGTGGACCTCCACTTTAACAAGACATTTTCAAACTTGCAGCTCAATTGCTTGCTATCTGGGTAATGCCTCCAATGGGTATACCAGTCCTGTTGACAACCATCTAATATGGGAATGCCATTTCACTTCCCGTTGTGTCTCTGGGACAGGAAGTGAAATGAAAGCTCCACACTGGGATGCACAAGGCAAAGCCTAAACCGAGAGGTGTTTTCTCTCTGCATGACCTAATCTAAAACTAAAATACAGATTCAAGCTGTATATATACTTTAAATCACCACGATTCCTCCTCCAAAATTGACCTGTCCAGTACAGACAACACACTCACCTTCATAATGCCTTCCAACGCTTGTTTATTCCCAGCAAGGGTCACGTATCATCAGCATGGGGGCGTGTCCGGCCGATCACAAAACCGGCTCGCAGCCACACCTCTGCAATTCGCGGACACACCCACTTGGTCGAAGCCTTTCAGGCCATGATCGGATCGGTCAGGGCGCCTGCTGTATTCCATTACTTTACCATTGTCCAGCGTGGGCACCGTCAATGATTGGGGAAAGGGGGGAGGAGTCCGGTGACGTCACGGACATCGACGTCACCGGACTCCTCCCCCCTTCCCCAACCATTGACGGTGCATCCCTGAAGACCCGGAAGCCGGCAGAGAGGTGAGTACCGATCAAAAGAATTTTGATCGCTCAAAAAAGATTAACGTTTAATGGAGGAATTAATCGTTAATTTCTGCCGCCCTGGTATAAAGCCATGTAAAATTCATGTTAGCGGTACGCAGGATTTAAAATTGTGAGTTTAGTGGTCCGTGAGGTCCGAAAGGTTGGGGACCATTGTTATAAAGGATGTGATGTGCAAAATGTGCCTTCTGAGAATAGCCCAGGATAGGATATGTGTATATATATATATATATATACACACACAGGTGCATCTCATAAAATTAGAATATCATCAAATAGTTAATTTATTTCAGTAATTCAATTAAAAAAGTGAAACTCGTAGTTGTTATATAGATGTGTTACACACAGAGTGATATATTTCAAGCATTTCTTTCTTTTACTTTTGATGATTATGACTTGCAGCTCGTGAAAACCCAAAATTCAGTATCTCAGAAAATTTGAATATTAATACAGAAATGTTGGCTTACTGAAAAGTAGTCCATGTACCGTATAGTATGCACTGTACCAATACTTGGTCGGGACTCCTTTGCATGAATTACTGCATCAATGTGGCGTGGCATGGAGGTGATCAGCCTGTGGCACTGCTGAGGTGTTATGGAAGTCCAGGTTGCTTTGATAGCGGCCTTCAGCTCGTCTGCATTGTTGGGTCTGATGTCTCTCATCTTTCTCTTGACAATACCCCACAGATTCTCTATGGGGTTTAGGTCAGGCAAGTTTGCTGGCCAATCAAGCACAGTGATACCATGATCATTACACCAGGTATTGGTACTTTTGGCAGTGTGGGCCGGTGCCAAGTCCTGCTGGAAAATGAAATCGATATCTCCATAAAGGTGGTCAGCAGAGGGAAGCATGAAGTGCTCTAGAATGTCCTGGTAGAGGGCTGCGCTGACTTTGGACTTGATAAAACACAGTGGACCAGCACCAGCAGATGACAGGGGTCCCCAAATCATCACTGACTGTGGAAAATTTCATTTGGAAATCAAGGTCCCAGAGTCTGGAGGAAGAGTGGAGAGGACCAGAATCCAAGTTGCATGAGGTCCAGTGTGAAGTTTCCACAGTCAGTGATGATTTATGGAGTCATGTCATCTGCTGGTGTTGGTCCGCTGTGTTTTATCAAGTCCAATGTCAGCGCTGTCAGTGTGAAAGGGCTCTTAAAAATAAAACTGATGCATATGTGTGACATGACAGGACGAGGGGACACGAGGTGACTCAGAGGCGAGGAAACAGTCATAAGGAATGCCGGTTAATTATCTGACCAATGTCTGTCAGTGTACTCGTGCTAATGGTGAAATGATGACGCTGTACCCCCATGCTGGGAAGATTACAATCCCTCCCATGATGACTCCCGCTCTCCATCTCTATAAATTATCCGAATCATAAATAATATAAACAGATCTATCTTTGGTCCAGCAAAATAAGTTCCATCTGGATGGCTGGTTCAGTTTAGTCATCATCATATGATCGTTGGCACTGGCCAAAGTGAATACGCAGAGAATCTCTGCAGTCAGTACATACAGTAAACTCCGGTCTGTGCAGAAGTGGATTGACTATTAAGAAAAGATTTATAGATTCAAAATTCAGATGCCAATCTGTCCTGATAGAAGACGCATTTTTAGGGGGGGGGGATACATTGCATATGATAGATAGACATGTTCCATAATGATGACAAGAGTACAATGTTAGTATTCCATTAACCACTTCAATGCTGGGCACTTTCACCCCCTTCCTGCCCAGGCCAATTTTCAGCTTTCAGCGCTGTCACATTTTGAATGACAATTGCGTGGTCATGCAACATTGTACCCATATGAAAATGTTATCTTTTTTTTTTTTTTTAAAACAAATAGAGCTTTCTTTTGGTGGTATTTAATCACCACTGGGGTTTTATTTTTTGCCAAACAAAAAAAAGACCAAAAATTTTGGGGGCCAAAAAACATGTTTCTCTTAGTTTCTGTTATAAAATTTAGCAAAAAAACTTTTTTTTCTCCTTCACTGATGTGCACTGATGAGGCTGGTCACTGATAGGTGACACTAATGGGCACTGACAGGAGGCACTGATAGACAGCACTGATGAGGAGGCACTGATAGGCGGCACTAATAGACAGCACTGATGAGGAGGCACCGATAGGCGGCACTAATAGACAGCACTGATGAGGAGGCACCGATAGGCGGCACTAATAGGCAGCACTGATGATGAGGCACCGATAGGCGGCACTGATAGACAGCACTGATGAGGAGGCACCGATAGGTGGCACTAATAGGCAGCACTGATGAGGAGGCACCGATAAGCGGCACTGATAGGCAGCACTGATGAGGAGGCACCGGTATGCAGCACTGATAGACAGCACTGATGAGGAGGCACCGATAGGCGGCACTGATAGACAGCACTGATGAGGAGGCACCGATCGGCGGCACTGATAGACAGCACTGATGAGGAGGCACCGATCGGCGGCACTGATAGACAGCACTGATGAGGAGGCACCGATAGGCGGCACTGATAGACAGCACTGATGAGGAGGCACCGATAGGCGACACTGATAGACAGCACTGATGAGGAGGCACTGATAGACAGCACTGATGAGGAGGCACCGATAAGCGGCACTGATAGGCAGCACTGATGAGGAGGCACAGATAGGTGGCACTGATAAGCTGCACTGATAATCAGGGCACCGATGATCAATGCCCTAATTATCAGTGTAAATGTGCCTTGTCAGGATTGCCAGTTACTGGCTCTTCTTTCCTCGTGATTTAACAGCGCGTGGGAAAATGAATGCTGATAACCAGCAAGTTTGTTTACAATTGATCTGCTGTGATTGGACACAGCTGATCACATGATAAAGGGCAGCTGTAGCCCTTTACCGCTCTGTGATAAGCTATGTCCGGCGGGGGGGGCATGGTTCTGCGAGGACATCCATGGATGTCCTCCCAGAACTGGACAACCACGCTGTAGTCATCTTTTAGCTATAGCATGGTCAGGAATTAGTTAACTGAGTCCTTACTTTAGTGGTATAATTTCTTTGGGGTAGCATAGGAGGAAAAATATTAAGTCTCAGGAAGCTTAAGAAGACACGGCCACTCAATGAAGTTGGAGGAGAAGTAGTTTAACCCTAATCTGCATAGGGGGTTCTTTATTGTAGGAGCGGTAAGGATGTGGAATTCCCTTCCACAACTGGTGCTGTCAGCAAGAAGTGTTAATAATTAAAAAAAACCTTTTAGATGGGCAACTTAGCGAAAGCAATATACAGGAATATGGGAAATGGCATTGACATAAACACCCCCCCACACAGGTTGAACTGGATGGACTGGTGTCTTTATTCAACCTTACTTTGTAACTATGTTCACATAGCTAGGAGATGGTAAGGGCAAAGCTGAGCCACAGTTTTACTGCCTCCAAAGCACTTGCCTAAATAAGGGCATGCAGCTGCTTAGGACTGTACACATCTAGAAAACAAGTCTTCATTTATTATTCTACTGGCTGTCTGTGTTCTGCAATAGCTCTCTCTCCGCAGCGGCTCGCATGGGAGCTCAGTCTGCTTCAAGATGCTTCATGGTGGGTTGGCAATTTCAGGTGTAGTGTTCACCCCTGGAGGAGCCGCAGGATGTATTGGGCTCTCTGTTCTGGTGCCAAGACTCTATAAACAGCTTTGTCCCATCAGACACACCAGGCTGGGTATGAGGATGGCAGTAGACACCTATACAGGCACAAATATGAATACCCAGCAGATAATTATGAGAATGGCACACGGAATTACCACCAAACTAGTTGGCTGTAGGTAAAGTATAATGACACAAGTTAGAAGTAAGCAACAGAGGAAAAATGAATCCGTTAATGCGAGAAAAGCTACGACTCTGAACTGAATGACAGTAATTAACATTGTTTTGTAGTGACTCACAAAAAAAATTTCACCGCATAGAACATTAAACAAGAACCATATCAGCAAAAGTAGTATCAGAGTGTTAGGAAGCAGTGGGACAGCTTCTCTTCCTTTTCTTTGCCTGGAAGCAGCCCATGCACATCCCAAGTGCTCTTTGTATGTAGCCTATGGAAGGTGTCTCTAGCTGTGCAGTTATGGGGAATTCTGGAGGTTGATCATTCCAACTGCAGTCTGTAGTTAACAGCTCCTTGCTATCAATCTTCTAGCAGCTATGTGTTGGGGCCCAACCTTTAAAGTGGTGCACTGGAAGTTCAAAATCGCCCAATCGGGCGTATCTCCCGTTTCGCCGCAGCTAAATTGACTCCTCACTCTAGCAACAGACTAGGGACCTGTCAAGCAATCTCCCCCTTTTGGGACCAGGTGTTGATTGATAAGTCTCAGCAATTACTTCTACCTAAGGACCCTTTGTTACTCCTTTTCAGCTGCGATACCTCGCAGGTTTCCTCATCAACGCCTACCTGTGATTCTCTTTCTCAACGGGTCCATATCTGCCTTCTGACAGCTCACAGGGCAATAATGCAAGCTTGGATCCACCCCCAGCCTCAAATTGCCTCGGTAAAACAAGCACTCTTAACTCCATTTCACATTGAGAAATCAGACACGTTCAACCAACATTCTACATCACTGAAATGCTTTATTGCAAGATGGCGTCGCTTCATGGAACACTATTTCTCTACAGAAAGAATCTCTTTTCACATGACTCCCTTCCGCTATACGGACTGGTACCTGCGTGCAGACCTTGCTAATACACTGGGTAAATTTAGGATCCAGGACACCTCCAATGCCTTAACCCCTCATATTCCCTCCCCTAGGCATTCCACCTAATCTATGCGATTAAGTAGTACATTATTTGATGTGAAATGTTTGATATTTCTTCATAATTTTATTAATCTTTCTACCGGGATAAATGTTTACCTGCTTCCACTCCTTTGGCCACCACTTTGGCAGAACCACCAGTTAGTTACTCTTGTTGGACCAGATACTGTGTTATTAGTTTGTAGGCTCCAAACCACACAGTTTTACCCTGCTTACTATGTAATATTATGTCTTTTACTTTGTTGCCTTTGCTGGCAGACTACTCCTGCTTCCACAAATCTTGTACTTTTATATGAAAAGTTGAATAAATGTGTATATATAAAAAAAAAAAAGTGGTGCACTGGATACCATACCTTTAAGATTCTGCATGTAGTGGTTCTAAAGCTAAACAATTTTTTTATCTTAATGCATTCCCTGCATTAAGGTAAAAACATTTTGCCACTTGCTGTGACCCCCCCCCCCCCCCAAACACTTACCTGACTCCTGTATCGATCCACCATTGTTCCCATCTGGGGGTCTTCTCTTTTCTCTCTGTGCCCTCACAAGCTTGGCTGGGAGCCTCACATCCAATAATGTAAGGTGGGAGCGAGTCCGCACATCTGTTCCCATAGCAAGTGGCTTGCTATTGAGGCAGACACAGAAGAGGAGGATCCAAGATCACTGGAGGGGACCACAGAAGAGGAGGTTTGAGGCCGCTCTGTGCAAAACCATTGCACAGAGGCAGTGAGTATATGATGTTTTTATATATATATATATATATATATATATATATATATATATATATATATATATATATATATATATAATATTTAAATGCCTTTTACCCTTGTTCGCATTGGAGTGACTTGTCTTGTACTTTGACAGGTCAAGTTCCTGCACTATTTTTGGCAGTTTTGGGTGTTATGCCGCGTACACACGGTCCTACTTTTCGTCTACAAAAGTCCAACAGACGCTGATGGACTAAAGCTGGCTGGTAATCCGATCGTGTGTGGGCTTCTCCGGACTTTCAACTGACTTTTTTAGCCTCAAATCCGACGTACTTTAGATTTGAAACATGTTTTAAAACTTTACTTCGTAACTACGACGGACCCCGAAATCCGCTCGTCTGTGTGCTAGTCCGACGGACAAAAACCCACGCTAGGGCACCTATTGGCTACTGGCTATGAACTTCCTTATTTTAGTCCGGTGTACGTCATCACGTACGAATCCGTTAGACTTTTGTGTGGTCGTGTGTAGGCAAGTCCGTTCGTTAGAAAGTAGGCCGCAAGTCCGCCGCAAGTCCACCGAAAGTCTGCCGGAAGTCTGTCGGACAGGCTGTCCGACTTTTGTAGACGAAAAGTACGACCGTGTGTACGCGGCATTAGGGAAAGCTCACCCCTACCATTGAGTAAATATAGTTACCCTACCCTTTCTTTCATATTGATGACCTTTTCAAACCCTCAGGGCAATGTCGCCAACCTACCAGATTGAAATTTACTGACACGACACCCAAAATTTCCTGGCACAGCCAAGTTTTTACTGGCATTGCCAAAAGTTACAAAATTACAGTTTTAAGGGCAAATTTTAGTATTTAGGCTACAAACATGTACAATATACAATTATCAATGTGATTTAAGGTAGATATTAGGGCAAAAAACATATTTCTTATTTTATTTTCGACATAGTAAGTAAGTAGCTCAGGGACAGGACTCAGGAGGGCAAGAAATTAGAATAGGAAGGCACATACACACATGAAGTTGGTCCCTTCAGTCCACTCCAGTCTAAACAGCACTCCCTCCCGACCTGCCCTGCTCCTGTCCTGCAGATCCACACACGAGGCTCTGGCCGCTCTGCTTGGCTCCCTTGTACCATGACATCATACGACACGCTCGGACACCGCCTCCACCAGAGCTGCCGAACACGCTGTAGCAGGGGCTCAGATGGTCTCGAACGGCTCTGGACCAGGCCGAACATCACAACCGTATTTTTGTCACTGGCAACTTTTTCCTTTTACTGGCAGAAAAAAATTGCCTGTTTTTTACTGGCTGCCAATATAAATACTGACGGTTGGCAACACTGCCTCAGGGCCATTACTCACTTCTGTAGCTATAGGCACTGAGGCCTTTGTCTTCAAAATTGACAACAGAGGCACTGAGACCTCAGCTCCTCTCCCTTTGTTTCTCTGGGTACCAGAATCTTGGCAGCCTTTACTATATGTAAACACACAGCTGATGTATAAAAAGGCATGGGGGCTCAACCTGTGGCCCTCCAGCTGTTGCATAACTACAAGCCCCATCGTGCTTCTGCCTTTGGGAGTCATGCTTGTACCTGTCAGCCTTGCAATGCCTCATGGGACCCGTAGTTCTGCAACAGCTGGAGGGCCAAAGGTTGAGCACCTATGATCTAGGTGTCAGAAACTGACTTAAAATTGACTATAGAATCTTTGTTGAAATTTGTGAGGATGAATAACTACACAGTACAAACAGCTCCAGAGGTGAGTTTTAAAGCTCTTTTACTGCTTGTTTGGAATATGTAAAAATGTTATTGCCCAATTTTCTGGGCACGGTTGCACTTTAAAGATGTCCATAGACGGTTCGAATCTCAACCGGTTCAGCATGGACTTGCCAAGAGTCAAACCATGTATGAGCAGGCTGATTGTACCTAAATGTATCCATCAGCTTGGGTACAATCAGCCTGGGGGGCAAGAGGGACAGCTCCCCCTGCTGGGAGAACACAATAGCTCTTGTTCCCATCAACACAGTGGGAATCAAGCGATTTTCTTTCCTGCAACCTGTGGCTGCAGGAAACAAAATCACACCGACTATGGCCTGCTTAAGTTCCTATTTATACAATAATTTGATGACCTGCATATTGGAGATTGTATCTATTTAGTCACACAAGGACTTCCTTTCATTCATTTGCTTTCAAACAAACATATAAGCTGCTTTTAAGCTATTGCCTGTTTAGTTATTGCAAAAAGATGGACATACACTGATAGATTTTTTTTTTTTTTTTAAATCTAACGGGTACCTCCATCCATGCTATGCGATGGACAAACTCCTCCCTGTGGTTATTGAGTTTTGACATCTGGCCCTGCTGCCTGTCAAAATACCTGAACAGCGACAGCATCTAATTGGATGCAGCTGCTGTTTGGCCAACAATTTTCCACCCAAATTCTTAAATTTTTCAATTGAAGAATGTTGGGCGGTAGGGAACTAACAGGGACACCCACATAGCAAATTTTCATAGTGTATGGCCAGCTTAAGGGCGTGTGTAGTTTTTGTCTGAATTGCTTGTCCTATGAGTGAGTGTTAAAGCAGCTCAAAGCAGCTCAGAAACAACTCAAACTCTTGGAACGCTGCAAAGGCAAATTAAAGAAACTCAGACCTGGTTCACACCTATGCACATTGCCGTTGATGCTTCTTCTGGGTGCGTTTTTTCACAGGCATTTTTGACGTGTTTTTTTATGTGTTTTGCATATTTGCGAGGTGCATGTCGTTTTGCAAGAAAAACCAACAAAAACACAAGCACTGCATTTTTGATGCGTTTCCGGTGCATTTCCATTGAAGTCTATGGAACCAAAAACAACCTGCTGCATGAAAAAAATGTCCCTGATCCAAAAAACGCACCGGTGGAAAATGCGAATGCGAAATGTGAATGTGACCCATATGAAACCATGTTGAAGGGTCTGCAAAACTGAAAATGCACTGAAAAATGCATAGGTGTGAACCAAGCCTAAAAATGGACCCCCAGGAGCTTTTGGCCATAATGTGCTTCTATGGCATATTAGCACATTATGGCGGACTTACCTTGCAAGCGATCCCTTCCAGAGTTACACACATTCCCCTCCAGTTTATTGAGGCCCCAACTAAGAATGATGCTCTGTTGGACCTGGTAATCTCTAACCATGCAGAGCTTATTACTAATGTTCATATAAAAGAACATCTGGGTAGCAGTGACCATAACATGATTTCATTTGATGTTAGCTGTAAGCAAAAAACGCATACAGAAACGATAAAAGCACTTAACTTATAGCAAATTTTCCAAGGACGAGGGCTGCTCTCCAAGACTTAAGTCCCATACACACGATACGAAAATTGGAAGAAAAATTTTGTCCGACGAACGATCTGCCGATTTTCGGATCAATAGTATGGTGCTTTCGACAACCGATTCTGGTTTTTTGTCCGACAAAAGTTGGATGTGCAGACTATAAAAGTCTGATGTGAACTCAATGTCCGATTTTTGTTTAGTTAGTATGAAAAAAATCGTAAGAGCAAGACTACGCATGGACAGAAACGAAAGAATACATACAAAACTAGTCAACACATTACGTCACTTCTGAAGTTGTATTCTGTCGTACGAAATTTTTTGCATGGTGAGTAACCTCTTCACTTTCGACATGAGACTAGCATGCAACAAAAAAGAAAATCTGATTGTGTTTACGAGGCTCTAGACTGGGAGGGAGTTTTGGCATTGATGAACACAGGACAGAAATGGGAATTCTTCAAAAAGACTGTTTGTGAACTCACTGCAAAGTATATTCCCATGGGCAATAAGTTAAAAAGGCTAAAAATAAAACCTATGTGGCTCACGGCCAAAGTTAAAAAAGCTATAAATAATAACTTTTAAAAAATATAAAAATGAAGGAACACTATTATCATTTAAATGTTACAAAGAATATAACAGAATATGTAAAAAGAAAATCAAGGACGCAAAAATTCAAAAGGAACGACAGATTGCAAAAGATAGTAGGACACACCCCAAAAAATTATTCAAATATGTTAATAGTAAAAAGGTCAGGTCTGAGCATGTAGACCCTTTACAAACTAATCTAGAGTGGGTGACTGGGGACAAAGAGAAGGCAAGTTTATTAAATACATTCTTCAGTTCTGTATATACAAAGGAGTATGGGGGAGCTCATGTCCATAATGGGGGTGGTAGTGACAGACACAGCCCCAAATGATCCACAATGGTTCAAAATTGATATGGTCCAGAAATATTTAGACAGAATAAAGGTGGATAAAGCACCAGGACCAGATGCATCCACCCATGGATCCTACAAGAATTGAGCTCTGTCATTTCAAGGCCATTGTATCTTTTAGGCACTCATTAATGACTGGAATGGCACCACTGGATTGGCGTAGGACCAAAGTCTTTACCAAGTAACTATAGACCTGTTAGTTTAACTTCTATAGTTGGGAAGATACTGGGGAGTTTAATAAAAGACCATATAAATGAGTTCTTGCCTGGAAAAAAATATTTTCAGCAACAGATAGCATGGATTCATGAAAGACAGAAGTTGTAAAACAAACCTGATTTCTTTTTATGAAGAGGTAAGTAAAACCTTGGGCAGAGGGGTGGCGGTGGACGTGGTATACTTGGATTTTGCAAAAGCTTTCGATACAGTTCCCCACACACGGCTAATGTGTAAGGTAAAGACTACAGGCTTTCAGTTTGTAAATGGATAGAAAACTGGCTAAAAGACTGAATTCAGAGAGTAGTGGTTAATGATTCCTACTCTGAATTGTCTAAGGTTATCAGTGGGGAACCCCAAGGTTCAGTGTTGGGGACCTTTACTTTTTAATGTCTTTATAAATTATATCGGGTGAAATTACAAGTCCCATGATACATTGCAGGACCCGGACAATCACAGGCAGAGGCATGATGGGATTTGTAGTTTCACCACAGCTGGAGTGCCAAGGTTGCCTAACCCTGCCTTACAGTATGTCTCCAACTTATAAGCCAACCTCAATGCACTGTTGAATTGGGCGACTAAGTGGCAAATGAGGTTTAATGTTGATAAATGTAAAGTGATGCACTTGGGGGCTAAGAATATTCATGCATCATACATACTAGGGGGAGTACAACTGGGGGAATCCGTGGTGGAGAAGGATCTGGGGGTTTTGGTAGATCATAAGCTCAATAATAGCATGCAATGCCAAGCTGCGGTTTCCAAAGCAAGCTCAGTCCTTTCTTGTATTAGGAGAGGTATGGACTCCAGAGAGAGAGAGATATCATTTTGCCCCCCCCCCCCTGTACAAATCATTAGTAAGACCTCATCTGCAATATGCAGTTCAGTTTTGGGCTCCAGTTCTCAAAAAGGATATCGGGGAACTGGAGAAAGTGCAGAGAAGGGCAACCAAACTGATAAGAGGCATGGAGGAGCTCAGCTATGAGTAGGGGTGCAACGGATCAAAAAACTCACGGTTCGGAACGTTCCTCGCATCAGGAGTCACGGTTCGGATCATTTTCGGATCAACAAAAAAAAAAATCTCCCCCACTGTAATATCCACAATCTCCCTATTCGCAGGGTGTGGCAGAGTATTGCAGGGTATTGGCAGTTTATTGGCGGGTATATTGGCAGGGTATTGGCGGGTATATTGGCAGGGTATTGGCGGGTATATTGGCAGGGTATTGGCAGAGTATTGGCAGGGTATTGGCAGAGTATTGGCAGGGTATGGCAGAGTATTGGCAGGGTATGGCAGAGTATTGTCAGGGCATTGCAGAGTATTGTCAGGTCATTGCAGCAGGGTATTGCAGAGTATTGGCAGAGTATTGGCAGGGCATTGCAGAGTATTGGCAGGGTATTGCAGCAGAGCATTGCAGAGCATTGGCAGGGCATTGAAGAGTATTGGCACTGCTGCCATCCGATCTCTCCCCTCCACTGTACAGATCAGTACACAGAGGGGAGAGAGGAACCGTTGTCATGAAATGACGCCGGTTTGTTACAAGTGATCGCTCCGTCATTTGAGTTGTGCTAAACGGCCGCCGGGTGTACCAAGATGGCCGCGGCTCCAGAGCTAGGCCGAAGCCACGGCCTTTCCTATGGCCGAGGCCACAGAGCGCTCCGCGGATCGCGGGTGTCCCATACGGATCAACCTCCGCGGATCGGATCACGGATCGATGACGATCCGTTGCACCCCTAGCTATGAGGAAAGATTAGAGGAACTGAATTTATTCTCTCTTGAGAAGAGGAGATTAAGGGGGGATTTGATCAACATGTACAAATACATAAGGGGTCCATATAGTGAACTTGGTGTTGAGTTATTCACTTTACGGTCAACACAAAGGACAAGGGGACACTCTTTACACCTAGAGGAAAAGAGATTTCATCTCCAAATATGGAAAGGTTTCTTCACAATAAGAGCTGTGAAAATGTGGAATAGACTCCCTCCAGAGGTGGTTCTGGCCAACTCAGTAGATTGCTTTAAGAAAGGCCTGGATACTTTCCTAAATGTACAGAATATAACTGGGTACTGACATTTATAGGTAAAGGTGATCCAGGGAAAATCCGATTGCCTCACAGGGGACCAGGAAGGAATTTTTTTCTCTCTGCTATAGCAAATTGGATCATGCTTTGCTGGGGTTTTTTGCCTTCCTCTGGATCCACTGTGGGTATAGAATTGTTTATATGGGGTTGTATGATATTATTTTTTATTTATTAATTTTTATGCTTGAACTAGATGGACTTGTGTCTTTTTTCAACCTATCTAACTATGTAACAATGTAACATCCATTCCAGGTGCTTACGTCTTCTCCAGGTCTTCCTTCCAGTTTTTGACTCGCCGGGATAAGGTTAAGTCCTCTTATCACAGAGCTGTGCCATAAATGTACACTGATCTACACACGTGTGCAGGATTTATGACCAAGAGGATAATACAAAATCCTACCTGTCAGTGTTTTATTTTTTATTTATTTATTTTTAAGTTTAATGAGGCTTTAAGAGCACATCAGTGTAACTCAGAAGCACTTAAAGCAAAACTCCCAACTATCCCTGATTTGGAGGGACTGTCCCTTATTCGGAACAATGTCCCTGTGTCCCTCTTTCCTCCTCATTTGTCCCTCATTTTGGTCTGATCTATATAGTTGTATATAAAATGCACTTTTTATCTTTCAGAAAGTGTTTCCCAGTGCTAACACCTTTCATCTAATTTCTAAATTGAAGCTTTTGTAAATTTCAAAAGCCAATATAAAGGAATAGTAGCGGACTTGTAGGTGTAAATCTTTTTTTTTTTTTGTAGAATTCTCCTTGAAGAGGGCGGGGCAGGGGGTGTGTCCTATGCCTACATACTTTTGCTAATAGATATCCCTCGTTCCCATTTCAAAAAGTTGGGAAGTATGCTTAAAGCCTCCTGTAGTTGGCTTTTGAATCTGATGTCTGGTGTTACCACACCCCAACCATTCCCCTTAAGCTGGTGGCCAGACAGGGTTGTACACATGCGGTGGCAAAAATAATACCCCATTTTCCATAGGCAGCCTGTAGTGGGTGAGGATTGCTGGGCCCCTCCCACAACTCTGCTCACTGCACAGGCTTCGTACAGCATAGTGATGATGTCACTGCTAATTTTACAAAATAATATCTGCGTTTGCAAAGGCATTTGGTGAACACAAATGGGATTCATATCCTTTGTGGGTATATATTTAAAGTGTTACTAAACCCACAAAAGTAAAATCAGCCTGTATATGCAGTAAAGCATGCTTGTTATACTCACCGTGGAAATGAAGGGGTTAATCCTCCACATTGTGTAAAAAGGCTGTTTGATTCTGTCTTTTCTGATCCTCCCCTTCTTCTACTGTCCATAATCCATCTCTTTGATAGTACAGAGCCTTGGGAGCACTCTGCACATGCATATCCCACAATTTTTTGAGACGGTAACGAGGGACACCTATTGGTAAAAGTATCAGTGGCGGCCCGTCCATTAGGGGCGCCAGGGGCGCCGCCTCCTCTATCCTCGCCACCCCCTATATGAACAATGGATAGATTCATGCAGAGCATGAATCATGAAAGGATAATTATACAAAAAATGATTCGTTAAACCAACAAGTGCTTTTTTTTTTACCACTACTAATTTACAAATGCAGCAATTTAGAAACTTGATGAATAGTTTAGCACTGGGAAACACTTGAAAACTATATAGATCAAATCAAAATGAGGGACAAATGAAGAGGAAAGAGGGACGGAGACCCTCCTCTTAGGAGGGTGCATGTGATCAGCACAGGGCCAATCAGCACTGTCCAAACAAAGAGTCAGGGGTCCTGCAGCCTCATAGGACAGTCAGAGTAAAATGAAAACTTCCCCTACAAGCTTTAACCAGACACCGATGAGAAAAGGTATTTAGCAATTTAGATTTATTCAAATAATTGTATTTCCATGTTCTGTTTACTTTGGGAGACCAGTTATAGTGAATGCAGGGTCCTGGGTTTAGTAACACTTTAAATAAAAGTTTTTGTGCCCCGAAGATTAGCTTTATTATTATTATTATTATTATAATATAGGATTTATACAACGCCAACAGTTTACGCAGCGCTTTACAATATAAGAAGGAGACAATACAGTTACAACACAATAAAATACAAGAGGATTAAGAGGGCCCTGCTCAGAAGAGCTTACAATCTAATAGGGTGGGGCAGGTGGTACAAAAGATTGTAACTGTGGGGAATGAACTGATGGAAGTGGTAGGAGATTAGTTGGAGATGTGATAGGCTTTCCTGAAGAGATGAGTTTTCAGGGATGGCCTGAAGGTAGCAAGAGTATTGGATAGTTGGACCTGTGGAGGTAGCGAGTTCCAGAGGATGGGAGAGGCTCTGGAGAAATCCTGGAGACGAGCATGGGAGGAGGAGACGAGAGAGCTTGAGAGTAGGAGGTCTTGAGAAGCTATAATCTTTAATCTTTGTATTCAGGTGTTTGTCTAGAGTTCAGTTTGGAAGGCATTCTGGATTTGACCTCTACAAGCCTTATTGATGGTGTATAGTGGAGCACAACTGCCAGGGAAATGGCCGGGGTTGTATCTTGCCTAGAAAGCCTGAGTAAAGTAATAACCTGGCAGTGCTACAAATTATTTCTCAGTGCACTTTAGTAGTTGTTGTTGTTGAAACCTTGCTAGTCAGATCTGAATATTGGGGTAAGTCCTCCTCACCATATGAGAGCATGAGGCGGCTTCACATATCTCTCTTAAGGGAACTGGAGGCTCGGAGATTGATCTTTATTTCAGGAACAAAGCGGGCCTGTACATTGGAATCGATAGCATTGCATAAGCAGTAAAAACCCTTAGGAAGTGAGAATTTCTAAGACAGCCCACTACCTCTCTAGAAACAATGGGGTTCATTTACTAAAACCGGAGAGTGCGAAATCTGGTGCAGCTCTGCATGGCAGCCAATCAGCTTCTAACTTCCACTTGTTCAATAGAGCTTTGACAAAAAAAAACCCTGGAAGCTGATTGGTTTCTATGCAGAGCTGCACCAGATTTTGCACTCTCCAGTTTTATTAAATCAACCCCATTGCTCATTCTGTACTGTCAAGGGCCAACGGAAATACAATCATTTTTTTATTTTTCACGTTCTTTTTTTTTTTAATCTGTAAGTTTTTATTAATGAAGGTAGGAAAGTACAAGAATCATTGCATAATGGACTTGTACACAAATACAAAACAAGAAAGTGACAGGTCCACAGATGGCACCTCTACCATTAATGTTGATAAATTCAGAGCCAATGCCACTCACCCTAGTTGGGTGTTGCTGCTGTAGCCAAGCATACTAGACAGAAAAAGGCGTAGGGGAAACCTCAGATGAGGGCACCCCGGGAGGTAAAGCGGCTACTAAGGCAGCAAGGGGCAATACTAGAGTAAAAATATACAAAAGTTTATTCAAAGTTTAAGAATAAAAACATTTTTAAAACAAGTTTAAGAATGTTTTTATTCTTAAACTTTGAATAAATTTTGTATATTTTTATTCAAAGTTTTCATTATTTTTATTTAAAGTTTAAGAATAAAAACATTCTTAAACTTGTTTTAAAAATGTTTTTATTCTTAAACTTTGAATGAACTTTTGTATATTTTTATTCAAAGTTTTTTATTATTTTTATTTAAAGTTTAAGAATAAAAACATTTTTTTTATTTTTTGCTATAATAAATATCCCACATTTTAAAAAAAAAACAAAAAATTTTTTTTCCTCAGTTTAGGCCGATATGTATTCTTACGTATTCTATGTATTCTTATACATTCTTATGTATTATTCTATAATATTCTACATATTTTTGGTAAAAAAAAAAATCGCAATTAGCATATATTGATTGTTTTGTGCAAAAGTTATAGCGTCTACGAAATAGGGGATAGATTTATGGCATTTTTATTACTATTTATTTTTCTACTAGTAATGGCGGCGATCTGCGATTTTTTTTTATCGGGACCGCAATACACTTTTGGGATCATTGACAATTATACAGCGATCAGTGCTATAAAAATGCATTGATTACTGTAAAAATATCACTGGCAGGGAAGGAGTTAACACTAGGGGGCGATTAAGGGGTTAACCGTGTTCCCTATGTGTGTTCTAACTGTAGGGGGGGATCGGACTGTCTAGGGGAGATACTTTGTATGAACACACAATCAGTCTCTTCACCCCTCAGAGAACCGGGATCTGTGTGTTTATGCACACAGATCCTGGTTCTCGCTGTGTCACGAGCGATTGCGGGAGCCCGGCGGTCATAGCGCCCGCCGGCCACTCGCACCGGCTCCGGGGGGCAAGCAGCGCATGCACGCGCGTCCCTAGTAGCCACAGGGCGAAGTGATGTAACATAACGTCGTTTCACGCAGCTGTGCCATTCTGCCGCAGTAAAACTGCGGCGGCTTGTCGGCAAATGGTTAAACTCCCAATCATGTTATCCTATGTGTCCATGCACACATAGGCTATCAGCAGTTTTTGTCTTTTAAAAAAAAAAACCCAAGAGAGGAGTTTCTCAGATATAAAAATGCTCTAACGTCAAAAAACGCTGCTAAACGCACAAAAACGGCACTCACCAGCGTTTTTTAACGTTTTTGTTGCATTAAAAAAAATATATTTAAAAAAAACGCTAAAAAACGCTAAAAAACGCTATTGCAAAAACGTTAAAAACATTGAAAAACTCTCTGCAAAGCTACTGGCGTTTTTATAACATTATTTCAATGTCCAGAGTTTATGAGGCCTTAATATAAAGCTTTCACAGAAAAAAAAAGATAAAAAAATACCCAGGATTGCAATACAACAGAGGTAAATGACTGGGAATTCTAGTTAACTGCAATGTAAATAGCAGCACTCAGAGCCAAGCAGCAGCTGCAAAAGCAAATAAAATCTTGGAATGTGTAAAAAGAGATAAAAAAAACACATGATATGGTAGAATAGTGTTTAGTATAGTGTTCCCCCTGTATAAATCATTTGTAAGATCACACTATGAATCAAAGTTTCTGAGCATCTAAAGGGACATATTGTTTTCAAGAAGGTTCTAAGAAGAGCAACTAAAGTTTTTTAGTGCTTTTTTGACACTTTTATTTCACTAAAACTTTTTTATATAACACATAGGGGACAAAAAGTTCCCCATGTGACACAAACTCTGAATGACAGCTTCTATTTAATGAGACATCAGGGGTCTTTCAGACCCCTGATGTCTCACCTGCCTTCCATTGAATCTAATGAAGCACAGAATGCACTCCACTAGCTTCATTCTTGGTTGCAGCGGCCAGGGAAAGTGACAACAGAAACCATAAGTGACGTTGTACACATCGCTTCTGCGTTATTTGCAGCTAGGGGGGAACATTGAATGAAGGTTCGCTGGTCTCCCACCCCTCCACCTAGCAACACTCGCCATGTGGGTCCTGGGCCTGCAAGCCAGACAGCGGAGCCCAGGTGCATGATGGGGGAGAGGGGCACAGTTGTGGGGGGTCACAGAAAGTGTCCAACCGCTTTCATTAGAAAGCCAACACTCCCGACTGCTTTATGTGTAAAACCCCCAGCTGCCACCCCCACATGACATATGGCGTTAGCAGTAAAGAGGTTAAAAAGGCCCTGTTTACAGAGCTCAGTAGCTGAAGCTCGGAACAAACAAACAGCTAAATAAGTCAGAGGCCTTATTCTACCAACCCTGTCTGCTTTATGCAGTTCAATACAAAGACAGATTTAGTCCGAAAGCATAGAGCTACTTCTGTGTGCTCTCATAACTGATTCAGTGCCACAGAGCGTGTCAGGCTTGGGCAGCAGGCAGGAAATACACACAGGAAGAGGAGAACTGGAACACGTCGGGCACGGATCGCCCCCCCCCCCCAGTGACGTCACTGTGCGGCTGGTCTCTCTGCACACAGAGACAGCCGCTCCGATCTCCGGTTGTTTTGCTCTCCTCCTCTGAAAGGAGGAGGGAGGGGGGATGGGCAGGAAACACAGCGGCGGCGGGGGTGACCGGCGGAGAGAGCCGCCTTACGAAGAAGAAGAGGAGGAGGAGGAGGGAGGGGAGCACTCTGGCGCTTCGGCGCCCCCACCTCTGTGGCGCCCGGGTGCACTGTACCCCGTACACCCGCCCAGGATCGGCCCTGGTGCCAGGGATGCACCTATTGTTAATTTGTAAATTAAAGATTTTATATAGTAAGATTAAATAAATACAATTGTATCAAAGCCATTGTAATTTCTCTTTAGGGCTTGAGAAAATGATAGCAAGAAAATTTTATGAATTCACAACAATATTTGACGTTTTATCTGGCGTGTATTTTGAGATGTCTGCTTGTCCGTACTTGCTCTAAGTGACCTCGCAGGGCTTAGAGTTAATTCCAGATATCCATCTCAGCCTCTTAGTGAACATCCTTCTGCCCCCTCCAAGAGAACAATTGTTTGGCTACGATGAACAAGAAATAGCAGGACATCTATCCTCCGGAGGAAGGCGGAATTTTGTGTGCTCAAGCCTCTTATCTCTTTTAACCTCACTGGTTTGTAGAATTTAGCACAGTAGAAGCAAATATTAAATGACATTAAAATAGCATAAAGAAATAATGTATAACAGGGGACACCGAGGAGTGGAAATCAATACACCAGACACAAGATATATAGATACAAATGATAATTTATTACAAATATATATCGCTAAAAATTGAGTATTCAATATAAAATAAGCAGGTTTCAGCACACAAATCTATTGGTAAGCAACATAGTATAAAGCGGGTGGTCGGCAACCCTTCGATCGCGATCTACCTGTTGATGATGAGTGATGGGTAGATCCCATCCCTTCCCTGCCAACCCCTGGAATCTGGGCAGAAGGGGCTGCGGAGGCAGAATTTACTGGAACTAATTCACTGAATTTTCTTCCTGCAGCAGCCGAAAGGCGGCTTCTCCTCCTCTCCCTCCCACTGGCATACAGCTGCTGCAGAGGAAAATTCGGAGATCGATGATCTAAATGCCGCCCTTGCTGCTGCTGTGGAAGGTTCCCCCTCCTTCTGCTGCCCAGGTCCCACTGTGTGCTACCCTGTAACCCCCCCTTTGCATCGCTGCCAGCTTCCCTTCCTCTCCTCTTTTGCCAGCTGCTGCAGGGGGGGGGGGGGGATGGTTTCCGTACAGCGTTTTCTGTTCATTCATTCTGCAGAGATGAAGATTGAGGACTGTGTCGTCACTCTCCTTTCTCTGCCTCAAAAGTGAGACATCAGTGGTCTGTTTAGACCCCTGATATTTCACCAAAGCCCCCAACAAGGCTGCTTAAATAATTGTAGAAAATAATAAAAATGATTAAAACATAAAAAACTACTGACACCATTCACTGCCCTACTGACACCATTCACTGCCCTACTGACAACATCCTCTCTCTGCCCTACTGCGAAAGTCCACTGCTCTACTAACACCATCCACTGCCCTACTGACACCATCCTATGCTGTATTTACACCAACCTCTGCTCTACTGACACCATCTACTGTCCTAATGACACCATCCTCTGCCTCACTGACACTGTCCTACTGACATTGTCGACTGCCCTACAGACACCGTGCACTGTCCTACAGACACCAAAAAAGGGCACCAGACCCCGGTGATCTTTGATCTCTTTCATGTTGTTCAGGTAGATCTCCACCTCTCAAAGGTTGCCTACCCCTGATATAAAGCCTTGATTATGTAAACCTCATAATTTTATATGACTTGGATGGGTGTTCGCACACAAAATAATTAATCCATCACATTTTTGGAGGCAAACATTGGAGGTGGAAATAGGAGGAAAGAGAGAGCGGATCCAGGTAAAATGCAAATATTTGCCAATTTAGGTATACGTGGTCAACACCATCTGGTGAGTGCTTATCCCTTAGTTCCCCAACCTTTTTGGTGCCAGGGACCAGTTTTGTGGCAGCCAGGCAGAGGCATTGGCGGGGGGGGGGGGGGGGTGTTTGGTGGTAACAATGGGGGCTGGGTGATAGGGTTGCCACTTACTGATAGTGTTTTAATAGGAATCTCTGTAGAGTTGAACCTCTCTGCTAATGATCTGCAATTACAGGGCATTAGCGGAGAGGTTCGACTGCACAGAGGCTCCTATGAAAACCCTATCAGTGAGTGGACTGCACAGAGCCTGCAGTAAAGCCATGGCCCAATTAAGACTCACAAGTTAACTTTGAGCCAAAACATAAATTTGCCAACACTACACTAGTAGCACACAATTTAATGACACATTATTGTTGAAAAATGCTAAATTATGCAAATAGATTGTGGTAGCATTGTGGCCCTTGTTCACTGAATGGAATACAGTACCAAGCAGGACGTGAATACAAAGGCAGAGCAGTGTTTTTTCAATAAAAAAAAAATCTTATTATAAAAAATAGGTTTACTTTTTTTTTTTTTTTAAAGGTTTGTACCAGAAACATGATTCTAGTGTCTTCATAAAGGAATACAATTTGTAGTTAACTCTTAATATTTTATTAACAAACACAAAAAAACTGCGCTAGATAGAGAATAGAAAGGATTACAACTCAATGTATGCACGCATGTTGTTAAAAGTCCATCAAATACAAATGAGCAGAGGTTAATTAGCAGTCTATGCAAAATTCACGGAAGGTATATATCCTCTTCTTGAATCAGGGTGACAACACACTCAAAACCACCGCAGAAACAAGTGCAGGGGATAGGAAAGTCCTCCACCTATAAAACAGCTGCCTCTTACCAGCTCCCTTGATCTCTGGCAAGGAGATCAAACACGCTTTCAGCTTATAACCCAGCTACAGTCTCTGGATACAATAGGTGAAAACTCAGATAACCTCCCCGTGATTTCCTTGGATAAATCTCAACAGCAAGTCCATGGGCCAATCATGTATGAGAAAGAAAGGCTTCCATAGTGTAAAAACGTATAAAACTTTTTATTTTTTTGACAGAGAGCCATTGGAGACCCTCATAGAGGAAGTGGAAAAACGAGACAGATCGGAACTCTTAGACTTGGCCTCTAAGAAAAAAAGAGAGAGTCCTGTCATCCCCTTCATTACTTCCTACTCAACTCAACATTACCGAATTAAAAAAATCATTAGCAAACATTGGCACCTGTTGGGCAATGATGGATTGATTAAAACTTTTTTACCCGAAAAACCTCAGATAATATTTAGAGGGGCCCCCTCTTTGAGGAACATCATTGCCCCGAATGTAGTTGACCCCCCTGGTAAAAGATTGTCCTTCTTTCAAGGCCTCTCTGGCTATCACCAATGCCGAAGATGCCAAGTGTGTAAACTTAATTTAATTAAAAACAAGAAAACAGTATCATTTGTTTCCACTAGCACCTCTAGGGAGCATAAAATAGAACCATTCATTACATGCAGTTCCATTGGGGTAGTGTACCTGCTCCAATGTCCATGTGGTTTCCAATACATAGGCAGAACTAAACGCACTATGCAGGTCCGTCTCGGGGAACACATAACCAACATCAAAACAGGCTTCGAATGACCTCGGTGGTCTCTTTGTACGATTAAAAAATTTAACAATCTCGGAAATACATACACAGTGGGATGTGGCTTTCTTGGAGACATACATTAAGATCGGTATGGTCCCAAGAAGCCTCAGATGGGAAGTATGTCCCCAGAAAGGAGAATCGGAACTGGACGAATGGTTCCGTTACTTCAATGAGGCAGGAGTCAATTTCCTAAGGTTCCTGGTGGCCAGGAAAAAGAGCAAACTGACTAGACTGGACGGCGAGATTAAAACTCTCAAAGACAGTCTTTTGCCCTACAAAGAAGTGGAGGAATATAAAGAAAGAACCAGTAATTTATTAAAAACATTGGATAAGGAGGAAAAGGAACAGAAATTCAAAAAAAGAAAGAAATACAATAGGGATTATGGGGATTATCAAGCTAACAGTGTGTTTGCCTGGCAGAGGAAACTAGCCATGGAAGCAAGTGGAGGTCAAGAACCCACTATGGAGGTTACTGTGCAGGGAAGTGATGTTCCATCACAACCCCCTGCTCAGAGCCAACACCTTCCATCTAGGATTGTCTCTCAGAGAACCCCCAAAAAAATCTAAATTCAACAACAAACAAACCAGAAAAGATAGACGAGTATCCTATCAATCACCCCAGAGAGCACCAGCCCCCAGTAGGGGAGGTCAACATGCACGTAAGGCTGGTGGTTACCAACAATACAATCCCAATACAAATCGGGAACGTAAACAAGTACAACCATACAATCACAACCAATATCAAAATTACAGGCCAATTTCATATTCTGACAATGGTCGTAATCAACCAAGATATAATGAATATGGATATGATACACCCTCTAGGCAGCACCATTATGCTGAGAATCCCCAGCATTTTGATAATGAGGGGGACGAGGATGAAGTGGATTATGGGGTAGATACCCATAACCGCTTTTATCCTCTAAGGGATAGAGCAGGTCCCGCCCAATTTGATAGAGGTGACCACCCTGATTATGAACAGGGGTACTACAGGTCAGTAAGGGACCACCCTACTAGTGCCTATGGTACCAATCAAGAATCACATCCTTGGGGTTTTCCCAGACCCAATCAGGGATTAAAAAGGCCTGTAGAAAACAAAGAGGAACCAGAGGGGGGAGGAAAGCAAGATCCAAAAAAGAAAAAAGTATAACGGCGGAGGGTATCTTTAATCTTAGTACCCAGGTTCTGACCCAATCGGAACTAGCGTTACTAAATAAGGGTCTAAAATTTGCACCACGAAAAAATTAAATAAATTCCAAACATATATGGACGTCTACAAATACGTTAGGAGGATTAACATCAAAAGGCATTTCGCCAGCATCTCCGACGGGTCAAGGCCATCGGTCCAGCATGTGTATCAACACACTGGGCTGGCCAATGCTTCAACTTTTAATCCCCCTGGCTCTCTGGCACCTTCTCTAAGGGTGTTCAGGGATGTGGTCCTCCGTGATCTGGACTCCCTGAAAGTGGGTAAACATAAGATCAATAATACACTGAAGGAAGGATTGGATTCCCTTTGTAATAATAGGGGAATTGTTATCCGGCCTGCAGATAAAGGTGGGGGGATAGTAATCCTTGATAGGAAAGATTATTTACAGGAAATGTCTAACATCGTAGGTGATCAAGACACGTACACCCTCTTACCGGGCAACCCAGTGATCAAATATAAGAGTGATTTAGAAAAATTAGTGACTAAGGGATATCAGGAAGGGATACTCAACGATAAAGAGAAAACCTTTTTAGTCCCCAAGGCCCCAAGGGTGCCGATACTTTATTGTTTGCCTAAAATCCATAAAAGTCTGACTTGCCCCCCGGGACGCCCTATAGTCAGTGGCATCGATTCGATCACGTCCCGGGTGGGCAAGTACATAGACTTTTTTTTGCAACCCCTAGTACAGCAGATGCCTTCCTACATAAAGGACACCAAACACGTGATACATTTACTATCCCAGCTGAAACCCAATAGTCGAACATGGATGGTTACAGCGGATGTAACTTCATTATACACTATAATTCCACATCAGTTGGGATTTGCAGCCGTCAAGCATTTTCTCAATGCACTTTCCAAAATTCCAATCAAACAGCAGGATTATATCATGGAGCTATTAGATTTTGCGGCGAACCATAATTATTTTTGGTACAATCAGGAGTACTATCGCCAACAAAGAGGGGTTGCTATGGGCGCTAAGTACCCTAGCATGGCCAAGTGGGAGGAGGACGTCATCTATAAGGACCGTAGTCCACACCTGGCCTTTTGGGCCAGGTATATAGATGACGTCCTCCTCCTTTGGGAAGGATCTATTCCTGAGTTAGATGATTTTTTCTCCCATATCAACAATAACGAAAGGGGGATAAAGTTTGTGTATGAAGCCAGTCAAGAGAGGATCAATTTTTTAGATTTGACTATCCAGAGGGAATCAGATTCTTTCAAAACGATCACCTTCTTTAAAAAGACGGATCGAAACGCATTTATACCCCTTGACAGTTGCCACAAAGATAGCTGGCTTAAGTCGGTACCTATGAGCCAGTTTCTCAGGATGAGACGCAACTGTTCAGATGTGGAGGATTTTAGAGTTCAGGCAAACATTCTGAAAAAGAGGTTCTTAGAGAAGGGGTATGACAGAGAGCCATTGGAGACCCTCATAGAGGAAGTGGAAAAACGAGACAGATCGGAACTCTTAGACTTGGCCTCTAAGAAAAAAAGAGAGAGTCCTGTCATCCCCTTCATTACTTCCTAGTCAACTCAACATTACCGAATTAAAAAAATCATTAGCAAACATTGGCACCTGTTGGGCAATGATGGATTGATTAAAACTTTTTTACCCGAAAAACCTCAGATAATATTTAGAGGGGCCCCCTCTTTGAGGAACATCATTGCCCCGAATGTAGTTGACCCCCCTGGTAAAAGATTGTCCTTCTTTCAAGGCCTCTCTGGCTATCACCAATGCCGAAGATGCCAAGTGTGTAAACTTAATTTAATTAAAAACAAGAAAACAGTATCATTTGTTTCCACTAGCACCTCTAGGGAGCATAAAATAGAACCATTCATTACATGCAGTTCCATTGGGGTAGTGTACCTGCTCCAATGTCCATGTGGTTTCCAATACATAGGCAGAACTAAACGCACTATGCAGGTCCGTCTCGGGGAACACATAACCAACATCAAAACAGGCTTCAAATTCCATTCCGTTTCCAAACATTATGATTTGGTCCATAACCGAGACCCGGCTAATACAATCTTTCTAGCAATAGATAAGTATGGAGCACATTGGAGAGGCGGATCTTTAGTTAGGGAACTATCAAAAATGGAGATGGCGTGGATCCATAGAGTACGATGTTATACCCCCTATGGTCTCAATATAGACACAGATGTTAATTCTTTTATTGACAACAGTTAGGGAAAATGTAATTGAATCAGTCCTGAGTTCCTTGTGGTACCGTGAGGGTGGGGGGTACACATTGAGGCCCGTTTCTGATTTTTTGCTCTCTGGTACCTTATACTTTATTGTATCATTCCTATAAAGTATGAGTTTTGGGTGATTTGGCATTTTTGTGCCCATTCTGCTTCTTTAAGTGTCCAGAAGAGTGCCCAGTATTTTTGTGGCCAGATTTTGGATGACGTATGGAGGTAGAGTGCACTCATTTGACAGTTAATTTTTAATAACTTATGTTTGTAGTTTTTTATTTTTTTCTTTCTTTTTTCTACAGTGGTGGGGCATCTTAATATATATCCAATTATATTTGCCAACACTTATGCCTTCAGATTCCTTTTTTATTAAGGAGACTGTGCAAATTACATTTAAGGGGATTAACCGTGCAATTCGGAATTTGACCACTAGATGCCACCACTTCGTTCGGCTGATGCTATTTATACAGTATCGTCACGAATTATTAAATTTAGGGGAAAGAGTGGCATATTTAATTCTTGCCTTCTCTCTATTCATCAAACACAAGTTCAGTATTTATAATTTTCATTTTTAGGTAAGGGGGATTACCCAGTAACATTGGAACGCCTCTTAGATACTATACTGGCATCTGCCCCATTGCAATATGGCGGCATTTGCATCACGGACGGCTCGGATCTCAGGACTGGGCGGTCTGTTCTCTGGTGAACGAGGATATAAGTGGTGGTGATCAGCACGCCGCCCGTGCCCCTGGACGACGTCAGGTTTGACGAAACGGCGTAGGGAGAGCGGCGTGCTGACGCCACCACATACCAACACGCAGTCCCGGATGTTACGGGCGCTTTTTCTTAAAGAGCTGGCCGGCTTGTTTTTATATTGACGCCTTATCAATCCGGATGTATGTAAGTGCATTACTTTTTTTAACAATAAACAAAATTTTTAACAAAATTAGCCCACGCAGGGGCCAAAGTCAGGGGCAGGGCTTTGACAGCATTGTACACGAGTTCAGGGTACTGTGGTGATGTCCCATCAGGGGCGGATCTTTGACATTATTATATCTGAGTGCAGGGTAATGTGGTGATGTCCCCCCAGAAGCAGATCTTTGACATTATTGTTTGTGAGTGCAGGGTACTGTGATGTCCCCTCAGGGGCGGGTCTTTGACATTATTGTATGTGAGTGCAGGGTACTGTGATGTCCCCTCTGGGGTGGGTCTTTGACATTATTGTGTGTGAGTGCAGGGTACTGTGGTGATGTCCCCTCAGGGGCGGATCTTTGACATTATTGTACGTGAGTGCAGGGTACTGTGGTGACATCCCGTCAGGGGTGGATCTTTGAAATTATTGTACATGAGTGCAGGGTACTGTGGTGATGTCCCCTCTGGAGTGAGTCTTTGACATGGTGATGTCCCCTCTGGAGTGAGTCTTTGACATTATTGTACCTGAGTACAGGGTACTGTGGTGATGTCCCCTCTGGAGTGAGTCTTTGACATTATTGTACCTTAGTGAAGGGTACTGTGGTGATGTCCCCTCAGGGGCGGGTCTTTGACATTATTGTACCTGAATGCAGGGTACTGTGGTGATGTCCCTTCAGGGGTGGGTCTTTGACATTATTGTACGTGAGTGCAGGGTACTGTGGTGCTGTCCCCTTGGGGTGGGTCTTTGACAATATTGTACGTGAGTGCAGGGTACTGTGGTGATGTCCCCTCAGGGGTGGGTCCTTGACATTATTGTACGTGAGTGCAGGGTACTGTGGTGATGTCCCCTCAGGGGTGGGTCTTTGACATTATTGTACGTGAGTGCAGGGTACTGTGGTGATGTCCCCTCAGGGTTGGGTCTTTGACATTTATTGTACGTGAGTGCAGGGTACTGTGGTGATGTCCCCTCAGGGGTGGGTCTTTGACATTATTGTACGTGAGTGCAGGGTACTGTGGTGATGTCACCTCAGGGGCGGGTCTTTAACATCCTGCACTCCCTGGGCACTATTCAGCCTGGAAGACTGACTACATCTAGTGGCATAAAGAGGGATAGCATCATAGAGGAGGTAAATATTGCAACCCGAGCTGCTTTCTTATTTAAAGCATCTACTGGAGGACTATTTTATTCAAAAGAAAGTTTTGCCAGAGTTGGGCTTCAAGAAATGATGCAACATTATTTTCTTTATAATTTATGATGGATAATGCTCAGGAGTACATTATCCTATATAGCTGTGTAAGATGGCTCTGTTTTGTAAGACATCCAGGTTTCCTGGCCCTGTGAGCGGGGTCGGTGGAAGCAATATCTGTGCACCTCTTTTCCTGTCAGTCAGGCCTAGCGAACGTCTCCCTCATTTCACGCTCTGTTTTATTTTTCACTCCGGAATGTGTCAGTCTCTCAGATTGTACACGGCAACAAGGTTTCGAGTTTCCAATAACCACCATCCGCTCTAATTATAGCCTGTGTCTGAAGCGTTGGGGGAAAAAAGGCTTGTAGAGTCTAAGCAGTCTATATGGTCAGCTTCCATGTCGCTCTGTGCCTGAAGTTGCTGCGATTCTTGGCTAAAGATCTCAGATCCACCCTGAGGAGAGTCCTTATAAGCCAAGTCTTGTGGAAAGTCTTTCATGACTCACTGGCCCTAAGGTATTGCCCAAGCCCAATTTTAAGGGAAGGGTTAAGACTAGGGCTGCACCGATATTGGCACCAGTGTCGGTATCAGCACCTGTGTGAACCCAGGCTTGTCACAGGAGCGGTGGAGAAACCAAGTGCAATTTGGACAGGAATCGCACTGCATCCCTGTTCAAAATGCATGCGATTCTGTGCAGTGCGATTTGAGCCCATACATTTTGTATGGGCTCAAATTGCACCGCAAAGGTATCAGTACTCGGTAGCTGACGTGAAAGTATCGGTACTCGCCGACAAAAATCTGGTATCGGTGCAACCCTAGTTAAGACTGAATACTTTAATTAGATTTCCCCTTAAATTTACGGATCTGGCTTGGTTGTGCTTCCACAGGAAGGTCTATGTTTTGGGGCAATTTGAAATACCGCAGTGAGGTGGAACGTGGTTGTCCTCAGGAGGTGTGTGCAGGTGAGGAAGAGACTATGGAGGAGGAGACTATGGAGGAGGAGACTATGGAGGAGGAGACTATGGAGGAGGAGACTATGGAGGAGGAGAAGACTATGGAGGAGGAGACTATGGAGGAGGAGACTATGGAGGAGGAGACTATGGAGGAGGAGACTATGGAGGAGGAGACTATGGAGGAGAAGACTATGGAGGAGGAGACTATGGACAATTTTCAGCTTCGTTGCCCTTTTAACATTGAGGTATACAAACAGGTGGGACGGGCCCTCAGAGTCCCCTTCCTCTCTAGGCTGGGATATGCTGAGTGGGTGTATGGAGTATTCAAAACTGGTGGGGTTTTTTGTTTGGATACTGGAGCAGAATCTCTAACCTCTTCCAGTCTACTGAGAACCTTTTGAGGCCACAGACCGCTGACATCCTTCATTATGTAGTAGGTTGTGAGGCATAGTGGGTGCAAAGGTGGTAAAAGTCATTGGGCGCCAGACACTTCTTGGATGCAAAAGAGGTTTTATTTCTTTTAACAATCCTTTTATATTTTGCAAGGGAAAGAGGGTTGGGGCCAGGACACCCTTAAAGAGGAGGGCCAGTCAAAAAATAAAAAATAAAAATTAAGAGTCAGCAGCTACAAATACTGCAGCTGCTGACTTTTAATTGGACACTTACCTGTCCCAGGGTCCGGCGATGCGGGGGATCGAAGCCCCGCTCATCTCCCCCTCCGTTCAGCGGGGTCGGCATTGCAACTGTGGGCGCCGGGCTGTGGCTTCACAACCTGGCTCCTAATGCGCATTCCCGAGCGGCGCCGCGCGCCGTGATTGGCCGCTCAGTCACCTGGGACCTGTAATGGGTCCCAGATGATTGACAGGAGGGAGGGAGCAGAGCTGAGCCCTTCCTGTGCCGAGGGGGAAGTGGTGTCACCAGCCCAGGCACTGGAAGAGGCAGACTACGAGGGACCCCCTAGCAACAGGCATTTAGAGGTAAGTGAAAAAAAAAATATCCAAATGTTTTTTTTTATTTTTTTTTTAGGATTTTTCATGTAGTTTTTTTTTTTTGGGTGGAACTTCACTTTAAGTAGTTGCAATTTCAATAGGCACACTCAGAGGCTTCAATAGGAGGACAGCCGTTCAGGGAAAGGCCCCAGCAAGGTGCCACTTCTGCACGTGCAAGACCCTTATGGCTACAGTACTTAAAAGTTCCTAATTCAAACGTAACAGTTCTCTTAGCTTTACTACAACTTCTACTTGTAGTTCTTCAGCCCCTTGAGCTCCTAGTCTCGCACTGGACTCTCTGATTCACTGACTCTGAATCCAATGAGCTCCTCAAGGCTTTTGTCCCTCATTTTGGTCTGATCCATATAGTTGTATATAAAATGCACTTTTTATCTATCAAAAAGTGTTTTCCAGAGCTAAATCTTTCATCTGATTTCTATTTTGCTGCATTTGTAATTTCCAAAAGCCAATATAAAGGAATAGTAGTGGTAAAAAAAGCACTTGTGGGTTTAACCAATCTTGTATTTTTGTACAATTCTCCTTTAAGGGGGCATGGCAAGGGGTGTGTCCTATGCCTGCATACTTTTGCTGATAGGTGTCCCTCATTCCCATCTCAAAAAGTTGGGAGGTATGCATCTCTACTATCCACTTCCCCCAGCCCAAGCCCCTGCACTTCTTTTTTTTCAATACAATATTGTATAGGGTGTGCTGTCCATAACCAGCTCAGCAGCCAGATTCCTGGAAGTTATTTTAAAATGTTGGCAACTGTGCAACAGCCTCTTAGCCGGGACATAATTATTATCTGAACTAGTTTAAATTAAAAAAATTGCATCTGGATGTATCAAAACAAAATGTGTTCTATGTCTTAATATGTCTTAATATTTGTTTTCTTACTAAACCAGATACAGCCTGAGTAAAGAGGCGTGCCAGCATGCTCCAGAATGGGACCCTTGCTTTCTGAGTGAAAGCAGAGGTCTCTCTGCAGAGGTCCAACATACCCACTAACAGATTTGCAGAGAGCTGCAGTCAGTTCCCATACTTCCTGCTGATTGGAGAACTCCGGCTCTGACTCAATGAAGGAATGTTGGAGCTCTGCAGAGAGATCACTGTTTCCTCAGAGAGTTACATTCTCTGCAATTTAGCTCAGTGAGGAGAGCTCTAAGTGCTGATTGGAAGATAGGGGCCCGCCCCCATTTACATAGCACACAGGAACAGAGCTGAGGTTGTCAATCACAGGCTGTGTGCTGGAGATCCCTCCCCTGTCACCTTTTTTCTCTTGGTGTCAGGAAAACTTGTCAGAAGTGACTCATGCTGATAGCGGAGGAACAAGGCAGCAGACAGATATGACAGTCAGTGCTCTGGATTGAGATAAGTGCACACTATAGAGGGGTATACTTTGTTCATACAGTGGGGGAAATAATTATTTGATCCTCTGCAGATTTTTTAACAAAGTAATGAAGGGACTATATTTTTTATCATAGGTGTATTTTAAATGATAGAGACAGAATATCAACCAAATATCCAGAAGAACACGTTACAAATGTTATAAATTGAGTTGCAGTTCAGTGAGTAAAATAAGTATTTGATCCCTGAGCAAAACATGACTCAGTACTTGGTGGAGAAACCCATGTTGGCAAGTACAGAGGTAAGACATTTCTTGTAGTTGGTGACCAGATTTACACACATCTCAGGAGGGATTTTTGTCCACTCTTCTTTACAGATCTTCTTTAAATCTTTAAGGTTTTTTGGCTGTCGCTTGGCAACTCGAAGTTTCGGTTCCCTTCATAAATTTTCTTCAGGATTAAGGTCTGGAGACTGGCTAGGCCACTCCACTGGCTAAATGTGATTCTTCTTGAGCCACTCCTTTGTTGCCTTGGCGGTATGTTTTGGGTCATTGTCATGCTGGAAGACCCATCCATGACCCATCTTTAGTGTTCTGGGTGAGGGAAGAAGGTTCTCATCCAAGATTGTATAATACTGTACATGGCCCTGGATGGTGTTCTAAAGCCGCGTACACACGAGCGGAATGTCCGACAGAAAGAGTCAGACAGAAGCTTTTCATCGTCTATTCCGATCGTGTGTGGGCCTCATCGGACTTTTTTTTTTCAAAAATTCTGACGGACCTAGAAATGGAACATGCTCTAAATATTTCCGACGTGACCAATTCCTATCAGGAAAACCGATCGTCTGTATGCTGTTCCGACGGACCAAAACATGCTCTGGAGCAAGTACGAGACGGAAGCTATTGGCTACTGGCTATTGAACTTCCTTTTTCTAGTCTAGTCATACGTGTTGTACGTCACCGCGTTCTGGACGGTCAGACTTTGTTGTGACCGTGTGTATGCAAGACCGCTTGAGCGGAATTCCGTCGGAGTTCTGTCGGAGAAACCTTCGGAGTTTATTCCGACGGCAAAACCGGTCGTGTGTACGCGGCATTAGGGTCATAGTCAGTATTTTTCTTCCTCAGAACAAAGCCGATGGAGTTAATGCCAAAGAGCTAAATTTTGGTCTCATCTGACCACAGCACTTTCTCCCAATCCCTCTCTGAATCATTTAGATGTTCATTGGCAAACTTCAGACGGACCTGTTCATGTGCCTTCTTGAGGAGGGGGACCTTGCGGGGCGCTGCAGGATATCAATCCATGGCGGTGTATTGTTTTATCAATGGGTTGTTTGGTGACTGTGGTCCCAACTGCCTTGAGATCATTCACAAGCTCCTCCCGTGTAGTTCTGGGCTGATCCCTCACTTTTCTCATGATCCTCCTCACCCCATGAGGCGAAATCTTGCATGGAGCTCCAGACCGAGGGCAATTGATGGTTATTTTGTATTTCTTCCATTTGCAAAGAATCGCTCCAACAGTTGTCTCCCTCTCACCAAGCTTCGTGCTGATGGTCTTGTAGCTCATTCCAGCCTTGTGCAGGTCTACAATCTTGTCCCTGATGTCCTTTGACAGCTCTATGGTCTTGCCATTGATAGTGAGGTTTGAAGGGAAGAAAGATTCTGGGGACAGGTGCCTTTTATACACATAACGAGTTGTTGTTAGGAGCACCTTCTTAAATTGACCGGACTAATCTGAGTACCACATGAGCACCTACTGTAGCCATTCTGTGGGAGCCAGAATTATTGTTGGTTGGTAGGGAATCAAATACTTATTTTACTCACTGAACTGCAACTCCATTTATAACATTTGCATTGTGTGTTTTTTCTGGATTTTTGGTTGATATTCTGTCTCTATCATTTAAAATACACCTATGATAAAAATTTACAGACCCTTCATTTCTTTGTAAGTGGGCAAACTTTCAAAATCTGCAGGAGATCAAATACTTATTTTCCACACATGTTTGAGGTTTACAGCCACTTAAGGAGAAATAAACTGAAAATTTCCAGTATAGAAGGGCTGAAGTGAGACCTTAGGATCTTTATTAGTCACAGGTCCCCCTCTGTGCTGTAAGAAGCGTTTGCTCAGCTGTCTTAGCCGTGTAGATTTACTGCCCTCTAAACCTCTGCTGCAGACTAGAACTACTCCTAAATGCCTCATGCAGTCACAAATCTTAGCGTTTCCCTTTTGTTAAAACCTTATTGAACAACTGAAGTTTGTGGTTCTACGAAAAAAAAAAAAAAAAAAAGCTAGAGCTTAAAGTGATTCTAAAACTTGTCATTTTTACCTGCTCTGTGCAAATGTTTAAAAATTAAACTAAATTGCGCAGCGCCATACAGTATAAGTACCTGAAATAAACCGGCCCACACTATAGAAGACCTCAATGTTTTAGTTCTTAACCACTTAAAGGGGTTGAAAAAGTTAATTTTAAAAAAAAAAAAAAATAACAAACATGTTATACTTACCTTCACTGTGCAGCTCGTTCTGCACAGAGTGGCCCCGAACCTGGTCTTCTGGGGTCCCTCGGCGGCTGTTTCAGCTCCTCCCCGCAAGCATTTACCACCTTAATGCGAGCTCCCTCGCACGGTGGTGAGTGCTTGCGGGCGCGCTCCCGTGATACAGCCGGTGTTCTGCCGAGAAAGTTCCGCTCGGCGGATTAGTTCCCCCTCTACTGCGCATGCGCAGTAGAAGCCGGCGGAAATAGCCGAAGCGGAACAGCTGAAAATCAGCTGTACACGGCGCCTGTAAGAGGGCCCCTCGCGGGCTCGCTTCGCTCGCCACGCTTCGGGCACGGCCTCGCTGCGCTCGGCACTTTTAGATTCCCCCTCTAGGTCCACTTGGATAGAGGGGAAGGAACCTGGACCCAGAGCGCAGGCGCCGTGTACAGCTGATCGAAGCGTTTGAGCTTCGGCTATCTCCGGCGGCCGACAGTAGTACGTACTGCGCAGGCGCTGCGCCTGCGCAGTACAGGGGTGGAACCTATCCGCCGAAGGAACTTATTCGGCAAGACACCGGCGGCTATAGCCGCTCGCTGTATCACTCGGCCCCGCCCCCGGCGCGCCGCATCATCAGATGTGATTGACAGCAGCGCGAGCCAATGGCTGCGCTGCTTTCAATCCATCCACTGCAGCCAATCAGCGACCAGGCTGAGCTGCAATGAAGATGACGAGGACGAGCAGCGAAGATTCGAGGCGTCAGGTAAGTAAAACGGGGGGCCTGGGGGCGGCGGTACTGTCAAAAGTTTTTTCACCTTAATGCATAGAATGCATTAAGGTGAAAACATTTTTAACTTTACAACCCCTTTAAGGACCAGCCTTGTTTTGGATTTTAGGTGTTTACATGTTTAAAACAGGTTTTTTTTGCTAGAAAATTACTTAGAACCCCCCAAACATTATGTATATGGTTTTTTTTCTAACACCCTAGAGAATAAAATGGTGGTCGTTGCAATACTTTTTTATGCACCGTATTTGCGCAGCGGTCTTATAAGCGCACTTTTTTTGGAAAAAATTCACTTTTTTTGAATAAGAAAATAAGACAACAGTAAAGTTAGCCCAATTTTTTTTTTTATATTGTGAAAGATAATGTTAGTCAAGTAAACTGATACATGTCACGCTTCAAAATTGCGCCCGCTTGTGGAATGGCGTCAAACTTTTACCCTCAAAAATCTCCATAGGCGACGTTTAAAAAAATTCTACAGGTTGCATGTTTTGTGTTACAGAGGAGGTCTAGGGCTAGAATTATTGCTCTCGCTCTACCGGTCGCGGCGCTACCTCACATGTTTGGCTTGACCACCGTTTTCATATGCGGGCGCAACTTGCGTATGCGTTCGCTTCTGCGTGCGAGCTCGTCGGGACGGGGGGTTTTAAATTTTTTTTTTTTTTTTTTTTATTATTTATTTTACATTTTTTTTTTACACTGTTTTAAAAAAAAAAATGTGTCACTTTTATTCCTATTACAAGGAATGTAAACATCTCTTGTAATAGAAAAAAAGCATGACAGGACCTCTTAAATATGAGATCTGGGGTCAAAAAGATCTCAGATCTCATATTTACACTAAAATTCAATAAAAAAAAAAAAAAAAGTCATTTAAAAAAATGACATTTAAAAAAATATGCCTTTAAAGCAGAGTTCCACACAAAAATGGAACTTCCGCTTTTAGGAACCCTCCCCCCCTCCGGTGTCACATTTGGCACCTTTCAGGAGGGAGGAGGGTGCAGATACCTGTCTAAGACAGGTATTTGCACCCACTTCCGGCATAGACTCCCATGGGAGTCTACGCCTCTTCCTGTCCCTCCGCGCTGTCTCCTGGGAAACACACAGCTCCCAGGAGATAGCGGGGACCAGTTACGATGCGCAGCGCGACTCGCGCATGCGCAGTAGGGAACCAGAAAGTGAAGCCGCAACGCTTCACTTCCTGGTTCCCTCACCTAGGATGGCGGCGGCAGCTGCCGAGAACCGAGCGGGTTCTCGGCGTCGGCTGCCGACATCGCTGGACCCTGGGACAGGTAAGTGGCCATTTATTAAAAGTCAGCAGCAGCAGTATTTGTAGCTGCTGGCTTTTAATATTTTTTTTTTTAGGCGGTTTAGGTGGACTCCCTCTTTAAGAGGCGTGGGCGGAAGTGACGTTTTGACTTTGCTTCCGCCCAGCAGTGTCATGGAGACGAGTGGGCGCCATCTTAGCCTCACTCGTCTCCAGGCACAGGACGGAGATGGACACGATCGCCTCTGCCGCTACCGACGGCTCCGGTAAGCGGCGGAGGGCACCAGATCGTGGCGGGAGGGGGGGCCTCCCCCGCCATCGATAAAAGTGATTTTGCGGCGAATCAGCCGCAGGGACCACTTTTATCAGAAAGCTGACCGCCGCACGAAAACAGGGATACCGGGGTTATGGCAGCTAGATGCTGCCATAACCCCGGTATCCCCCTTCAAAGTTTGGACGTACATCGTCGTGCGGCGGTCCGGAAGTGGTTAAAGGGAATTTCAGAACTATCCAGGAAAGGAAAACGTTTGAACTAAGAATGATAATTCTTTTTGACACAAAAAATAATGGCCTGAATTTAGATATTGGTTTCCTTACCCCTTATATAATAAAGTTTTATGACCCCCTCTGTGACTAGCATCCCCCCTCCATTCTATAGCTCTTCCTCTGTCTTATCTCACTGACTCTGCTGCTATCTTTATTACCATTGATTTGTATGCCTTTTGTTTTTCTCTTTTTTTCTCTCTCTCCTTTCCCTCAGAGATGTGGTTTTTTTTTTAACATTCTGCTAAAGAATTTGTGAATCAGTACTGCTTGGACCTTGAAGAAGGGGACATACCCCGAAAGCTTGTCCTGAAAAATTGTATGTTAGTGCAAATAAAAAAAGTATCATGGACAGTACTCAGTTTTCTCTGTCACAATTGCACTAATACGGCTACAATCACAGGAAATAAATTGAAAAATATATATAAAGTATGAGGGGGATCCTAATAGCAGAAGGTTTGTTACCTTAACCGCTTGCCGACCGCATAATTTACATATACAGCGGCAGAGCGGCTCTTCTGCGCTGGATCACGTACCTAGTACCTAGCCTCGCTGACTTCCATCATCCAATCATGTGCAAGCAAAAATGTGTTTTTTTTTTTTTCCTTGCAAGTTTTACCTCATTTACTAAGCTCTAGACCAACTGCACTTTGCAAAGTCCACAGTCTATTTGCCTAGTAAATCCACCCCAATGTCTCAAGCATTCGGACGGCCGTCACAAATAATCCCCGTAATTTGCCTATGACTTTTATCTCCTCTTATTGTTAGCTCCATCTAGTGGCTATAATGTGGTATTTCCCTGCTTGATGTTCAGTGGTCTTATGGTCACTTGATGGAATTGATGCTCATGGGAAATAAATGTATTAGGCAAATTATGGGGATTATTTCTGCTTGAGACATTCGCACATCATATTTTTTTAAATTTATTATTATACCCCTTATTGCCACTGTTGATACTGCCAGCTGCTAGAGAGACAATTAGTTGGGGGGGCCCTATCAAATTTCTGCGATGGGACCCCATGATTTGTCACTACACCCCTGGGTATACACACAATATATTGCTAGCAAATAGGGAAAGTTGTTGTTTTTTTTTGCTAGAAGAGACCTATTTTATTTTTAATCAGTACCGTTTTGATTTAGTCCATAAAAATGAATATTTATTAATGCTTAAAGTTTTCTGTGCTTAGTCCTCTGACATTAATTTCACAGCGTGAGGTCTCTGCATCAATTAAAAAAAATGGTGGCATGTCTATTTGTACACCTCCCAACATTTTGAGATGGGAATGAGGGACACCTACTAGCAAACGTATGCAGGCATAGGACACGCCCCCTGCCACACCCCCTTAAAGGAGAATTAACTAAAAAAAAAAGTTAATTAAATCCACAAGAGCTTTTTTTTTTACCAATACTATTCCTTTATATTGGCTTTTAACCGCTTGCCGACCAGTCGCCGTCATTTTATTGCGGCAGGTCGGCACGATCCCGCGAAACGTCTTAGCTATATGTCGGCTTGTGGGATCAGGATAGTAGGCGCGCGTGCGCGCTGCCGGAGCCATGCAAGCACCCGCTGCACTGCGGGGGTGCCGATGCTCGTGGCCGACGGTCGCGATGACTGCCAGCCACAAGCGATCGCAAGCACGAGGGACAGAACACGGAAGCACACAAATCCCTGTTCTGTTCTGAGAGCAGTGACAGATCGTGAGTTCCTATTAGCTAGGAACCACAATCCGTCACTTCCTCTAGTCAGCCCCCTCCCCCTTCAGTTAGAATCACCTCCCAGGGAACACAATAACCCCTTCACCGCCCCCTATTGTTAATACCTTCACTGCCAGTGACATTTTTACAGTAATCAGTGCGTTTTTATAGCACTGATCGCTGTATAATTGTCACTGGTCCCAAAAATGTGTCAAAAGTGTCTGATGTGTCCGCCATAATGTCGCAGTCACGATAGAAATCGCAGATTGCCACCATTACTAGTAAAAAAAAAAAAATAATAATAATAAAAATGCTATAAATCTATCCCCTATTTTGTAGACGCTATAACTTTTGCGCTAACCAATCAATATACGCTTATTGCGATTTTTTTTTTTTACCAAAAACATGTAGAAGAATACATATCGGCCTAAACTGAGGAAAAAAATTAGCTTTTTTTTTTTAAAAAAAAATGGGGATATTTATTATAGCAGAAAGTACAAAATATTGTGCTTTTTTTTTTCAAAATTGTTGCTCTTTTTTTTGTTTATAGCGCAAAAAATAAAAACTGCAAAGGCAAATAAATACCACCAAACGAAAGCTCTATTTGTGGGGAAAAAAGGACGTCAATTTTGTTTGGGTGCAAACGTCGCACGACCGCGCAATCGTCAGTTAAAGCGACGCAGTGCCATATGTGCCATATGCAAAAAATGGCCCGGTCATTCATCAGCCAAATCTTCCGGGGCTGATGTGGTGCAGCAATTTAGAATTTGGATGAAAGGTTTGACACTGGGAAACACTTTTTGAAAGATAAAAAGTGCATTTTATATACAACTATATAGATCAGACCAAAATGAGGGACAAATGAGGAGGAATGAGGGACTGAGGGACATTGCTCCAAATCAGGGACAGTCCCGAGAAATCAGGGACAGTCCCTCGAAATCCGGGACAGTCCCTCGAAATCCGGGACAGTTGGGAGCTATGCTTTTTGTTTTAAAAAATTTGGGGCCTTTGATGTCCATCTGGAAGGCGAGAGGAATGGAAAACATTTGCTTGTATTGTGACTATTGTGCTGTTTATAGCCGCTCCGGTATTTAGCTCTTTGTGGCTTTGCATGTGTGCTGAGTAATGGAGGTTGTGAAAGATTTTTATGTACATGCAGCACATAGCTAAAATTTCACACCCGATTCATTTCTGTTTTTTAATATAGATATGAAGAGTGGATCTGCCGGTCTGACATTAATCTGTTCTAAGCCTGGCAGCGATTACGGAAGCATATTTACAGTGCGAGAATACCGCGCTCTTACTATGCATAATAAAAAACACGTTCTGGTACCCGCTCAGGAGACCACAGCGACTCTCTCCTACTTTAACTCAATGGTGAATTTTACGGGCGTTAATAATTGGCCATAACAGCAATAAAGCATATTCAACAACTTGGCCCGTGCGCCCCTCGCCATCACTGGACTGGGAGTATAACGTCCCTTTTTAACCACTTCAGCCCAGAAGGATTTACCCACTTCGTGACCAGGCCATTTTTTTTTGCGATACGGCACTGCGTCGCTTTGACTGACAATTGCGCGGTCGTGCGACATTGTACTCAAACAAAATTGATGTTCTTTTTTTCCCCCCACAAATAGAACTTTCTTTTGGTGGTATTTGATCACCTCTGCGGTTTTTATTTTTTGCGCTATAAACAAAAAAACAACGACAATTTTGAAAAAAAAAAAACATTTTTTTAACTTTTTGCTATAATAAATATCCCTGAAAAAAAAAATTCTTCATCAGTTTAGGCCAATATGTATTCTTCTACATATTTTTGGTAAAAACGATTGCAATAAGCGTCTATTGATTGGTTTGCGCAAACGTTATAGCGTCTACAAAAGAGGGGATAGAGTTATGGCATTTTTATTAATAATTATTTTCTTACTAGTAATGGCGGTGATCAGTGATTTTTAACAGGACTGCGACATTGCGGCGGACAGATAGGACTCTTTTGACACTTTTTTTGGGACCATTGACATTTATACAGCGATCAGAGCTAAAAATAGTCACCGATTACTGTATAAATGTCACTGGCAGGGAAGGAGTTAACACTAGGGGGTGATCAAAGGGTTAAATGTGTCCTAGGGAGGTGTTCCTAACTGTATGGGGGAGGGGACTGACTGGGAGTAGAGAGAGATCGCTGTTTCTGATCTCTAGGAACAGCAGATCTCTCTCTACTTCCCTGTCAGAACAGGGCACTGTCTGTTTACATTGACAGATTCCCTGTTCCGGCTCTCTGAGGAGCGATCGCGGGTGGCCGCCGGACATCTCAGCCGCCGGCCACGTGCATCGGCTCCGGCGTCGCACGCCCCCCCTAGCTCTTAAAGCCGTACACCTACGGCGTTTCATGCAGCCATGCCAACCTGCCACAGTCTATCGACGGCGGTTGGTCGGTAAGCTGTTAAAGGACACTAGAATTATAAAATATTGAAATATATTTTTTAACCACCTCAGCTCCGGAAGGTTTTACCCCCTTTATTTTTTTAAATTCAGATTTTATTTTACATTTTTTATAAACACATAAACACAAAAAAACATTAAAAAAAACATATCACAAGTAATCATATCAAGCCAAAAACATTCCCCCCCCCCCCCTCAAAAAAAAAGAAAAGGAAATATTGCCCCTCGCTACTTTATCTGGCAATTTTTTATTATATAAACAAAAAAAAGACCAAAAATTTCAAGAAAAAAAATAAACAATATTTTTTTTTTTTAAATAATTATCTTTATTAAATTGTGGTGTAGTTCAACATACATAACATTCAACACAACAAAACCTTCCAGTCTCAGGCACTGAGCCCACAAAGGGGCGCAAAGGCAGAAAAAATTGGAATATATAATACACAGAGGCCTTGAGGACTGTACTAACATACAAAAAGAAGTAAAATTAAACTTTTACTTTTACTTTTAGAAGACCTGTGTAAACCTAACCGCCCTAACCACATCAGTTACTGAAAACCAGGAGATCCAAATTTAGGCTGGCCATACATGGGTCAAAGTTTGAAATAATTTTCTTTTGAAAATCAGAAAATTTGTGCATTTTGTGATCCGATGGCGCCACCATTGATTCCGAAATTCGGCCAATCAAGCCTTCAATTTCACCTCATGTTGCTACAGAAAAGAATTTTCGTGGCTGGGAATCCTCTTTTCTTTCTGGTAATTTTCTTTTCTTGCACATGCGCATTTCTTTTTCGAATTACATTTCTCGCGCGATTCTCCCATCATTGATTAGAAAATCATTGGTTTTTCAAAAAATTTCCAACATGTCCGATTACTCAAATTCGATGGCCGCACAAAAATCGGCTGTTGCTGCATCCCCACTAATGATGCGAAATACGAACGAAAATTCTTAGATAAGATTTTCGAAAGAAAATACTTTCGAAATTCGACCCATGTATGACCTGCCTAACTCGCTGAGCTAGAAAGATTAAACTGTAAAAGCCCTTTCATATTGAGGCTGTTTTCAGGCGTTTTAGCGCTAGAAATAGCGCCTGTAAAGCGCCTCCCACTCAGTTCCTTGTGAATTTTCACACTCGGGTGGTGCGCTTGCAGGACATTAGGAAAAGTCCCGCAAGCAGCATCATTGGGGTGGTTTGGGAGCGCTCCCAACAGGGGCGGACTGACAACTCATGGGGCCCCCGGGCAATAGGAGATTATGGGGCCCCCTGGCAATAGGAAATTATGGGGCCCCCAGGCAATAGGAGATTATGGGGCCACACAGCATATACACACACACATACAGTATACACACACAAACATACAATATACACACACAGTATACACACACACAGAATACACATACACACACTGAAAAGGTACTGGAGAGGCGGGGCAGCTATAATCTTGGAATTTTTTTTAAAAACACAGATTTTTACATACTGTCCCTGGTTTTATTGAGGCTGGCAACCCTGATGGGGCCCCTTAGTGGCATGGGGCCCTCGGGCAGTGCCCGAGTGCCCGAATGATCAGTCCGCCCCTGGCTCCCAAAACGCCCAGCCCATTAAAAAGAATGGGCAGCGATTCCAAAGCGCCTGAAAAGCGCAGCAACACGGGCGCTTTTAACACGTTCTTCGGCCGCTAGCGGGGGTTAAAAGCGTACAGCCGTACAGCGCTGCTTAAACAGCGGTAAAGCGCCAATAAAACGAGTGCCACTTTACCGCTAACGCTCAGGAGGCCCCAGTGTGAAAGGGGTCTGAAAGACATGTGTCCATATTAACTATCCACAGCCGTGGAATTCTTCGCTAGCCATTTGGCCCAGACTCTGGCATACCTCTGTGAGCATATGCGTCTTTGTAATGGGGGAGTGCATTATTAACTAGCTGTTTTCAGAAAGAGAGACGGGGAGGGGTCTGTTTTTTCCAGCATAGCGCAAGGCCGTCTTTACTATTGATTGGGCCCTGGGCAGACATTTTCTTGAGCCCCCCCCCCATGCAATTTCGTGTTCCACCTGCTCTGAGACATACAATAGCAGCTAGACTCAAAATCAGTTTACTAAATAAGATCAGGCAGTGATTGAGATTGGTTGCTAGAGGTTACAGCATATCATTACCGCTCATTGACTGGCTGCTAGAGGTCACAGCACACATTATGGATCACTGATTTAGTTGCTAGAGGTTACAGCACATGACTTCTGCTTGTTAATTGGTTGCTAGAGATTTCTGTACATCAATACTGCTCACTAATTGGTTGCTAGAGGTTACTGCACTTTAGTACTGCTCACTGATTGGTTGCTAGACTGTACTGTGCATGATATACATATGAATGCCGCCTCTATTTACATATCAATGCAGACGGTCCAATGCTATTAACATATTAATGCTGCTACTATTGGCAATGCAGGTTATTTTCATGCAAACACGGTGTCCAGGTGAGTCATCTGTACATACCAATAGGGCAGAGCTGGGCAGCATTAGTAACAGAACTTCACACTGAGATATCGGGGCACAGGACTTAAACTTCAAGGGACAAGGGAATTTAAACTGGGATAGTTGGCAAGTATGAGGCAGCTGCTTTGGGCCCTGCCTTAAAAACGGCCCTGGCATAGCGCAATCGCTTTCCTGGCATAAAATAGGAGGAGACCAATTAGGGTTCTCTCTGCCGCTTTGGGAGCCAGATCCTTCACCAAACTTAGCAGGCACACCCCTGGGGAGGGGGAGATGGTGATGTTGGACACCAATTGAATACCAGAGAGCACCTGTGTCCAATATAATGTTATTCGCTGACAGTAAAGTTTCCCTGAAGACAGCCACAATGGAAAAAAAAACTATATTTTTTACTTTTTGTTATAAAACATATCCAATAATAATAATAATAATAAAAAAAAAATCAAATTTCTAAAGTGTTTTTCTGCTACATGTCTTTGGTAAAAAAAATCCTAATAATTATGTATATTGATTGGTTTGCATTAAAGTTATAGCGTCTACAAACTATGGTACATGTACTGGAATTTTTAATTTGTTTATACTACTTATGACGGTGAACAGCGACCCATAGTGGTCCTGTGATAGTGTGGTGGACAATCTGACACTAACTGACACTGAATGGGAACTGACTAACTGCCACTGACATCACCAGTGATACTAATTCAGTGATAATACTGTACACTGTTACTCCACTAATGACACTGGCTGGGAAGGGGTTAACATCCAGGTTAATCGGGGGGGGGGGTTAAATGTGTGCCTAAGTGTTAATTTGTGTATTGTGTGCTGCTTTTAACTAAAGACCCCTTTGTTTCTTATCCCTACTTTGCAGGGAGAAGAAACAGAGAAATCATTCTCTCTTTACAAAGCTCTGTGTTGATTTGTCAACACAGAGCTCTGGTCTGTGATTGGACACAGCCGATCAGCAGGTCCCGGTCATGAATTATTGGCCAGGACCTGCTGACAGACTCTGCTCCCGGAAACAGGTAGCGATGTACGCTGTACCTGTATGGGCCGCCCGTCTGCAATACATTGCGAGCGATCCGGAAGTAGTTAATGTGGCCTTATTTATGTTTTGTTTTTTTTTAATGTGGCACAACCATGTGGACAAACAGGTGCTGCTACAAGGAGTTCTGATATACAGAAAGAGAGCTGGAGGTTAAATTGACAACCGGCCTTGCCAACGGGACAAGCTCCGTCGGCATTTCCGACGGAAACATTTAGAGCATGTTCTCTATCTAAGTCCGTCGGAAATGCCGATAGAAAAAGTCCGATGGGGCATTTACACGGTCGGATTATCCGACCAAAGGTTCCCATCGGAGTTTTTTCTGTCGGAAATTCCGACCGTGTGTACGCGGCATTAGAGTGCTCTGCTAGTATGATCTGCGGAGCTGAGCTCTGTATCAGGATTGCTCACAGTGACTCCTGTATAAATGAAGGCACTGTGAGCACCCAGAACAAACATGCAGTAAAGTATCTTTGCACTGGTGGTCAGCTATAAAGGATCTCCTTATATTGGATAAAAGGAAGATGAGAGCAAGGTGTGTACAAGGGAAGGGAGGCCAATATCCTAGTGAATTGAACTATAAAGAGAAATATGCACTAGGTGTGCATTTTGGGTCGCCCTTAATGGATATTGTTGGCCAAAAGTGAGTATTAATTCTCATAGATTGTTATGTATAAAAGTGCACTAGAGTGCCATCTTTATTAAACACATTCAATGCATAAAAAAGGGAGTAACAGTAGGAATTACAATTGTATAAAGTGCAAATACAAACACTGTACATTCACTTGCATATAGAGGATAAAGCACCCATGTGCCTACAGCCCGCAGCCTGTATGTGGAAAATCAGGCGGATGAGGTGTATGGCATGTACCCGACATGTTTCGGAGATGGGTATGTATTACTCCTTCATCAAGGGATTTATGATTAGGTGCTCAAATCTATCTGTAAATATCAAAGAACAAAAGAATATAGTAGTAAAAAATATCTGTGTCGTCATAAATTATATGCGACTACATTTTTGCAATATATGCGATTTTAGTAATTATTGAAAGAAATAATATAGGGAAAGTATAATATGGACTAGTTATACTTACATCAATCTGATTCATAAAGACAAAAAACAACGATAAAAAACAATGAAAGTGGAAGCAGGCTGGCTTCTGGTTCACATAACACAGGGTGGGCAACCCGGAGTGTGATGCAGGGCGTTGCAGCACTTTCACAAGGGATGACCGGTGGAGATCTGTGTGTTTAAAAAGTAATGTTTGTAAGTATACAAGGCATATAATTAAGCCAATGCTCTGCTGAAGGATAAAATAGTCATTCAGCTGTGGTTCACAAAAAAAGTAGGTATGTAAGGTAAGTATTCAAGTAGTCTGGAACAAAGTGTCCTTTTACATTACCTTGTGGCTATTTGATAATCTCTCAAGACTCAGACCTCCAGGCAGCAGTTTAAAAGACTGACAAATGCCCAAGGAGTGTCTGTGTTCTAAATAGGACAACTGATTGGACATCAGCCAATCAGTGTCCACTCCACATAATCAGCTGCAGGATTAGCAGCCATGTGTGGAGATCGGGCATCCCCCAGACGACGAGGCGCGCGGCGTAGCCACGCCCACAGGGGCGTGATGACGTCACGCGTCACGACGTCACCGGCGGGTATGCGGTCCCGGCGCGACTAACGAAAGCCACACCGGGAACCGTACAAGAGCTCGTCCACACGTGAAAGGCCTATGGGGCGCGCAACCAGGTGCTGCCCCATGGCCATGCGTGCGTAGAGCTTACCCGCCGGGTGTCCGTGCGCAAGCGCACATCCAACACCAGGGAGGAACTGCGCCATCTTGTGGATGGATGTAAAAGGTGAACTGGATGAATAACAAAAAGCCAGCCTGCTGTACATAAATACATACTGGCTTTTTGGACGAGCTCTTGTACGGTTCCCGGTGTGGCTTTCGTTAGTCGCGCCGGGACCGCATACCCGCCGGTGACGTCGTGACGCGTGACGTCATCACGCCCCTGTGGGCGTGGCTACGCCGCGCGCCTCGTCGTCTGGGGGATGCCCGATCTCCACACATGGCTGCTAATCCTGCAGCTGATTATGTGGAGTGGACACTGATTGGCTGATGTCCAATCAGTTGTCCTATTTAGAACACAGACACTCCTTGGGCATTTGTCAGTCTTTTAAACTGCTGCCTGGAGGTCTGAGTCTTGAGAGATTATCAAATAGCCACAAGGTAATGTAAAAGGACACTTTGTTCCAGACTACTTGAATACTTACCTTACATACCTACTTTTTTTGTGAACCACAGCTGAATGACTATTTTATCCTTCAGCAGAGCATTGGCTTAATTATATGCCTTGTATACTTACAAACATTACTTTTTAAACACACAGATCTCCACCGGTCATCCCTTGTGAAAGTGCTGCAACGCCCTGCATCACACTCCGGGTTGCCCACCCTGTGTTATGTGAACCAGAAGCCAGCCTGCTTCCACTTTCATTGTTTTTTATCGTTGTTTTTTGTCTTTATGAATCAGATTGATGTAAGTATAACTAGTCCATATTATACTTTCCCTATATTATTTCTTTCAATAATTACTAAAATCGCATATATTGCAAAAATGTAGTCGCATATAATTTATGACGACACAGATATTTTTTACTACTATATTCTTTTGTTCTTTGATATTTACAGATAGATTTGAGCACCTAATCATAAATCCCTTGATGAAGGAGTAATACATACCCATCTCCGAAACATGTCGGGTACATGCCATACACCTCATCCGCCTGATTTTCCACATACAGGCTGCGGGCTGTAGGCACATGGGTGCTTTATCCTCTATATGCAAGTGAATGTACAGTGTTTGTATTTGCACTTTATACAATTGTAATTCCTACTGTTACTCCCTTTTTTATGCATTGAATGTGTTTAATAAAGATGGCACTCTAGTGCACTTTTATACATAACAATCTATGAGAATTAATACTCACTTTTGGCCAACAATATCCATTAAGGGCGACCCAAAATGCACACCTAGTGCATATTTCTCTTTATAGATCTCCTTATATTGGTTGTCAGCTATGAAGATCCCCCTACATTGACGGTCAGCAGAGAAGGGTCCCTTTGCACTGGTGGTCAGTGGAGAAGGAATACTTTAAATTGGTGCTCAGTGGAGAAGGTCCCCTTACATTGGTTGTCAATGAAGAAGTGCCCCTTTATATTGGTGGTCAGTGGAGAAGCTCCTCTTACATTGGTTGTCAATGAAGAAGTGCCTCTTTATATTGGTGGTCAGTGGAGAAGCTCCTCTTACATTGGTTGTCAATGAAGAAGTGCCCCTTTATATTGGTGGTCAGTGGAGAAGCTCCTCTTACATTGGTTGTCAATGAAGAAGTGCCTCTTTATATTGGTGGTCAGTGGAGAAGGCCCCTTTTACATTGGTGGTTAGTGGAGAAGGGCACTTTTGCATTGGTGGTCAGTGAAGAAGAGCACACTTTACATTGGTGGTCAGTGGAGATTGCTCAGTGGAGAAAGACCCCTCTACATTGGTTGTCAATCAAGAAATGATCCCTTACCTTGGTGGTTAGTAGAGAAGGACTGCCTTACACTAATTGTTAATAAGATTATATTAGCCTAAAAAAAGGAAAAGGTGTCTTATACCACCAAAAAAAGGTATGATCTTATTGGTTGTCAATGAAGAAGTGCTCCCTTACATCAGTGTTCAGTGGGGAAGAGCCCCCCTACAATGGTTGTCAATGGTGACGAGCCCCTCTACAATGGTGGTCAGTAGACATGTGCACAACCAAAAAAATTCGTTTATTTTCGTTTTCGTTTCATTAGTTTATTATTTTTTTCGTTTTTTGGGTCATTCGTTATGATCGCGATTAGTAAATTCGTTCATTCGTAAATTCGTAAATGCGTTCATTCGTACATTCGTTCATTCGTAATTCGAACATTCGTTCATTCGTACATTCGTTCATTCGTTCATTCGTACATTCGTACATTTTTACATTTGTACATTCGTAAATTCATACATTCGTAAAATCGTACATTTGTAAATTAGAAAATTCGGAAATTTGTAAATTCGAAGTTTGAAAATCCAAAAACCCGAAAATTCAAAAATCTGAAATAGTAACTAACTATTAAATTATAAGTATTGTATTTTCCTTTCAAACTTGACTGTCAGTGAACGTAACAAATACAAATTTAACCGAAGTTACGAATTATCCAAAACGAATGCTGCATCTAAACAAATGGAACGGAACAAATTAATAATAAATAATAATAATAAAATGTTGTTATTATTATTATTGTTATTTATTATTATTAATTCATTACGTTCCATTCCGTTTTTTCGGATCATTCATAACTTCGGATAAATTTGTACGTGTTACGTTCACTAACAGCCAAATTTAAAAGGAAATTACAATACCTATAAATTAAAAGTTACTAGTAATTACTAATAGTTAAGTTATTATTAGTTAACTATTATTTCAGATTTCCGAATTTTCGAATTTACAAATTTACGAATTCACTAATTTACTAATGTACGAATGCACGAATGTACGAATGTAAATTGCGAATGTACGAATGTTCGAATGCCCGAATTTACGAATGTCCAATTTTATCGAATTTACGAATATTCGGAAAAAATTCGTTAAACGGGTTTTCGTTATTTCGGATATTCCCGAATTAACGAATTTGTCGAAATTAGTTAAAAAACGAATTCGGAACTAAACGAATTGCACATGCCTAGTGGTCAGTGGAGAAGTCCCTCTTACATTTGTGGTCAGTAGAGAATGGCCCTTTTACATTGGTTATCTGTGGAGAAGGGCTCCTTTGCATTGGTGGTCAGCTATAAAGAATATCCTTACACTGGTGGTCAGTAAAGAAGAAGGACTCCCTTACATTGGTAGTCAGCTATGAAAATCTCCTTACATTTGTAGTCAGTAAAGAAGGGCCCCTTTGCATTGATTCTGAGTGGAGAACTTCCCCCTTTCACTGGTTGTCAATGGAGGAGGGCTTTTTTTACATTCAGTTTGGTTTGGTTTTCAGTGGAGATTGCCCCCTTGCATTGGTGCTCGGAGAAGGGCCCCCCTACAATGGTCAGTGTATATTCTTTCCCCTTGCATTGGTGGTCAGTGGAAAAGGGCCCCCTACATTGATGGTCAGTGGAGAAGGGCCCCCTACATTGAGGGTCAGTGGAGAAGGGCCCCTACATTGAGGGTCAGTGGACAAGTGCCCCCTACATCGATGGTCAGTGGAGAAGGGCCCCCTATATTAAGGGTCAGTGGAGAAGGGCCCCCTACATTGAGGGTCAGTGGAGAAGGGCCCTCTACATTGATGGTAAGTGGAGAAGGGCCCCCTACATTGATGGTCAGTGGAGAAGGGCCCCCTAAATTGATGGTCAGTGGAGAAGGACTACCTACATTGATGGTCAGTGGAGAAGGGCCCCCTACATTGAGGGTCAGTGGAGAAGGGCCCCCTAAATTGATGGCCAGTGGAGAAGGGCCCCCTACATTGAGGGTCAGTGGAGAAGGGCCCTCTACATTGATGGTACGTGGAGAAGGGCCCCCTACATTGATGGTCAGTGGAGAAGGGCCCCCTACATTGATGGTCAGTGGAGAAGGGCCCCCTACATTGATGGTCAGTGGAGAAGGGCCCCCTACATTGATGGTCAGTGGAGAAGGGCCCTCTACATTGATGGTAAGTGGAGAAGGGCCCCCTACATTGATGGTCAGTGGAGAAGGGCCCCCTACATTGATGGTCAGTGGAGAAGGGCTCCCTACATTGATGGTCAGTGGAGAAGGGCCCCCTACATTGATGGTCAGTGGAGAAGGGCCCCCTACATTGATGGTCAGTGGAGAAGGGCCCCCTACATTGATGGTCAGTGGAGAAGGGCCCCCTACATTGATGGTCAGTGGAGAAGGGCCCCCTGCATTGAGGGTCAGTGGAGAAGGGCCCTCTACATTGATGGTAAGTGGAGAAGGGCCCTCTACATTGATGGTAAGTGGAGAAGGGCCCTCTACATTGATGGTAAGTGGAGAAGGGCCCTCTACATTGATGGTAAGTGGAGAAGGGCCCCCTACATTGATGGTCAGTGGAGAAGGTCCCCCTACATTGATGGTCAGTGGAGAATCACCCTCTTACATTAGTGATCACAATGAACATCTACCTTCCCGGCATACAGTCTGTGATAGCAATAGATGTATTGTGCTAATAGAGAGTCACACACCAAGAATACAATTCAGAGTCTTGTCACTTCACATGACAGGTAATTTCGTAGTTTACATAATTGTACTACATGCGGGATCATTACTTCACAGCGCAAAATGGAAAATACATCATGAGCCTATTATTAGTGTATATTGATACCGACGTGAAGAGGACACAGAAATACTGATTATACTGCCGAGTATCTGGATCTAGAAGTCTGAGTGTGGTGATCGGGACTGGGGAGATTCTACCTGAAATTAAAGCTGACCTGTCATCAAAATTCACATCTCACTCTTATGCCCCGTACACACGGTCGGATTTTCCGATTGAAAATGTCCGATCGGAGCGTGTTGTAGGAAATTCCAACCGTGTGTAGGCTCCATCACACATTTTCCATCGGATTTTCCGACACACAAAGTTTGAGAGCAGGACATAAAATTTTCCGACAACAAAATCCGTTGTTGGAAATTCCGATCGTGTGTACACAAATCCGACGGACAAAGTGCCACGCATGCTCAGAATAAATAAAGAGATGAAAGCTATTGGCCACTGCCCCATTTATAGTCCCGACGTACGTGTTTTACGTCACCGCGTTCAGAACGATCGGATTTTCTGACAACTTTGTGTGACTGTGTGTATGCAAGACAAGTTTGAGCCAACATCCGTCGGAAAAAATCCTAGGATTTTGTTGTCGGAATGTCCGATCAATGTCCGATAGTGTGTACGGGGCATGACTGTATACTCCTCATGAGGCATATGTCAGCATTACCAGATCACATACTATAAAATGTCAATTTCTCACAAGGGAAACAAATCCTGGATATTTCCAACTAAAAGGCGATAGAAGGCCTCATGTACACTGGGCAGAAAAAAATGCGGCTTTTACAGGCGTTTGGCGTTTGTTTTTTTAGCTTGTAAACGCACCTGTGTGTTAGCCTATGTGTCCAGCCACAGATAGGAGTTTACAGGAGTTTTAATAGCGGATCATTTATCGGCTGAAAAAACATATATCAGCAGCATGTTCAGGAGAGGAGTGTTTAGCAGAAAAAAATATGCGAAAACGCATAATTGTGCATAAGCATGGGTTAACGCCAAAGGTGCAAACGCACATAAACCCGCGTGCAAAACGTGGCTTTAACCGTGTTTTATAAGCAGCTTTTCTAGTGCCAAGAGAAAAGGAATTTAGAGGAGCTGAGCAAACGCTTACACTGAGCATGAGGCCTAAAAGACACAAATGTAGGTTCAGTTCACATCTATGCAGTTTGCTGCTGATCCGTTTCTGCAGTGCTTTTTGCGGTGCGTTTTTATTTTTTGATGTGTTTTTCATTTTTTATGCTTTTTTTTTTGGCCAATCTGCTGTTAAGCAAATAAAAAAATGCAAATCGTGGCAAAATCGTGGTACAAAAACTGCAGCAAAAACTGCTTTTCTGCAGCTTCTCCATTGAAGTCTATTGAACCAAAAACCGTTTCGCCTTTAAAAAAGTCCCTGACCCTTTCCAAAAATGCAGCAGCTGAATAAAGCATAGACGTGAATCTGTCTCATAGGAAACCATGTTAAATGGACTGTAGTGCCTTTCTGCACTTGAAAACACATAGTTGTGAACCAGCCCTTAATGTGATACTAAAGTCTCATTTTTTTTTTTAGGTTAAAATAACAAACATGTTCTACTTTCCTGCTCTATCGCAGTGGATTTGCACAGAGCAACCCGGACCCTCCTCTTCTTGGGTCCCTCTTCAACGCTCCTGGCCCCTCCCTCCTGGTGCGTGCCCCCACAGAAAGCAACTTGCTATGAGGGCACCCGAGCCGAGCCACAGCTCCCTGTGTCCATTCAGACACGGCGCCATGGCTCGGCCCCCAGCCCTTTTTTCTCCTCATTGGCTGACTGACTTTGATTGACAGCAGCGGGAGCCAATGGCGCCACACTGCTGTCTCAGCCAATGAGGAGGGGAGTCCCGGGTAGTTGAGACACTCCTACAACATCGCTGGATCTAGATGGGGCTCAGGTAAGTATTATGCCCCATTCACACAGTCGGACTTTCCGATGTAAAATGTCCGATCGGAGCGAGTTGTTGGAAATTCTGACCGTGTGTGGGCTCCATCGGACATTTTCCATTGGATTTTCCGACACACAAAGTTTGAGAGCAGGCTATAAACAACAAAATCCGTTGTCGGAAATTCCGATCGTGTGTACACAAATCCGACGCACAAAGTGCCACGCATGCTCAGAATAAATAAAGAGATGAAAGCTATTGGCTACTGCCCCGTTGATAGTCCCGACGTACGTGTTTTACGTCACCGCGTTTAGAACGATCGGATTTTCCGACAACTTTGTGTGACCGTGTGTATGCAAGACAAGTTTGAGCCAACGTCCGTCGGAAAAAATCCTAGGATTTTGTTGTCGGAATGTCCGATCAATGTCCGACCGTGTGTACGGGGCATTAGAGTATCTATAATGTGTATTTGCCTCAGTCCAAAGCACCTAGTGAGGTTCCTATCTGCTGTCTCGTTCCTCTGCTATCTGCCTGAGTCACGTCTGACAGGCCCTTTCCAGAATCCCAGAGAACAGTAGTTAAACCCACAAGTGCTTTTTTACCACTACTAATCCTTTATATTGGCTTTTGACATTTACAAATGCAGCAATTTAGAAATTGGAGGAAAGGTTTAACGCTGGGAAACACTTTTTGAAAGATAGAAAGTTGCATTTAACTATCTGGATCAGACCAAAATGAGGGAGAAAGAGGGACAGAGGGACTCTGCTGCAGAGGAGCAGAAGATTGACATTCCTGGAAGTGTTGGTTTCTACAGAAGACTTCAGCAAGGGACTTCTCCGCAATGGAAGTGTTGCTGTAAGCATTGTTTTGTGGACATTGCTGACACCTCCGGGAGTGTCGGATACCTTGGGGTTCACCAGCATTCTCTCACGGGTGTATCTCACGGTTGTATCTCGCGGTTGTATACTCTCATAGCGCTACATGAAATCACCACCACTGCGGTAGTAGAGTTGATAATATTGTTGATAAGCATTTTCTCAGACGTTGCATGGTCTATATGCCATAGCAATGAGACGGGGGAGGTAAAAGAGACAGAATATATGGTTCTGGCCGTACAATGTAATCACTCACCAGATGAGATGTAAATCTGGACCAGCATGCCTGAGACATTTTAATGCCGTAGTTACGTTTCTACGACTATAATTAATGCTGTTTTGCAGCTTGTAAATGGCATTGACTTCCGCTTTCAGTTACACGCACAGAGGACTGTGCTACTCAGTCCTTGCAACCAATGATTAAAGCGCAAAGCAGATAAGCGGCAACAAGTTGTAGCGCATAATCCTCCATAAAGAAATGCAACGCTTTTAGATGCTAAGGAGGCTTCTTTTCAAGCATGGAGTCCAAAAAAGAAATACCCTTTAAATAGTCACAGCTATGCCCAATCATTTTGAGTGTATTTGTAATCATCCAATCAAGAAGAGCTATATAGGAAGACTTAAAAATGCAGAAAGTCGAGTGGACCTGATGGAGAATTATATAGACATGTAGCGCTATCTCCATAGGGGCTGCTGGTATTAACTGTTTTTTCCCCAACAAGTACAGAAGCTGCCGGTCCCCACAAGCACCAGTCCACTCACATGAGCTTCAATAATCCAGTCTAGGGAATGTCTTTTTGTCTTTTATGGCTTGCAGAACTTCAACAGGAAAGAGAAACCTGGACATTGGATACTCCAAAACTGTTGGCATTTACTAGTTAGAGTACAATCTTCCTTGAGGAGTTAGAGTAAGCGTGAACAGTCTCAGGCCTCACAACTGAAGACCATGGGGTAAATCATTAGGCATCTAGCTACCTTACGCCTGCGGCACAACTGCAGGTATCCAATGCAGCCTACGGAACCCTCGCCAGTCTCAGGAATCATTTCACAACTCACAAGTCCCTAGGCATAGCTGTGTGTAGCCTATTGCATTAGGGTGTGCACCTCAAAGCTCCAACACACATGCCTTTGACATATTTACCGGCCTCTTCCCCGCTCTCCATCCTGAAACAATGGGAGGAAGGGGGAGCAAGGGAGCACATGGGAGAACCGGGCAACAGAAGGAAGAGGAACAGGGAAATGAGGGGTGGCGGGAGTGGCATATATTAGTACCAATCCCCTATTTTTTCCTCCTGTGGCAGCTGAATGTTGACAAAAGGGAGAGGAGAAGCCTACTTTCAGCTGCTGCAAGAGGAAAATACAGATCGGTTCCACTAAATTTCACCCACCCCATCTCTCCTGTCCAGGTTCTGAGGGTCGGCAAGGAAGGGTTGTGGTTTACCTGTCACATTGCCCACCATTGACAGGTTGCCAACCCCAGGATTAGGGTGTGCCCAGGCACACCCCTTGCACACGCCTATGTCCCTAGGACAGCTCAATGGAGAGAGACATAATTTTGCCTCTGTACAAATCATTAGTAAGACCTCCTCTGGAATATGCAGTTCTGTTTTGGGCACCAGTTTTTAAAATGGATATCGGGGAACTGGAGAAAGCGCAGAGAAGGGCAACCAAACTGATAAGAGGTATGGAGGAGCTCAGCTATGAGGAAAGATGAGAGGAATTGATTCTCTCTTGAGAAGAGGAGATTAAGGGGGGATATGATCAACATGTATAAATACATAAGAGGTCCATATAGTGAACTTGGTGTTGAGTTATTCACATTAAGGTCATCACAGAGGACAAGGGGACACTCTTTACATCTGGAGGAAAAGAGATTTACTCTCCAAATACGGAAAGGTTTCTTCACAAGAGCTCTAAAAATGTGGAATAGACTCCCTCCGGAGCTGGTTCTGGTCAGCTCAGTAGATTGCTTTAAAAAAAGGTCTGGATTATTTCCTAAATGTACATAATATAACTGGATACTAAAGTTGATCCAGGGAATACCTGATTGCCAATCGGGGGACCAGGAAGGAATTTTTTCCCCTGTTGGAGCAAATTGGTTCATGCTTTGCTAGGATTTTCTTTGCCTTCCTCCGCATCAACTGCGGGTATAGGATTGTGTATATGGGAATGTATGATTTTTATTTATTTTTTTTAGGATTTTTTCCCTTTTATTGATTGAACTAGATGGACTTGTGTTTATTTTCAACCTGACTAACTATGTAGCTGCCACCTTCCAGCTGCTCTCCAGTGTCTTAGACTATTTATCCATATTCTAGCCACCTACTGGACACTCCTCTCCAGGGATTGGCTGTAACCTGATGAATATTCAGGCTGGTTGTTTTGATTCTCCCACTCTACCCTCAGAAGCTTCTTTCAAAGGCAGGGGGAAGCAATCAAACTCCCATCCTGTGAAACCCTGAACAGGCCAGAACAAACAATTACTACTGCCTTGATTACAGAGGGGGCCAAAAACGAAATTTACCTAGCATCCAACGCTAGGAGGGAGCTACAGACACATTAGGGTGTTTGAAGTGGAAGGTAGGTGCAGTGACCTGGGAGGGGGAAGGAATTATTCTTATTATACAGGATTTATATAGCGCCAACATCTTGCACAGCGCTTTACATGAGGGCAGACAGTTCAGTTACAATACAATTTGGTACAAGAGGAATCACAGGGCCCTGCTCGTTAGAGCTTACAATCTAAGAGGGGGGGGGGGGGTCAGGTGATCCAAAAGGTAACAACTGTGGGGGATGAGCTGGTGGAAAAAGTAAAAAACAGTGTATTAGCTAGAAGCAGGATAGGCACAAAGCCAGCATAATGAATTAAGGTAAAATGAGATGGGTAGGAGGGAAGATCAGGAGCACGTAAAAGGTGAGTAGAATGGCTCACCTGGTGCTGCTGGTAAAATAAGGAGTAGGGATGAGCTTCGAGTTCGAGTCGAACTCATGTTCGACTCGAACATTGGCTGTTCGCAAGTTCGCCGAACACCGAACAATTTGGGGTGTTCGCGGCAAATTCGAATGCCGCGGAACACCCTTTAAAAGTCTATGGGAGAAATCAAAAGTGCTAATTTTAAAGGCTTATATGCAAGTTATTGTCATAAAAAGTGTTTGGGGACCTGGGTCCTGCCCCAGGGGACATGGATCAATGCAAAAAAAAGTTTTAAAAACGGCCGTTTTTTCAGGAGCAGTGATTTTAATAATGCTTAAAATCAAACAATAAAAGTGTAATATCCCTTTAAATTTCGTACCTGGGGGGTGTCTATAGTATGCCTGTAAAGGGGCGCATATTTCCCGTGTTTAGAACAGCCTGACAGCAAAATGACATTTGGAAGGAAAAAACTCATTTAAAACTACCCGCGGCTATTGCATTGCCGTCAATACACATAGAAGTTCATTGATAAAAACGGCATGGGAATTCCCCACAGGGAAACCCCGAACCAAAATTAAAAAAAAAAAAAATGAAGTGGGAGTCCCCCTAAATTCCATACCAGGCCCTTCAGGTCTGGTATGGATATTAAGGGGAACCCCGGCCAAAATTAAAAAAAAAAAATGACGTGGGGTTCCCCCTAAATTCCATACCAGACCCTTCAGGTCTGGTATGGATTTTAAGGGGAACCCCGCGCCAAAAAAAAAAAAAAAAAAACGGCGTGGGGTTCCCCCAAAAATCCATACCAGACCCTTATCCGAGCACGCAAACTGGCAGGCCGCAGGAAAAGAGGGGGGGACGAGAGTGCGGCCCCCCCCTCCTGAACCGTACCAGGCCACATGCCCTCAACATTGGGAGGGTGCTTTGGGGTAGCCCCCCAAAACACCTTGTCCCCATGTTGATGAGGACAAGGGCCTCATCCCCACAACCGTGGTCGGTGGTTGTGGGGGTCTGCGGGCGGGGGGCTTATCGGAATCTGGAAGCCCCCTTTAACAAGGGGACCCCCAGATCCCGGCCCCCCCCCTGTGTGAAATGGTAAGGGGGTACTTACCCCTACCATTTCACTAAAAAAGTGTCAAAATAGTTAAAAATGACAAGAGACAGTTTTTGACAATTCCTTTATTTAAATGCTTCTTCTTTCTTCCTTCATCTTCTTCTGGTTCTTCTGGCTCTTCTGGTTCTTCCTCCGGCGTTCTCGTCCAGCATCTCCTCCGCGGCGTCTTCTATCTTCTTCTCCTCGGGCCGCTCCGCACCCATGGCATTGGGGGGGAGGCTCCCGCTCTTCTCTTCATCCTCTTCTCTTCTTCCTTCTTCTCTTCTTCCTTCTTCTCTTCTTCTGCGGGCCGCTCCGCATCCATGCATGGAGGGAGGCTCCCGCTGTGTGATGGCGTCTCCTCATCTGACGGTTCTTAAATAACGGGGGGCGGGGCCACCCGGTGACCCCGCCCCCCTCTGACGCACGGTGACTTGACGGGACTTCCCTGTGACGTCACGGGGAATGCCACAGGGAAGTCCCGTCATGTCCCGTGCGTCAGAGGGGGCGGGGTCACCGGGTGGCCCCGCCCCCCGTTATTTAAGAACCGTCAGATGAGGAGACGCCGTCACACAGCGGGAGCCTCCCTCCATGCATGGATGCGGAGCGGCCCGCAGAAGAAGAGAAGAAGAGAAGAAGGAAGAAGAGAAGAAGGAAGAAGAGAAGAGGATGAAGAGAAGAGCGGGAGCCTCCCCCCCAATGCCATGGGTGCGGAGCGGCCCGAGGAGAAGAAGATAGAAGACGCCGCGGAGGAGATGCTGGACGAGAACGCCGGATGAAGAACCAGAAGAGCCAGAAGAACCAGAAGAAGATGAAGGAAGAAAGAAGAAGCATTTAAATAAAGGAATTGTCAAAAACTGTCTCTTGTCATTTTTAACTATTTTGACACTTTTTTAGTGAAATGGTAGGGGTAAGTACCCCCTTACCATTTCACACAGGGAGGGGGCCGGGATCTGGGGGTCCCCTTGTTAAAGGGGGCTTCCAGATTCCGATAAGCCCCCCGCCCGCAGACCCCCACAACCACCGGCCACGGTTGTGGGGATGAGGCCCTTGTCCTCATCAACATGGGGACAAGGTGTTTTGGGGGGCTACCCTAAAGCACCCTCCCAATGTTGAGGGCATGTGGCCTGGTACGGTTCAGGGGGGGGGCCGCACTCTCGTCCCCCCCTCTTTTCCTGCGGCCTGCCAGGTTGCGTGCTCGGATAAGGGTCTGGTATGGATTTTTGGGGGAACCCCACGCCGTTTTTTTTTTTGGCGCGGGGTTCCCCTTAAAATCCATACCAGACCTGAAGGGTCTGGTATGGAATTTAGGGGGAACCCCACGTCATTTTTTTTTTTAAATTTTGGCCGGGGTTCCCCTTAATATCCATACCAGACCTGAAGGGCCTGGTATGGAATTTAGGGGGACTCCCACTTCAATTTTTTTTTTTTTTAATTTTGGTTCGGGGTTTCCCAGTGGGGAATTCCCATGCCGTTTTTATCAATGAACTTCTATGTGTATTGACGGCAATGCAATAGCCGCGGGTAGTTTTAAATGAGTTTTTTCCTTCCAAATGTCATTTTGCTGTCAGGCTGTTCTAAACACGGGAAACATGCGCCCCTTTACAGGCATACTATAGACACCCCCCAGGTACGAAATTTAAAGGGATATTACACTTTTATTGTTTGATTTTAAGCATTATTAAAATCACTGCTCCTGAAAAAACGGCCGTTTTTAAAACTTTTTTTTGCATTGATCCATGTCCCCTGGGGCAGGACCCAGGTCCCCAAACACTTTTTATGACAATAACTTGCATATAAGCCTTTAAAATTAGCACTTTTGATTATTCATGTTCGTGTCCCATAGACTTTAACGGTGTTCGCATGTTCGAGCGAACTTTTTTCCTGTTCGCATGTTCTGGTGCGAACCGAACAGGGGGGTGTTCGGCTCATCCCTAATAAGGAGTTAAATAGGGGCACAGTTCACTACAGCGGAGCCCCCTCCTTCCCACATGGAAACATTGCACCTGGGGCACATGTCCCTTCTGCCCCCTTCCTTGTCCCAGCCCTGACTCCAACCACTCACTATAAAATTACATGCAGCCTTGTGTTTAAAAGCATAGTCAATATATAGGGTGTAACACAAAACATGGTCACATTCCAAATCTGTGGATTACAAGGATCTGTGAATGGAAAGACTACAAATCCTACTGCCAACAAAGCCGAGAAATTCATAACTTTCCATGGAGCTTAAGTACGGTGACGTCACTGCACTGGTGGTCTACTGTTTATTTCCTTTAGCCTCATAACTAAAGGTCCTTACTTCTGTATAGTGCTGGACTTGGGGAACAGTCTACAGCAGTTGCTGTCAACCCTATCCTCAAGTACCCCCAACAGGCCATGTTTTGGGGATTTCTCTTATATAAAATAGCTGTCCAAAATACCAAGCCATTGACTCTGATTTAAAGCAACTGTGCAAGACAAAGGAAAACCTGCAAACATGGCCTGTTGGGGGTACTTGAGGACAGGGTTGAGAACCACTGGTCTACCGGAGCCTGTGCATTGAGCCCACAATGTGCTGATCACAGTTGCGATGCTCTACAGGCTTTAATGCACCCAGGGGTGGACTGACCATCGGGCAGTTCGGACGCTGACCGAGGGCCCGTGGCCAGTAGGGGGCCCCATGGCAGCTTTCACTTCGGGGCCCGACCTACCCGTCAGCTAGCTGTGATTGACGGGCAGATCGGGTCCCTGCTCACTGCTAAGAGACTGCAGTGTATACAGACCTCTCGTGATGCGCTCCTCCCCCCCCGCCGGCCCCTCCTTCCCTCCCGTCCATCCCAGGTGCTTGTATCTGTCATCACCTCGGACGGACAGAAAAGAGGAGGGGCCAGCGAGGAGGAGGAGCGCATCACGAGAGGTCTGTATACAGCCGCTTCCCGCGCTACTCTGCATCTAGGAAGGAAAGTGCAGCAGCTTGTACCACATGCTGCTATTGAAAAGTTGCTGCACAGCTTCCCACCCACAGTGTCCCCCTGTGCCCCCCACCTCCCCACAGTGTCCCCCTGTGCCCCCCACCTCCCCACAGTGTCCCCCTGTGCCCCCCACTGTGTCCCCCTGTGCCCCCACCTCCCCACAGTGTCCCCCTGTGCCCCCCAATTCCCCACAGTGTCCCCCTGTGCCCCCACCTCCCCACAGTGTCCCCCTGTGCCCCCCACCTCCCCACAGTGTCCCCCTGTGCCCCCCAACTCCCCACAGTGTCCCCCTGTGCCCCCCACCTCCCCAGTGTCCCCCTGTGCCCCCCACAGTGTCCCCCTGTGCCCCCCACCTCCCCACAGTGTCCCCCTGTGCCCCCCAACTCCCCACAGTGTCCCCCTGTGCCCCCACCTCCCCACAGTGTCCCCCTGTGCCCCCCACCGTGTCCCCCTGTGCCCCCCACCTCCCCACAGTGTCCCCCTGTGCCCCCCACCTCCCCACAGTGTCCCCCTGTGCCCCCACCTCCCCACCGTGTCCCCCTGTGCCCCCACCTCCCCACAGTGTCCCCCTGTGCCCCCAACTCCCCACAGTGTCCCCCTGTGCCCCCCACCTCCCCACAGTTACCCCCTGAGCCCTCCACCTCCCCACAGTGTCCCCCTGTGCCCCCCACAGTGTCCCCCTGAGCCCTCCACCTCCCCACAGTGTCCCCCTGTGCCCCCCACCTCCCCACAGTTCCCCCCTTAGCCCTCCACCTCCCCACAGTGTCCCCCTGTGCCCCCCACAGTGTCCCCCTGAGCCCTCCACCTCCCCACAGTGTCCCCCTGTGCCCCCCACCTCCCCACAGTGTCCCCCTGTGCCCCCCACCTCCCCACAGTTTCCCCCTGAGCCCTCCACCTCCCCACAGTGTCCCCCTGTGCCCCCCACCTCCCCACAGTGTCCCCCTGTGCTCCCCACAGTGTCCACCTGAGCCCTCCACCTCCCCACAGTGTCCCCCTGTGCCCCCCACCTCCCCACAGTTTCCCCCTGAGCCCTCCACCTCCCCACAGTGTCCCCCTGTGCCCCCCACAGTGTCCCCCTGAGCCCTCCACCTCCCCACAGTGTCCCCCTGTGCCCCCCACCTCCCCACAGTTTCCCCCTGTGCCCCCCACCTCCCCACAGTGTCCCCTTGTGCCCCCCACCTCCCCACAGTGTCCCCCTGTGCCCCCCAACTCCCCACAGTGCCCCCCTGTGCCCCCCAACTCCCCACAGTGCCCCCTGTGCCCTCCACCTCCCCACAGTGTCCCCCTGTGCCCCCACAGTGTCCCCCTGAGCCCTCCACCTCCCCACAGTGTCCCCCTGTGCCCCCCACCTCCCCACAGTTTCCCCCTGAGCCCTCCACCTCCCCACAGTGTCCCCCTGTGCCCCCCACCTCCCCACAGTGTCCCCCTGTGCCCCCCACCTCCCCACAGTGTCCCCCTGTGCCCCCCAACTCCCCACAGTGCCCCCCTGTGCCCCCCAACTCCCCACAGTGCCCCCCCTGTGCCCTCCACCTCCCCACAGTGTCCCCCTGTGCCCCCCACAGTGTCCCCCTGTGCCCCCCACCTCCCCACAGTTTCCCCCACCTCCCCACAGTTTCCCCCTGAGCCCTCCACCTCCCCACAGTGTCCCCCTGAGCCCTCCACCTCCCCACAATGTCCCCCTGTGCCCCCCACCTCCCCACAGTTTCCCCCTGAGCCCTCCACCTCCCCACAGTGTCCCCCTGTGCCCCCCACCTCCCCACAGTGTCCCCCTGAGCCCTCCACCTCCCCACAGTGTCCCCCTGTGCCCCCCATCTCCCCACAGTTTCCCCCTGAGCCCTCCACCTCCCCACAGTGTCCCCCTGTGCCCCCCACCTCCCCACAGTGTCCCCCTGAGCCCTCCACCTCCCCACAGTGTCCCCCTGTGCCCCCCACCTCCCCACAGTTTCCCCCTGAGCCCTCCACCTCCCCACAGTGTCCCCCTGTGCCCCCCCCACCTCCCCACAGTTTCCCCCTGAGCCCTCCACCTCCCCACAGTGTCCCCCTGTGCCCCCCACCTCCCCACAGTGTCCCCCTGTGCCCCCCACCTCCCCACAGTTTCCCCCTGTGCCCCCCCACCTCCCCACAGTTTCCCCCTGAGCCCTCCACCTCCCCACAGTGTCCCCCTGAGCCCTCCACCTCCCCACAATGTCCCCCTGTGCCCCCCACCTCCCCACAGTTTCCCCCTGAGCCCTCCACCTCCCCACAGTGTCCCCCTGTGCCCCCCACCTCCCCACAGTGTCCCCCTGTGCCCCCCACCTCCCCACAGTTTCCCCCTGAGCCCTCCACCTCCCCACAGTGTCCCCCTGTGCCCCCCACCTCCCCACAGTGTCCCCCTGTGCTCCCCACAGTGTCCACCTGAGCCCTCCACCTCCCCACAGTGTCCCCCTGTGCCCCCCACCTCCCCACAGTTTCCCCCTGAGCCCTCCACCTCCCCACAGTGTCCCCCTGTGCCCCCCACAGTGTCCCCCTGAGCCCTCCACCTCCCCACAGTGTCCCCCTGTGCCCCCCACCTCCCCACAGTTTCCCCCTGAGCCCTCCACATCCCCACAGTGTCCCCCTGTGCCCCCCACCTCCCCACAGTGCCCCCCTGTGCCCCCCAACTCCCCACAGTGCCCCCCTGTGCCCCCCAACTCCCCACAGTGCCCCCCTGTGCCCTCCACCTCCCCACAGTGTCCCCCTGTGCCCCCCACAGTGTCCCCCTGAGCCCTCCACCTCCCCACAGTGTCCCCCTGTGCCCCCCAACTCCCCACAGTGCCCCCCTGTGCCCTCCACCTCCCCACAGTGTCCCCCTGTGCCCCCCACAGTGTCCCCCTGAGCCCTCCACCTCCCCACAGTGTCCCCCTGTGCCCCCCACCTCCCCACAGTTTCCCCCTGAGCCCTCCACCTCCCCACAGTGTCCTCCTGTGCCCCCACCTCCCCACAGTGTCCCCCTGTGCCCCCCACCTCCCCACAGTGTCCCCCTGTGCCCCCCAACTCCCCACAGTGCCCCCCTGTGCCCCCCAACTCCCCACAGTGCCCCCCCTGTGCCCTCCACCTCCCCACAGTGTCCCCCTGTGCCCCCCACAGTGTCCCCCTGTGCCCCCCACCTCCCCACAGTTTCCCCCTGTGCCCCCCCCCACCTCCCCACAGTTTCCCCCTGAGCCCTCCACCTCCCCACAGTGTCCCCCTGTGCCCCCCAACTCCCCACAGTGCCCCCCTGTGCCCCCCAACTCCCCACAGTGCCCCCCTGTGCCCTCCACCTCCCCACAGTGTCCCCCTGTGCCCCCCACAGTGTCCCCCTGAGCCCTCCACCTCCCCACAGTGTCCCCCTGTGCCCCCCACCTCCCCACAGTTTCCCCCTGAGCCCTCCACATCCCCACAGTGTCCCCCTGTGCCCCCACCTCCCCACAGTGTCCCCCTGTGCCCCCCACCTCCCCACAGTGTCCCCCTGTGCCCCCCACCTCCCCACAGTGCCCCCCTGTGCCCCCCAACTCCCCACAGTGCCCCCCTGTGCCCCCCAACTCCCCACAGTGCCCCCCCTGTGCCCTCCACCTCCCCACAGTGTCCCCCTGTGCCCCCCACAGTGTCCCCTGTGCCCCCCACCTCCCCACAGTTTCCCCCTGTGCCCCCCCCACCTCCCCACAGTTTCCCCCTGAGCCCTCCACCTCCCCACAGTGTCCCCCTGAGCCCTCCACCTCCCCACAATGTCCCCCTGTGCCCCCCACCTCCCCACAGTTTCCCCCTGAGCCCTCCACCTCCCCACAGTGTCCCCCTGTGCCCCCCACCTCCCCACAGTGTCCCCCTGAGCCCTCCACCTCCCCACAGTGTCCCCCTGTGCCCTTCACCCCCCACAGTGTCCCCCTGTGTCTTCTATCCCCCCCATGGTGTCCCCCTGTGCCCTCAACCCACCTACAGAGTCCCCCTGTGCCACCCCCCCCCCACGGTGTCTTCCTGTGTCCTCCACCCCCACTGTGTCACCTTCGCCCCTGATGGCTACCCTGAGAGACACTGTGTTAAGTCTGGAGGATCCCAGTGCTCTACTGTGTGCCCTGTGTTTTGGTTTGTGCCCTGCTATTTGCCCTACTGCGTGCCCCATGGCCTGTGATGTGCCCTGCTGTGTACCCCCTTATGTGCCCTACTCTGTGCCCCTTGCCCTGTGATGTGCCTTGTGATGTGCCCTGCTGTGTACAGCCTGTTGTGCTCTACTGTGTGCCCTGTAATGTGCTCTACTGTGTGCCCCATGCCCGGGGATGTGTGCCCTGATGTGTACCGCCTGTGTCCTGTTCCCAAGGATGTGCCCTACTGTGTGCCCTGCTGTGTGCCCTACTATTTGCCACATGCCCTGTGATGTGCGGCACGCTCCCTGCTGTGTATCTCCTGATGTGCTCTGTGATGTTCCCCGCTGTGTACCCACTGATGTGCCCTGTACCCCCTGTGATGCACCATGCTGTGCTCAATAATGTGCCCTGATGTGTACAGCATAATAAACCCTGCTGGGTGCCCCATTATGTGTCCTGTGATGTGCCCTACTGTGTGCCCCATGCCCTGTGCCCCATGATGTGCCCCGTGCTCTGCTGTGTGCCATGTGATGTGCCTTACTGTGTGCCCCATGATTTATGTAAGTGGGGCTTTGTGTAGGTGTGGCTTGCATGTGGGCGGAGACACAGGGGGCCCCATGACCTTCTACTGCCCATGGGCCCCATGAGTTGTCAGTCCGCCCCTGAATGCTCCTTTTTTATTCTATCAATGTGAGTGCATTTATTACATTTTTTGGCCTTTTAAATGCCATTCCCAAGAAGGACCTGATGGAGAATATCTAACACTATGGCCAATCAAATAATTACACAATGAAGTTATGGAGCCAATCACGTGATACCAAATACATAGTAATGGCTCCTCCGCTGGCTTTCAAATGGACTGATGGAGAACCGCAGTAAGAGACAAAGTTGCCTCCCCATGCCCGTGCATCTACTGCTCAGGGCAACCGTGTACTTGAATAATTCATTACAAGAACCAAGTATCACCATCCGTGGTTATAGGTTCTCTGCGGGGACGATTTTTTTGTTATTGAAGACATGTTTGCAATTTGGCTGTCAACTTTTTGCACGGCATATGATAACTCTGCTTTTAGACTGGAATCCATGTACAAGTCATCTATGTACAACAATCAGGTTAAATAAAAACGAGGTCCACAAAAATGAGGTCCATAAAAACAAGGTCCGCAAAAATTCAGCTAGGTTTGGAAAGTGTCCATCAGTGGTCCACATCATGGGATTACTTCTGGTAAAGCGATTCTCTACCTTTTCAATTGTGTTGGGGAAGAGTTAGAACTTTTACTTCTGTCTTTGTTCCTGTTGGGGAGATTTCCCCTTTTGCCCCGATGACCATTGTTGTCACCCAGACAGAAAGTACGAGAAAATTCAAAATGTTACAGTTGTCCCTGAAACAGAAGGCAAAGAAAAACTATTCCGGTAGGGACACCAGTTCCAATGATAGCGGTTAAGGGTTGGACTTTCCCAGACTTTGGGAAAATGTCTGCTTACTTCTTGTGTCTCTGTAAAAAAGGGTATGAAGGGAAATTTCAAGGAGCTGTAGACAGAAATAAAATCCTGAAAGAGATTCCAACCCTTCTTTTCAAACTGATAAAAAAAAAAAATGTGTCAAATTCTACTATCGGTTGTGGAATAAAGCCTGGTACACAGGGGCTGAATGTCGGCTGGCACTGGCCGGTTTAAATAGAACCTAGCTGACATTTGGCCTATGCGTGTGGCAGCCAGTCCGACAGAAGCCGGCCGAAGGGCCTGTCGAAGGCTCAAGACCAAAAAAGGTCAGCCAAATGGCTCCTGATCAGCAATGGAGTGTTCTGGCGGGGGGGCGTCCCCCTGTCAGAACACAATAAAACAGCAGGGGTTATCGCTGTACTAACATCGGATTGTTAGTACATCGGCTCCGACCTGAGCTGTCAGATTTTTTCCTAGCACATGCAAAACTAGTGGCGTGCGCTAGGCTTTAGGACATGCAAGGTACGCCCTATAAAATTTCAATGTAGTATACAGGACACGCCTCTTCCTCTGCTGCGGCTCCCCCCTCTCCCTCCCTCCTCCCTGTATCAAAGCAGGAGCCACAGCCTCTGCTGTGTACACTGAAGCTCCTGCAGTGTTTAGAACCCGGTTTAGAAAATTAATGTAACAAAATTATTGTTACGTTCCTTTCACTCTGTTTTATTCACCTACAGATCAAAGGGTGAACTTTGATCTACATATGATGTGGGTTAAAGAAACCCTACTAGTAAAAGAATAAGTAAGCAAAATGTTATTAACCATATTCAGTTTAAATTAACTCCTTCTGCCCCTTTTCTCCTTAGCTAATATTTTTCTGCTTTTTGATTTTTTTTCCCCGTTACTATTAAAACTATTTTTTTTTTCACTCATTTTGTGTGTCAATTATTTTAGTGTTGCATTCAAAAATGTAAAATAGTTGGTTTAAAATGAATACTTGCCAAAGTAGAAAAACTTACTTTTTTAAATCTTGTTAAATTATTTATTTTTATAATAATAATTTAATTATAAGTAATGTATTTAATAAATATTTTTTGCAAGACAATATTACCAAAATAAAGTTTTGTTTGTCCTACATGGTGCATGCTTCAAACTCTGCTGCTTGTTTGCTGAAATGCAAGGCTGAGATAGGAAAACATACAAGGCAGTGAGCCCATCAAATTTCACAAACATCTGTAAATGCTACAAAAGTTTAGGCAAAGTGAAAAGAATATTACCATCAAGTTACTCAGTGTGATTAGCACTTAAAGTGGTGTTCCGGCCGAAATTATACTTTTTAAATAAAAATACCCCTATAATACACAGGCTTAATGTATTCTAGTAAAGTTAGTCTGTAAACTAAGGTCTGTTTTGTTAGTTTATAGCAGTAGTTTGTTATTTTATAAACTTACAGCAGGTCGTGGCCATCTTAAGTGTGGGCATCTGAAGCCAGACTGTATTTCTTCCTGGATCTCATCCTCGCAGATCTCGCACATGCTCAGTGCAGCACAAGCAGTGTAATAGGTTTTAGGTCAGGTTTCCATAGCAACGGCAGTTTCAGAGGGTTGCCGCCCCACATGCTCAGTGCAGCACAAGCAGTGTAATAGGTTTCAGGTCAGGTTTCCATAGCAACGGCAGTTTCAGAGGAAGTTGCTGCCCCTTCCCAGAAGGCATTGCAAACAGGAAATGATGCGATGGGCCGCGGCCAGGGAGGAGGAAGTGAAAAATGAATACAGCAGATATACAGTAGGTGCTGAGAAATAAAATAAAAAAATATCCAATTTGTTTACAGTGCGCAGTTTAGTGAGGGATGCTGAAGAGTTGTAAAAGTGGGTGGAACTCCACTTTAATTTTGGTTAATGCAAATTGGTTGGACTATCCTTAAAGTGTTACTAAACCCACAACAGTAAAATCAGTCTGCATATACAGTAAAGCATGCTTGGTATACTCACTGTGGAACCTAAGGGTTCCACAGTGCATTGTGTGAAAAGGCTGTTTGATCCTGCCTTCTTTGATCCTCCCTTTCTTCTACTATCCCCAATCCACCTGTTGATAGTACAGAGCTTTTGGGGGCACTCTGCACATGCTCAGTTTGGTGTGTATTGCTAGAGTTGTTTTGGGGGGAGGGTGCATGTGATCAGCACAGGGCCAATCAGGACTGTCCAGACAGAAAGTCAGGAGTCATGCAGCCTCATAGGACAGTCAGAGCAGAATGGAAACTCCTCCTACAAGCTTTACCAGTGCTTATCCGGACACTGATAGAAGTCATAAGACTGCTGTACACTGCTGATGAGAGAAAATGTATTTAGCAGTTTATATTTACTAAAATAATTGCATTTCTATGTTCTGTGTACTGTGTGAGTCCAGATATAGTGAATGCAGGCTCCTGGGTTACGTAACACTTTAAAGCAGAGCTCCACCCAAAAGGCAAAGCTCCGCTTGTCTGTCTCCTCCCTTCCTCTGGTGCCACATTTGGCACCTTGTGAGGGGGGGGGGGGGGTGGGGGGTGTTTGCGGAATACCTGGATGCCCGCTCCCACTTCCTGCTGAGTTTAACGCAGAGAACTCAGCGGGAAGTTCACCACCCGCCGCAGCCGAGCCTGGATTTGTGCATGCGCAGTAGGAACCCAGCTTCAGTGCCCGTTTCCCTTACCCAAGATGGCGGCGTCAGCACCCGAGAGCCGATTCAAGAATCGGCTTAGGTGAGGACACTGCGGGATCCCTGGACAGGTAAGTGGCCTACTAGTAAAAGTCAGCAGATGCAGTATTTGTAGCTGCTGACTTTAAATTTTTTGGTGGAGGGGGGGGGGGGGGGGGGCTGGAGCAGCTCCGCTTTAAGGGAGTTCCAGTAGGGTTTTCACATTGTGACTGTGCTTATGCTGGCATCTAATGACTCTTCATCAGAGGTGGAGCCTGAAGATTCCTCATCCTCGTGTATGACAACATCTTTATATTCAGTGTTATGATGTCATTGGTTTCCACAGTAATGATGTCATCAGGGCCTGCAGCAGTAAAGACATACTTTTGGACTTTAGAATCATGTGCCATTGCCTCATGCTTCTAAAATCTCTGTTGCACAAGTCAAAGAGTGTATCCTGAATAATTCAGATCCCAGCCATACTTCCCAGGTCGGCCAAGATCACATTACTTCTTTTTATATTTATGAAGCTATTGGAGAAGAATTGAGGCAAATATCAACCACTGTTGGACATAAGTAGATACCATAGCAAGTTTTTGATCTACTACAATTCCCAGCATGTTCTGTTTGGGTTGCAGGACAAAAGCTCATAGGGGGGCAAGGCCCCTTATAAATTAAGAGTACCTGTCACCTAGACAAACGAATACATGGTGTAGGCGTACAACTTCTTAAGTATTCGTTTTAACACATATAAGTAGGCGGTGGCGGCTGGTGCTAAATATTTTAGGGGGGGTGGTAAACTTAACTCCATCCACCCCCTCCTCGGACAGATGGTAAGGCAGCTATCGCCGCAAGCAGCCCCCTCGCGGGAGAGGAACGGTGGACGTGAAGGTGGCGATCGCCACAAGCACACCAATGGCCACCCCCCTGGGCTTTATGCGGACGAGAAGGCGGCAGCAGCAACTAACCTTAACCGGTTCCCGACCGGCGCACGCCGATGTACGTCGGCAGAATGGCACGGCTGGGCAAATGGGCGTACCTGTACGTCCATTTGAATTCCCCGCCGTGCCATTGCGTGCGCGCCGCCACTGGGAGCTCCGTGAGTCGGGTCGCGGGTCCCGCGGACTCGATCGCCGCGGGGATACCCACGATCGCCTCGCGGAGCGGACGAACGGGGAGATGCAGTTGTAAACAGCATCTCCCCGTTCTGCCTAGTGACAAGTGTCACTGGATCTCTGCTCCCTGTCATCGGAGCAGAGATCAGTGACGTCACACACACAGCCCATCCCCCTACAGTTAGTAATCACTCCCTAGGACACACTTAACCCCTCCCCGCCCCCTAGTGGTTAACCCCTTCACTGCCAGTGTCATTTACACAGGAATCAGTGCATTTTTAATCGCACTGATCGCTGTATAAATGACAATGGTCCCAAAAATGTGTCAAAAATGTCCGACATGTCCGCCATAACGTCGCAGTCACAATAAAAATCGCTAATCGCCGCCATTACTAGTAAAAAAAAAATTATTAATAAAAATGCCATAAAACTATTCCCTATTTAGTAAACGCTATAACGTTTGCGCAAACCAATTAATAAACACTTATTGCGATTTTTTTTTTTACCAAAAATATGTAGAAGAATACGATCGGCTTAAACTGAAGAAAAAAAATGTTTTTTTATATATTTTTGGGGGATATTTATTATAGCAAAATGTAAAAAATAATGCGTTTTTTTCAAAATTGTCGCTCTTATTTTGTTTATAACGCATAAAATAAAAATCGCAGAGGCGATCAAATACCACCAAAAGAAAGCTCTATTTGTGGGAAAAAAAGGACGTCAATTTTGTTTGGGAGCCACGTCGCACGACCGCGCAATTGTCAGTTAAAGCGACGAAGTGCCGAATCGCAAAAAACGCTCTGGTCAGGAAGAGGGTAAAATCTTCCGGGGCTGAAGCGATTAACATAGGAGGCAGGGGGAATGAAGAGTCTGGCCATTCTCCTCTCCGTTCTCCTCCACGCTAAACAGGAAATGTGTCCTGAGACACGATTGGCCAGTGTGTCCTGAGACACGATTGGGAGTCCTAAGACTCCCTGGCCAATCAGGTCTCAGGAGCTGCTTCATGATTGGCCGGGAGGAGAACCAGGAAGACAATGGCGAATATTAATTCACTATGGTCACACAAGTGGGTGGGCTTGGGACACAGTGCTCTGCGGCCCGAGCCCACCCTTTTTTGAAGCCAATTAGAGCCTCAGGCTCTAATCACGTGCTTAAAAAAAAAAAACCCTAGTTGGAATCCATGCGTCTGGCGCCCTGCATGTAGAGTAGGGGCAGGGCGCATGGATTAGGGGGGCGGCGCCCTGTATGGTCGGGCCACCACTGAAAAAAGTAGGCAATGACCATCATCTAAACCAGGCTTTCTCTACAGGCACTACAATTACAGTACAATATTTTAGGCTTTCAAACAATGAATTCGAAAGCAAAAAGCGGGCATTTCACTTTGCATATCCCTGCATAGGATGTTGTTGAGGGACAGTCCACTGTTGAAGCAGGGGGGGAGCGGAGGATTAGGTCAGTAAAGTGCCTTTACTCTCTCCTAAAATAAACGAGCAGGTAACCCTTGCAGACACTTGACGACCGGCCCATAGTAAAAATACTTCATTACTCTGACGTTATATACCGGAGTTATAGCAACAGCTAGCTACCATAACCCCATATTGTTTTTTTACCATTGCCAATTCTGTGTAAGATAAAAGTGGTCCCGCGGGCGGATTTGCCGCACGATCACTTTTAAAAGCGGTGGGAGGGTTGCCCCTCCCACCGCTTCCCGGTCGTTTTACTGGCCTTATCATCGCTAGAGGCCGAGAACCATCCGATGGGGCCAATAACTGGACATGGAGACAAGTGATGCCAAGATGGCCGCCAATTGTCTCTATGCCTTTGGAGGACCGGAGCGATGTCTGATGTTACTTCCAGTTCCTATGCCATAATAAACAATTTTTTTTTTTTTTTTTAAGTAAAAATTCAAAAAAAAAATTTTTTCTTTTGCTTTTAAAGGTAAATGAAAGATCTGGGGTCAAAAAGACCTTTTTTTGCCCCCAGATCTCACAATAAAGAGGACCTGTCATCCCTATTTCTATTACAAGGGATGTTTACATTCCTTGTATAAGGAATAAAAGTAATTAAAAAAATAAAAAAAATCACAGTGTAAAAATAAAAAGTAAAATAAATAAGAAAATTTTTTTTTTTTTTTTTTTTAAGCACCCTATCCCTCCATGCTCACGCACAGAAGTAACACGTACGTTGCACAAGCTTATGTAAACGGTGTTCAAACCTCACATGTGAGGTATCACCGCAGTCGTTAGATCTAGAGCAATAATTCTAACACAAGACCCCCTCTGTAACTCTAAACAGGTAACTTGTAAAAAAAATTAAACCGTCGCCTATGGAGAGTTTTAAGTACCATAGTTTGTCGCCATCCCACAAGCGTATGCAATTTTAAAGCGTGACATGTTAGGTATCTATTTACTCGGCATAACATCATCTTTCACATTATTTTAAAAAATTGGGGTAACTATTGTGTTTTTTTTTTAATTCATTACAGTGTATTTTTTCCCCCAAAAAATGCATTTGAAAGACTGCTGTGCAAATTCTGTGTGACATAAAATATTCAACAATCGCCATTTTATTTTCTAGGGTCTCTGCTAAAAAATATATATAAAATGTTTGGGGGTTCTAAGTCATTTTCTAGAAATAAATACAAATTCAAACTGTGAAACAAAAAGTTCTAGAAAAGGCCTTGTTTTCAAGTGGTTAAATCAAATCAATATTTGGTGTGTCAACCCTTTGCCTTTAAAACAGAATCAATTCTTCAAGGTACACTTGCACCTAGTTTTTAAAGCAACTCGACAGGTACTGTAGCTTGTTGCAAACATCTAGGACAGTCACGTCCAAAGTCCGGCCCGCGGGCCAATCGCGGCCCGCGTTCTGGTTTTGAACGGCCCGCCTGGTTATTTAGACATATATATCTTTTGTGGCCCCCAACGATCTCCTAGCGCCGGGGCCACAAAAGATACTGTATACATGCTGGCTGCCTTGGAGGGGACAGGGAGGAGGCGGGACGAGGTGCTGTACACACAGGAGAATTGCCTGTATACACGGCAGCCTCTGTAATAGGAAGTCCCGTCTCCTGCACTGCCATTGGACTGTTCTGTTCATCATAGGAGGCGGGACTTTGTATTAGAGAGGCCCTTGAGGAAACAGGAGTTTTTCCTGTATGTAATCTCTTGGCGCTCATGCCACCCCCCCCCTGTCCCCTCCAAGGCTGCAGATGGATGGGCATCAATGAGGCTGCACTGATGACAATTGTGAGGCTGCATTCCGAGCAATGGTGGGTGCTGCATTCCTGGCAATGGTGGGTGATGCATTCCTGGCAATGGTTGGTAGTGCATTCCTGGCACTGATGAGGCTACGTCCATGGCAATGGTGGGTGCTGCATTCCTGGTAATGGTGGGTTCTGCATTTTGGGAAAAGGTGAGACTGCATTCATGGCAATGGTGAGGCTGCATTCATGGCAATGGTGGGTGCTGCATTCCTGGCAATGGTGGGTGCTGCATTCATGGCAATGGTGGGTGCTGAATTCCTGGCAATGGTGGGTGCTGCATTCATGGTAATGGTGGGTGCTGCATTCATGGCAATGGTGGGTGCTGCATTCATGGCAACGGTGGGTGCTGCATTCATGGCAACGGTGGGTGCTGCATTCCTGGCAATGGTGGGTGCTACATTCCTGTCAATGGTGGGTACTGCATTCCTGGCAATGGTGAGGCTACATTCATGGCAATGGTGGGTGCTGCATTCCTTGCAATGGTGGGTGCTGCATTCCTGGCAATGGTGAGGCTGCATTCATGGCAATAGTGGGTGCTGCATTCCTGGCAATGATGGGTGCTGCATTCCTGGCAATGGTGGGTGCTGCATTCCTGGCAATGGTGAGGCTGCATTCATGACAATAGTGGGTGCTGCATTCCTGGCAATGGTGCGTGCGGCATTCCTGGCAATGATGAGTGCTGCATTCCTGGCAATGGTGGGTGCTGCATTCCTGGCAATGGTGGGTGCTACATTCCTGGCAATGGTGGGTACTGCATTCCTGGCAATGGTGAGGCTACATTCATGGCAATGGTGGGTGCTGCATTCCTGGCAATGGTGGGTGCTACATTCCTGGCAATGATGGGTACTGCATTCCTGGCAATAGTGAGGCTGCATTCATGGCAATAGTGGGTGCTGCATTCCTGGCAATGGTGGGTGCTGCATTCCTGGCAATGGTAGGTGCTGCATTCCTGGCAATGGTGAGGCTGCATTCCTGGCAATGGTGGGTGCTGCATTCCTGGCAGAGGTGGGTGCTGCATTCCTGGCAATGGGGGTGCTGCATTCATGGAAATGGTGGGTCTGCAGATGGGCACTGATCCTTATTTTGCTTCACATTTCTTTATTTAAACTTTAAGTTTTTTTCCTGAAGCTTCCCTCTTAAAATGAAGGTGTGTGTTATACGCCAATAAATACGGTATATCCAAATAACATGCCCGAGCTCATCTCTTTACTCACACACACCCACAAAGGCAGGAGAATTCTTGTTGGGCAGTGTATTAGTGCTCAAACGAACACACTTAGACCGAATTTTAATGGTTCAAAGAATGTCAGGCAAAACGGTCGGCCCTCACGCATGTTCACTTCATCAAATCTGGCCCTCTTTGAAAAAAGTTTAGACACCCCTGATCTAGGAGAACTAATCAGAGTTCTTTTGTGGATTTAGGCTGTCTCACCTGCTTGGGTCTCTTCTAGTCTCCTAGACAGACTCAGTGATGTTAAGATTATGGATCCATACCGTCTCCTCCAGGACTCCTTGTTCTTCTTTGTTGATGATATTACATGATGGATCGGTATCTGCCTGTACTTTTCAGTACTGAGGAGACCAATAAAGTAAAAATTCCAAGTAGAATACAAAACTTGTGCTTGTGTTACAGCAAAATTTCAAACTTGGTCTCATTAGTCAAGAGCACCTACTTGCCAATGATTCTGCATACCAGTTCTGGTGTTTTCATGCATAGGCAATTCACTTGACCTTGTTTCCATTTTGGGGATTTGGCCTTTTTAGCCTCAGGTCTTCCATGAAGACCACTTTTGACCAGACTTTGACCAGACCTGACTGTCGATGGGTGTACCAGCGTCCCACTGGTTTCTGCCATGTCTGAGCTGATATGCCACTGGACATGTTATGGTTATAAAGGGAAGTCAGAATGATGTGTCTGCACTAAGTTTCTTTGGCCTTCTAATACGTTTTTGGTCCTCAGCATTGCCTAATACATTCTGTTTTGTAGAAAGCAGCTTGGACAGCATATCAGTATATAAAAAAAAATGCCTGAGTTCCTAAAAACAGAGTGTGGATAAGCCCTTAATAACATGTTTTTCAGATTAGCAAAGTCCTCTTTTAGGGCTCATTTACACTTGCACACCGTGGATATCTTTTCAGAGAGTAGTACAGAAGTAGCTAACAGGCATTCCGAAGTCAAAGGAAAAGGTCCATATGGCCCACATCATGATGCAAAACCATGTGCATGAAGTGAGATGAATGGCAGCCTCAGCCCCGGCCCCGGCTAGGCTACGCCCCAACGCGTTTCGCTCTGCCCCTTGGAGATTAATTTATCCCCATGCCCCATGATTAAAGCGTTTGTTACCCCAACACTTCATATTCCTGATATGTGCCTGCTGTACCATGTACTTGTATGAGAAAGTCTCCTGTTCTCTTTGTATTGCTTCCTTTATGTGAAATCCCTGGTGTTCCTGCCAGTCTCTCTGCTTTAATATTAAAAACTGACCACACTAAGTTGGAGACTGCACTGTGGTCAGTTTTCTAGCTGTGCTGAGAAATCAGTGTACTCTCCTCCAATGATCAGACTTGGCACAGCCATTCACTGGCAAGCTCAGTGTGCTGCTCCTTCTCCTCCCCCAGCTCTTATGCAGCTGAGAACAGAGGGAATGTGATCACTTATAAAAAAGGGAAAAAGGTATTTATAATGTTTTTTCATATCTATACAACAATGTTTTGCCTTTTATTTCTATTTTAAACTGAATTGGTTGTTTTACAAGGTGATCATTTACAATCACTTTAAAGCGGGGCACCGCCGAAAGAAAAAAATTTAAAAGTCAGCAGCTACAAATACTGCAGCTGCTGACTTTTAAAACATGGACACTTACCTGTCCAGGGCGCCCGCGATGTCGGCACCCGAGGCCGAAGCGTCTCTCCGTCCTCGGGTGCTGCCGCCTCCATCTTCGGTAAGGGAATCAGGAAATGAAGCCGTGCGGCTTCACTTCCCGGTTCCCTACTGCGCATGCGCGAGTCGCGCCGTGCAATACGAATGCTCCCTGCTGCCTCTGGGACCCGTGTGTGTTTCCCAGCAGGCAGCGGGCGGGAGCAGGAAGTGGCGTAAATAACCGCAGATTCTGCGGCTATTTATGCCGGAAGTGGGTACAGATACCTGTAATATACAGGTATCTGTACCCCCCTCCCCCCTGAAAGGTGCCAACTGTGTCACCGGAGGGGGGGAGGAATCTGATTAGTGGAAGTTCCACTTTTGGGTGGAACTCCACTTTAAGCTCCAAGGGGTGGAAGAAGAACATGTTGGAGGCGTGGCCTGGGCGGAGTCCAGGCTGTGGTTGCCATTCATCTCATTTAATGCACATGGGTCTGCTTCATGATGTGTGGCTTATGGATCTTTTCCTTTGACATTGCTGCAGCTTGGAGCTAGGATGAGCTCCCTGTCTCTGCTGGTACTCACAGCGGTCTAGGTGGACTTTACTTTAATTTTCTATATTATTCTATTCTCTTCTATTTTATTTGAATTTATTCTATTCAAAATTCAAATTTCGGAAAACAGTTAAATTTGGTATATTCTTTCTATTGTTTATTCTCTTCTATTCTATTATTTTATTTTCTATTCTATTTGAATTTGAATTTATTCTATTTGAAAATTAGAATTTTGGAAGAAGGTTATATTCTTTCTATTTAAATCTATTCTATTTTTTTTCTATTCTTTTCTTTTTGAATTCGAATTTATTCTATTTTAAATTTGAACTTCAGAAGATGGTTATATACTTTCTATTATTCTATTTTTTATTCTATTTTATTTCTATTCTATTCTTTTATTTTCTGTTGAATTTTTTATTTTCTATAGTATTCTATTCTTTTCTATTCTATTTGAATTTATTCTATTCAAAATTCGAATTTCGGAAAACAGTTATATTGTTATATTCTTTCTATTCTATTATTTTCTATTGTTTGCTCTCTTCTATTCTATTCTATTTTCTTTTCTATTCCATTTGAATTTATTCTACAGTGGAACCTTGGTAACGCGGTTAACGAGCGCTTTGAAAGACGAGTTACTTTTTTTTTTTAATTCTGACTCAGTTTGCGAGTGTTGTCTCGCAAAACAAGCAGAATCCAGGCTAATGGGGTGTGCAGTACCACATTCGGCCAGAGGTGCGGGGGTCCCGGGGACACTCTGAACAGTTTGGAGCCGTTCGAAAATACTCAGAACCACTCGGAAATACTTGGAAATACTCTGTTCCCGAGTGTTTCTGAGCCTCTCCGAGGCTTTCCGAGTTCAGCCGAGCTGTCCCTGAGTATTTCCGAGGCTCTCCAGCGCACCCCCCACCTCTGGTCACATGCGGTATTGCATGCAATAGAAGTCAATTCGGAACAAATTATCTTTGTTCTTCTTGGGGAAACTCGCTTTGATATGCGAGTGCTTTGGATTACAAGCATTCTCCTGGAACAGATTATGCTCGTAATCCAAGGTTCCACTGTATTTAAAAATGTGAACTTTGGAAGAAGGTTATATTCTTTCTATTTTATTCTATTCTATTATTTTGTTCTATTCTATTCTTTTCTATTGTATTAAAATTAGAATCTACACTATTTTAAATTCAAATTTCAGAAGATGGTTATAGTCTTTCTATTCTATTCTATTCTATTTTCTATTCTATTTTATTCTGTTCTATTATTTTCTATTTTATTTTGTTCTGTTTTTCTCTATTCTATTCTTTTCTATTATATTCTTTTCTTTTCTATTTTTTTTCCTTTTATTTTCAATTCTATTTTATTCTCTTTGCAAATTCGAATTCAATTAGAAAACGGCTCAAATTAGAAAACGATTCAAATTCGATCGGAAAACCATTAGAATTCCACTTTTGTTCGAAATTTTGTTTTATTATTTCGGAAATCTGTTGTAATAGTTAGTCAGGTTGAAAAAAAAAGACACAAGTCCATCCAGTTCAACCTTAAAAATCCGAATAATAGTAATACAATGCAGTAATAATAATAATAATAGTAATACATCCGAATTTCCGAATTACGAAAAATTTGTCTGAATTTCAATTTGGAACGAAGCGAACCGCGCATGTCTAGGTACAATATTTGCCACAGCCGCAGAGCATCATGGCCGCAGCGTGTGTACAACCTGGCTGCTGTATTTTTACTGCCCCCCCCCCCCCCCCCCCATCGAATGCCAGGGCCTAATCCAATGCACAGGCAGAGTCACAGATTAGCTGGCACTATAGGTTGTTTATTCTGAGTTTCGAAATAAAGAAAAGAAGGAACAGAGAAAGCTGAAGGTTGTTTTTATTGCTCGCCTGAATAATTTACAGGAAACTCTACCTTTGAACGGGGAATGTGGCCGCAGCGATAACACAAACACGCTTTGTGCGGCACGCGCGGATCAATGACGACTGGACTGTGAATGCGTAATCGTCTCCTAGGTGTTAAACCACAGGCGGGATGATAAGAACAAAGGTTGCCGGGTGTTAGATATGAATTAAAGATCTGCCTCCCTACGTCACCGTTTGATTCGGATCCCAGTCCCCGCAGACTATTACACCGAGAGCCGCGCTAAAATCCCTTCACTTAAAGCAATTCCAGATCTTCCCACACACTCCGGCAGAAATAGACTCCGCGGGAGGGGAAGGCACACTTCACTGGGCTCATCTGCCTATCTGACTCGAGGTGCCGAGCTCAGAGTGTATGATGGGAATATCCTCTGGGTGTCGGGAAACATGTATACACCGTACAACCCCGATAACAATGTACCAGCACATCAGATATCAGAGTATTTCTTCACTGTCATCATCTCAACTCAATGCACGTCTCTGCTCTACAACCTCAGGTGTGTCCCCCCGGCATGGAACCAGTACTAATCTGTCATACTACCGCTCACCACACACCTTACAATCTGATTGTACAAGTGCCTTAAATCGGATCTTCACTCTATCTGAGCACCATAGCTCCTAACTGTCCCTGATTTGGAGGGACTGTCCCTGATTTGGAAAAATGTCCCTCTGTCCCTCATTCCTCCTCATTTGTCCCTCATTTTGGTCTGATCCATAGAGATGTATATAAAATGCACTTTTTTATTTCAAAAAGTGTTTTCCAGCGCTAAACCTTTCATCCAAATTCTAAATTGCTGCATTTGTAAATACCAAAAGCCAATATAAAGGAATAGTAGTGGTAAAAAAAAGCCCTTGTGGGTTTAACCAATCATTTTTTTATTTATATAATTCTCCTTTAACCGCTTGCCACCCGCCGGATGTCATATGACGGCCAGGCGGCGCGACTCTCGTTCTGGGAGGGCGTCATATGACGGCCCTCGCCTTCCCTACCCACCAGGGGGCGCGCGCCCGCTGTGTCACTGGGCACCCAATGCGCGCGCCCGGCGGCCGCGATGTCCACCGGGCACACGCGATTGCCCGGTAACATGGCAGGACGTGGACCTGTGTAGGTAAACACACAGATCCACGTCCTGTCAGAGAGGAGAGGAGACCGATGTGTGTTCTCAGTACAGAGCAACACCGATCGGTCTCCTCCCCTTGTGAGTCCCCTCCCCCTTCAGTTAGAGACATTCCCTAGGGCAGTGATGGCGAACCTTGGCACCCCAGATGTTTTAGAACTACATTTCCCATGATGCTCATGCACTCTGCAGTGTAGTTAAGCATCATGGGTAATGTAGTTCCAAAACATCTGGGGTGCCAAGGTTCGCCGTCACTGGACTAGGAACACAGTTAACCCCTCGATCACCCCCTAGTGTTAACCCCTTCCCTGCCAGTCACATTTATACAGTAATCAGTGCATTTTTATAGCACGGATCGCTGTATAAATGTGAATGGTCCCAAAAATGTGTCAAAAGTGTCCGATGTGTCCGCCATAATGTCGCAGTCACAATAAAAATCGCAGATCGCCGTCATGACTAGTAAAAAATAATAATAATAATAAAAATGCTATAAATCTATGCCCTATTTTGTAGATGCTATAACTTTGCGATATATATATAATATATATTGCGATTTTTTTTTACCAAAAATATGTAGAAGAATAAGTATCGGCCTAAACTGAGGAAAAAATTTGTTTAAAAAAAATGGATATTTATTATAACAAAAAGTAAAAAATATTGTGTTTTTTTCAAACTTGTCCCTCTTCTTTTGTTTATAGCGCAAAAAATAAAAAACGCAGATGTGCTTAAATACCACCAAAATAAAGCTCTAATTGTGGGGAAAAAATAATAAAAATTTCATTTGGGCACAGTGTAGCATGACCGCGCAGTTGTCATTCAAAGTGTGACAGCGCTGAAAGCTGAAAAATGGCCTGGGCAGGAAGGGGGTTAAAATGCCCTGTATTGAGATGGTTAAGGGGGCGTGGCAGGGGGTGTGTCCTATGTCTACATACTTTTGCTAATAGGTGTCCCTCATTCCCATTTCAGAAAGTTGGGAGGCATCTGAGCACCACAAGCCAAGAACACTATTTAATTCATTTTTAATATTCCAAGCAAACCTCCCCCATCCATCTATGTCTCCATGCTTTATTTTGTTCACTTTGAAAAACACCCCCCCCCCCCCCCTTTAGCATTTCTGGCCGTGGTCATCTTGAGTAAGGGCAGATGATTCATGTAGCATTTACTTCCTGGAATCCATCTGCCCTTGGCTCAGGCATGCATGCAGGACAGCGTGCTTATAGCTGAGCAGAACAAGTCCCATGAGGCATAGCAAGACTCTGACAGCCACAAGCATGACACCCAGAGACAGAGGCATGATGGGACTTGTATAAGGTGACCAGATTTTTAAAATGAAATCTGGGGACATAATTTTTTTTTATTTGGCAAATGGTAAACAGTTTTATAAGCATATTTTCCTCAAATGATCAGGGCCATCTTTAAGGCAGGGCAAAAGGGGCAGCTGCCCTGGGCCATGTCATTGTTGTGGGGCTCAAAGCAGCTGCCTCATACTTGCCAACTATCCTGGTTTAAATTCCCTCATCCCTCTAGGTTTTAGTCCCGTGCTGTGTCCCAATATCTCAGTGTGAAGTGCTGCTTCTAATGCTGCCCAGCTCTGCCCTATTTTGTTGTGTACAGATGGCACACCTGCCAGACCCCGTGTTTACGTGTGAATTACCGGCATTCATATGTAAATAGCGGCGGCAATCATATGTAAATAGCGACGTCCGGCAGCATTTGTATGTATATAATGCCCCCCTGAGGTCATATCCACAGTAATCTCTAGCAACCAATCAACAAGCAGAAATCATGTGCTGTAACCTCTAACAACTAGTCAGTGAGCCGTAATGCGTGCTGTAACCTCTAGCAACCAGTCAGTGAGCATTAATGATACGCTGCAACCTCTGGCAGCCAATCGCAATCACTGTCTGATCTGATTCAGTAAACTGAGTTTGAGTCTAGCTGCTATTTATTGACTGTCTCAGAGCAGGTGGAGAGTGAAACTGCATGGGGGGGGGGGGCAAGAAAAGTTTTGCCCAGGGTCCAATCAATATTAAAGACGGCCCTGCAAATGATATATGCAGTGTTTATGGAATGATTGTATGCAAACATCTTCGGGCCTCCTGTGTTCAGTGGGAGCCGGGTGACAGTAAGCGGACTATTTCTTCATTTTCGGGTTTAGGCGGTCACGGTGTATTCATATTGAAGAGGCCGGGCTTCAACTGTGGATCAATCCACCTAAACCCGAAAATAAAGAAATAGTCCGCTTACTGTCCCCCTGACCCCACTGAGCACAGGGGGCCCGTAGACATTTGTTTTGTAAAAAGCTACACCGCGGGGGATTAGCTTATTGGTGGACAGGATTTGGGAGTCCCCGCCCACTCTACCTCCGAGCCCGCCCCCTGCTGAGATGACAGATCCGGGGACAGACCCGGAGACAGATGGGCTCCGGGGACAGCATCCTCAATCCAGGGGACTGTCCCTGGAAACCAGGGACGTCTGGTCACGCTAGACTTGAAGTTTTGCAACAGCTGGAGGAAGGAAGTAGCGTCACCTATGGAGATTTTTAGGTACCTCCGCTTGTCGCCATTCCACAAGTGTGTGCAATTTCAAAGCATGACATGTTAGGTATCTATCTACTCGGCGTAACATTCTCCTTTTTACATTATACAAAACAATCGGGCTAACTTTACTGTTTAGGTTTTTTTTTTAATTCATGAAAGTGTCTCTTTTCCCCCAAAAAATTGTGTTTGAAAGACCGCTGTGCAAATACATAAAATATTGCAACGATCCCCATTTTATTCTCTAGGGTCTCTGCTAAAAAAAATATATATATATGTAATGTTTGGGGGTTCCAAGTAATTTTCTAGCAAAAAAATATGGATTTTAACTTGTAAGCAACAAATGTCAGAAATAGGCTTAGGCATGAAAGGGTTAATAAAATATGTCATGTCGATTGAGAGAGTTTCGTTCCGATTTAAGATGTAATCCAACACAGAGAAATGCTGGAAATGTATTGGACTGTGAGCTCGGTCATTGTCACCCTCACCACGTTCTCTGCTATAATGGAGCGGGTTGTTAGTTGCAGGCTGTCCTTGATACACCGCGGTATAGATCTGTAGGGCACGCGCATGCACGAGCAGGAAAATATGTTCCTTGGTATGAAAATGTAATATTTGTAGTAGACCACGTAGAGTAGCCTGGGGCAAGGTGTCAGCATTTGGACCAGGATGGAACATGAGCCTCACTGCCCGAGACAGATGGCCTTCAATCTGAACCTGCAAAGGTTCTCATATAACGCTATTTTTGCAGCAGTTCTGGGTCTCGAGATCTGTAGAAGATATTATAGGCAATCAGGCAAGGAATTGGAACCGATGCAAAGTTGAGGTTCCCATAGCTCCCAACTGTCCCTGATTTCGAGGGACTGTCCCTGATTTGGAGCAATGTCCCTCAGTCCCTCATTCCTCCTCATTTGTCCCTCATTTTAGTCTGATCTATATAGTTGTATATAAAATGCACTGTTTATCTTTCAAAAAGTGTTTCCCAGAGCTAAACCTTTCATCTGATTTCTAAATTGCTGCATTTGTACATTTTAAAAGCCAATATAAAGGAATAGTACTGGTAAAAAAAAAGCCCTTGTGGATTTGATTAAACTTTTTTTGGTTAATTCTCCTTTAAGGGGGTGTGGCAGGAGGCGTGTCCTATGCCTGCATACGTTTGTTAGTAGGTGTCCCTCATTCCCATCTCAAAATGTTGGGAGGTATGGGTTTCCCAAAGAGCTACCAGCTGCTTCAGGAGAAAGGCAAAACATTTGCAAACTTGCTGGATTCACCCAGATTATTAATGCGTTTTTAAACCCAAAACAATGTAATATATTGCAGCTTACCGACCATTAGATGTGGTGGCTGCATTCGTTTTCTTTTTTTTTAGGCTTATTTCCCTGTTTTCACCTGCTGATCTGGCCAGTAACACACCTCCTGTATTAGGGTGCCCCCACTCTGGATGAAGGAGCACAGGGGGGGCACCTTTGGACGGCAGCATTGTCAGTCTGACTGGAGGGGAGTGTTATATGTACTAGTAGATTTAGATACGCTAACAAACTGTTGCCAAACTTCAGATAATACATTATAATCAGTTAGATTTGCAGGGGTCTCAACCTGGTGGCCCTCCAGCTGTTGCAAAACTACAAGTCCCATCATGCCTCTGCCTGTGTGAGTCATGCTTGTAGCTGTCAGCCTTGCAATGCCTCATGGGACTTGTAGTTTCGCAACACCTGGAGGGCCGCCAATTTGAGACCCCTGAGTAAGGCCCCTTTCACAATGGGGCGGTAGGGGGCGTCGGCGGTAAAACAGCACTATTTTTAGCGCTGTTTTACCGCGGTATTCGGCCGCTATCGGTGCGGTTTTAACCCCCCACTGGCGGCCGAAAAAGGGTTAAAACCACTCGTACAGCGCGGCTATAGCCGCGGTATTGCCGCGGTATAGCCACGCTGTCCCATTGATTTCAATGGGCAGGAGCGGTGAAGGAGCGGTGAATACACCGCTCCTTCACCGCTCCAAAGATGCGGCTTGCAGGAGATTTTTTCTTCTCCTGCCAGCGCACCGCTTCAGTGTGAAAGCCCTCGGGCTTTCACAGTGAACAAACAGCAGAGGCTGTTTAGGGGCGGTTTGCAGGCGGTATTTTTAGGGCAATAACGCCTGCAAACCGCCCCAGTGTGAAAGGGGCCTTAGAGTAAACAGTTTTTTTTTTCCTTTTGGGATAAAGGTTTTACATGAATAAATAAAAGCTGATCATTGTAAGCACCCCCTGTCAGTGTTAGTTTGCCTCATCCCTGTAACTGCAGGAGAGATTGTCCTGGCTGGATCACCAGATGAAAATAGAAGAACAATAGAAGAAAACAGAGAAATGCGGGACCCGCGGACGGGTAGCATTAATCCTAATGGTACGCCGCCCACACTGGAAATCTCATCCGTACTGGAAACCTCGAATCCCATGTTAATTAAAAAAATAGTACAGGGACTTCTTTCCTGCGTGTCGTGGGGCACGGCAGTCTATTCAAATGAATGGGCTCTCGTGCCCACGCAAGCATCGACCCGTATGGCTGCACAGGTGTGAACCCAGCCTCAAACCACCTCCTATGGTTATGTAGAGCACCTCATCCTTCCAGAAAGGTTATCCCACCTGCACAGCCGGTGGTACACTCTTGGTGTTTGAAGTATTGTTCTTGTAAAGCAAGATCCAGCACAGGATTACTGCCTTGGACTATTTTCCTATTTGGACTGGATTATTATTTTTTCACCTTTTGTTTCTTTTTATTATTTATTCTTTAAATGTTGGATATATTATTTTCACTTTTAACCTTTTAGTTCAATAATGTGTGTTACTTATTATCAGGGCTTTTTTTCTCGGAGAATAGGTGCAGGAACTCCCCCCATCTGAGTCACCCCACACAATAGACTCCCCGAGGAACAATGGACTCCACCCCAACAACAATAGATTCCCTGCAGCAACAGTGAACCACCCACAACAAAATATCACACCCAGTAGCAAAATATCCACCCAAGCAACATTAGACCCCCCCAGCAGTAACAACAGATCTCCCAGCAGCCAGCATCAATAGATCCTCCAGCAGCCAGTAAAAATAGACCTCTCCCTCAACAGTAGATCCCTTCAAGCAACATAAGACCCCCCCCAGCAACAATAGATTCCCCATCAGCAACAATAGACCCTCACACAAAATCAGATCCCCAATCAGTGACAAAAGATCCCCCAGCAGCCAACATCAATAGACCCTTCAGCATGCCCCACACCCCATGCTATTACATACATTCAGTGCTGGAGGTGCCGGAACTGAACCCCCCCCCCCCCCGCGTTCCCGCTGAAAAAAAGCCCTGCTTATTATTGTTAGCAAGGCAAAATACAGTGGGTATGAAATGAAAGCTATAACACCAACATGTCAGAAAAAAAAAATCAAAAACAGAATCACAGAGTTGGAAAAAGGATCACCCCCTTGTGTCAGTATTTTGTTGAACCACCTTTTGCTTTAATTCCAGCCTTTAGTGTGTTGGAATATGTCTCTACTAACTTTACACATCTTGACATTAGAATATTTTCCCACTCTTCTTTGCAGAACTGCTCAAGTTCAGTTAAATTTGGTGGTGACCGTTTGTGGACTGCAGTCTTCAAGTCATTCCACAGATTTTTAGTGGGGTTTAAGTCTGGGCTCTGACTACGCCATGCAAGGACATTCACCTTTTTCTCCTTCAACCCCTGTGTGCTCATTTTTGCTGTGTGCTTTGGGTCATTGCCATATTGGAAGGTAAACCTTCTTCCCATTGATAACTTTCTGACAGAGGGCAGCAAATTTTTCTCGAGCTTTTGACAGTATTTTGCCCCATCCGTTTTTTCCTTCTATCCTGACAAGTGATCCAGTCCCTGCTGCAGAGAAACACCCCCATAACAGTATATTATAACCTCCATGCTTTACTGTAGGAATGGTGTTATTTGGATGCTGAGCTGTATCGGACACATTGTTTGGTATTGAGGCCAAATAATTCAATTTTAGTCTCTTCTGACCAAAACACTTTTTTCCATGTGGCCTCAGAATTGTCAAGGTGTGTTTTCGCAAAGCTCAGTGGTGACTGCATTTAAATTTGCTGTCCCCTCAAAATAACTTAACACACAGCCATTATTTTGTAAACCGCTGGCTACAAAAGTGAGTACACCCCTAAGTGAAAATGTCTAAATTGGGCCCAAAGTGTCAATATTTTGTGTGGCCACCATTATTTTCCAGCACTGCCTTAATCCTCTTGGGCATGGAGGTCACCAGAGCTTCACAGGTTACCACTGGAGTCCTCTTCCACTCCTCCATGATGACATCACAGAGCTGGAGGATGTTAGAGACCTTGCGCTCCTCCACATTCCATTTGAGGATGCCCCACAGATGCTCAATAGGGTTTAGGTCTGGAGACATGCTTGGCCAGTCCATCACCTTTACCCTCAGCTTCTTTAACAAGGCAGTGGTCGTCTTGGAGGTATGTTGGAATACTGCCCTGCGGCCCAGTCTCCGGAGGGAGGGGATCATGCTCTGCTTCAGTATGTTACAGTACATCTTGGTGGCTACCATGTTGAGCATATTTATTTGCTATATCAGGATCGCTTGGTCCCATGTTAATTGTCTCTTTATACTGAGATAGTTCAACAGAATCTTCTCCTCCGGCTTAAGGTAGCACCATAACCAAACTTTCATATCACTTAACTCATATAAGTTCATTTAATTGAATAAAAGGCTTTGTGAGTATCTAAAACAGTCAGCTCTGGGACACAGCTTAGACCCATGGGACCCTAGGATTATGTTTACATCCTGTGACAGTCCCGCGGGATCCGGGATGGTTAGGAAGTATGACACTAACCCTCCTTGTAACTCTAATGCCGCGTACACACGGTCGGACTTTTCAGCTACAAAAGTCCGACAGCCTGTCCGACAGACTTTCGACGGACTTTTGGCGGACTTTCGACGGACTTGCGGCGGACTTTCTAACGAACAGACTTGCCTACACACGATCACACAAAAGTCCGTCGAATTCTTACGTGATGACGTACACCGGACTAAAATAAGGAAGTTCATAGCCAGTAGCCAATAGCTGCCCTAGCGTGGGTTTTTGTCCGTCGGACTAGCATACAGACGAGCGGATTTTTCGACCGGACTCGAGTCCGTCGGAAAGATTTGAAGCATGTTTCAAATCTAAAGTACGTCGGATTTGAGGCTAAAAAAGTCAGTTGAAAGTCCGGAGAAGCCCACACACGATCGGATTACCAGCCAGCTTTAGTCCGTCAGCGTCCGTTGGACTTTTGTAGACGAAAAGTCTGAAAAGTCCGACTTTTGTAGACGAAAAGTCCGACCGTGTGTACGCGGCATAACACTAATCTTTTCTGATGTAAACTTATCTTCTGTTTTATATGCGTACCTCACCGACTCCTGGGCTGAGATCCTCTGCACCAAAAATCAACCTATGCTTTGGCTAAATTAAGGACTGTATAACTTTAAATTGGCCTTACCTGTGAATTCTAGTATCCAGTGTTAGGGTCAATGTAAGTATTAGAAGTAAAAGTTTAGTGTTAGAACTTAGGTTACATTATAACTGTACCTGTGGTGTAGTTACGGGTATATTTTCCTGCCCTCAGTCCCTCTTTATACCTACCTGTGCCCAATCCAGTGAGATATCATCAATTAAGTTGTTACATGGGGAGGGGACCTGGTATTCTGTGAAAGGAGATAGGAGGCACTGATGCCCTGGGCTGGGGTGGCACTGATGCTCTGTGGAGGGGGGGGGCACTGATGCTTTGCAGAGGGAGAGCGTGGCGGTCACCAGTGTTCAGTGGATTCCTTATCTGTCCCCACGCTCTGCATCCTGCGCCACTGCCTCTCTCTGCTGGAACTACAGTGCTTATGTTAGGCAGGAAGTCACTCTGCCCAACACAGCAGAAAAGTAGCTGAAGCTGGAAGATTGGTGTTACACAGGGGTTAGTGTCATACCCAACAACCATCCCGGATCCAGTGGGACTGTCCACTAATCCCATTATCCCACAGATCCAGGCTGTGTACCACTGTTAGCTAGGTGCTGGAAAGCTCTTTCCAGCACCTTGCCAGCAGTGGTACGCAGCCTGGATCCATGGGATACTGGTATTTTTTAGTGGACAGTCCCACAGGATCCGGGATGGTTGGTGGATATAGCATTACCCCCCTTTAAAACCCTGTTGTAAACTTAACTCCTGATTGTATACTTGCCTCCCCTACGCTGAAATCCACTTTATTGGAAATCAGCCATGCGTGGTTTTTTAGATGCCTTAGCTAAAGCGATGGCTGCATAACTTTGAGACTGGCCTCAGCTGGCTATACAATATTAGATTTTCAAATAAAAATTTGTAAATAAATTTGTAAGAACGGTCATGCAAAAATTCTCAGTACATTTAAAAGCTCAACATATCTTGCTTGAAAGCAGTTTAAAAAATGTATTTGCTTTTAAAATTCGATTTTGTATTGAATGGACTTTCCCACATGAAAACCACATACACTTTTAGAAATTCATTAGAGAAAAATGTTACCAACCTGCGCCTTCAAATTTTCCCGCCATTGCAGTTGAATGTTCTTAAAACAAGACATTTTGAACAAAATTCTACTAGTGTATACCCAGCTTTACCTGTGAGGCCTGGTATCCAGTGTTGTGGTCTAGGGAAGTGTTAGAGGTCAAAGGTTTAGCATTAGGACCATAGGCGTGCGCACAGGGTGTGCCGGGTGTGCCCAGGCACACCCTAATCACCCCGCGCACATTAGTGTTATTGCTCTGTGTAGCAGTAGTAACAGCGAAAGATCTCCCTCTTACCGGCTCTGTCATAAGAGAAGTGTTTATGGTCTTCTCTTTTACTGTGCCGGCAGGGAGATCAATGTGACGGGGTCATATATATGTAGACACCCGCACACACATGTGTGTCTGAGCTTAAGGGTGCACACCCTAATGCAATAGGCCGTGCACACCTATGATTAGGACATTGTAACCTTTGCTGCAGTTACACCTATGTTGTACCTTTTTTTGCCCCCATAGATAGGAATATATGTCACCACCACACTACAGTTCTAAGACAATAGTCCAAACGTGTTTAAGGCAGTGGCATAACTAGAACCTTCAGAGCCCCTGTTTAAGAAACCATGAAGGGCACCCCTGACCCTGATGCCAGGGCCCGGTCTGCTACTTTTGTGGAGTTATGCCAGTTATGTCAGTAGTTTTTTATTTTTGTTATTTTATTTTTATTTTTTTTTACCATTTGTTATTTTATTTTTATAATATTATTTTATTTTTATTTTTTAGGAGTCCTACTGGGGGTGAAATATCAAGGGTCTAAACAGATCTCTGGTGTTCCACCATTTGAGACAGAGAAAGAAGACTAAGGACACAGCCCTCAATCTCCTTCTCTGCAGCCTAAAGTGCACTGAACAAATGGACAGGAATAGCTCTGTACAGAGCTTTCCCTCCATTGACAAACTTAAACATAGTAAACACAATTTACTATGTTTCATTTATGAATGGACTGAGTCAGGGATTGGTACGGAATCCATTTAGAAAAGCAAGGGGCCGGTAAATGACACATTTACCGCCCCCTTCCCCGCTCTCCATCCAGCAGCAGCCAGCGGAAGAGGGGGAGGAACGAGAACCTGGCAGAGCTGCGGGGGGTGACAGCACAGGGGGGCTTGAGAGAACATGGGGAGCAGCAGAAGGAAACTGGATAAACTGCACCCGTAGGCATTCAGCGGCTGCAGAAGGAAAATGTACAGATTGGTTCCTCTATATGCAGCCACCCTCGTCGCTCCTTCTATCCAAGAAAACAGGGAGGGCGCGCGGGCTCCCTGCAGCATGGGGAGGGGGCGCAATTGCGACCCCTGCGACCCCTAGAGGTACGCCACGGGTTTAAGATAATCACAATAAGTGCAGGTGCAACGTTTTGAGGCCACGTAGGATTTCTTGACAAAAAGGCCCTAGGTGATCTTGAAATGTAGCTCCTGCACTTATTGACTATTGATTATGGATCCATGGTGTGTTGGCGACATGTGTTATTATCTATACTGATATGGGTCAACCCACTTGCATTCTTCACAGCAGGCCTGCCCCGTCCTCTTCCTGCTGCTAAACTTCTGGCACTGTGGGGGTTAACAGCTTTGGGTCTCCAGGCTCAGCTGCACTAAAGATGATATGACTAGGACACGCCTCCTCCTGCCCTTTCCATCCAATGAGAAAAGTTCTTTCATTGATTACACTGCCTGTGAACGGAGGAGAGAATCCTGTAGCTGATCAGAGTCTCCCCCAATCACAGATCGTGTTACAGGCAGTGCAAGAACTTCTCTCATTGGAGGAGGGGACAGGAGGGGGTGTGTCCCAGTCAGGTTATCTTTAGTGCAGCTGAGCCTGGAGACCTGAAGCTGTTAACCCCCACAGTGCCAGAAATTCAGCAGCAGGAAGAGGACAGGGCAGGCCTGCTGTGAAGATTTCTACAGAATCCAGCAGCCTGCACATGGTGGGACAACCTTCAGTTTAGGTGAGTAATGGAACCAAAGCTGTAGAGGAAACAATGTTTTTTTAGCTAAACTTCAGCTTTACATTTCCACAGAGTTCCCCCCCCCCCCCCCCTACCAATCTTATACCCACCTATCCCAAACCCAGTAAAATATAAGTCAAAGGGCCGCTTTTAAAATCTTCTTACCAGGACCGCGCATGCGCAGTGCACTCTCATTCATTCCTATGGAGAGTTTGTACTCTTCATAATTTCCAGACATATTATTTACAGAGAGAATTCCAAACAGTGATACTTTGTATCTTAACTCCACTTCCTTCCTTTGTATTCCGTGATGTGCATCCTCCGGAGTTCAGAGATGAATATACTTTTGTTTCTACAACCTGAGACATTTGGGGAAATCCCAGACACTTGCCAAATGCCACTTTCTATCAGTTTTTCTTTGTTATTTTTTTTTTACATCTGACTCTTTCAAGGGCAGAGATGATGGGAGCAGTTTGGGTTGCCATGGAAACTGACAGATGTGCTCTCCCTCCGTCTCTGCGAGGGGATAATGCATTGATGCACATGATGAGTGCGAGAGAAGAGAACGCCGTTACTGAGTCACTCTGAGCCTCGGGGTCGCTGGACGTGAGGATGTCTATGAGGATCTCTATTACTTCTCACCGCTCATCCCAAGTTTAAAGGCGCAATGGACTCATTTAATCCCCTTGTGACAGCGCACAGCTATATCCTGTGACAGCGTACAGCTATATCCTGTGACAGCGTACAGCTATATCCTGTGACAGCGTACAGCTATATCCTGTGACAGCATACAGCTATATCCTGTGACAGCGCACAGCTATATCCTGTGACAGCGTACAGCTATACCCAGGGCCGTCTTTAATATTGATTGGACCCCGGGCAAAACTTTTCTTGGGGCCCCCCCACGCAATTTCGCTCTCCACCTGCTCTGAGACATACAAAAAATAGCAGCTATGCTCAAGATCAGTTTACTGAATCAGATCAGGCAGCTATTGCGATTGGTTGCCAGAGGTTACAATGTATCATTACCACTCACTGACTGGTTGCTAGAGGTTACAGCACACATTACGGCTCACTGATTAGTTGCTAGAGGTTACAGCACATGATTTCTGCTTGTTGATTGGCTGCTAGAGATTACTGTGGATATGACCTCAGGGGGCATGATATACATATAAATGCCGCCGGCCGCCTCCATTTACATATGAATGCCGCCGCTATTTACATATGAATGCCGGTAATTTACATGTAAACACAGGGTCTGCAGGTGAGTCATCTGTACACAAAAGGACAGAGCTGGGCAGCATTAGTAGCAGCACTTCACATTGAGATATTGGGACACAGCACGGGACTAAAACCTCAAGGGACGAGGGAATTTAAACCTGGATAGTTGGCAGGTATGAGGCAGCTGCTTTGGGCCCCCAACAATGACAGGGCCCAGGGCAGCTGCCCCTTTTGCCCGGCCTTAAAAACGGCCCTGGCTATACCCTGTGACAGCGCACATCTATACCCTGTGACAGCGCACATCTATATCCTGTGACAGCGCACATCTATATCCTGTGACAGCGTACAGATCCAGCGTTCATATCCTTGCAAATGTTCCCTAAAAAAAAAAAAAGCAATAGGAAGGGCCAGATAAAAATGATGTATTGTGACTAGGTGATTCTTTGGAGCTTTGGGTTAAATTCCCACCCTGGGCCCAGGGGTTTGATGTTCTCCATTTGTGTGGATTTTTTGCAGCGCGGTCACACTTTGAATGACAATTGCGCGGTCGTGCAACACTGTACCCATATGACATTTTTATCATTTTTTGCACACAAATAGAGCTTTCTTTTGGTGGTATTTAATCACCTCTGGGTTTTTTATTTTTTGCTAAATAAACGAAAAAAAGGCAGAGAATTTGGAAAAAAATTTAGTTTTTCATAGTTTGTGATAAAATTTTGCAAACAGGTAATTTTTTTCCTTCACTGATGTGCGCTGATGAGGTGGCTCTAATGAGCACTGATGGGCACTTTTGAGGCGGCACTGGTGGGCACTGGTGAGGAGGCACTGATGAGGCGGCACTGATAGGCGGCACTGATAGGTGGCACTGATGGGTACTGACATAGCTCCCAACTGTCCCTGATTTCGGGGGACTGTCCCTGATTTCGAGCAATGTCCCTCTGTCCCTCATTCCTCCTCATTTGTCCCTCATTTTGGTCTGATCTATATATAGTTGTATATAAAATGCACTTTTTATCATTCAAAAAGTGTTTCCCAGCGCTAAACCTTTCATCCAATTTATAAGTTGCTGCATTTGTACATTTTAAATCCCAATATAAAGGAATAGTAGTGGTAAAAAAAAAAACCCTTCTGGATTTAATTAACCATTTTTTTGGGTTAATTCTCCTTTAAGGGGGTGTGGCAGGGGGCGTGTCCTATGCCTACATACGTTTGTTAGTAGGTGTCCCTCATTCCCATCTCAAAATGTTGGGAGGTGTGTACTGATAGATGGCACTGATAGGCGGCACTGGTGGACACTAATGAGGAGGCACTAATGAGGCTGCACCGATAGGTGGTACTGATGGTATGAGGCTGCACCGATAGGTGGCACTGATAGGCGGCACTGATAGGTGGCACTGATGGGTACTGATAGATGGCACTGATAGGCGGTACTGGTGGACACTAATGAGGCGGCACTGATGAGGCTGCACCGATAGGTGGTACTGATGGGCACTGATAGGCAGCACTGATAGGTGACACTGATCAGAAGGCACTGATGGGCACTGATTGGCAGCATTGGTGAGCACTGTTGGGACTGCACTGATAATCAGGACAAACATGTCCCTTTCACACAAGCCGGTTATAGGCTCTCTCCTTTCTTCATGCTGTCACGCTGGTGGAGGGGGATTATGGTGTGGGGTTGCTTTTCAAGAGTTGGGCTTGGCCCCTTAGTTCTAGTGAAGGGAACTCTTAAAGAGGACTAAGCCCTGATGGGTTTTACTTCTTCCTTTTCCCCCTGCAAAGTAATAGCATAATGCGCGCCGGAGCCACCAGTCACAGCACAAGCCCCTTAGAAGAGGCATGATCGTGCCCTTTCTTCAGTGCGCATGCGCCGTTGACGTCGGCGCAAGCGTATATGGTAAATATCTCCTTAACCGTGCAGGTTTAGGAGATATTTTCAGTACCTACAGGTAAGCCTTATTATAGGCTTACCTGTAGGTAAAAGTGATGTAACTAGGTTTACAACCACTTTAAGGTGCCAGCATACCAAGACATTTTGGACAATTTAATGCTCCCAACTTTGTGGGAACAGTTTGGGGATGTCCCCTTCCTGTTCCAACATGACTGCGCACCAGTTCCCAAAGTAAGGTCCATAAAGACATGGATGAGCGAGTTTGGGGCAGAGGAACTTGGCTGGCCTGCACAGAGTCCTGACCTCAACCTGATAGAACACCTTTTGGATGAATTAGAGTGGAGACTGCGAGCCAGGCCTTCTCGTCCAACATCAGTGCCTGACCTCACAAATGCGCTTCTAGGAAGAATGGTCAAACATTCCCATAGACACACTCCTAAACCTTGTGGGCGGCCTTCCCAGAAGAGTTGAAGCTGTTATAGCTGCAAAGGGTGGGGCCAACTCAATATTGAACCCTATGGACTAATGCCGCTTACACACGATCAGATTTTCAGATGGGAAATGTTGGATGTGAGCTTGTACGCTCCACCGGACAATTGTTGTCGGACTTTCCGCCAACAAATGTTGGCTAGCATGCTCTCAAATTTTCCACCAACAAATGTGTGTTGTCGGACTTTACTTTCCGGTGTGTACACAAGTCCATCGGACAAAAGTCCAAAGTACAAACAGGCATGCTCGGAATCAAGGACGAGCCGGAAGCTCTCGGTCTTGTAAAACTAGCGTTCGTAATGGAGATATCACATGACTATTGAACTTCCTTTTTATCGGCTCGCCGTGCGTCTCGCACGTCACTGCGTTCGTAATTGTTGGCCAACATTTGTGTGACCGTGTGTAGGCAAGACAAGCTGGAGCCAACAACCTTCGAAACAAAATTCCACGGTTTTGTTGTCGGAAAGTCCGATCGTGTGTACGAGGCATCAGACCATTAAAGTTCATGTGCGTGTAAAGGCCGGCGTCCCAATACTTTTGGCAATATAGTGTACATCCCAACCATCGAAGCAATATCTGGCAAAGAAAAAAGGCAACTGAAAAAGTAAATTGTGAAGGAATACCAAAAAAAAAAAAAGTAATTAAAAAAGCCTCTAAAAATCTTCAGAAGGATCAGGCCTTTCCTAAAGCAGATCTGACGTGAGAATAATCCGGGGGAGCCGGGGGTTTGCACGTTGTGGGTAGGTAGGACAGACACAGAAAGTGACTCACAGCTTAGTAAAAAAGAGAAGAGATTAGAAGAGAGTGGGCACCCAGGCAGATGATCTGTGGTGAGAAGGAACCGAGAAAACGGTGACAAGTAGTCGGAGAAGAGGCAGAAAATGAAGAGTGACAGAAAGCAGCAACAGGAGGGGGACGTGAGAGGGAGAGGACGGGGACAGCTGGCGATGACGTGGGACGGATGCTCTTTCTTGGTGTCAGCAGCCTCTGTTCCTCCTTACATTTAAAGATACAGACCGGTGAGGATCAGGAAGGCACTTAGCGAGTCCGGCAATTGGCAGCAAAAAAAAAAAAAACGCGGCAGAGGACGCAGTGCAGAGAGCAATGACTAATGCCCCGTACACACGGTCGGATTTTCCGATGGAAAATGTTCGATGGGAGCGTGTTGTCGGAAATTCCGACCGTGGGTAGGCTCCATAGGACATTTTCCATCGGATTTTCCGTCACACAAAATTTTGAGATCTGGATCTCAAATTTTCCGACAAAATCCGTTGTCGGAAATTCCGATCGCGTGTACACAATTCCGACGCACAAAGTTCCACGCATGCTCAGAATCAAGCAGAAGGAGCCGCGCTGGCTATTGAACTTTTTTCTCGGCTCGTCGTACGTGTTGTACGTCACCGCGGTCTTGACGTTCGCAATTTCCGACCAACTTTGTGTGACTGTGTGTATGCAAGACAAGTTTGAGACAACATCCGTCGGGAAAAAATCCATGGATTTTGTTGTCGGAATGTCCGATCAATGTCCGATCGTGTGTACGGGGCATTACAGTGACCTGTGTCAGCCAATCAGAGATCAACAGGACTACACCAAATGGATGGACGCTAATGTACAGTTGCTATCGTACATCATCACTCTATTATTTAAGGTGGAACTCCACCCTTACTATCAAAAATAACATTTTTAAAATCTTAAAAGCTGGGCCTGTCTAAAAGTAAAAGAAAAAAAAACCCATACTTACAAGTCCTATAAATTCATATAAAGCATATAAAGCATATATAGATAGATAGATAGATAGATAGATAGATAGATAGATAGATAGATAGATAGATAGATAGATAGATAGATAGATAGATAGATAGATAGATAGATAGATAGATAGATAGATAGATAGATAGATAGATAGATAGATAGGATTTATATGAATTTATAGGACTTGTAAGTATGTTTTTTTTTCTTTTACTTTTAGACAGGCCCAGCTTTTAAGATTTTATTTATATATATATAAATCCTGTATAATAATAACAATAGTCAATGGTGTCCAGCATTGTCTTGCTTGTAGGGAAAGTTCTCCCTACACTGCTCCTCTTCAGTGCCGCCATCTTGAATTCATTTCTGGCAAAGAAATGCCGCAGGAATCTTTGCCAGGTCGGCACCTATCTTCTGTGCTATTTCTGGGTTTGCATGAGATCCCGCAATCTGCCCCCCTGGGGGGTGAGTGATGCAGAAACCCCAGAAAGCAGTTCACGGGACCGCGCACATGTGCAAAAAACTCCACAATGGACCCCAGAATGACTCGAGGTGTCACTTTGCCGCTTAAAGGGAAGGGCGGTAAAGATGTAGCTCAGCTCAACTGCACATTTGTTTTCAACCATAAGTGTGAACAAAGCCTAATTAGCTTAAGACTGGCTGCCAGGAATAAGCAGCCAGCATGCGCATCCAAAGGGGTGCCACATACGCCTTTCTTTAAAGGTGAAATCCGGACACAAATAACTACCATTTAACCACTTCAATACCGGGCACCCCCCCCCCCCCCTTCCTACCCAGGCCAATTTTCAGCTTTCAGCGCTGTCACACTTTGAATGACAATTACGCGGTCATGCAACACTGTACACAAATGAAATTTTTATCATTTTTTTTCACACAAATCGAGCTTTCTTTTGGTGGTATTTGATCACCGCTGGGGGTTTTTTATTTTTGTTAAACAAACAAAAAAAAAAATACATTTTTCTTTGTTTCTGTTATAAAATTTTGTTTTCTCCTTCACCGATGGGCACTGATGAGTTGGCACTGATAAGGTGGCACTAATATGTAGAACTGATGAGCACTGACAGGTGGCACTGATGGGCACTGATGGGCAGTAATAGATGGCACTGATGGGCAGCACTGATGATGAGGTACTGACAGTCCTTACTGATGGGCACTGACAGGCGGTACTGATGGGCACTAATAGATGGCACTGATAGGCAGCACTGATGATGAGGTACTGACAGTCATTACTGATGGGCACTGGTTGGCATCTGTGAAGGGCACTGACAGGCGTTACTGATGGGCACTGATTGACACTTTGATGGGCACTGACTGGCAGCTGAGGTGGGCACCTCTGATGGGGGCTGAGCTGATAATCAATGCGCTAAATATCAGCGCAGACCCCCCTCCCCCTAACAGGAGAGCCGCCGATCGGCTCTCCTGTCAGCGCGAACCGAGGAAAGCCGTTTTACCGGCCCTTCCTGGTTACATGCTGCGATTGGTCACAGCTGATCACGTGGTAAAGAGCCTACGTCGTAGACGTTTTACCTCGATCAGCGTTGCGGTGTGTCAGAGTGACACACCAAAGATCACCACACTGTGCGACCCCTGCGGGTGCGGGATCACGGCTTAACCTGCTGGACGTCACATGACCACTTTGCGCACGTCATTGGCGCCGAGCAGTCGAATATTTGTGTACCAATTTGCAGACACGGCTGCGCCCTGTACGCTCCCAGAACAGTTACCGGTGGGCTAATGGAAAGCTCCCAGTCGCTTCTTGCGATCGGGAGCTTTCCGGTCATGTGATTGCCATGACAGCCAATCACGGCAGTCACGTGATCATAAATCCTGCCCCGCCTCCTGGCATCTAAAATCTTAAAGAGCCAGGAGGCGTCTAAGATTCCACCGCAAAACATTGTCTGTTCTTTCTCCCCCCCCTCCCCTCGGCACGTTTCTTTTTGCACATGTTTTCAGAGACCCCAATAAAATCCTTTTCTAAAAAAAAGGATGAAATGATGATTGTTGTTGTTGATGAATCGTCCTTCTATGAGAAGCAAACAGTTCATTTGTATCTTTATTAGGAAGGTGCTCTGGTGCTTTAAAATTTTCCCCAAAGTGTAATTAGTGAAGAAGAACAAAAACTCATATAACCCTCACCGGGTATTAATATAGCGATTCATTACAAACGATTCTCCAAAACTTTAATTATTGTATGTAGGACTTTTTATAATGGGATAATAAAGAAGATAATTTATGTTTCTGTTTATTGGGCTCTTTGAATCACTAATTTGCAGATACGCTATTAATATGCTTTTAATAACAACAATGTTTTTCGTGTGTTTATCTCGGGGGGGGGGGGGGTCAAACTAAATTTCATTGCGGGCTGCATTAGCATTATGGTTGCCTTCAAAGGACCGATTGTATCTATAAGACCGGATGTCAAGAGCAGCCCCCCCCCTCCCTCTTACATCAGAAGTCAAGAGTTCCCCACCCTCCCTTACATCACACTGCACCCTCCCCCCCCTTACCTTGTGCTGCTGCCAGGAAGAAGCTGGGGGCAGAGCTGGGAAGCATAAAGTGCAGGGTCTGGAGGAGGACCAGAGGAGGGCTGGAGTCAGCTGCCGGAGTCTGCTGGATGCTGAGACCATGGGAGCAGGGGCGGACTGACCATTTGGGCACTTGGGCACTGCCCGAGGGCCCCATGCCACTAAGGGGCCCCATCAGGGTTGCCAGCCTCAATAAAACCAGGGACAGTATGTCAAAATCTGTGTTTTTTAAAAATCCCGAGATTATAGCTGCCCCGCCTCTCCAGTACCTTTTTTAGTGTGTGTATGTGTATTCTGTGTGTGTATACTGTGTGTGTATATTGTGTGTCTGTGTGTGTATACTGTTGTTTGTGTGTATACTGTGTGGCCCCATAATCTATTGCCTGGGGGCCCCATAATTTCCTATTGACCAGGATCCCATAATCTTCTCCTATTGCCCGGGGGCCCCATAATCTCCTATTGCTGGCGGCCCCATAATCTTCTATTGCCCGGGGGCCCCATAATCTCCTATTCCCCAGGGGCCCGATGAGTTGTCAGTCCGCCCCTGCATGGGAGATAAAGATGAGGGGGTTATGCAGCTGTACAGAGAGGTTGCAGGATCTGTAGGAGGATTTCGGCCAGCGAGCCTTGTGTTTGACACATGTGGTTTAACAAATCATTATAAAAGGTAGCAAAAAAGAGAAGTACAAAGTAGAGAAGAGATTATGGTGTCTATGTAAAAAATTTGGTTTGCAGATGTCTTCACACAGGCGCTATGAATGATTGCAGTGTTTATTGTAATATGATTATCTCCTGTGATCGTCCCCACCTAGTGGTCATAATGCTGTATTTTCCTGAAATACCTCAATATAAATACCACATTATGACCACTAGATGGAGCTGATGATCATAGGAGATGATCATATTTAAAACTATGACAATCATCCATGGTGCTTGTGCAAATGCTTACAACATCCGCACAGCAAATTTGACCCCTTAAACTATATGTAAACCCAATCATTTAGAGCCCTTTAATATCTTTGTATTGACATTCATCCTAAATAGCGCCTTAACATACTAAGGCAACACACATACATTGGAAAAATGCACCCAGATTTGCAGAAAAAAAATATGCATCATATTCTGACAATGGGAGAATCAGGGGCAGATCCAGAGTCTAATCTCAGGTGGGGCACTGCCAAAAATTTTGTGGGCAATTTGTTGGGGAAATGGCTGGTGTTGGCGCGTCAATCATCATGGCACCAGTGTCCCTGTTGTTCCAGAGTGAGGGCGGGCAGTGAGAGATGATGTCATCTCTCTGCTGGGGCGGTGAGAGACAGTGGCATCTCCAGCTTTCATATTTAGGGGGGCACATGGGGGGACAGGGACAAAAGTAGGGGGGGCAACTATAGAAATGCAATTATATATACACACACATATAAATACACAGTGTCTTGAAAAAGTATTGATGGTTGCAGCCAGATGGAGGGGAGGACAGGGTGGGAGCAGCCAGATGGAGGGGAGGACAGGGTGGGAGCAGCCAGATGGAGGGGAGGACAGGGTGGGAGCAGCCAGGTGGAAGGGAGGACAGAGTGGAAACAGCCAGGTGGAGGAGAGGACAGGGTGGATGCAGCCAGGTGGAGGGGGAGGACAGGGTGGGAGCAGCCAGGTGGAGGAGAGGACAGGGTGGATGCAGCCAGGTGGAGGGGGAGGACAGGGTGGGAGCAGCCAGGTGGAGGGGGAGGACAGGGTGGGAGCAGCCAGGTGGAGGGGGAGGAAAGGGTGGGAGCAGCCAGGTGGAGGGGGAGGACAGGGTGAGAGCAGCCAGGTGGAGGAGAGGACAGGGTGGATGCAGCCAGGTGGAGGGGGAGGAAAGGGTGGGAGCAGCCAGGTGGAGGGGGAGGACAGGGTGGGAGCAGCCAGGTAGAGGGGAGGACAGGGTGGATGCAGCCAGGTGGAGGGGGAGCACAGTGTGGGAGCAGCCAGGTAGAGGGGAGGACAGGGTGGATGCAGCCAGGTGGAGGGGGAGGACAGTGTGGCAGCAGCCAGGTGGACGGAGAGGACAGGGTGGGATCAGCCAGGTAGAGGGGGAGGACAGGGTGGGAGCAGCCAGGTGGAGGGAAGAACAGGGTGGGAGCAGCCAGGTGGAGGGGAGGACAGGGTGGGAGCAGCCAGGTGGAGGGAGAGGACAGGGTGGGAGCAGCCAGGTGGAAGGGAGCACAGGGTGGGAGTAGCCAGACGGAGGGGAGGACAGTGCGAATACAGCCAGGTGGAGGGGAGGAGAGGGTGGGAGCAGCCAGGTGGAAGGGAGCACTGGGTGGAAGTAGCCAGGTGGAGGGGAGGACAGGGCGAATGCAGCCAGGTGGAGGGGAGGAGCCAGGTGGAGGGGAGGACAGGGTGGGAGCAGCCAGGTGGAGGGAGAGGACAGGGTGGAAGTAGTCAGGTGGAAGGGAGGACAGGGTGGATGCAGCCAGGTGGAGGGGGAGGACAGGGTGGGAGCAGCCAGGTGGAGGAGAGGACAGAGTGGGAGCAGCCAGGTGGAGGAGAGGACAGGGTGGGAGCAGCCAGGTGGAAGGGAGCACAGGGTGGGAGTAGCCAGACGGAGGGGAGGACAGGGCGAATACAGCCAGGTGGAGGGGAGGAGAGGGTGGGAGCAGCCAGGTGGAAGGGAGCACCGGGTGGGAGTAGCCAGGTGGAGGGAAGGACAGGGCGAATGCTGCCAGGTGGAGGGGAGGAGCCAGGTGGAGGGGAGGACAGGGTGGGAGCAGCCAGGTGGAGGGAGAGGACAGGGTGGAAGTAGTCAGGTGGAAGGGAGGACAGGGTGGATGCAGCCAGGTGGAGGGGGAGGACAGGGTGGGAGCAGCCAGGTGGAGGAGAGGACAGAGTGGGAGCAGCCAGGTGGAAGGGAGCACAGGGTAGGAGTAGCCAGACGGAGGGGAGGACAGGGCGAATACAGCCAGGTGGAGGGGAGGAGAGGGTGGGAGCAGCCAGGTGGAAGGGAACACAGGGTAGGAGTAGCCAGACGGAGGGGAGGACAGGGCGAATACAGCCAGGTGGAGGGGAGGAGAGGGTGGGAGCAGCCAGGTGGAAGGGAGCACCGGGTGGGAGTAGCCAGGTGGAGGGGAGGACAGGGTGGGAGCAGCCAGGTGGAAGGGAGCACAGGGTGGGAGTAGCCAGACGGAGGGGAGGACAGGGCGAATACAGCCAGGTGGAGGGGAGGAGAGGGTGGGAGCAGCCAGGTGGAAGGGAGCACCGGGTGGGAGTAGCCAGGTGGAGGGAAGGACAGGGCGAATGCTGCCAGGTGGAGGGGAGGAGCCAGGTGGAGGGGAGGACAGGGTGGGAGCAGCCAGGTGGAGGGGAGGACAGGGTGGGAGCAGCCAGGTGGAGGGAGAGGACAGGGTGGAAGTAGTCAGGTGGAAGGGAGGACAGGGTGGATGCAGCCAGGTGGAGGGGGAGGACAGGGTGGGAGCAGCCAGGTGGAGGAGAGGACAGAGTGGGAGCAGCCAGGTGGAAGGGAGCACAGGGTAGGAGTAGCCAGACGGAGGGGAGGACAGGGCGAATACAGCCAGGTGGAGGGGAGGAGAGGGTGGGAGCAGCCAGGTGGAAGGGAACACAGGGTAGGAGTAGCCAGACGGAGGGGAGGACAGGGCGAATACAGCCAGGTGGAGGGGAGGAGAGGGTGGGAGCAGCCAGGTGGAAGGGAGCACCGGGTGGGAGTAGCCAGGTGGAGGGGAGGACAGGGTGAATGCAGCCAGGTGGAGGGGAGGAGCCAGGTGGAGGGGAGGACAGAGTGGGAGCAGCCGGTGATAAGGTCCTGTACCTCTATGGAAACCTACATTCCCGCCCCCCCCCTTCATCCCACCACCTGGAGGTAAGTTCTTACCTTGGGGGATCTATAGTAGAATCAGATCACTGGCACTTTCTCTCTCTGGCTCCCTCCACCCAACAGCCTCGTGGTCCCTCTTCTCCTTTCACGGTACCCCTCTCCCCTCCTCCTGTTCGGCATGTTGGGGGCTGCAGTGCACTCTCAGGGAATCGTCCTGGGCCTGCTGGTATCAGGGACTACATGTCCCATAATCCTCTCGGTGTTAGTTTCCCAGCCATTGGCCCTGAAAGTAGCCAATAGGAGCGGGCATTGCCGGGTGAATTCGAGCTGCTCGGCTCAAGGAGGAGAAGAAGGGGTGGAAATCCCCTCGCAGCTGCGGCTCTGCCTGTGTCCCTTCACAGAGCCTGTCAGTTGTGGACACAGCCGATCACATGGTTAAAGAGCCGCGGACGCGGGAGCGGCCGTCCTGGGACGCCATCATATGACGGCGTCCCAGAATGAGAGCCGCACCGCCCAGCTGTCATTTGATGGTGGGCGTGTGGCAAGCAGTTAAAGGACCCTTTCACACCAGCGGACCGATCGGGTCCACCTGTCCGTTTTTCAGGCTGACCCGATCGGACTATCCATTGTTCTCTGTGGGGCGGCGGATGTTAGCGGGCATGTGTCTGCTGACACCCGCCGGCATCCGATCTGATAAAATCTGGTAAAAACAGACGGATGGGGATACGTTCGCCATCTGTCCAGCGGATTGGATGAGAATCAGATGGAAACGGACATGCAGTCCATTTCCATCCAACCGCTCCATGGAGAGCCGCGGGCTGCGCTATGCAGAGCGGACATGGATCAGCAGAGTGATCCCCCGCTGAGCAAGTGGATCCGCTCTGTCTGAAAGGGACCAAAGCTGTAATAAAGCCAAAATCAAAAATGTTATATATTGCAGCTTACTTATGGTGATCTGCCCAGTAATATACCTCTTGTGTGCGCCCCCCCCCCCCCTACACTCTGGTTGAAGGAGCACAGGAGGCACAGCAGACAGCAGAATTGTTAGTCTGGAGGGAGGGGAATGTTAAATATACTAAAATATTTAGATAGACTAACAAATTGCAGCCAAACTCTAGCTGACACATTATAATCAGTTACAGCAAACAGTTTCTTTTCCTTTTAGGAATAAAGGTTTTACATAAATAAAAGCGGATCATTGTAACTGCACACGTGGTGGTCCTGCCCCCGTCTTATAGGCTTCTGGTCAAGGGTCTTTGGTCTACTTTCCTCCCTATTTCATGCTCCCTTCCGCAAAGACCCCAAATTTGCATTACTCCATTGCCCGCTCCCGGGCCTCTTTTCTCATCAACAAAAACTAGCTACATACTCATTTATTGCCGCCAAACGAACAATAGCGAGGGCTTGGAAAAAACCCTCTGTCTCATTTGCAGAGGTGAAGAATTCCTTGACGACCCTCATGATTCACGAAAAAATGTCCAGCATCCTCCACGGCTCCCATGCTAAATTCCTTAAGGTATGGGCCCCGTGGTGGTCCTACACACTCCCCAATCTAAATCCGACTAGTCTAGGTCTGTAGATCCAACTTGAACTAGCCTCCAGCCTGAGGGACCTCTTTTTCCCCCTCCCATCCCCTCTTTTTCTGGGCCTCTCGTCCGCCGCTCTCTGTTCTACTCTTATATCTCTTCCTCCTTCCCCCTCTGTTGTTGTACATGTGTTCTTTTTCTCCCTTTCTCTCCTTTCTTCCCTTTTTTTTTTTTTTCTTCTCTCTTCTTTCCTCCCTTCTCATGCTTGTTTGTCTCCCCCTACCCTGTTTTGCGGATAACTCCGCTCACTTTTGTCCGCCTTAGCCCCTGGGCCTTACGGCTTGGGCATAGCGCACTGACCGCCGGCCCTGGCTGACGGGTCAATGTCAGATTGATAAAATGCACTTAAAAATGTTCATTATGTGCTTTCATGTAAACCTTTTTCTTATGTTTCTGTACATATCCCCTGCGTGGGAACTCATTATCTGGGGTTTTTCCCTTTTTATATTTCAATAAAAAACATTCTACCAGAAAAGCGGATCATTGTAAGCACCCCTGGCAGTCTTAAGTGATTTTTCTCACCTCTTTAACTGATGCATTCTGCTGCAGAGCTTGTTCTTTTGAAAAACAACAGCTGGCTGGATCACCAGATGAAAATAGAAGAAAGAAAGCCTAAAAAAAAAGAAAACGAATGCAACCATCACATCCAAGATTTGGTATGCTGCAATATAATAAACGCTTGCTTTTGGGTTTATTACCGCTTTAAAATCATACCTGTGATCCAGCTTACTGAAGTAAAAAAAAAAAGTAATATAGCACAACACAGTGTATGTTAAGATGCAACACAGCATGCCAACGCATGTCACTGCACATGCGTTTTCCTGAGCTGGAGCACTTATGAGTTGGACTTGATGGACTTGTGTCTTTTTTCAACCTCACCTACTATGTAACTATGTAACTATGTAACATTTCAGTGTGAATGGAGTCGTGTACTGAAGAAGGACAATGGTCTAAATACCCCTTGCAGGGTCTACATAAATATGTTCAAACGGAAGACACAGTCGGCAACCCGGTAAATAGACATCATAGAGATCCTTTATTGAATCTTCCAGGGTTAAAAGTTCCTAGATACATAGAAACACTAACGTGTTTCTCCCTCTGAGGGCCTTAGTCATAAACATGTACTGCACACAGAAGAAGTATTGGGGTAGATTGCTTGGAGGAACCTCTAAGGCTCCTTATTGTCTCCGCAGCAGCGAGTAGTCATGACTCTGGACGGCGCCTTATACAAGTTGCAGAAAATCTCGCTGATATAAGGGGCTCATTAATGTCCAGACAGCAGGAGTTCTGCTTGATGCTTTCACTTAACACCCAGGAGGCGCAGACTCTCTGAGCGGCAGACGGCAAATCAATTCCCCTATTGACAGGTGTGCTTGATAGATAAGAACCAAGAAAGTCCGATGTCAGCGCGGTGTAAGGCCATGACATCGAGAAAAGAGCCTGCTGCTTCCCCACTTCACAGATGAGATTTTCCTTCTCTGTATATCATGACAGTACATTGATATTTAACCGCTTCAGCCCCGGAAAGGTTTTACTACCTTACTGACCAGAGCACTTTTTGCGATACGGCACTGCGTCGATTTAACTGACAATTGCGCGGTCGTGCAACGTTGCACCCAAACAAAATTGACGTCCTTTTTTCCCCACAAATAGAACTTTCTTTTGGTGGTATTTGATCACCTCTGCGGTTTTTATTTTTTGCGCTATAAACAAAAAAAGAGCGACAAGTTTGAAAAAAAAAACGCAATATTTTTTACTTTTTGCTATAATAAATATCCCCCAAAAATATAAAAAAAAACAATTTTTTTCCTCAGTTTAGGCCGATATGTATTCTTCTACATATTTTTGGTAAAAAAAAAATCTCAATAAGCGTATATTGATTGGTTTGCGCAAAAGTTATAGCGTCTACAAAATAGGGGATAGATTTATGGCATTTTTATTATTATTTTTTTTTTACTAGTAATGGCGGCGATCTGCGATTTTTATCAGGAATGCGATATTATGGCGGACACTTTTGACACATTTTTGAGGCCATTGGCATTTATACAGCGATCAGTGCTATAAAAATGCACTGATTACTGTAAAAATGTCACTGGTCGGGAAGGGGTTAACACTAGGGGGCGATCAAGGGGTTAACTGTGTTTCCTCTCTGTGTTCTAACTGAAGGGGGGAGGGGACTGTGTAGGGGAGATGACAGATCGCTATTCTTACTCTGTATGAACAAACAATCTGTCTGTTCTCCCCTCAGAGGACTGGAAACTGTGTGTTTACACACACAGATCCCGGTTCTCGGTGTGTCATCAGCGATCGCAGGAGCCTGGCGGTGATCGTGACCGCCGGTCACTCGGAGAGCAGCGGGCTCGCACGTGCGCCCCTTGTGGCCACAGGGCGAAGCGACGTAACATAACGTTGTTTCGCCCAGCCGTGCCATTCTGCCGCAGTAAAACTGTAGTTAAAGCTAAACTCCAGACTTTCCTCCAGTCTTGCACAGTTGTATAGGCCCTTCTTCTGGACTGAAATGACTTACTCTGATTTCACTGCACACTGTGAGCTTTTTACAGTGTGCATTACAAGCTGACGCAAGTCAGATGCAGCCTGCCTCATTTCCTGACTGGAGGATGTCCAGCATCATCATAGCTCTTTCCTCCCCAACTTGGCATTTTGGCTAAGATCAAGTGTAGTATCTGTTCTTATCAGTTGGCAGAGGAGGCGCTGTGCTGACTGTCCCGTGGATTAGGGAGGCGGCTATGCAAATCCTCTGGTAATGGTAACCCAGAGGGGTTAGTACTGGTGGACCTAAACCGGAGCGGCCTAAGGAACTTGAGTAGGTCCGTCTGGGAAAGCTGGAAGAAGAACCCTTGGTAAGGATGGGTGCTGCACTGGTCTGACCGAAGACTGGGTCTTCCCAGCCTTTTGGCTAGGATTGGTGTGGTCTCTGTTCCTGACGGCGTCCGGTGGAGGAGCTGTCGCCCTGACCTTTGGGCGGGTCAGGGTGTTGCTATGCAAATCCACTGGCATGATGGGGCCCTGGAAGGCTAGTATCAGTGGAGGCCATAACCGGAGCGCTTCCCCCCGAGAAAACCAGAAGGGCCCACTATCTGGCAGGGATGGGGGCTGCACTGGTCTGGCTGAAGGCCGGGCCCGAAAGAAGCCCGTGGTGTATGTGCCCCGGAAGTGGTAGTCCAGGGGGTGCCGTAACTTCACTGTGAGTGAGGGTCACTTTGTGTTGCACCAAGGTCACTGCACTACCACACACTTTTTTCACACCTGGCTCTTGGGCCGAGCCTTTTGGCTAGAACCAGAGGATTTTTTTTATTCCTGGGCGAAGGGCCGGCCATGGTATTGCACAATGACACTTTCACTTCCTCTCTCCACTTCCTTCTCCCACTTTCTTAATTTATTGACTGTTTGTCACTTTTTGTCTTTTTTTTTTTTGTTTTAGACGTTTTTGCACGTTTGGTAGGGTGTAGGTCCTCGGGCCTGCCCTGAACGTCTTGGGAGGGGGCGGACATGGCCTTCTGGCTTGGTTCGCCCTCTCTCATGGGGTCGCCCCTCAGGGGAGCCCCACCTAGTTCTAGGGTGGGTCTGTTTCGGCAGATCTCCCAGAGAACGGGGTCCGTATGATTTCGACCAGATGGACCAAGTGTAAGTTCCCCGGTCCCCGTCTGGAGCCTAACGCTCCGGGGGGATCAGGGTTAAGGTCCTTCTCCTTTGAAGGACCATGTGTACACCCGTTGAACGTTTTGTGTCTCACATTTATGTGTGCACTTTTTTTGGCACCGGGTGGAGTTTTTGGAGTGTCTGCACACACCACGGGCTTTAAAAAAAAAAAAAAAGAAAAGAAAAAAAAGCTCTTTCCTCCCCAACCTAACTGCCCCTAGCCTGCCCCTTTCATTCATTGGATTTCAGTTCTTTTAATTGTAAGCATACCTCCCAACATTTTGAGATGGGAATGAGGGACACCTATTAGAAAATGTATGTAGGCATAGGACACACCCCCTGCCACACCCCCTTAAAGGAGAATTAACAAAAAAAGGTTAATTAAAGTGGAGTTCCACCCAAAAATGGAACTTCCACTTTTTGGATTCCTCCCCTCCTCCGGTGTCACATTTGGCACCTTTCAGGGGGAGAGGAGGGAGCAGATACCTGTCTAATACAGGTATTTGCTCCCACTTCCTGGCATAGATCACCACGGTGATTGCGGTGACCTACGCCACTTCCGCCGCCTACCCAGTCCTCCCCCCCGCTGTATTCTGTGAGACACAGAATACAGCAGGGTCCTGTGAGGACGCGCAGCGTGGCTCGCACATGCGCAGTAGGGAACCAGGAAGTGAAGCCGCACGGCTTCACTTCCTTATTCCCTTACCGAGGATGGCGGCGGCAGCAGCCGAGAGCCGAAGGATGGATCGGCTTCGGCTGCCGACACCGCGGGCTCCCTGAACAGGTAAGTGTCCATATATTAAAAGTCAGCAGCTGCAGTATTTGTAGCTGCTGGCTTTTAATATTTTTTTTTCCAGCAAACCTCCGCTTTAAATCCACAAGGGCTTTTTTTTTTACCAGTACTATTCCTTTATATTGGCTTTTAAAGTTTAAAAATGCAGCAATTTAGAAATGAGATGAAAGGTTTAGCACTGGGAAACACTTTTTGAAAGATAAAAAGTGCAGTTTATCTACAACTATATAGATCAGACCAAAATGAGGGACAAATGAGGGACAAATGAGGGGGAATGAGGGACATTGCTCCAAATCAGGGACAGTCCCTCGAAATCAGGAACAATTGGAAGGCTATGATTGTAGGGGTTCAGCATTACATAAGGGCATAGGTGTGCACAGCCTATTGCATTTGGGTGTGCTCTTCAGAGCTCAAACACACGAGTGTGCATGTGTGTGTGTGTGTGTGTATATATATATATATATATATATATATATATATATATATATATATATATATACATACACACACACACAGCTACACACTCTTATGGCAGAGATCAGACCTTTCCAATCTCCCTGCTGAAACACAGAGTGCTAATGCTAATTTGCAAGGAATAATGTGCATTAGGGTGTGCCCAGGCACACCCGGCACACCCCCTGCGCACGCCTATGCATAAAGGTGTTACCTAGGGTGGTCTGCATGCAAATACAGCCAGTCTACTCCAGACTGACCTCCACCCATCAGGGCATTTTGATATTTGCATAACTCCTCCCAAAAGCCAACCCGCTGCATGCATCAGTGATGATGGCTTTGGAAAGGAGTACAGAGGCAGGGTGCTGTGATGTTTTCAGGAAGCTTCCAGTCCCTCCCACTAACCATTAACCACAGAGTATTTTTGTACAACAACTACAGATATATTCTTCAGCCAGTAGATGACAGTGTTTACAAGTTTGTAGCTGCTCTATGGTAAACCCTATGTCCTTTCTCTGTATAATAACGTTTCCTGTTAGCAGTTAAAGGAGAGCTCCACCCAAAAGGGGAAGTTCCACGAGTTTGCCCCCCCCCTCCACTGCCACATGTAGCCCTTTTTGGGGGGAAGGGGGGAGTGGGTACCTGGTTTTGACAGCTAATCCCATATAAGAATACCAGGACACATCATAAGTGAACCCTTTACTCAAGGGCCCAGCACTCCTCCTTTACTATTACACAAGCATACCTCCCAACATTTTGAGATGGGAATGAGGGACACCTACCAGCAAATGTATGTAGGCATGGGACACGCCCCTTGCCACACCCCCTTAAAGGAGAATTAACCCAAAAAAGGTTAAATAAATCCACAAGTACTTTTTTTTTACCACTACTATTCCTTTATATTGGCTTTTATTAAATTTACAAATGCAGCGATTTAGAATTTGGATGAAAGGTTTAGCACTGGGAGACACTTTTTGAAAGATAAAAAGTGCATTTTATATACAACTATATGGATCAGACTAAAATGAGGGACAAATGAGGGGGAATGAGGGACAGAGGGACATTGCTCCAAATCAGGGACAGTCTCTCGAAATCAGGGACAGTTGGGAGCTATGTGGCTACGTAGCTTGGCAGGATTAACTTCAAAAGTGGATGAGCAGATCTACTAATCTTCTTGGTCATAGTACTGCAAATTTAGCAATTTGGCTGGAGTTCCCCTTTAAATGATCCACAGGGATCTGCTGAGACACACGTGCCTGTGAAGCAATGATCTGCAAGTTCCTGAGCAGACCGGACAAGCGGCTGTGTTGTAGATACCTGCACTCCTCCAGACTCCCTGATGGGTTGGTGGTGTGATGTGGATCAATAGATCAATGAATGGCAAGACGGCAACAGACTCTATTACCCCGTGTCCAATCTAATGACTGTGCTGTGTCCATTTGGCAGATTCTCTTACATTTTTTACTCTACATCACGTGTCAAACACAAGGCCTGCGGGCCGAATGTGGCCCTCCAGGGGATTTTATGTGGCCCTCGCACCTCTCCTGCACATACCTCCCAACATTTTGAGATGGGAATGAGGGACACCTACTAGAAAATGTATGTAGGCATAAGACACGCCCCCTGCCACACCCCCTTAAAGGAGAATTAACAAAAAAAGGTTAAATTTTTTAAATTTACAAATGCAGCAATTTAGAAATCAGATGAAAGGTTTAGCGCTGGGAAACACTTTTTGAAAGATAAGAAGTGCATTTTATATACAACTATATAGATCAGACCAAAATGAGGGACAAATGAGGAGGAATGAGGGACAGAGGGACTTTGCTCCAAATCGGGGACAGTCCCTCGAAATCAGGGACAGTTGGGAGCTATAAGAAAAAAAGGAAACACATCAGACTTAAAGTGGTGTTCCGGCCGAAATTATACTTTTTAAATAAAAATACCCCTATAATACACAAGCTTAATGTATTCTAGTAAAGTTAGTCTGTAAACTAAGGTCTGTTTTGTTAGTTTATAGCAGTAGTTTGTTATTTTATAAACTGGCCATGGCCATCTTAAGTGTGGGCATCTGAAGCCAGACTGTATTTCTTCCTGGATCTCATCCTTGCAGATCTCGCACATGCTCAGTGCAGCACAAGCAGTGTAATAGGTCTCAGGTCAGGTTTCCATAGCAACGGCAGTTTCAGAGGGTTGCCGCCCCACATGCTCAGTGCAGCACAAGCAGTGTAATAGGTTTCAGGTCAGGTTTCCATAGCAACGGCAGTTTCAGAGGAAGTTGCCGCCCCTTCCCAGAAGGCATTGCAAACAGGAAATGATGCGATGGGCCGCGGCCAGGGAGGAGGAAGTGAAAAATGAATACAGCAGATATACAGTAGGTGCTGAGAAATAAAATAAAAAAATATCCAATTTGTTTACAGTGCGCAGTTTAGTGAGGGATGCTGAAGAGTTGTAAAAGTGGGTGGAACTCCACTTTAAGGCTAATCTTATGATTCTACCTCTGTAAGTGTGTTTTCGTCTATAGTATTTTTAATAGATCTGAAGGTTTTACACTATTGGAGCTCTTATGTCTCTTTACATGCCGTGCACATCCTATGAGCCCGTTTATCAATGAGGTGATCTGAGGACCCATCAGCCAATCAGCACGTGTGGTGTATCCAGAGTCACAGCCATATATACTTACCATGATCCTCTGTAGTGGGGGATCATGGCCGTTTGGTAAGAAGTCTATCTTCTATAGCGGTGGCGGATCACAAGTTTGTGTCATATAGCAGATGAAGAGTTTCCTCATTTGGATGAACTTGATTCCCATTTTGTGCACGGCTGGACGTCGCTCTTTTCAGCCACTCACTGAGACTGTTCATCTTTAGTTTTATTCTCATTTTTATGTATATTTAAGTTTGATTCACAATTCCATCACTTTGGTCATTTGTTCTCCCATTCACAGCCATTGAGATTGGGTGTTTATGGGATGTATGGACTATTATCTATGTTTCCCTTTTTTACGTTGAACTGTCAATGATTCACTATTTTATTTATTTATTTATGGTTGATACACATTCACAGGGTCAGTGCGATTCTAACGTTTTCTAAAGTTGGGAGCTATGCCTGCAGCTGCAGCACTACCCTCATCTCCACCACCCCTTGTTTCAGCAGTCGTGCAGCAGAGAGGAGGACAGAAGTCCTCCTTCAGATCCTGCTCCTCTCTGTGCAGTTGCAGCACCCCATAGACTCCACCTCCCCTGGCCTCAGCATTCAGAACACTCCAGACCTCCTCTGGTCCTCCTCCAGACCCTGCACTTTTGTGCTTCCCAGCTCTGCCCTCCACTGTGATGTAAGGAAGGGTGGGGGACCCTTGACTTATGATGGTGGTGGGGAGGGGCTCTTGGCATCTAATGTAAGTGGGGGGGCTCTTGGCATTTAATGTAAGTGGGGGGCTCTTGGCATCTAATGTAAGTGGGGGGGGCTCTTGGCATCTAATGTAAGTGGGTGGGCTCTTGGCATCTAATGTAAGTGGGAGGCTCTTGGCATGTAAGTGGGGGGGCTCTTGGCATCTAATGTAAGTGGGGAGGCTCTTGGCATCTAATGTAGGTGGGGGGGCTCTTGGCATCTAATGTAAGTGGGGGGGCTCTTGGCATGTAAGTGGGGGGGGGGGGGCTCTTGGCATCTAATGTAAGTGGGGGGGCTCTTGGCATTTAAGTGGGGGGGGGCTCTTGGCATCTAATGTAAGTGGGTGGGCTCTTGGCATTTAATGTAAGTGGGGGGCTCTTGGCATCTAATGTAAGTGGGGGGGGGGGGGGGCTCTTGGCATCTAATGTAAGTGGGGGGGCTCTTGGCATCTAATGTAAGTGGGAGGCTCTTGGCATGTAAGTGGGGGGGCTCTTGGCATCTAATGTAAGTGGGGGGGCTCTTGGCATCTAATGTAGGTGGGGGGGCTCTTGGCATCTAATGTAAGTGGGGGGGCTCTTGGCATCTAATGTAAGTGGGGGGGGCTCTTGGCATCTAATGTAAGTGAGGGGGCTCTTGGCATCTAATGTAAGTGGGGGGGGGGCTCTTGGCATCTAATGTAAGTGGGGGGGGGCTCTTGGCATGTAAGTGGGGGGGGGCTCTTGGCATCTAATGTAAGTGGGGGGGGGCTCTTGGCATCTAATGTAAGTGGGGGGCTCTTGGCATCTAATATAAGTGGGGGGGGCGCTCTTGGCATCTAATGTAAGTGGGGGGAGGGGCTCTTGGCATCTAATGTAAGTGGGGGGGCTCTTGGCATCTTATGTAAGTGGGGGGGCTCTTGGCATCTAATATAAGTAGGGGGGGGGGCTCTTGGCATCTAATGTAAGTAGGGGGCTCTTGGTATCTAATGTAAGTGGGGGGAGCTCTTGGCATCTAATTTAAGTGTGGGGGGGCTCTTGGCATCTAATGTAAGTGGGGGGCTCTTGGCATCTTATGTAAGTGGGGGGGGCTCTTGGCATCTAATATAAGTGGGGGGGGGGGCTCTTGGCATCTAATGTAAGTAGGGGGCTCTTGGCATCTAATGTAAGTGGGGGGGGCTCTTGGCATCTAATATAGGTGGGGGGGCTCTTAGCATCTAATATAAGTGGGGGGCTCTTGGCATCTAATGTAAGTGGGGGGGAGCTCTTGGCATCTAATTTAAGTGGGGGGGGGGCTCTTGGCATCTAATGTAAGTGGGGGGGCTCTTGGCATCTAATGTAAGTGGGGGGGCTCTTGGCATCTTATGTAAGTGGGGGGGCTCTTGGCATCTAATATAAGTGTGGGGGGGGCTCTTGGCATCTAATGTAAGTAGGGGGGCTCTTGGCATCTAATGTAAGTGGGGGGGAGCTCTTGGCATCTAATTTAAGTGGGGGGGGGGCTCTTGGCATCTAATGTAAGTGGGGGGGCTCTTGGCATCTTATGTAAGTGGGGGGGGCTCTTGGCATCTAATATAAGTGGGGGGGGGGCTCTTGGCACCTAATGTAAGTAGGAGGGCTCTTGGCATCTAATGTAAGTGGGGGGGGGGGAGCTCTTGGCATCTAATTTAAGTGGGGGGGGGGGGGGGGCTCTTGGCATCTAATGTAAGTGGGGGGGGGGGCTATTGGCATCTTATGTAAGTGGGGGGGGGGGGGGCTCTTGGCATCTAATGTAAGTGGGGATGGTGCTCTGGACATCTAGTCTTACAGATAAAACCAGCCCTTTGAGGGTGACCATAACGCTCACGATGAAATCGAGTATGATGCCCCTGCTCTACATAGAGAGCAAAAAAAATCACTCAGTAATTGTTTTACAAAATGTAATTATTGTTTTAGCAATTTGGGTAGTTAAACTTTTTTTTTTTTTTTTTGTAAATTTAAAATTTGACTTCATGTCACTAAAAAGCCAACTTACTAAAGAATGATAAGTGAAGTATTTTTATTACCATGTGTGTTATTTGCAGGGATGAGCAGATTATTATGCCACAAAAGGATCCATTTTGCTTTGCAATATTGGAAATTCTTTCACTCTTTGAGCCCCTTATTAGGTGATTTTACTTGTGAAAAAAAAAAAACTTTTTTTAAGAGGATTTTTTTTTTTGTACCACTCTAAATGGAATGCCATGTTTATTTATTTTTTTAAAACAGAATGTTCCTTTATTGAATCACTTGAGCACGGTACACACGTATAAAAATCCACATGTAAAATACCAAAGTCACTTGATATACAGACATAGGAAGAAAGGCGCGTAGATCACATAGCTGGACTTAAAGATCAATAGTAATTGTAAATACCCCGCCATCAACATCCGTTTACAGTATCCAATACGGAGTGTGTCAAAAGAGGGGGGCTCAACCGCGCAGAGGGAGGAACAAGGCCGCCCCCTCCCTACGCCGTCCACGGCAGCCACACCCCTGTCAAATTTTTTGGGGGGCAATTCCTGCTGATGTATGTATGCCATATTTATTGGTGTATTTAGGATGGCTTACTTTGTTTGACTTGTTTTTGTTTTAATTATTTTTTATTTTTTTTAGTGTATTTGATAGTTATTTATGTACTGTCACTTGCAATTTTTTCCTTTTTTTTTTTTTTGTTTCACTGTTTTTTTTTGTTTTTTTTTCTGAGACACAGAACAGGCCCAGGAAAGGTGACAGGAGTTTCTGTAAGCAATTTAAAGCGGTTGTTTTGCCCGCTAGGTGATTTTTACCTACAGGTCAGCCTATAGTAAGGTTTACCTGCAGGTAAAATGAATATCTCCTAAACCTTCACGGCTTAGGCCTGGTTCACACCTATGCATTTTTTTTTTGTGCGTTTTCGGTTTTGCAGAAACACACTACAGTGGAACCTTGGTTTACGAGTAACGCGGTTAACAAGCGTTTTAAAAGACGAGCATCTTTTTTTTTTTGTTTTTTAATTGTGACTTGGTTTGCGAGTGTTGTCTCGCAAAACAAGCAGAATTCAAGCTAATGAGGTGTGCAGTACCGCATTTGGCCAGAGGTGCCGGGGACACTGAACGGTTCGGAGCCGTTCGGAAACTCTTGGAATCACTCGGAAATACTCGGAAACACTCTGTTCCCGAGCCTTTCCGAGGCTTTCCGAGTTCAGCCGAGCTGTCCCCGAGTATTTCTGAGGCTCTCCGGCGCCCCCCCCACCTCTGGCCACATGCGGTATTGCATGCAATAGTAGTCAATGCGGAACAAATTATCTTTGTTTCTATTGACTTCTATGGGGAAACTCGCTTTGATATGCGAGTGCTTTGGATTACAAGCATTCTCCTGGAACGGATTATGCTCGTAATCCAAGGTTCCACTGTACAGTCCATTTAACATGGTTTCCTATGAGTCAGGTTCACATCTGTGCATTTTATGGAAAGGGCCAAGGACTTTTTTCTGTTTTTTTGTTCCATAGACTTCAGTGGATGAAAAACGTGTATTTAAAAATGCGAAATGCATCTGGAGTATGCAAACTGCAACCTGCAGAGGTGTGAACCAGGCCTGGAGGTCTGGCGTATCGCGCTGGAACTTCAGAGCTCCTTGCTGGAACGGAGGGCTCCGGCGGCTCTGGCCACTCACCCGTGAACCCGGAAGAAACACCAAGGGAACATGTCAGCCCCCTCAGCAGGGACCGGGCGCTGCTGTGGGGGCTTCGTTATAAGGTAAGTATTTCATAATGTGCTAGTATGCGATGCATACTAGCACATTATGCTACTGTCTTGCAAGTTGTTTTTTTTTCAGCGATTTACTACCGCTTTAAGCATAATAAAAAACCCAAAAGCAAGCATTTTTTTTAGTGCATTTTACCAATTCTTAGATGAGATGTCTGCATTGGTTTCCTTTTTTTGGCTTCCTTTCTTCTTTTTTCATCTGGTGATCCAGCCAGCAAGTCTGCTGTTTTTTTTTTTTTTTCAGCATAAACTCTCCAGGATATATCAGTTTACATGGATGAGACAAACCACTTAAAGTGGAGTTCCACCTACTTTTACAACTCTTCAGCATCCCTCACTAAACTGTGCACTGTAAACGAATTGGATATTTAAAAAAAAAAATTCTCAGCATCTACTGTATATCTGCTGTATCCATCGCATCATTTCCTGTTTGCAATGCTTTCTGGGAGGGGGCGGCAACTTCCTCTGACACTGCCGTTGCTATGGAAACCTGACCTGAAACCTATTACACTGCTTGTGCTGCACTGAGCATGTGCGAGATCTGCAAGGATGAGATCCAGGAAGAAATACAGTCTAGCTTCAGATGCCCACACTTAAGATGGCCACGGCCTTCTGTAAGTTTATAAAATAACAAACTGCTGCTATAAACTAACAAAACAGACCTTAGTGTACAGACTAACTTTACTAGAATACATTAAGCTTGTGTATTATAGGGGTATTTTTATTTAAAAAGTATAATTTCAGCCGGAACACCACTTTAACACAGATAGGGGGTGCTTACAATAATCAGATTTTATTTATTCATGTAAAACCTTTATACCCCCCCCCCCCCCCCACACACACAATAAAACAGTTTTCGGTAACTGATTATAAGGGAGTTTGGCTTCGATTTGTTAGTGGTTCTGATAATACATTTAACACTCCCCCCCCCCCCCCCCCCACTTTAGACTGATAAGGCTCCATGCACACTGAAGCTCATAAATGGCCGTTTTTGGGAGTCCGGGCTTTTTTTTAACAGCCCATAAACTCCCCTCTATGTTATCCTTTGTGTCCATGGATGCACACATGGATGTTTTTGGATGTTTATCAGCAGTAGAGTTCATGGGCTGTTTTCTGAACGCCATAAAATCGCGTTTAGGAGTCCGCTTTTCTGACCACAAAAAACGCCAAACGCTCATAAACGCTGATAAATGTCGATAAACGCTCAAAAACGTGGCTCACCAGCGTTTAACGTTTTTGATCCATTGAAAAAAAAAAGTTTCCAAAAAAAAAAAAAATGCTAAAAAACGCTAACGCGGAAAAAGCGCTGAAAACACTAATAAACACTATTGCAAAAAACATTGAAAGGCTCACTGCAAAGCTACCGCCGTTTTTTTTAACGTTATTTTAACTTCCAGTGTGCATGGAGCCTATTGCTGCTGTCTGCTGTGCCTCTTGTGCTCCTTCCTCCAGAGTTGTGTCCCACTAATACAGGAGGTGTGTTACCGGCCAGATCACCCAGTGAAAACGAATGCAGCCACCACATTGGTAAGCTGCAATATATTACATTTTTGGGGTTTAATATCGCTTTAAAGTCCACTTCACCCCTTAAAATACAACTAAAATTTTTTTACACCTTATCAAATTGAAGAAACTAAAAAAAAAAAAATGTTTAACAAAAAAAATTTAGCAGAAATCTGAAATTTTTAGCAGTTTTTTTTTTTTTTTTGCAATTTTGGCCAAATTTTGGGAAGTCAAATTTCTTAGTTTCACTCATGCCTAGTTATTTTTTTATCCTATACCAATAAAAGTATAAAAAAAAAAATGTAACTATAAAAAATATGGATTTCCTTTTCATTGCACAGATCACGTCAGTTTACCACGTGCACGTTAAACAAATTCATTTTTTTCTGTATTATGAACATAAACATCAATTCACTTTGTTTGGGGTTCTCGCCCCATTAAATATGGCTTCTGATTGGCAGTAAATGTGAAGTACTATGAAAGGTCTACAGAGGAGGAAACAGAGCCTTTCGCAGTGGAAAGTAAATAGCCTTTCATGGAGGAACAAGATCATATTTCATTAAGAATTAACCACTTGACCTCCGGAAGATTTACCCCCCCCCCCTTCCTGACCAGGCCATTGCGGTACTTTAACTGACAATTGTGCAGTTATGCGACGTTGTACCCAAATAAAATTGACGTCCTTTTTTCCCACGCAAATAGAGCTTTCTTTTGGTGGTATTTGATCACCTCTGCCGTTTTTATTTTCTGCGCTATAAGAAAAAAAAAAACACAATTTAAAAAAAAAAAAAAACAATACTTTTTACTTTCTGCTATAAAACATATCCAATAAAAAAAATGTAAAAAATCAAATTTCTTCATCAATTTAGGCCAATATGTATTCTGCTACATATTTAGAAAAAAAAAAAAATCCCAATAAAGCGTACATTGATTGGTTTGCACAAAAGTTATAGCGTCTACAAACTATGGGAATAGATTTATGGCATTTTTAGTTATTTCTTTTTTACTAGTAATGGCGGCGATTAGCGATTTTTAGCAGGGCTGCAACATTGCAGCGGACAAGTCGGACACCTAACTGACACTTTTTTGGGGACCAGTGACACCAATACAGTGATCAGTGCTAAAAATATGCACTGTCACTGTACTAATGACGCTAAAGACACTGTGTGGGAGGTGCTTTTACTAGGGGAAGGCATTGATCCATGTTTCTTGCTTTGTAGGGACACAGGATCCATGCCTTCCCTACTGACAGAAGGGCGATCTGCCTTGTTTACATAGACAGATCGCTGTTCTCCGCCTGCGCCAAAGGATCGGCGGGTGCTGGCGGACATCGAGACCGCGGTACCCGCCAATCAGCTCCCGCTGTGTATAGTAATCCGTGCCCCAGACCTGGAAGTGTCGGATCACATACTAGGGACGTGACCCGGTACGGCCGTGCCACTTTGCCGCCGTATAACTAAGTTAAACGGTCAGCAAGTGGTTAAAGCCTTTCTCATTCAGTATCTTCCTCAAGTGTCACCCCCACCTTCTCTGCTGGGTCCCTAGCTTGGCACTCACAGATACTCATCAAACGTCACCCCACTGGCCTGCTCAGTCCCTGGCTTGGCACACAATATTGCTTTGCAAGTGTCACCTCCGCTGGTTGGGTCCCTGGCTTGAAATCTGCTGATGTTTCCCAATTTTTCTCCGTCCCCGGTTGGTGAGAATACTGCTCTGGTACTTGCTTTACCTGGTGGTCCCTGGTAATAAGGTAGATGGTCCTTTAGTGGCGACAGCTCCCCCTCTACCTCCGACCACGACAGGTTCTCCGGCCGGAAGAACCGTCACTCCCATCCGCAATCCCAACCCTACGCTGCTCTCTTGCTTCTGGATAGGCAGCTTAGCAGCCAGATGTCCCTGCCTAGCAGCCCGGGGCAATAAGACACACGTACACCCAGACAGCCGTCCAGGTGGCACAGAACCCCAATCACCTGACTCCTCCCAAATAAATAGGCTCTACCGGCACAGAACCCCGATCACCTGACTCCACCCAAATAAATAGGCTCTCCCGGCACAGAACCGCAATCACCTGACTCCTCCCAAATAAATAGGCTCTCCCGACACAGAACCGCAATCACCTGACTCCTCCCAAATAAATAGGCTCTCCCTGCACAGAACCCTGATCACCTGACTCCTCCCAAATAAATAGGCTCTCCCTGCACAGAACCCTGATCACCTGACTCCTCCCAAATAAATAGGCTCTCCCGGAACAGAACCCTGATCACCTGACTCCTCCCAAATAAATAGGCTCTCCCGGAACAGAACCCTGATCACCTGACTCCTCCCAAATAAATAGGCTCTCCCGGAACAGAACCCTGATCACCTGACTCCTCCCAAATAAATAGGCTCTCCCTGCACAGAACCCTGATCACCTGACTCCACCCAAATAAATAGGCTCTCCCGGCACAGAACCCCGATCACCTGACTCCACCCAAATAAATAGGTTCTCCCGGCACAGAACCCCAATCACCTGACTCCACCCAAATAAATAGGCTCTCCCGTCACAGAACCGCAATCACCTGACTCCACCCAAATAAATAGGCTCTCCCGTCACAGAACCGCAATCACCTGACTCCACCCAAATAAATAGGCTCTCCCGTCACAGAACCCTGATCACCTGACTCCACCCAAATAAATAGGCTCTCCCGGCACAGAACCGCAATCACCTGACTCCACCCAAATAAATAGGCTCTCCCGACACAGAACCCTGATCACATGACTCCACCCAAATAAATAGGCTCTCCCGGCACAGAACCGCAATCACCTGACTCCACCCAAATAAATAGGCTCTCCCGCCACAGAACCCTGATCACATGACTCCACCCAAATAAATAGGCTCTCCCAGCACAGAACCCCGATCACCTGACTCCACCCAAATAAATAGGCTCTCCCGCCACAGAACCCTGATCACATGACTCCACCCAAATAAATAGGCTCTCCCGTCACAGAACCGCAATCACCTGACTCCACCCAAATAAATAGGCTCTCCCGTCACAGAACCCTGATCACCTGACTCCACCCAAATAAATAGGCTCTCCCGGCACAGAACCGCAATCACCTGACTCCACCCAAATAAATAGGCTCTCCCGACACAGAACCCTGATCACATGACTCCACCCAAATAAATAGGCTCTCCCGGCACAGAACCGCAATCACCTGACTCCACCCAAATAAATAGGCTCTCCCGCCACAGAACCCTGATCACATGACTCCACCCAAATAAATAGGCTCTCCCAGCACAGAACCCCGATCACCTGACTCCACCCAAATAAATAGGCTCTCCCGCCACAGAACCCTGATCACATGACTCCACCCAAATAAATAGGCTCTCCCAGCACAGAACCCTGATCACCTGACTCCACCCAAATAAATAGGCTCTCCCAGCACAGAACCCTGATCACATGACTCCACCCAAATAAATAGGCTCTCCCGGCACAGAACCCCGATCACCTGACTCCACCCAAATAAATAGGCTCTCCCAGCACAGAACCGCAATCACCTGACTCCACCCAAATAAATAGGCTCTCCCAGCAGGCCAAGGGACCCAAGGAAATTCCTGCCCAATAGCTGATACACCCCGTTCATTCCTAATCTGTCCTTGCAATGCCCTCATCTTATCTAATGCCACCAGATACCCGGCCACCTAGTGACAGAAGAGAGAAGTGCAGCAATTCCAGAATTATGGTGGAATCAATTGACCTCCTATCAATTACCAAGGCAACTATCACTTGGCAAATAAATTTACTAGCAACCCTGCCTAAACATCAGGGTGCTACAGGTCATTTTTCGCTTCTCGCCTCACATGTACGTGCATTACAGCCTGATTGGCTCAGAGATCTAACTCTCCCTCTCCCAGTCGGTGTACTGCTGTGAGGAAGCCACACTTCCATTACTGTAGCCTGTAGACATGCAACGCTTGGGATACAAAACAACGTCCTTTCAATGGGATCACCTGCTTTATATAAAATATCTTTTTAAGTTTTCTAGTCCTAACCCTGATTACAACATTATTACGATGTGTTAAGAAGCTTGTAAAAGGTGCAATGGGGATGGGGGGAAAGTGTCATATAATAATACAGGGAAAAGCCACCTCTATTTCCCTGCGGCCCGTAGACATAGGCCTGTTGTGGCGATTCTTAGCCAGCACATCTCCTCCCAGCTGTACTTTATTGGGGACAGCAGAAGAGTCAGGGACCCCCAGAACAGGGGCCCCCCGTCATCACTGAAATGTCTGTCCCTACCCACGGCCTAAGGAGGAAGATATGTAACGGGAAGGCTTAAATGATTTGTCTGTACAGGAGAGAGTTTCCAGGAACAGTACGAGACGACTGATGATCACAACAAAAAGAAGAGAAGGAAGATGGAGCTCTGGGGAATACTTGGGAGGAAGAGCTGAATTGATGGAGGGTAAAACATTTACACACAGCAATTTGGAAAACGGAGAAACAGCAGCCACAGCATTAGGTTTCTATACATGTGAGATGGCCGCATTTATGTCCAGCTTAGCCACATCCAGCCACATTCTGAGAGAGGCATCTCAATGTGGAAACAGAATCAAACAATTCTATTAAATAATATATGATATTGAGCAGTCTTTCTTGAACAGGGTTCCGGTTCCGTGGTGTCCTAAGGTTTTGTCAGAGGTGGTGAGGGGTTCCTTGAGCAGTGAGCGTGTTCTTCTGACTCTCAGATAAGTAACCGTTCACACCAATGATTTTTTAGGTATCTGTGATGCCCTGTACACACGACCGGCTTTGCCGATGGAATTCCGTTCAAGCTGTCTTGCATACACACGGTCACACCAAATTCCGGCCGCCAAGAACGCGGTGACATACAACACGTACGACGGATCAACACGTACCTCGTCTCGTACTTGCTTCAGAGCATGCGTCATTTTTGGTACGTCGGAACAGCGTACAGACAAGCGGTTCTCCCGGTAGGAATTTGTTCCGAAGGAAATATATAGAACATGTTTTCTATCTAAATCCGTCTGAATTTTCGACGTAAAAAGTCAGATGGGGCATACACACGGTCGGAATATACGATGAAAAGCTCCCATCGGACTTTTTCTGTTGGAAATTCCGACCATGTGTACGGGGCATAGGGGGAGCATTCTCCCAACTGACCACCACTATAAACAGCATTCTTCCCACTGACCACCAGTATAAGAAACATTCTCCCAACTGACCACCAGTATAAAGAGCATTCTCCCAACTAACCACCAGTAAAAGGAGCATTCTTCCCACTGACCACCAGTATAAAGAGCATTCTCCCAACTGACCACCAGTAAAAGGAGCATTCTTCCCACTGACCACCAGTATAAAGAGCATTCTCCCAACTGACCACCAGTAAAAGGAGCATTCTTCCCACTGACCACCAGTATAAAGAGCATTCTCCCAACTGACCACCAGTATAAAGAGCATTCTCCCAACTGACCACCAGTATAAGGAGCATTCTCCCAACTGACCACCATTATAAGGAGCATTCATCCCACTGACCACCAGTATAAGGAGAATTCTTCCTACTGACCACCAGTATAAGGAGCATTCTTCCCCCTGACTTCCAGTATAAAGAGCATTCTTCCCACTGACCACCAGTATAAGGAGCATTCTTCCCACTGACCACCAGTATAAGGAGCATTCTTCCCACTGACCACCAGTATAGGGAGCATTCTTCTCACTGATCACCAGTATAAGGAGCATTCTCCCAACTGACCACCAGTATAAAGAGCATTCTTCCCCCTGACCACCAATGCAAGGAGCATTCCTCCCACTGACCATCCCATTGACCCACCGCCCCCTCTCTCCAGCCACCCCCTATATGTAGAATGGATAGATTCATGCATTGCATGAATCTATCCATGGCCACTGCCGCCGCCACCCCCTATTCAGGCCTCTGGCCCCTTTTCGGATGCTAATACCCGTCACCTGATTGGCTGAAGGCACAGACATGCCTATTGGATGCCTAGCAGAATGGCAGAGGGTAAGTGCCGGTCACAGTGGCTGCATATTATGGGCACAGAAGCTGCATATGGTGGGCACAAAAGCTGCATATGATTGGCATAGAAGCTGCATATGATTGGCATAGAAGCTGCATATGGTGGGCACAGAAGCTGCATATGATGGGCACAGAAGCTGCATATAATGGGCACAGAAGCTGCATATAATGGGCGCAGAAGCTGCATATGATGAGCACAGAGGCAGCATATGATGGGCACAATGGCTGCATATGATGGGCACAGAAGCTGCATATGGTGGGCACAGAAGCTGCATATGGTGGGCGCAGAAGCTGCATATAATGGGCACAGAGGCTGCATATGAAGGGCACAGAAACTGTATATGGTGGGTACAGAAGCTGCATATGATGGGCACAGAAGCTGCATATGGTGGGCACAGAAGCTGCATATAATGGGCACAGAGGCTGCATATGATGAGCACAGAGGCTGCATATGATGAGCACAGAGGCTGCATATGATGGGCACAGAAGCTGCATATGGTGGGCACAGAAGCTGCATATGGTGGGCACAGAAGCTGCATATGGTGGGCACAGAGGCTGCATATGATGGGCACAGAGGCTGCATATGATGGGCACAGAAGCTGCATATGATGGGCACAGAAGCTGGATATGATGGGCACAGAAGCTGCATATAATGGGCACAGAGGCTGCATATGATGAGCACAGGGGCTGCATATGATGGGCACAGAAGCTGCATATGATGGGCACAGAAGCTGCATATGGTGGGCACAGAAGCTGCATATGGTGGGCACAGAGGCTGCATATGATGGGCACAGAGGTTGCATATGATGGGCACAATGGCTGCATATGATGAGCACAGAGGCTGCATATGATAGGCACAGTGGCTGCATACGGTGGGCACAGTGGCTGCATTTTATGGGCACAGTGGCTGCAATTGATGGCATAGTGAGGCTGCAATTGATGTTTTTTATTCAGTGTTTTTCTGAATTTTTCAGTTTGTTTGCGCCCCCCCCCCAAATATTTTGAGCACCAGCCGCTCCTGCATAAAATACATTAGGGTAAAAAAACGTCTTTATGGCTAGGTTGACATCTATGCATGTCGGGAACACACGCAAAATCATACGATTTCCTGACACAAACAGAACTGTGCTGCGCTTTAGCATCAGCACATCTGCAAACGCGCGCCATGCGCTTCAGTGCGGTGCATTTTTAGAAACAAGTCAGGACTTCTTTTCCGTGTTCATCGCATGTAGGGCAGACCATTGAAATGAATAGGCTGCCCTACACGTGAAGCACGTACGCTAGGTTGCACCTGTAGGTGTGAACCAAGCCCAAGTTGAATGTGTGTATTTATGACAATCAAACATTAGATAGAATATAAACTCCTTTAGATAAACTGGTTTAGGGTGTGCAGGCATCAGAGATATAATAAAGCAATATATTCAGATTTTATTCCTGTAACCCGTATGGAAAATCCGCTCAGCGGTCCAGAAAAATGCAGTTTTGACAACCACACCAAAGATGCTCGTCAGTGGTCCAGCGAAAAAAAAAGCATTGCAAACCTGTTCTAAGCCATGCTCTTCTTTCAGTCTCTCCTCCCTTGTTCGCTCCCATGTCTGCGCCCTCCCCTTCTCTCTCCATCCCCCATCCCTCCCCCTGGCTCTCAAACCATTGTATTCCTGACTTGGCTCCTGCTTTGGGAGCGGCAGCAACACAGATAGTGGCTACTGAGATTTGGCATCCATCAGCCGGTCTGCCTAGATCCTCTTATCCGCCTTGTGCCACTACATCCCTTTGTCTCTACCATTGGACATTCCTAGATGCCCAGCACTGGCTTGCTCTGGGCTGCATCAGGAGCCAAGGAAGTATAGCAAAGCTTGGTCCGGGGGTCCCCTTCTTCTCTTGTCCTCCCCCCCCCTTCGCAGACATGAAGAAGAGTTGGATCAAAAGACGCTCTCAGGTAAGGGAGGAGAGAGGGGAGGGAGATGGATGGATAGAGGAGGGGACTGGTAGTAATGGGACAGACATGGCATTAGAGAATAGGTAGGGTACCAAGGGGATTGCCAGGCCAAGTGGTTTTATAGAAGGCTAAAGTGAGTATTTTATAGGGTCATCAGAACCCCCCCCCCCCCCCTCAATAGCGGTAGAGCACATTGCTCCAATCTACACACAATCCTTACGACATGACGGCACCAATCACACGCCTATTACCGAGACAACTGATACAAAACCTATTTAATGACACAGCTTGGATGTTCCATCTGAGATCCTCGTGCCAAGCTGGTCCTGCACTTCTTGTAGCCAACGTAGATAATGGAAGCAGAGTCATTAGCATAGTCTGTACACCCTGCACAGAAATACTGTACGCATGGCAGATGCCTCTTATATAATACTCTTATCGCCGGCAATGTGCTTAGGCTCAAACAAATCTCTCATACCGTACAACTACTGCTGAGCACTTGCCATACACTGACCCGAAATACATCAAATTCTCTAAATTGAATTCACCGATTATTTAATAAAAAACTCCCCCTGATTTCAGAAACTTCCCTGAATTCAGAATCCGAGCATTGAGTTAAGAGTTACCGATACTTGGGTTACAAGCCAAGTAGGCCTAAGACTGGGAAAAAAGTCCCCCACGTGTCCTAAGTTCAACTTGTCAATTTTTCAAAGACTAATCAGATCAGCTTTGGTTGTAGGTCAGTGGTCTCCAAAATGCAGCCCTTTGTTTGCTTTTATCCGGCCCTTTGGTCATTATGCCCCCCCCCCACTGTTGCTGACATAGGGGAATATTTACTAAAATTGGAGCACTCAGAATCTGGTGCAGCTGTGCATGGTAGCCAATCAGCTTCTAACTTCAGCTTGTTCAATTGAGCTTTGACAATAAAACCTGGAAGCGGATTGGTTTCTATGTAGAGCCGCTCCAGATTTTGCACTCTTCAATTTTAGTAAATCCCTCCTCATAGTTCCTACCACTGACACCAACAATGGGGCACAATCTTCCCATTGACACTATGATGGGGCACTAATCCTTCCACCAACACCAATGATGGGGCACTATTCCTATGATTGCCACCTCATCCCTTTAAACCCGAACACGTATTAATTACACAGGTTCTGTGGCTGATTAAGGTGGTAATTAAACTCACTTGGTGCCTTATCTGCATTTAATTAGCCTCAGAACCTGTGTAATTCCAAGGTGTTCGAGTTTAAAGGGATGAGGTGGCAACTCTAACTATTCCTCCCATTGACAGCAATGATGGGGTACTAATCCTCCCACTAACACCACTGATGGGGCACTATTCCTCCCATTGACAGCAATGATGGGGCACTATTCCTCCCATTGACAGCAATGATGGGGTACTAATCCTCCCACTAACACCACTGGTGGGGCACTGTTCCTCCCATTGACACCCATGATGGGGCACAAATCCTTCAAGCAACACCAATGATGGGGCACTAATCCTCCCATTAACACCACTGATGGTGCAATATTCCTAGAGTTGCCACCTCATCCCTTTAAACCCGAACACATATGAATTACACAGGTTCTGAGGCTAATTTAATGCAGAGGAGGCACCAAGTGAGTTTAATTACCACATTAATCAGCCACAGAACCCGTGTAATTAATATGTGTTCACCCATGATGGGGCACTATTCCTCCCATTGACACCCATGATGGGGCATTAATCCTACCATTGATACCAACGATAGGGCACTATTACTCCCCTAATACCATTTATGGAGTGTTGTTTTACTCCCACTGACGCAAGGACATTTTCTACTCCAACTGGCCACACTGTGGCCCCCTAAAGTTTGAAGGACAGTAAACTGGCCCTTTTTGTTTAGAAAGTTTAGAGACCCCCTGGTGTAGGTCAACCTTTTGAACTTCAAGGAACCCTTGAAAAAATGTTCCGGTCTTGAGGAACCCAAGCTAAAAGTCCCCCACGTGTCCTAAGTTCAACTTGTCAATTTTTCCAAAGACTAATGAGATCAGCTTTGGTTGTAGGTCAGTGGTCTCCAAACTGCAGCCCTTTGCTTGCTTTTATCCGGCCCTTTGGGCATTATGCCCCCCCCACTGTTGCTGACATAGGGCAAGATTTACTAAAATTGGAGCACTCAGAATCTCGTCCCAGACTGGGAAAAAGATTCAAGGAACCCTTGAAAAATTGTTCAGGTCTTGAGGAACCCAAGCTAAAGATGACCGAACCTACAGCTCATGGTAGATTAGTATGATCAGTAAGTTGAAGAAAGTTTTAAATAAAAGAATAAGACATACCTAGCGTATTTGACACCCACACACTGTATATAATAAAGCAGTATTAAACCTAAAAAAAAAAAAAAAAATGTATTATATTGTAGCTTATCAACTCTTAGATGTGGTGGCTACATTACTTTTCTTTTTTTACCCTTATTTTCATCTGGTGACCCTGCCAGTAAGTCTGTTATTTTTCAACTTCCTTTAACAGAACAAGCTGTCCTGCAAATGTGGCAGCTAGAGTGTTGAGATAAACCGTTTCCCACTGACAGGGGTGCTTACAATGGTCAGCTTTTATTTATTTATGTAAAATCTTTATCCTAATAGGGGGAAAAAAACTGTTCCTGTGACTTTTTGAAAGTGTTAGTTGGAGTTTGGCTTCATTTTGTTAGTCAAGTCCATCTAAATCTGCTAGTCAAACATTACCCTCCCCCCAGACTGACAACGCTGCTGTCCAAGGCTGTCTCCATTTCTCCTCCACCCAAAGTGGAGACACCCTAGGACAGAAAGTGTGTTACTGGCAGGATCACCAGGTGAAAAATAACTAAAAAAAGACTAATACAGCCACCACATCTAATGATTGGTAAGCTGCAATATAATATTTTTTTGTTTTTGGTTTGAGTGACACTTTAATATACATGAGTGTCAAATATGATAGGAATGTAACAATCTTTATTCTTTTATTTTAAAACTTTCTACAGCTCCCTGATCATCCTAACATATCATAACCTGTAGCTTTGATCATCTTTAGCTGGGGTTCCCCAGGACCTGAAAATGATTTCCAGGTTTTCTCCAAGTTCAAAAGGTTGAGAAATGTTGATCTACGCTCATGTTGATCTTTTGGGAAATTGACAAGTAGACATTTTTGGGTTTAATACCACTTATAACTGGTAATCTGTCCTTAAAATAGCATGTTGGGAAGATGCAACAATGTACTTTTTTGGCTTCTGTTTTCATAGATGTAAAGATACATTGTAGCCTCTATAAGAACATTTCTCATCCTTTTTATATATGTAGGAAATTTTGAAATATTTTTCAGGTCTCAGGGAACCCCTGCTAATAATGATTATATCTACAGCTGACTGTACATTAGCAGGAGCAGTACATTGTGAAAGCAGATTTGACACCCAGGGCTGCTCTATACAGCAAAAGAGTGTTCAGTAATATTTTTGAAATGAAAAAATGGTGGAGTCATCTTACACTGGTGGTTAGTGTGGAAGTACCCCCATCCCTTCCATTGGTGGTCCATGTGGAAGTAGTCCCTTCCAGTGGTGCTCAGTGTAGAAATGTCTCCTTCCATTGGTGATCAGTTTGGAAGTGCCTCCTTCCATTGGTGGTCAGTGTTGAAGTGCCTCCTTCCATTGGTGGTCAGTGTTGAAGTACCTCCTTCCATTGGTGGTTAGTTTGGAAGTACCTCCTTCCATTGGTGGTCAGTGTGGAAGTGCCCCCTTTTATTGGTGGTCAGTGTGGAAGTACCTCCTTCCATTGGTGGTTAGTGTGGAAGTACCTCCTTCCATTGGTGGTCAGTGTGGAAGTGCCCCCTTTTATTGGTGGTCAGTGTGGAAGTACCCCCTTTTATTGGTGGTCAGTGTGGAAGTACCTCCTTCCATTGGTGGTCAGTGTGGAAGTGCCCCCTTTTATTGGTGGTCAGTGTGGAAGTGCCCCCTTTTATTGGTGGTCAGTGTGGAAGTACCTCCTTCGACTGGTGGTCAGTGTGGAAGTGCCCCTTTTTATTGGTGGTCAGTGTGGAAGTACCTCCTTCCATTGGTGGTTAGTTTGGAAGTACCTCCTTCCATTGGTGGTCAGTGTGGAAGTGCCCCCTTTTATTGGTGGTCAGTGTGGAAGTACCTCCTTCCATTGGTGGTCAGTGTGGAAGTGCCCCCTTTTATTGGTGGCCAGTGTGGAAGTACCTCCTTCCATTGGGGGTCAGTGTGGAAGTGCCCCCTTTTATTGGTGGTCAGTGTGGAAGTACCTCCTTCCACTGGTGGTCAGTGTGGAAGTGTCTCCTTTCATTGGTGGCCAGTGTGGAAGTGTCCCCTTCCATTGGTGGTCAGTGTGGATGTATCTGTCCATTGGTGGTCAGTGTGGAAGTACCTCCTTTCACTGATGGTCAGTCTGGAAGTACCCCCTTCCATTGGTGATCATTGTGGAAGTATGTCATTCCATTGGTAGTTAGTGTGGCAGTACCCCTTTCCCCTTCCACTGGTGGTCAGGGTAAGTGGGAGACCTCCTGTATTCAGTAAGGAGCAGTGCAGCTGCTTGACATGGGACACGGAAGCTTGTGGCAATCACAGGGATCCCACAGGTATGGAACTCCAAAAAATGCCACACTTGGAATTCAGCAGTAAATATTTTTAGCTAATGGAAAGCTAGTTTCTAAGGGGGGAAAAAATTAGCGATTTTGGTGTTTATCGCACATTTTTCACATTGCCATGGAAATCTAATGTGGCTTAAAATGCTTTTAGCTTAGGGAGATCCACCCTCTCTATTTGTCCTGTTTACCGTTATCACCAAGAGTGAAAAGAAATGTAAAATTTTGGGTTGTCACCAGAACAGGAATGGAGATGAAATCTTCCAATGGGGTTCCCTCACTTTGGAGGGATTTCCTCTCACTTCCTTATTTTGGCTATGAGGCAGGAAGTAAAGGGAAATCTCCTCAATAGAACACAGATAGCAACATCCCCTCCCTTACTCTAAAATGAAAAAAAAAAAGAAAGAAAAAGTTTTTTCTTTAGTTCTATTTTCTGCATCATCCAAAGTTTAAATCACAGAATTATACTCATACTGTATACTTGCTTTGGTCTCTGAAGAGAGATCACATTCAGATCACTCTTCAGACAGCATTTGACAGGTGGTGAGGAGGCATTGTATCACCTTCCCACTGCCTGCTTTAACCTCTTAAACCTTCAAACACGTGTACCTAAATGGGTCACGCTTGGCGGGTGCTACCCCCCACCAAAAAACAACAGGGGGTATAAGTTTTGCTGCGGCATGTGTACAGCCCTGGCTGATGCCTCTACAGCTAAAGGGGGTAGCGGTTGGGGGGCGGTAAAAGCATGGCTGGGCTTTACCACCCCTCAACTGTGTGATTGAGCCCTTAGAGATTTAAATTGGAACTAAAGTTTAAGGAATTGCTGAGAGGTGGTGTTTCCCGGTAGAAGACACTTTGCATGCCTTTGATTTTGTGTACACTGCCTGCAGCTCATATACAGTACAGTGCACATTCAATGCCTACTACCATCTATAAGGCCTCATGACTAAGCTCTGGAGGGGGGAGCGAAATGTGTTGGGGGGCGTGGTTTGGCTGGAGTCCAGGCTGAGGTTGCCACGGTTACATTAATCCTAGGGACTACACGCATGTGCGGCTACAGGGATCCTTTTCTTTTGTACAAATCATCTATAAGGCCTCATGACTAAGCTCCGGAGGGGGGAGCGAAATGTGTTGGGGGGCGTGGTTTGGCTGGAGTACAGGCTGAGGTTGTCACTCTTACATTAATCCTAGGGACTACACGCATGTGTGGCTACAGGGAGCCTTTTTTTTTGTACAAATCATCTATAAGGCCACATGACTAAGCTACGGAGGGGAGAGTGAAACCCGTCAGAGGCGTGGCTTGACTGAAGTCCAGGCTGAGGTTGCCACGCTTACATTAATCCTAGGGACTACACGCATGTGCGGCTACAGGGAGCCTTTTCTTTTGTACAAATAATCTATAAGGCCTCATGCACACTGGGCGTTTTTAATGCTGCTGTTGGGGTCGTCTGTTTTTTATTTTTTCTGTGTCTAAACGCCCCTGCATGTAAGACTGATCAGTGGCGGCTGGTGCTCAATTTTTCGCCGCTCCCCCCCAACGCTTGATCGCCACATCGCTTGCCCATCACACGCCAGGCCCCCTGCCAGCCCTGCACTTACCCCTTGCAGGTCACGGCTTCGCTTCTCCTCCCTGGCCAATCAGGACTTAGGACTTGCGGCCAATCGGGTCTTAGGACTCCCGGCCAATTGGGTCCCAGGACCCGCTTCCTGATTGGCTGGCAGGCCTCCTGCCAGCCCCTGCACTTACCCCATCCAGGTGGTGGCTTGCTCCCCGCGTCTCCTCCAGAGTACCGGCGGTCGCTTCTCCTCCCGGTCAAGCATGACTTGGGACCCGCGGCCAATCATGACTTGGGACCCACGGCCAATCGTGTCTCGGGACCCGCTTCCTGATTGGCCAGGAGGAGAAACAGGAAGACATTAGCTAATGTCACATAACTGGGTGGGCTCGGGGCACAGTGCTTTGTGTCCCGAGCCCACCCTTTTTTTAAACAAATTAGAGCCTCTCGCTCTAATCATGTGCTTCCAAAAAAAAAAACCCCAGATTAGTGGACAGGATCGGATCGGATGTTGGAAGGGGTTAATGGACACATGTCCCCTAACACCCGCCGCTCCATAGAGGGCAATGGCTGGCCCGATCGGTCCGCCCGTGTGAGCGGGCCTAAGATTCCATGCACATATAGGCACATATAATATAGGTCTTTAGAGGTGTGTACAGACAGAAAAAAAACCCCCCACCGTCAGCGTGTCCCGGAGCAGCGTTTAGCACTTGAGCATTAATTAATTTCAATGGCCAGAAAAATTGTTATCCTGGCCAATGAAATAAATGATTGCCCAAGTGCTTGATGCACCTAAATGCGTTACACGCGTTTTAAAGTGTCAAGTATTTTTTCTGCCAAAATGCTGCTGCCAGAAGTAAAGGCGTCTAGGAGAGACGGGCAAAGCTTCCAGTGTGCATGAGGCCTAAGGGTCACTATTAGGGTCGCACCGATACTCGTACTCAATCAAATGCACCGACACCCTAAACCTATACCTTTGCGATGCGATTTGAACACATACAAAACGAATGGGCTCAAATCACACTGCAAACAGTCGCATGCGATTTGAAGAGGAACGCTGTGCGATTCCTGTTCCGAATCGCATGCAGTTTCCCGCACAACGCTCCCGTGTGAACCCCGGCTTTTGTATAGCGACTTCAGCCTGGGTTCACACAGGAGTGGTGCGGAAAATCGCATGCGATTCGGACAGAAATCCCACCGTGTTCCTGTTCAAATCGCATGATGTGACGCATCACAACTTTCACACACTCAGAAACTCCATTGTTCAGTCGCTCAGTCAAACCCAACCCATCACTCGCTCACCCCCCCCCCCCCCCAGCCCCGCACTTACCCCATCTAGGTCACGGGCAGCTTCGGCTCCTTCCTGCGTCTCCTCCTCCTCGGCGGCTTCACCCTGCGTCTCCGGCTCCACGGTGGCTTCCTTCTAGGCGGCTTCCCTCCTCCTTCGCTCGGCAGCCAATACAATCGCTTCTGCTCTTGGCCAACTAGGTTATAGGACCCGCTTTCCTGATTGGCTGGGAGGAGAATCAGGAAAGACAATAGCGAATATTAATTTTCTATTGTCACACAACTGGGTGGGCTCGGGGCGCAGTGCTCTGCGCCCCGAGCCCACTCTTTTTTGTAGCCAATTAGAGCTCTGGCTCTAATCATGTGCTTCAAAAAAAAAAAAAACCCATTGAAATCAATGCGTCCGGCGCCCTGCATGTAGATTAGGGGCCGGGAGCATGGATTAGGGGGGCGGCGCCCCTGCACCCCGTATGGATGGGTCGTCACTGCTTGGTACTATGTTGGAATAAATTCCTATCTGGATGTTCAGTCCTCAGTGTGGCATTTTAATCTCTGGTTAATTAAGGGCGCATTCACGTGTGACTGGCCCTCTGAAGAGCGATCAGCATTCAGAACGCTCTTCAGAGACCATTTGACAGGAGGTGAGGGAGGCATTGTAACTCCTCCTCACCACCTGCGTGCATTGCGTGCGGCTGCGGGGCAGTTTCAGAGTAGCCCTATTTACTTCAATGGGTCACATTCCGCAGGTACTACCGTACCAACCGTAGGCAGACCATTCGATTATGGAGTTGCAGACCATAGATTATGGAAATCTTTGGATGTAGAGATGCTGCCAACCCAGAATCCAAATACCCCATCCAAACACCACTGCAGCTGCTATTCCAATAGGATAACCTTAGAATTCCAGCGCTATCCTTCCATTTTTTTTTCCCATAATGTTTCCATAATGAGCAATTAGGCTGTGCATTACAGCGAGAGCCGCCGACGCTCCCCGGGCTACATCTCCGCCTTAACTGCTTGTTGACATTTATCACGCTAGGATCATATTGATTTCTGTATGCTGCGAATGAGCCGTCTGTCAATAAATGGTTAAATCCTTCAGTTATAAAGAGATTGAGGGCTCATTTACAGCCCGGCATCCTGTGCGTTGCGTGAAATAATAAAAAAAAACATTCTAGAAAAAAAAAGGATAAATATATAAATATATATAAAAAAAAAAAAATATATAGTATTATTATAAGAGATTTATATAGCGGCAACAGTTTACGCAGTGCTTTACAATGTATAAGGGGGACAACACAATTACAGTACAGTTCAATACAAAAGGTACAGGAGGGCCCTGCTCGTAGAGCTTACATTCTAAAGGGAGGGGGTGGTGGTACAAAAGGTAATAGCTGCAAAGAATGATTTGATGGGGGTGGTATATATATATATATATATATATATATATATATATATATATATATGATGGGGGTATATATATATATATATATATATATATAAAATATGTAAAAAAAAAAATTAAATAATAAATAAAATAAAAAAATATATAAAAATAAAATTAGAAAAAATAAATAAATAAAAATTCTAGAAAAAACGTAAAAAAAGGAAATTAAAAATAAATTTAAAAAATATTGAAAAAAAAACTTAGAAAAAAATGTATAAATAAAAATTAAAAAAATGGAAAAAAGTAAATAAAAAAAATAAAATATATAACAATTTTTAGAAAAAAAATAATAAATAAAATGTCTAAAAAAAGTAAAAATTAAAATTAAAAAAATGGAAAAAAAGTAAATAAAAATAAAATATATAACAACAATTTTTAGAAAAAAAAATAATAAATAAAAAGTCTAAAAAAAAATGTCAAAAAGAGTAAATAAAAATAAAAAAAAAAATAAAAAAAATTAGAAAAGAATAAATAAAAAGTCTACAAAAAAAAAAAAAAAAGTACAAAAAATGTAAATTCAAAAAAATAATTCAAGAAATAAATTAAGGACCCAGTCACATGTGCTTTGGCCTCTGAAGAGCATTTGACAGGCGAGCGAGGAAGCATATTGCCTCCTCACCACCTGCTTTATCCCCGCACTAGCACACCGCCATCGCATAGCTTTGCAGCTATGCGTGGCATTTTAGCGAAAAACACTGTTTGATATTTTCCAGGGGGCTGCAGGTAGGCTGTATGGGGCCCCCCGTGAGTTCTAACAGCAGCCCAGCCAGGGGGACCTATAGATAACCAAAGCTGGCCAGCAGTTCTTAGAAACGTCTATAGGTAACATCCATCGCAGATAAAACATATCATTGCAGGCAAACTCTTCTTGCGCACAAAACATAATGGCATTATTTTTCCCAGACACGCTCAGTGATTTGGGGTCAAGTGGAAGACACAGACAGATGATTGCACACTTTTGTATACGGCGTCAGCCGCTCGTTGTAGAACGCCACAGACGTCTGTTTAACTTGACAAGGAGAGGGGCGAATAATACCTGCAGGGCAGAACGTCCTGGCAGGCTAATGGTTAATGGAATGATGCTTGTGGTTTCTATACATTACAGCGGCACAGAGGGGGGGCGGGGGGGGGGGGGGCGAGAGTGAGAGAGGCACCCCTGTGGTTTGTGATCCATACTAATGAGACACGTGTAAGGCCAGCTAATGCCTTCGCCCGCCTGTCAGAGGAACGAGTCCCGTGAGCGCTCAGGTCATTATATTGTTCCTGTGTGACAATATCGATTGTAGGTTGTTATACGGTGGCCATACACGCTTATATAGGTGATCAGTTACTTTAGACTGATCTCTACCGATATAAATAATTGATTTATAGTCAACAACCCATTTGAGCGATAAAAAACACACACAGTCCATTGATAGTTGGAAGATTCAATCATACGTTATTGATCACCTCAGCCGCCAGTATAAACTGTAGGTAAGCAAACTTTTTTTTTTTTTACAGTCCAAGAATTAAATTGTCACACATTGTACAAATAAAATAACACCTTCCAGGGATTTCAGTAATGTTCAGCATTACAGCCAAAAACATTTTTTGTGGTAGGCCCGGTTCACACTGGTGCGGCATGCCGACCGACTTGGATGTCGCATCACAAGTCGCACCCCATTAAAGTGCAATGGAACCGTTCTAATAGGAGCAACTTGAGTCGCTCTGACTTCGAAAAAGGTTCCTGCACTACTTTTGGTCCAACTTCGGCACCACCTGCATTGACTTCTGTTGAAGAAGTCATATGCAAGTCGTGCTGAAGTCGCGGAGTGTGAACCGAGCCTTAAAGTACACTATATTGTCAAAAGTATTGGGACGCCTGCCTTTACACGCACGTGAACTTTATTGGCGTCCCAGTCTTATAAGGCGTACACACGGTCGGACTTTGTTCGGACATTCCGACAACAAAATCCTAGTATTTTTTCCTGACGGATGTTGGCTCAAACTTGTCTTGCATACACACGGTCGCACAAAGTTGTCGGAAAATCCGATCGTTCTAAACGCGGTGACGTAAAACACGTACGTCGGGACTATAAACGGGGCAGTGGCCAATAGCTTTCATCTCTTTATTTATTCTGAGCATGCGTGGCACTTTGTCCGTCGGATTTGTGTACACACGATCGGAATTTCCGACAACGGATTTTGTTGTCGGAAAATTTTATCTCCTGCTCTCCAACTTTGTGTGTCGGAAAATCCGATGGAAAATGTCCGATGGAGCCCACACACGGTCGGAATTTCCGACAACACGCTCCGATCGGACATTTTCCATCGGAAAATCCGACCGTGTGTACGGGGCATTAGTCCGTCTGTAGGGTTCAATATTGAGTTGGCCCACCCTTTGCAGCTATAACAGCTTCTGTTAAAGTGATTGTAAAGCTTTGTTTTTTTTTAAATAACAAACAAATCACACTTACCTGCACTGTGCAGCTCGCTTTGCAGAGTGGCCCCGATCCTCGATTTCTGGGGTCCCCCGGCGGCTCTCGCTGCTCCTCCCCACATCAGATAACCCCCCTAGGAGAAACGCTCTCCCAGGGGGTTACCTTGTGCTCCCGAGTCCAGCATTGGCATCCATAGACATGAATGCTGGACTCTGCCCCGCCCCCCCCGGCGCCCGCGTCATTGGATTTGATTGACAGCAGCGGGAGTCAATTGCTGCGCTGCTATCAATCTATCCAATCAAGTGCCGAGAACCCCCGGGCAGATAGAATGCATTAAGGTGAAAAAACACAAGGGTTTACAACCCCTTTAACCCTCCTGGGAAGGCTGTCCACAAGGTTTAGGAGTGTGTCTATGTGAATGTTTGACCATTCTTCCAGAAGTGCATTTGTGGAGTCAGACGCTGATGTTGGAAGAGAAGGCCTGGCTCGCAGTCTCCGCTCTAATTCATCCCTAAGGTGTTCTATCGGGTTGAGGTCAGGACTCTGTGCAGGTCAGTCAAGTTCCTCCCCAAACTCGCTCATCCATGTCTTTAAGGACCTTGCTTTGTGCACTGGTGCGCAGTCATGTTGGGACAGGAAGGGGCCATCCTCAAACTGTTCCCACAAAGTTGGGAGCATGAAATTGTCCAAAATGTCTTGGTATTCTGATGCTTTAAGAGTTCCCTTCACTGGAAATAAGAGGCCAAGCCCAACCCCTGAAAAATAAACCCCACACCATAATCCCCTCTCCACCAAATGATTTGGACCAGTGCACAAAGCAAGGCCCATAAAGACATGGATGAGCGAGTTTCAGGTGGAGGAACTTAACTGGCCTGCACAGAGTCCTGACCTCAACCCGATAGAACACCTTTGGGATGAATCAAATCTGAGGCTGCGAGCCAGGCCTTCTCGTCCAAGATGCACCTTGCCAACGGACATGCATTGCAACACAGCGCAACTGGCGGCGACGCGTACATTTTGCATTGTGCCAGGCTGAACCAATTTAGGTCAAATAACTTTTTATTACAGACAAATACCAAAGGTGCAAACATTGAACCAATTTAACTAGGCAATTAAGGTCATACCTGGAGTTCAGTTTCAAACAAAATATGATTAAAAAAGTGTGTATGGCTGTGGTCAGCTCAAATCATTCTATTTTTTTATTTAAATTCTGCACCTCGGGATACGATGAGAAAGGCCGGCACTAATGAGTCCTCCTGTGCGGTTTGGAGGTAAAGTCTTCCGTGATGCTCCAGTTACCTTCTAATTAACTAATTAACCTACTTTGGTGCGCCAATAGAAAGTTGCTGGCAGTACGATGCTGGAACTCGGATCCATGGGGACGGTAGATGTTTCGGATTCGGAGCACCTCTCTATTCCCACTTCATTGGGGACACTTACAGCCGTTTCTTGTGTCCTTCACAGTCCTTCCCCTTCTTTGTGATTCTGGAGGTCAGCGGTATAATAAGACACGAAGGCCATTAGAAATGGGTCAATAAAGCAATTCTAAGTCCCAAACCTCCACGGCTGCCCGGTGACGGGGCTGACAGCTGGAATACCTGTAATTGTAATGCTGTATCCTTTCTGTACACCAGCCATTCCAAATGTATATTTGGTCACTAAGGAATGATCTGCCTGGTTTTCCTCCCTATACCCTAAAATGTAAACCCCGCCCCAGTTGAATGACATTTCATTTGCTTAACCTCCCTGGCGGTATGATTCTTTCTGATTTTAGGTGCTGAAAGCGGTACAATTATTTTGCATGGAAATTTGGCGTTTTATATTGTAGGTCTGTAATTCTTAACAATAACACGCTTAAATCTGTCCAAACAAGAGTCTAGTAGATATCCCGGGTATGATAAAGTTTGAAACACAAAAACATAAATTATAATATAATAAAAAAAAAAAAATAATTAAAAAAAATAAAAATAAATAGTAATAAAATAAATTTCCACACGATTCACTATCGCTCAATTCTGCAAGTGTTCTAATTTATTATCGCTGTTTTCTAGCTGGTCTAAAGCCATTTTTGACGTAAAGGGACACTTTTTGGTTGCTATGGACAATCTCCAGTTTCCAGGCAGAAAGAACAATATATGCAATATAAAACTGCATGCAGGGCATTGGCCAAAGCACTGGGGACAAATGGGATGTGAAATCATTTCATACAGTACTGTAATCTGTAAGATTACAGTACTGTATGTGTTATGCTTTTTACATTTTTTGAATTTGCTGCCAGGCTCCGCCCCCCCGTGCGTTGCGACGCTCGCAGGGAACGGAGCCTGGCACAGAGAGGCTTCGGAACAGGACAGAGCCCGCGGACACTGCGGGGGACATCGCAGGATCCCGGGGACAAGGTAAGTAAGGAGGCACCAGGATCCTGCGATGCAATCCCGAGTGTGGCTCGGGGTTACCGCTAATGGTGCTGAATTTTAACCCCGAGCCACACTCGGGAAAACCGCCAGGGAGGCTACGGACTGTTTACCATAAGCAACTGCCATGGGGTTTTTCTTGCTCTTTTGCTCCCCGCAAGGCCTGCATACTAGCCCATTATATGACACTTACCTGCAAATGAAGCCCGCGCTATCCCCTGAGCAGGCCGCGTCCATCTTCACCCCTCTTCCTCTCCGGGGCCATGGACTCGGGCTCTGTGACTGGCAAGGGCACGGGAGTCGTCAGTCACGGCACACGCTGGGGGAAGAAACGGCACGGTGGTCCGTTTCTTCACAGCGCATGCGACGATGAGGACATTGGCGCACTACAAGTGAAATATCTCCTAAACGGCGCACGTTTAGGAGATATTTCCACTACCTGTAGGTAAGCCTTATTTTAGGCTTACCTATAGGTAACAGTCACCAAAAAAGGGTTTACAACCACCTTAAGAGATGGGGACACTGCACTGTCAACCTATATCAGGAAGCTCCTGAACAGATTGTAGGCAGGTGCAGTCTACTTTCCCCACAGCAGGTGGCACTCTTCCACAGCGGCCCTGTTGCTGGGATGGAAGTCAGGTGGAACAAGATTCCTCTATGGTTAACTGGGTCACTGGGGAAGCTATCTTATTGGATGCTGCCGCCCCACGTGACTCAAGCAGCCATCTTGGGTCAGGCAGAGTTTTTTTTAAGGCTTGGCTCCTGAGTTTTGATACGCTTTGTTGAGTGTACAGAGTAGGGACAGGTACCCCGTCTGTGAGGGAAAGTAATAGTGATAGGAATAGGTTCCTGATGAGGAGGGCAAGAGTAGGGCCTCATCTCTTGGGAACATTCTTCTGATTGAGTACCAGACGGACAGGCTGCATTCAGTCCCCTCTCAACAGACGCTGTGATTCCGGCTACTCCTGTCACTCTACTGTACTGTGAGTGAGACCACCTGGGTGACTTTCCACCAGCTTATTTGTGAACTGTTGCTGCAGTTTTTCAACGCAAGTTTATTGCTTCCACAAGTGTGAATCATTGACTCCGCACCACGCTGCACCCCACCTTCAGGATCAACAGAGAATATTTGAATGAAGATTAGATTTTAGTGTTGAGTTTACGTATACTTTACTCATCTCTTTGAGAACCATATCCCTCTGCATCTCTTCCCAGTTGTCCCACTTCTTGGTCCGATGTATAGACCTGTAGGCAGGTGCGGTCTATTTTCTCCAACACAATGCAGTTGGAAGAGGAAGTCAAGAGGAACCTAGTTCCACTATGGTTTCCTTGGTTACAGTGTGGCAGCTAAATGATTGGATGCTGATGCCCCATGTGACTTTGGCAGCCATCTTGGGTCGAGCAGAGTCTATTTAAGACCCTGGCTCATCTGTTCGGCACACATTTTGCGAGTGGCTAGTGTAGGGACAGGTCACCCATCTGGCTGGGACAGTGCTTAGCCTCATGGAAAGGTTCCAGATGGGTAGGAAAAGAGCAGGGACACGCCATCCTTCCTGGAAGCCTCCCTGTTTGGGTGCAGACTGGTCAGGCCGCATTCCGCTCCTTGAGACAGATGCTGTCAGCACCTCTGGTCCACCACTCTACTGCTGCTTTGCTGTTACTTGTGAGTGTTCCTGGTCGGGTTGCCTCCCCGCCGGGCCTGTTGTATTGCTGGACTTCTGTTACAATATATTCTTGTTACTGCACCTGAACTCTGTTTCCTACCACACAGAGACCTCTAAAAAAAATTACAATTTAACCACCCAAAGTGTTATACTACACTAAACCTTTCACCCAACCACTAAATTATTTCATTTTTTGAAATACCACCTTAAGGGCTTTTTCACACCAGCCTTGTTGTCCCAACACCAGCGCTGTTCCAGTACATAGATACAGTGCCTTGAAAAAGTATTCATAACCCTTGAAATTTTCCACATTTTGTCATGTTATAACCAAAAACATAAATGTATTTTATTGGGATTTTATGTTATAGATATTGAAGTGGAAGGAAAATGATAAATGGTTTTCCAAATTTTTTACAAATAAATATGTGAAAAGTGTGGGGTACATTTGTATTCAACCCTCCTGAGTCAATACTTTGTAGAACCCCTTTCCTCTGCAATTACAGCTGCAAGTCTTTTTGGGGATGTCTCTACCAGCTTTGCACATCTAGAGAGGGACATTTTTGCCCATTCTTCTTTGCAAAATATCTCAAGCTCTGTCAGATTGGATGGAGAGCGTCTGTGAACAGCAATTTTCAAGTCTTGCCACAGATTCGCAATTGGATTTAGGTCTGGACTTTGACTGGGCCATTCTAACACATGAATATGCTTTGATCTAAACCATTCCATTGTAGCTCGGGCTGTATGTTTAGAGTCGTTGTCCTGCTGGAAGGTGAACCCCCGCCCCAGTCTCAAGTCTTTTGCACAACGAGCGAGCAAGGGGCTCGTTACACACACTTTAACAGGTTTTCTTCTAAGATTGTCCTGTATTTGGCTTCTTCCATCTTCCCATCAACTCTGACCAGCTTCCCTGTCCCTGCTGAACAAAAGCATCACCACATCATGATGCTGCCACCACCATGTTTCACGGTGGGGATGGTGTGTTCAGGGTGATGTGCAGTGTTAGTTTTCCCCCACACATAGTGTTAAATAGTTGTCCTGAGGACAGATTCTCCCACCTGAGCTGTGGATCTCTGCAGCTCCTCCAGAGTTGCCATGGGCCTCTTGGCTGATTCTCTGATTATTGATCTCCTTGCCCGGCCTGTCAGTTTAGGTGGACGGCCATGTCTTGGTAGGTTGGCAGTTGTGCCATACTCTTTCCATTTTCATATGATGGATTGAATAGAGCTCCGTGAGATGTTCAAAGCTTGGGATATTTTTTTATAACCTAACCCTGCTTTACACTTCTCCACAACTTTATCCCTGACCTGTCTGGTGTGTTCCTTGGCCTTCGTGATGGTGTTGGCTCACTAAGGTTCTCTAACAAACCTCTGAGGGATTCACAGAACAGCTGTAATTATACTGAGATTAAATTACACACAGGTGGACTCTATTTACTAATTAGGTGAACTCTGAAGGCAATTAGTTCCACTAGATTTTAGTTAGGGGTATCAGAGTAAAGGGGGCTGAATACAAATGCCCCCCACACTTTTCACATATTTATTTGTAAAAAAATTTGAAAACCATTTATCATTTAACTTCCACTTCACAATTATGTGCCACTTGGTGTTGGTCTATCACTTAAAATCCCAATATAATACATTTATGGTTTTGGTTGTAACATGACAAAATGTGAAAAATTCCAAGGGGTATAAATACTTTTTCAAGGCACCATAAGCCCAAAGGAAATTGGAGCATTGTTGAAGCTTAGAGAGGGTAAGAATTTGGGAATATTTTTTTTTAAACACAGAAGGAAGGGGGTGACAAAAAGTAATTATTTTGCTGTCACTCTTTTATTAGCTGGTGATGACTTGGCACTTCTAGGGCTTTGGCTACAGAGGCGATTTCGACTAATTTGGTAGCAATAGGGTAAGAGAACCCCAATCATTTTTTGCTTGTTTGTTTCGGAGATATGAAGTTTGAGACTTTGTTTTTATAGCTGTTTCCTTGTTGTGGTAAACTCTCTCCATTGGTTTCCAAACTCAACTAAGAAGTGTGAACTCTAATTTCTCTGTCCTCTATTGAAGAGATCCAGTCCTGCCCTACTTATACCAAAACCTCAGAGCCGCCTTTTTACAGAGCCAAGCAAGGTGGTAATAGGGGCTTCTACTGGGCCACAGGTGTAAAGGTTAAAGCCCAACTGAAGTTTTGGATTTTATTACTGTTGTGCAGTCAAGCTAAATAACAAAAAAAAAAAACAAGCTTTTTTATGTTTATGTGTTAGTGCTTAGAATTAAATGATGCTGTCCTGTGCTGGCTGCCCAATGGAGATCTGGACCGATGCTCTCGTACAGAGCACAGCAATCCTGGTCTTCAGTGTTCTGACATGCCCCCTGCCCAGTGCTTCAATCTCCAACGCTTATGATCCCTTGGCTTTAGATCTATTGTACTTTAAGTGTAAAGATTTGTGAATTATCCATAAGGGGTGTGTTAGATGTATGTCATCATATGGCAGTTCAATGGGCCAGCTTTCCGGGCAACATGTCTGTTACACTTGAGAGCCTAATCCACAAGCGGTGGTTTAGATGTATGTATCTGTTCAGTCATATTCAACTCTTTCTGATTCTTTGGGCAAGCTCTCTGGCCAACTTGTCTGATATATTTGAGGGCCTTATCCGCAAGGGATGTGTTAGATCAGGGGTGTCAAACTCAATTTCATCACGGGCCTCATCAGCATTATGGTTGCCCTTGAAAGGCGTATTGTAGCTGTAAGACTATGTATGCAGAATTCAGACTGCACTATGTACAGAGTTCAGAAGTAAGCGGAGTACAGAGTGCAGAGTTCGAAAGTGTGTTACGTATGGAGTGCAGGGTTGGGGGTGGGCAAAGTACAGAGTGCAGGGTTCAGGAGTATGCTCCATACAGGGTGCAGAGTTCAGAAGTGCACTACGTACAGAGTGCAGAGTTTGCAGGTGTGCTGTGTACAGAGTGCAGAGTTTGCAGGTGTGCTGTGTACAGAGTTCAGAGTTTGCAGGTGTGCTGTGTACAGAGTGCTGGTTTTAGGAGTATGCTTCATAAAGAGTGCAGAATTCAGGAGTGCACTATGTACAGAGTGTAGAGTTTGCAGGTGTGCTGTGTACAGAGTGCAGGGTTCAGGAGTATGCTTCATACAGGGTGCAGACTTCAGGAGTGCACTACGTACAGAGTGCAGAAAAATGGGAAGGTTGGCAACTGTGCTCACATAGATACAATGCCACATCAAGAAATTATAAACTAAAAGAATAGGTACCCCTAAACAGACTTTTAAGGCATTAATATCTATACAAAAAAGTATTAGAGAGTGTTTGCAGTATTACAAAATATTTATTTGACAAAACATTTTAAAAACATAGTCACTCAAGACAGAAAATGGTTGGAATGTATACAAATCTGTGTATGAACACACCAATATAGCAGCACATGGTCAAATGTGATCCTTAATCCGACGTGTTTCAATGAAATTCTTTCCTCGGGGGTGTTCTCCAGTACAGGGTGCAGAGTTCAGAAGTGCACTACGTACAGAGTGCAGAGTTTGCAGGTGTGCTGTGTACAGAGTGCAGAGTTTGCAGGTGTGCTGTGTACAGAGTGCAGAGTTTGCAGGTGTGCTGTGTACAGAATGCAGAGTTTGCAGGTGTGCTGTGTACAGAGTGCAGAGTTCAGGAGTGCGCTGCTTACAGAGTGCAGGGATGAGGAGTGTGATACATAGTACAGAGGCCCAGCCCTGCTCTAGGTGGCTCTGCCTCTCTCACTTGCAGGGAGATCATTGATCGGCATGTGAGAATCAATGTAAGAGCGCTACCCTCTGCTAAAGTGCTAACACATAATTACTATTGTGCAATAAATAAATAACATAATGATAATATTCAATGCATAACAATAACTAATTAGATGAAGTCCATATAAAGTTCATAAGTCCTTATATAGTTTATAGGTTTCACAATCTTCAAGTGCAGCTTCAAATTTCTATTGTGCAATATAAAGTGCAAAGTGCTGAAAAAACAAATAATCAGTGCAGTCCGTGCTCCCCTCTGTGTTCCCTCTCACTCACCAGATATAATGGACTCCCATGACACAAGTCACAAACGCTTGTGTAGATGGCTGTGGTCTGTTGTCCCACGGGCTGTGTCCCAGACTGTAGCGTAGATTGTTCTCAATATAACATCATATGATGTAAATGAATGGCAGAAAAAGCAATATAGCATAATTCCATTTATTTAACCATAAAAACAAACAATATCCACTCACATGTTAAAACGCTGTGACAAGCGCAAAAAACCCGGACCCGGAAGTAACCATCGACTTGAGTCTCACCGCCCAGAAATGACGTCACCACCCGCGGTCACTTGATGCGTTTCGTCCCTCCCACGAGACGTTATCAAGGGATGGGAGCGGCATGTGTCCCCGCCATCAGTGCATGCAGGCAGGAATCGGATTTTCCGCCAACAAAACCGTGGATTTTTGTTCGAAGATTGTTGGCTCAAACTTGTCTTGCATACACACGGTCACACAAATGTTGGCCAACAATTACGAACGTGCGAACGCGGTGACGTACAAGACGTACGACGAACCGAGAAAAAGGAAGTTCAATAGCCAGTGCGGCTCCTTCTGCTTGATTCAGAGCATGCGTGAACTTTTGTGCGCTGGACTTGTGTACACACGATCAGACTTTCCGACAATAAAGTTTCGTTGGCTGATAATTTGAGAACCTGCTATCAAATATTTGTTGGTGGAAAGTCCGACAGCAAATGTTCGATAGAGCATACACACAGTCGGACTTTCCGACAACAAGCTCACATCCAACATCTCCCGTTGGAAAGTCCAACCGTGTGTACACGGCATATGGTGCGAGAGCTACATGAAATGGCCTGGCAGGCCAGATTCCGCCTGTGGGCCTTGTGTTTGACACATGTGTGTTAGATGTATGTATGCATCAATTCAGTCATATAGAACTTTTGGCGATTCTATGGGCCAGCTCTCTGGGCGCCATGCCTGATACCCTTGAAATTGTTTTGTCATTGAATTTGTTCGGTGAACTTTTTACGAGGCGGGTAATAAGATCTTTACTCAACCCTTCCCAACTGCTCAGTCTTGGGGCCAACATACAGAAGGTGCTAACACATGTGCATAGCCAACTTGTACACACATACTACACTACATATTTTGAATCTGAAAAACCTAATAGCAGGTGTAGAAGGAAATCCAAAGTATCCAGAAGAAACCCATGCAAACACAGGGAGAACATGCAAACCCCATGCAGATAGTGTTCTGGCCAGTATTTGAGCCAAGGACTCTATTGCAGGGCGGCACAGTGGTGTAGTGGGTACAACACTGTATCCTGGCCTAGGCCGACAAGGCCCAGGCCTAGGGCAGCACTTTGCAGGGGGGCAGCATGGAAAGCGCCCCCGCCCGGCTTGCGCCGTAGCACCAGTCTTATGGGGCGGACTGGGCTGAGACTGGGCTGAGAGGCAAATTAGTCTAGAGCCCCCCCATAAAGCGGCCGCACTGCTTCCGCAACTGTGTGTGTGTGTGTGTGTGGGGGGGGGGGCGTTGCTTCTAACTTTGCTTCTAATTTTGACTGTCCTCTCATCCTGGACCACAAACCTTCCTCACTGGGCTATATGTTTTCTGCTGCACCATTGGCATGGTTATATCTTCTTAGTCCTCTCCATAAAATTATCAGAAATTTGTGCTTAAAGTAGAACTATAGGCAACACTTTTTTTTTCCCATTGTGGATAGAATAAGGGAGGGTTATAGCCCCTGTCAGTTTATTTTTTACCATCCCTGTCCCATTGCAGAGATTTCCCTTCACTTCCTGCCCCATAGCCAAACAGGAAGTGAGAGGAAATCTATGCAAATTAAGGGAATCCATTGCGCCCCCCCCCCCCCCCCCAAGGCCCTCAGAACTAGTGTCCTCACTCAAAAATTTCAGGGCAGGTCATAAACAGCAAGGGGTGTGGCCTTGACAGGAAGGGGTGGGTCATATTTAAATTAGCGGGTACACGGATTTAGTCAGGCCTAGGGCAGCACAAAACCTAAATACACTACTGGCTGGTTCGAATCCCAACCACGACCTGCCTGGAATTTGCATGTTCTCCCTGCCCCTGCGTGGTTTTCCTCCGGGTACTCCGGTTTCCTCCCACACTCCTAAGACATGCTGGTAGGTTAATTGGATTCTGTCTAAATTGGCCCCAGTATATGAATGTGAGTTAGGGACCTTCGATTGTAAGCTCCTTGAGGGTAGGGACTGATGTGAATGTACAATGTATATGTAAAGCGCTGTGTAAATTGACAGCGCTATATAAGTACCTTAAATAATAATAATAATATTGCTGAAAGAACTAATCAATGTCCTGCCTGTGGGTTAGATAAGTTACTATAATAACTCTACCTAACTTCTTAACAACTGTTGAAATGCAATGTCAGCCACACCAGGGGTGCATTGTGTTTAATAGGTTGGCCAATTCCAAAGCTTGCACTGTGAGGAAGAGCATAAAGCATGACAATAGTACAGTACTGCAAAGCCAGAAGACTGCATATATAATGACCACGTATGGCCGCTCTTATGTATAACTATACTGTACACTGGAACAATATTAAAACAATAACACTCATTGATAAGATTATTTACCATCCATTGGACTAACCTCATATATATTTAAAAAAAAAAAAAAAAAAAAAAAAAAAGAATAGTGCTTGCTTTGGCAGCACATATACTAAAATTGGAACGATACAGAGAAGATTAGCATGGCCCCTGCGCAAGGATGACACGCAAATTCGTGAAGCGTTCCATATTTTTGTTTTATTTGCTTACTTGTTATTTTATTTTCTTCCTTATTTTTCTACAAGTTACCTTAAATAAATACTAAGACCAGAAGCACTATATCTACAAAAGATACAAGAAAATATTAACTTACCAATACAACAGTCAAGTATTTGTAGTAGCTAAAAGCACTAAGAGCAAACTGTAGTATATGTGGCTTCATGTCGGAGGATGCGACCATAATGAGAGATCGCTCAATCCAAAGATAGAGAGGCCATGAATATATACCACAACAGGAATATTACATATACTTAACATAACGTAAGATACAGCTATTGAAATGAGAAAAAATGTGTAGAATGCTATAGTATTATGGAAAAAACGTTAACAATACACAATTGTATGTATCATATCTTGTACAATGTTCAATAAAAAATATTTAAAAAAAAAAAAAAAAAAGAATAATGGAAGTTTATAGATTCTCTTTAACCACTTCACATCCCGCCCATTATCATATGACGTCCGCAGGAGGGATCTCCCATCCTGGGCGGGCGTCATATGACGTCCTGGGCTTCCCGGCCGTCTGGGGGGCGCGCGCGCTCCGCCCGCCGCGTCACTCGGGAGCCGAAGCACGTGCCCGGCGGCCGCGATTGCCCGATAACAGAGTAGGACCGTGGATCTGTGTGTGTGTAAACACACAGGTCCATGTCCTGTCAGGTGAGAGGAGACCGATGGTGTGTTCCCAGTACAGAGGAACGCCGATCGGTCTCCTCCCCTTTTGACTCCCCTCCCCCTACAGTTAGAATCACTCCCTAGGTAACACATTTAACCCCTTGATCGCCCCCGAGTGTTAACCCCTTCCCTGCCAGTGACATTTATACAGTAATCAGTGCATTTTTATAGCACTGATCGCTGTATAAATGTGAATGGTCCCAAAATGGTGTCAAAAGTGTCCGATATGTCCGCCCCAATGTCACAGTCACGATAAGAATCGCAGATCGCCGCCATTATTAGTAAAAAAAAAAATAATAATAATAAAAATGCCATAAAACTATCCCCTATTTTGTAGACGCTATAACTTTTGTGCAAACCAATCAATATACGCTTATTGCGATTTTTTTTACCAAAAATATGCAGAAGAATACATATTGGCCTAAACCGAGGAAAAAATTATTTAAAAAAAAAAAATTGGGATATTTATTATAGCAAAAATGTTAAAAATATTGTGTTTTTTTTTTCAAACTTGTCGCTCTTCTTTTGTTTATAGCACAAAAAATAAAAACCGCAGAGGTGATCAAATACCACCAAAAGTAATTTCTATTTGTAGGGAAAAAATGCTAAAAATCTCATTTGGGTACCAGTGTTGCATGACCGCGCAAAGTTCGACAGCGCTGAAAACTGAAAATTGGCCTGGGCAGGAAAGGGGGTGAAAATGCCCGGTATTGAAGGGGTGAAGGTTTTATTGCTGGAAATGCACGATGTTATCACGTTAATAAAGACAACGTTGCATGTTTAAGATACCAATTTGGCAAAGCAAATCGTCTCAGTTACAATAAAAACAAGCTTACATTACCAGGTCATTAATTACCAATTAAGGAACTATTGGAAATCCATGCTGTTTAGCATTCACACCCCACTCTCTCGTTTTACTGAACAAAGATGAAGGTTGGTTTAAGCGGAGGGCTCAGCAGGCACGTTCCACGTCTCCTCTATGTGAAGGAGAAGGGATGGAAAATAGATGTCACAGACTGCACGTCACATCGCAGCGTCACAGACAAAGATCCCATAGGATCTGTTTATTCAATACCCATAGACGGCGTGACTCAGCAGCCAGCCCAGAAATCATGCCTCTGCCTCCCAGTTCGCTGGTTCGCTGCTTCCCACCGCCGTCACTACCCATCCCCACTGTGCTAAAAACTGGAGGTGGGGAACGGCTAAACCTTAATCACCGTAACTCCACGCTAGCCGGCGGACGTTTTCACTGTACAAGCTACGCAAGCATCGGCAAGATCAAAAGATAAGGATATAAATAATAAAATGTGCTGCGTACGAAGCCCCGTAACGCGGCCCACACAGTTACAGATCTGACGGCGATTGCAGGGGATGATCTGAGCATGAAGTTTCCACCCAAATGTTAGTACATGTATGGCGCGGATCGAGATAGATAGTTCAGTAGATTATAAATTCAGTCAATAGTTCATTAAGCGCTTCAATATCGGGGGCACTTTCACCCCCTTCCTGCCCAGGCCAATTTCCAGCTTTCAGCGGTGTCACACTTTGAACGACAATTGCGTGGTCATGTAACGCTGCACCCAAAATCAGTTTATATCTTTTTTTTTTTGTTACTCAAATAGAGCTTTCTTTTGGTGGTATTTAATCACCAGTGGGTTTTTTTTTTTTCAAAAAAATCCAAAAAAAGACCAAAAATATTGAAAATAAACCGTTTTCTGTCAGAAAATTTTGTGAATAAGTAACTTTTCTCCTTTACTGATGTGCACTGATAGGCTGCGCTGATGGGCACTGATAGGCTGCGCTGATGGGCACCGATAATGTGCACTGATGAGGTGGCACTAATGAAGGGCACTGATGAGGTGGCACTAATATGCAGCACTCATGAGTACTGATAGATGGAACTTATGGGCAATGATAGGTGGCATGGATATGTGGCACTGATGGGTGGCACTGATGATCAGGCACTAATGGGCACTGAAAGGCAGCACTAACTTGCATCACGAATAGGCACAGATTGGCATCACTGATGGGCACAGATTGGCATTACTGATGGGCACAGATTGGCATCACGAATAGGCACAGATTGGCATCACTGATGGGCACAGATTGGCATCACTGATGGGCACAGATTGGCATCACTGATGGGCACAGATTGGCATCATGAAAAGGCACAGATTGGCATCACTGATGGGCACTGTTGGGGCTGCACTGATAATCAGGGCACTGATGAATGGTGCCCTGATTATCTGTGCTGGTCTTCCTTGTGAGGAAATGCCGCTGATCGGCTCCCCTGTCAGTGTGAGGCAAGGAGAGCCGATAACCGTCATTTCCTTGTTTTCATGTGATCGGCTGTGATTGGACACAGCTGATCACATGGATAAAGAACGGTGTCACCGGCTCTTTACTGAGAACGAGGTTGCGCTGTGTCTCAGGGACACAGCGCGCACATGAACTGTGCGCCGCCGAGGGCGCCTGAGCGCAGTGAGACTGGGGCCATGTCTAATGACGTCGTCCCAGAACAAGAGAACATCCCACCTGTCACCATTTGTCTATACGGCAGGCAGGTGGTGGTTAAAAAGATTTATCAGGGGCATTTATAGACCCTGGCATCCAGGGTCACATGCGCCAGGTCTTTTACGGAGTGTTTTGTAGACGTGTGCAACACGTTTCGTTACGAATCGAAATTCGGACAAAATTTTTGTTATTGAGATTTATCCAAATCTCCGTATCACAATAGTAATGGATTTCAACAAATCCGAAATTAATTATAAACAACAAATTAATGTGTATTCATTTGTTTCATTCAGATGATATGATGCAATAGTTTATTATTATTATTATACATGATTTATATAGCACAAACAGTTTGCGTAGCGCTTTACAACATGAGGGCAGATAGTACAATTACAATACAATTCAGTACAGGAGGAATCGGAGGGCCCTGCTCCTTAGAGCTTACAATCTAAAAGGGAGGGTTAAGTGATACAAAAGGTAATAGCTGTGGGGGATGAGCTGATGAAGAAAATGAAAGTACAGTTGTTAGGTGGAGGCAGGATGGGATTCACTGAAGAGAAAAGTTTTCAGGGATTGCCTAATGCCGCGTACACGCGATTCGGAAAATTCGGCCAGCAAAAGACCGATGAGAGCTTTTGGACGGAAAATGCGACCGTGTGTACGCTCCATCGGACTTTTGCTGGCCGAATTCCAGCCAGCAAAAGATTGAGAGCATAATTTTTCAGTCGGAAAAAGTTCCTATCCGAAAATGCGATCATCTGTAGCAATTCCGATGCGCAAAATTCCTACGCATGCTCGGAAACAATTCGAAACATGCTCGGAAGCATTGAACTTCATTTTCTCGGCTCGTCGTAGTGTTGTACGTCACCGCGTTCTTGACGGTCGGAAGTTCAGCGAACTTTTGTGCGACCGTGTGTATGCAAGGCAAGCTTGAGTGGAATCCCGTCGGAAAAGCCGCCATATCTTTTTCCGATCGTGTGTACACGGCATTAGGCTTCATGTACACGGGACGTTTCTCAACCTGAACGCTGGAACATCACAGCTAGCGATCCACATTTAAAAACGTGTGTTTAGCAGCGTTTTACAAGCCGCGTTTAGCGGCGTTTGCGTTCAGAAGCGTTTACTAAAGATAGCCTCAGGAGACCCTACCAAATGATTAGAAAGCACTAAAAACAAGTATTTATGAACTATTTCAGCCATTCTGAGAACAGTGTGAGTAGCAGCTGAGAAAGCCGTGTGCTTGTAGCTAGCTGTTATTTTTGGGTTGGTTTGTTAATATGGATCCCATGATGAGCATGTGTGAGGAAATGCTCCTGATGTTGCTTTTGCTGAGGCTCCAAAGACGTAGAAAATTGCGTGAGAGGACCAGAGTTCGTCGCTACTGGACACATCCATTGATGGCTCAACGCATGTCCACAGCATACTTCTCTAATATCTATGTTCAGCTGAGTAATTACCCAGAGATTTTTTTTTAACTTTACACATGTAGCACCCCCCTGGGTATACTGGGAGCAAAGAGGGTACCTCCAGATACAGGGAGCGGACTTACATTCACCCCAGGGCTCAGTCCATGGCTATAATGGGAAGTTAGAACAAATGTGGGCGCCAGTCACTTTAGGTATGTTTCAATGCTTTAATTATAACTTGAGAAAGGTTGTAGAAAAGAGGTTGAGGGGAGGTTTCAGATACTCTTTTAGCAGATCGCTTACAGACTCCTTGAATCAAAGGACAAAACACAGCTTTCTTCTAGCAGATCTTGAATACCTGGGTAGGTCTCTCACACAGACCTAGCAACCAGTAAGTGCCTGGATAAGCCTCTCTCACAGACCTAGCAGCCAGGAGCTTGTTACCTTGATTGGATTGGATTGTAGAACAGCTTCACAGTACCAGAACCTTTAAGCCATCCGGCGGTACTGTGAGGGTAGTTTAGATGTAGGTGTGTCCTCCCACCGAGTCACCGGGCCCTTCTGAGAGACCAGCCTTCACCCTGGCTCTCTCCAACAAGGGTCCTCCCCTGGATCTCCTCAGCTTCCTTTCAGGCAAGACAGCCTAAGGACCACCTCAGAAGTAGTAGGCCCCAGACAGGCTTCTGGGCCTACTCGGAGAACTTGCAGCAACGTAGCCTCAGGCCTGGAGGGCCACGAGGTGAGAACTGCTTAAAGCACATGGCATCTGTGCAATAAATACCCCTTCCCAGAATGCACAGCGGCAGGAACCTCCTACTGGGCTGTTTCTGGAAAAAGAATATTCATTACAGCTTAACTTAGTTGTTATTCTCACACTGCCCTGTGGTACCAGTGACACCTACTGGCAACAGTGGGAAATGCACAACACAGTCAAATTTAGGACAGAATCAAATAAACTATGTACAATCAATCTGAGCTGTTTACAGCTCAGCCAAAAACTAAATTTAACAATAGGGAGATAAGTACAGCGCTGCGCTAAAATCAGAAAAAACACTAAAATACCAGCTAACACACCTATAGACTCAAGGTAGGGGATAACAGCAAAAATAAAAGTGTAGCGCTATATATTGTGCAGACATATTAATCAAAAAAATCCATAAGTGTATACAGACAGTAAGTAGAACCTTATCACACCTTATATGACCAAAAAATGTGAAATGCAGAGTAAAGTAACACTGTGTTAATCAGCGAAACAGTTAAGGTGAAACATTAAATAGTAAATTTAATTAGCAATTATAAGCAATAACTTAAATTTGAAAAACCGTAAAGGTTCGGCAAATCAGCCACCTAATTTACACAAAAGAAAAATTCCACAATATAATTTTGTAGAAAAAATTGTGAAAGAAAAAAACCACCACCAAAAGTCTATGGGGGTTGCACGCTGAGGTGGTAGAAATATAACTCCCAAGTTCACACGTAGATAAAATTCATCAAATCTGGCAGATAGGTAGACAATGAAGGAACTACAGGTGAACAGAGGGTCTAGATTGGTGTCAGGGCCATCACCGGAAACATCAAGAGGCTTACTGGAACTTAATGACTTGATAAGACATATGTCCTACAAGTCAAAAAGGCTTATTGACCAACCGGTCTGAATAGTATATCTTGTCAGGTATCCTCAGCATACAGTGGGAAGGGGGATATCAGCACAGCTTCCACATCCGTATACAATCCGACATAGGCCAAACGGATATTCATATGCCATGCGAGGAGTAAAAAAAACTCACATAGCGTGATAACGTTTAAACAACTGGTTTATTAAAATAAATTAAAATAAACTCACATATCAGAAGATCAAAGACAGCTAGACATCATATAGCGGTAATCATGAGGGGTCCACCCGACATGTCACCAGATGACGGCTCTTTAGCGGAAACATGTCGGGTGGACCCCTCACGATTACCGCTATATGATGTCTAAACTCAGCTTCTGAGCTGAGCTCAGCTTGGGTTCCGAAAAAAGCTTCTAAACTCAACTGCCTAGAAAGGACTATAAACGATCCTGTGTACATGGACTGATAAGATAACATAGAGGAGAGTTCAGGAGCAGTTGAAAAAAAAATGCCCAACTGCCTCTAAACGTCCGTTTACCAGCAGCAGTGTACATGAGGCCTAAGGCTCGGTTCACACAGGGGCAACACGATTTCAGCGCGGCTTTGTACGGCGACTTCAACGCAGCTTCAACGCGACTTCAGCGCGACTTCAGCGCGACTTTAGCAAATTACAACGCGACTTCAAGTCCCCTCCAGGACAGGCGACTTTGGCTGTGGCCAATCACAGGATAATCAGCTCTCTGGGAGGGAGGGGTTTGCCTGGGCAAACGAAATTTTTTGCCTGCAAAGTCGCTTGACTGTAGAGAGAGATCCGACTTGGAGGCGACTTCCATTGATTTCTCTGGTACAGGTCGCCTACCAAGTCGGATCCAAGTAGTACAGGGAGTACGCTCTGAAGTCGGAGCGACTTCAGTAGTGTCTATTAAGACGCTCCCATTCACTGTCATGTGAATATCTTTCTGGGGTGACTTGGGGCGACTTGAGGGGCGACAAGTCGGATCCCAAGTCGTCCCAGTGTGAACCGAGTCTAAAAGTGAATAGAGTTGGAGATAGTCGAACAGATTGGGGTAGGGAATTCTAAAGAATGGGAGACTCTCTGGAGAAGTCCTGGATGCGAGTATGGGAAGAGGTGACGAGGGAGCTAGAAAGCAGGAGGTCTTGGGAGGAACGAAGAGAACGATTTTGGGCCTTTTGTTAATGGTGAGGCATCCGAAATAACGTGACAACATAACGAATGATCCAAAGGGATTCGAGTCCATTCGGTTTTGTTTTAGTGAGCGTAAAGTAATTATTCTAAAGATAATCTTTTTGTATTGGGGTTGAATTTGAGAGACCATTCGTTTAATGTGAAATAAGATGGTTCCTACGTATTGTGTTTGGGTTGGATGGAGGTGGATCCATCTCTGAATCATAACATAACAAATGAATCCAAAATTAATTTAATTCCATTCGTTACTTTTGGTTGCATGCAACTCCAGTCGATAGTGTCCAATCAGCTTAACAAAAGAATCCGAAATTAAATGGAATACATTTTTCTGTTGTGCATATCTCTTGATCTCTGGGTTGCCTTTGAGATATGGAGATAATACATTTTATGCATTTTACAGTTTTGAAAAGATATTTCACTTATTTATTGTTATTCCATCTATTACTTATTTTGTCATTATAGTGTATCATTTAACTGAACATTCATTATTGTTCAGTTAAAAAGATTATTTTCGCTTTAGATTTGATCCAAAGTGGTCATCATAGAACCCTACCAACCCATCAACACTTGAATCTGTGTGCCCAGAGGTGCCCCAGGTCTATTAGGATCATAGATAGATAGATAGATAGATAGATAGATAGATAGATAGATAGATAGATAGATAGATAGATAGATAGATAGATAGATAGATAGATAGATAGATAGATAGTGTGCCTTGAAAAAGTATTCATACCCCTTGAAATTTTCCACATTTAGTCATGTTACAACCAAAAACGTAAATGTATTTTATTGGAATTTATGCAATAGACCAACACAAAGTGGCACATCATTGTGAAGTGGAAGGAAAATGATAAATGCTTTTCAAATTGTTTTACAAATAAATATGGGAAAAGAGTTTCGGGTGCATTTGTATTCAGCCCCCCTGAGTCAATACTTTGTAGAACCCCCTTTCACTGCAATTACAGCTGCAAGTCTTTTTGGGGATGTCTCTACCAGCTTTGCACATCTAGAGAGGGACATTTTTGCCCATTCTTCTTTGCAAAATAGCTCAAACTCTGTCAGATTGGATGGACAGCGTAGGTGAATAGTAATTTTCTTCTTCTTCTGGTTCTTCTGGCTCTTCTGGTTCTTCCTCCGGCGTTCTCGTCCAGCATCTCCTCTGCGGCAACTTCTATCTTCTTCTCCTCGGGCCGCTCCGCACCCATGGCATGGGGGGAGGCTCCCGCTCTTCTCTTCATCTTCTTCATCTTCTTCTCTTCTTCTCTTCTTCATTTTCTTCTCCGGGCCGCTCCGCACCCATGCTGGCATGGAGGGAGGCTCCTGCTGTGTGACGGCGTCTCCTCGTCTGACGGTTTTTAAATAACGGGGGCGGGGCCACCCGGTGACCCCGCCCCCCTCTGACGCACGGTGACTTGACGGAACTTCCCTGTGACGTCATGGGGAATGCCACAGGGAAGTCCTGTCATGTCCCGTGCGTCAGAGGGGGGCGGGGTCACCGGGTGGCACCGCCCCCCCCGTTATTTAAGAACCGTCAGACGAGGAGACGCTGTCACACAGCGGGAGCTTCCCTCCATGCCAGCATGGATGCGGAGCGGCCCGGAGAAGAAAATGAAGAAGAGAAGAAGAGAAGAAGAGAAGAAGATGAAGAAGAAGATGAAGAGAAGAGCCCCAGGGGACATGGATCAATGCAAAAAAAAGTTTTAAAAACGGCCGTTTTTTCAGGAGCAGTGATTTTATTAATGCTTAAAGTCAAACAATAAAAGTGTAATATCCCTTTAAATTTCATAGCTGGGGGGTGTCTATAGTATGCCTGTAAAGGGGCGCATGTTTCCCGTGTTTAGAACAGTCTGACAGCAAAATGACATTTCGAAGGAAAAAACCCATTTAAAACTACTCGCGGCTATTGCATTGCCAACAATACACATAGAAGTTCATTGATAAAAACGGCATGGGAATTCCCCACAGGGGAACCCCGAACCAAAATTAAAAAAAAATGACGTGGGAGTCCCCCTAATTTCCATACCAGGCCCTTCAGATCTGGTATGGATATTAAGGGGAACCCCAGACAAAATTTTTTAAAAAAATGACGTGGGGTTCCCCCTAAATTCCATACCAGACCCTTCAGGTCTGGTATGGATTTTAAGGGGAACCCCGCGCCAAAAAAAACGGCGTGGGGTCCCCCCAAAGATCCATACCAGACCCTTATCCGAGCACACAACCTGGCAGGCCGCAGGAAAAGAGGGGGGATGAGAGTGCGGCCCCCCTCCTCAACCGTACCAGGCCACATGCCCTCAACATTGGGAGGGTGCTTTGGGGTAGCCCCCCAAAACACCTTGTCCCCATGTTGATGCGGACAAGGGCCTCATCCCCACAACCCTGGCCGGTGGTTGTGGGGGTCTGCGGGCGGGGAGCTTATCGGAATCTGGAAGCCCCCTTTAACAAGGGGACCCCCAGATCCTGGCCCCCCCCTGTGTGAAATGGTAAGGGGCTACTTACCCCTACCATTTCACTAAAAAACTGTCAAAAATGTTAAAAATGAGACAGTTTTTGACAATTCCTTTATTTAAATGCATCTTCTTTCTTCTATCTTCCTTCATCTTCTTCTTCTGGTTCTTCTGGCTCTTCTGGTTCTTCCTCCGGCGTTCTCGTCCAGCATCTCCTCCGCGGCAACTTCTATCTTCTTCTCCTCGGGCCGCTCCGCACCCATGGCATGGGGAGAGGCTCCCGCTCTTCTCTTCATCTTCTTCATCTTCTTCTCTTCTTCTCTTCTTCTCTTCTTCATTTTCTTCTCCGGGCCGCTCCGCACCCATGCTGGCATGGAGGGAGGCTCCCGCTGTGTGACGGTGTCTCCTCGTCTGACGGTTCTTAAATAACGGGGGCGGGGCCACCCGGTGACCCCGCCCCCCTCTGACGCACGGTGACTTGACGGGACTTCCCTGTGACGTCACGGGGAATGCCACGGGGAAGTCCTGTCATGTCCCGTGCGTCAGAGGGGGGCGGGGTCACCGGGTGGCACCGCCCCCCGTTATTTAAGAACCGTCAGACGAGGAGACGCCGTCACACAGCGGGAGCCTCCCTCCATGCCAGCATGGATGCGGAGCGGCCCGGAGAAGAAAATGAAGAAGAGAAGAAGAGAAGAAGATGAAGAAGAAGATGAAGAGAAGAGCGGGAGCCTCCCCCCATGCCATGGGTGCGGAGCGGCCCGAGGAGAAGAAGATAGAAGACGCCGCGGAGGAGATGCTGGACAAGAACGCCGGAGGAAGAACCAGAAGAAGAAGATGAAGGAAGATAGAAGAAAGAAGAAGCATTTAAATAAAGGAATTAACATTTTTGACAGTTTTTTTGTGAAATGGTAGGGGTAATTACCCCCTTACCATTTCACACAAGGGGGGGGCCGGGATCTGGGGGTCCCCTTGTTAAAGGGGGCTTCCAGATTCCGATAAGCCCCCCGCCCGCAGACCCCCACAACCACTGGCCAGGGTTGTGGGGATGAGGCCCTTGTCCTCATCAACATGGGGACAAGGTGTTTTGGGGGGCTACCCCAAAGCACCCTCTCAATGTTGAGGGCATGTGGCCTGGTATGGTTCAGGAGGGGGGCCGCACTCTCGTCCCCCCCTCTTTTCCTGCGGCCTGCCAGGTTGCGTGCTCGGATAAGGGGTTCCCCTTAATATCCATACTAGACCTGAAGGGCCTGGTATGGAATTTAGGGGGACTCCCACATCATTTTTTTTTAAATTTTGGTTCGGGGTTCCCCTGTGGGGAATTCCCATGCCGTTTTTATCAATGAACTTCTATGTGTATTGTCGGCAATGCAATAGCCGCGAGTAGTTTTAAATGGGTTTTTTCCTTCGAAATGTCATTTTGCTGTAAGACTGTTCTAAACACGGGAAACAAGCGCCCCTTTACAGGCATACTACAGACACCCCCCAGCTACGAAATTTAAAGGGATATTGCACTTTTATTGTTTGACTTTAAGCATTATTAAAATCACTGCTCCTGAAAAAACGGCCGTTTTTAAAACTTTTTTTTGCATTGATCCATGTCCCCTGGGGCAGGACCCAGGTCCCCAAACACTTTTTATGACAATAACTTGCATATAAGCCTTTAAAATTAGCACTTTTGATTATTCATGTTCGTGTCCCATAGACTTTAACGGTGTTCGCGTGTTCGAACAAACTTTTTTCCTGTTCGCATGTTCTAGTGCGAACCGAACAGGGGGGTGTTCGGCTCATCCCTAGTCACAACTACAAACCTACCAAGACATGGCCGTCCACCTAAACTGACAGGCCGGGCAAGGAGAGCATTCATCAGAGAAGCAGCCAAGAGGTCCATGGTAACTCTGGAGGAGCTGCAGAGATCCACAGCTCAGGTGGGAGAATCTGTCCACAGGACAACTATTAGTCGTGTTCTCCACAAATCTGACCTTTATGGAAGAGTGGCAAGAAGAAAACATTTGTTGAAAGAAAACCATAAGAAGTCCTGTTTTCAGTTTGCAAGAAGCCATGTGGGGGACACAGCAAACATGTAGAAGAAGGTGCTCTGATCAGATGAGACCCGGGTCCCCAAACACTTTTTATGACAATAACTTGCATATAAGCCTTTAAAATTAGCACTTTTGATTTCTCCCATAGACTTTTAAAGGGTGTTCCGCGGCATTCAAATTTGCCGCGAACACCCCAAAGTTTCGGCGAACTTGCGAACAGCCAATGTTCGAGTCGAACATGAGTTCGACTTGAACTCGAAGCTCATCCCTAGTTGTGACATACTCTTTCCATTTTCAGATGATGGATTGAACAGTGCTCTGTGGGATGTTCAAAGCTTGAGATATTTTTTTATAACCTAACCCTGCTTTAAACTTATCCACAACTTTATCCCTGACCAGCCTGGTGTGTTCCTTGGACTTCATGATGCTGTGTGTTTACTAAGTTTCTCTAACAAACATCTGAGGGCTTCACAGAACAGCTCTATTTATAGTGAGATTACATTACACACAGTTGGACTCTAATTAGGTGACTTCTGAAGGCAAAATTCGTTACACTAGATTTTAGTTAGGGGTATCTGAGTAAAGGGGGCTGAATACAAATGCACGCCACACTTTTCACATATTTATTTGTAAAACATTTTGGAAACAATGTATCATTTTCCTTCCACTTCACAATTATGTGCCACTTTATGTTGGTTTATCACATAAAATCCCAATAAAAATACATTTATATTTTTGGTTGTAACATGCAACACAAATGACAAAATGTGGAAAATTTCAAGGGGTATGAATACTTATTCAAGGCACTGTAGATAGATCGATCGATCAGGGTTTTTTCTAGATCCTGTCACCCAGGGCACATGTCTTCTACCGAATGCCTCTGGTCTCCTTTGAGATATGGGGATAATACATTCTATGCATTACACAGTTTTGAAAAGTTATATATTTTTTAATCTATTAATTATTTTTTCATCATAATGTATTATTTCTGTTTTTAAACCAATTCGTTTTTGTTCCATTAAAAAGATTATATTATTCTTAGATTTGATCCAAAGTGGTCATCGTGCTATCCTACAAGCCCATCAACATTTTAATCTGTCTGCCCAGAGGTGCCCCTAGGCTGTTACGATCCTAGAAATGCCCCTGAGACAGATAGACAGACAGATCAAAAGACAAGAGATTGTGATCTGAGGTTTGCTCGGGAACGACAGGAAAAAGCATCCAGTTCGTTTATTTAAAAAAACAGCTAAAACAAAAATAACTTTCTTCAGCCCAAAGCAAGTTAACAGTCCAAAGTCTTGGTACAGCCAAATTATACTGTACAGCAGGGCTCACCGCGAATCGTCTCTCCGTCCTCGGGTGCTGCTGCCTCCATCTTCGGTAAGGGAATCAGGAAATGAAGCCGTGCGGCTTCACTTCCCGGTTCCCTACTGCGCATGCGCGAGTCGCGCCGTGCAATACGAATGCTCCCTGCTGCCTCTGGGACCCGTGTGTGTTTCCCAGCAGGCAGCGGGCGGGAGCAGGAAGTGGCGTAAATAACCGCAGATTCTGCGGCTATTTATGCCGGAAGTGGGTACAGATACCTGTAATATACAGGTATCTGTACCCCCCTCCCCCCTGAAAGGTGCCAACTGTGTCACCGGAGGGGGGGAGGAATCTGATTAGTGGAAGTTCCACTTTTGGGTGGAACTCCACTTTAATAAAGATAGAAACAGAAGCAACAATTATATCAGATGTTTGATTTTGTAGCAAAAATAAACCCTTTCGCTGCCTTTTTCTTTTTTTTTTTTGCACACATGTTTAAAAAATAATTTTAGCCCTGAAGATTACTTAAACCCTTCTCCAAATATAATATCTTTTTTTTTTTTTTAAAGCAGAGACCCTGGAGAATAAAATGATAGTAATCTCAATTCTTTTTGTCACACCCTATTAGTGCAATGATTTATCAAGTGTTTGGTAAAGTAAAAAAGATGAGTTGGCAGTAAATAGATACCCAACATATCATTGGTTCTAAAGCAGGGGTTTCAAACTGGCGGCCCTCCAGCTGTTGCAAAACTACAAGTCCCATGAGGCATTGCAAAGCTGACAGTTACAAGCACGACTCCCACAGGTAGAGGCATGATGGGACTTGTAGTTTCACAACAGCTGGAGGGCCACCAGTTTGAGTCTCCTGTTGTAAAGGCTCCAGGTTTTTTACCTTCATGCATTCTATACATGAAGGTAAAGAACCTTCTGTGTGCAGTTGCCCCTCCCCCCAAGCCCCCCACTAACATCTGAGCCCAGTGCACGGGAGCCTCAGCTCTCCCTGGTCTCTCCCTCCTCATTGGCTCCTGCTACTTTCAATCCCAACCAGTGAGCCAATGAGGAGAGAGAGGGGGTGGGGCCGAGCCATGCTGCGTGTGTGTGTGAACGGAGCAGCAGGTCAGGAGCGAGCTTGCTACGGAGGCATTTGGGAGGAGGAAGGGGCCAGGAGCCAAGAAGAGGAGGATTGGGGCTGCTCTGTGCAAAACCAGTGCACAGAGCAGGTACGTATATCATGTTTGTTATTTAAAACCCTACCCTGTTTCCCCCCCGAAAATAAGCCCTACCCTGAAAATAAGACCTACAAGGACTTTAACTAGGGCTTATTTGGGGGGGTAGGGCTTATATTGCAGCCATTGCCGACAATCACGCTAGGTCTTATTTTCGGGGAAACAGGGTAGGTGCGTTTAGCGCTTGAGTGTTCATTCATTCCAGTGGCCAGAATAAATTCATATTCTGGGCAATGGAATGAATGAGCGCCCAAACGCTTCATGTGCCTAAATGAGTTTGAAAAATGCGACTTTAGACGCGTTTTAATCCCTTGCCGACCGTATTACTTACATATACGGCAGCAAGGCGGCTCTGCTGTGCCAGATCAGGTACTAGGTACGGGATCCAGCACTCCCGGGTAGGGGGCGTGTGCGCCGCCGGCTGTGCTGTGATTACATAGCTCCCAACTGTCCCTGATTTGGAGCAATGTCCCTCTGTCCCTCTTTCCTCCTCATTTGTCCCTCATTTTAATCTGATCTATATTAGACACGTGAGCCGTCAATAAATTAGTTTTGTTTCGTTCCGTTCCATTTCGTATTAGAATTCATTCGTAATTCGTGTCCGAAGTTCAATGTAAATTCGTACGAAATACGAATTTTCGCAAAATTTTCGTAACAATTACGAATTTTCGTTATGATGAATTTATCATTATGAAGGGGCTCCCACCATACCTGTGCTGTGCTGACTTCCTGGGTTTTTTAACTTTTAGGTTCGTTAACTTTTCGTAACAATTACGAATGTTCGTTAGGAATTTGGATCCGAAATTCGCAAACGAAATTTCGTATTTCGTACAAAATTCGGAAGCATAGCAATTCGTATTTCGGATCCTCCCGAATGTACGAATTTACGGAAATTCAGACGAATTTTCGATTCGTACGAAACTATCCGCACATGTCTAATCTATATAGATGTATATAAAATGCACTTTTTATATATCAAAAAGGGTTTTCCAGCGCTAAACCTTTCATCTGATTTCTAAATTGCTGCATTTGTAAATTCCAAAAGCCAATATAAAGGAACAGTAGTGGTAAAAAAAAGCACTTGTGGGTTTAACCAATCTTGTTTTTTTTGTACAATTCTCCTTTAAGGGGGTGTGGCAGGGGGTGTGTCCTATGCCTGCATACTTTTGCTGATAGGTGTCCCTCATTCCCATCTCAAAAAGTTGGGAGGTATGTGATTATATACAGCAGATGCCGATCGATGGGTGTCGGCGGTCATCCATTGGCCGGCCCCCCAGCTGAAGACACACAGGACTGAGCTCTGCCTATGTAAACATAGTCAGTGGGAAAGTAATGGATTTTCTTTCCCCACAAAGCAGGGAATAAAATCCATCACTTCCCTTAGTAGAAGCAGCACACATAATACACCAAAACACTGGCTAGGCACAAATTTTTTATTTTATTTTTTTATATAATCTTTATTTTGTTTAACATTTTGACATTATGATGAAAGAGAGCAAAAAAAAAAAAAAAAAAAAGGGATAAAGGAATAAGAAGGGTTCATCTTACATGGTCGCAAGGAAAACAATAAGAGAAACAATGAGATATACCAACGTGTTGTGTTAGGCAGGGACGGACTGACAACTCATGGGAGATTGGCAATAGGAGATTATGGGGCCACACAGTATATACATACACACACACACATACAGTATACACACACAGACACACAAGGTACACACACAGTATACACATACACACACTGAAAAGGTACTGGAGAGGCGGGGCAGCTATAATCTTGGGAGTTTAAAAAAACACAGATTTTTACATACTGTCCCTGGTTTTATTGAGGCTGGCAACCCTGATGGGGCCCCTTAGTGGCATGGGGCCCTCGGGCAGTACCCGAGTGCCCAAATGGTCAGTCCGCCCCTGGTGTTAGGCCTGGTTCACACCTACGCAGGTTGCTGTTTGCATTCTCCAGGTGCATTTTTCGTTTTTCAATACACGTTTTTGATCCATTGAAGTCTATGGAACCAAAAACCAGAAAAAAAAGGCACTGTATTAGTTTCACTGGTTCACAGTGACAAGCGTCAAAAGTGTCAGTTAGCGTCCGATTGTCTGCCGCAATATCGCAGTCCCGCTATAAGTTGCAGATCGCCGCCATTACTAGTAAAAAAAATAAAATATAAATTCCAGTATATATACCATAGTTTGTAGACACTATAACTTTTGTGCAAACCAATCAATATACGCTTATTGGGATTTTTTTTTTACCAAAAATATGTAGCAGAATACCTATTGGCCTAAATTTAGAAATTGGATTATAATTTTTAATTTTTTTTTTCAAAACTGTTGGTCTTTTTTGTTTATAACGCAAAAAAATTAAAAATTCTGAGGTGATCAAATACCACCAAAAGAAAGCTCTATTTGTGGGGGAAAAAGGACATAAATTTTATTTGGGTACAGTGTCGCACGACCGCGCAATTGTCAGTTAAAGTAACGTAAGACCAGATCACAAAAAATGACCTGGTCATGAAAGGGGGATAAGCCCGGGTTCACACATGTGCGGTGCGAATTGAAGCTCAGGCTTCACTGGGAAGATAAAAATCAGTTGTTCAGAGGTTCATCTGCGTTTTAGTTGCGGATCAGTGAACAGGGAGAGGGAGGGGGGAGAGGGGGGGAGAGGGGGAGGTGTAGTGAGGAGAAGGAGAAAATCCATGTTCAGAACGCAATGCATCTGCGAATCAGATGCGTTCCCATAGAAGATAATGGGCTTGTAATTCGCACCGCAATGCCCAGAAGACGCACGCGTTTTTTGTGCAATGCACAGTGTGAATGCAAAGCACATATGTGAACCAGATGCATTCATATGATTGTATTTTAAAATGTCCTGCGAATTGGATGCGATGTAAGCCGCATCTAATTCGCATAGGTGTGAACGGGGGCTTAATCTTCTGGAGGTCAAGTGGTTAAACCTGCTTTTATCCTGCCAGGAGAAAAGGCATTCGCAGGAGCTGGGCAAAGGACCTGTGTGTGTGTATGGAGCCTTAGGCCTCACATTGTATGTTTGCTCTTGTCTCCCTAGATGCCAGCAGTGTTTTGGCAGAAAACGTGTGTAAATACATTAATAGGGCGTACACACGGTCGGACATTGATCGGACATTCCGACAACAAAATCCTAGGATTTTTTCCGACGGATGTTGGCTCAAACTTGTCTTGCATACACACGGTCACACAAAGTTGTCGGAAAATCAGATCGTTCTGAACGCGGTGACGTAAAACACGTACGTCGGGACTATAAACGGGGCAGTGGCCAATAGCTTTCATCTCTTTATTTATTCTGAGCATGCGTGGCACTTTGTCCGTCGGATTTGTGTACATACGATCGGAATTTCCGACAACGGATTTTGTTGTCGGAAAATTTTATCTCCTGCTCTCCAACTTTGTGTGTCGGAAAATCCGATGGAAAATGTCCGATGGAGCCCACACACGGTCGGAATTTCCGACAACACGCTCCGATCGGACATTTTCCATCGGAAAATCCGACCGTGTGTACGGGGCATAAGACTCCTTTCACACTGAGGCAGTTTTCAGGCGTTTTAGCGCTAGAGATAGCGCCTGTAAAGCACCAGAAAACCGCCTCCCATTCTCTGCCATGAGTGCTTTCGCACCGGGGCGGTGCGCTTGCGGGACGTTCGAAAAAGTCCTGCAAGCAGCATCTTTGGCACGGTTTGGGAGCGCAGCATACAACGCCCCCAAAACGCCCCTGCCCATTGCAATGAATGGGTAGCTCTCCCCTTCTTGGGGGTTAAAAGCACCCCGCTAGCGGCAGAAAAGCAACGCTTAAACAGCGGTAAAGCACTTTTAAAACCAGCGGCGCTTTACCGCTAACGGCCGGCGCTTTCAGTGTGAAAGCAGCCTTAGGCGTGTCATGTGCTTGAGCACAAAATCATTTAGTTGGCTATAATAATAATAGCAATACAATAATTGAATTAGTGTGCATTGTGTACAATAAAGGGGTTGGAAGGATTAAATAAAGGAAGGGGGGAAAGAAGGGGCCCTATGTCTTGTGTTTGCCGGGATCTGGGTAAGCAGTCTCGCGTCTGCCCCTATGTAATATTAGTATATTGCTTGATTCATATGTTGTCTTAAATACTGTTTTCCCTGTATGTGATTAATTACATCGTTATTGATCATGTGCTAATCAAATTACAGATATCTTCCTGATGAAGCGGCTCAGTCCGCGAAACTAGTTAAGATGTTATCTATGATCAACTATCCCACTGTGACCTTCCCCATTTGGGGAGTATTATCTTTGGTATATACATGGACTGTTACCCATGTTTTTAATTTGCAACAGATTTTTCTATCTTGTGTTATGTATTAATAAAGTTTTGTATTATTTTATATAACTGTCTATACAATTGAGTCTACCCTCATTGCATTGTACCGAGATAGTCCATCTGCCCCCTTTCTTTTGGTGAAACCTGGCCGGGGACCAGGTTCCCGACCCCTTTATTTCTAAATTCTTGGATGATGGTACAACCCTTGTTATCTCTTTTTGTTTATTCAGTAATACTGATTGTAAAGGCTACCCATTTTCTCTGCATTGCGTTAACCGCTTGCCGACCAGCCGCCGTTGTACTGCGGCAACATGGCTCGCTGCGTGAATCGCCGTCGTGTTATGTTGCTTTTATCTTTGCCCACTAGGGGTGCACGAAGATCCCAGTTCTCTGAGGGGAGAACAGACAGGTCGTCTGTTCATACAGAGTATGAACAGTAATCTGTCATCTCCCCTGCACAATCCCCTCCCCCCTTCAGATAGAACACACAATAGGGAACACATTAACCCTTAGATCGCCCCCTAGTGGTTAACTTCTTCACTGCCAGTGACATTTTTACAGTAAGTAGTGCATTTTTATAGCACTGATCGCTGTAAAAATGCCAATGGTTCCAAAGATGTGTCAAAATTGTCCGACGTGTCTGCCATAATGTCGCAGTCCAGATAAAAATCTCAGATCGCCGCCATTACTAGTAAAAAAAAAAATAATAATAATAAAAATGCCATAAAACTATCCCCTATTTTGTAGACGCTATAACTTTTGCGCAAACCAATCAATATACGCTTATTGCGATTTTTTTTTTTACCAAAAATATGTAGAAGAATACGTATCGGCCTAAACTGAGGAAAAAAATTTTTTTTATCTATTTTTGGGTGATATTTATTATAGCAAAAAGTAAAAAATATTCAGTTTTTTTTCAAAACTGTCGCTCTTTTTTTGTTTATAGCGCAAAGAATAAAAACCGCAGAGGTGATCAAATACCACCAAAAGAAATCTCTATTTGTGGGGAAAAAATTACGTCAATTTTGTTTGGGCCGCGCAATTGTAAGTTAAAGCGACGCAGCGCCGAATCGCAAAAAGTGCTCTGGTCAGGAAGTGGGGTAAAATCTTCCGGGGGCTGAAGCGGTTAAAACAGCCCGGTCAAATTAGTGGGCTGGCAAAGTACCGCGATGTCCTAAAAAAATTCACATGCGCTACTTTTTGCCAACACAGTGCACCACAATGCTGGTTAGTGCGTTACCCTGCGGTGTGTGGTACCCCGCAACACATGTACTGTACATTGGAACTGCGTTGACTTATTTGCATTGACAAAGTGAATGTCACTGTTATTGCACGAATTGCGGTAACACATCGCAGCAGAACAGCGCGTTTCATCCCTGAATCCCATAGCTCTGACATCCTCGGCCATTGGCACGTTACGGTGGCTGTAGGATGCACGCAGGTCGTGGCAGATATGCCGCGTACACACGGTCGGATTTTTTTCCAACAGAAAATGTTCGATGGGAGCTTGCGTTCGGAAATTCAGACTGTGTAGTAGGCTCCATCGGACATTTTCCATCGGAATTTCCGTCACACAATATTTGAGAACTGGATCTCAAATTTTCCCGACAAAAAAATCCGTTGTCGTAAATACCCATCGCGTGTACACAATTCCGACGCACAAAGTTCCGCGCATGCTCGGAATCAAGCAGAAGAGCCGCACTGGCTATTGAACTTCATTTTTCTCGGCTCATCGTACGCGTTGTACGTCACCGCGTTCTTGACGTTCGCAATTTCCGGCAAGATTTGTGTGACCGTGTGTATGCAAGACAAGTTTGAGCCAACATCCGTCGGGAAAAAAAAACAAGGATTTTGATGTCAGAATGTCCGATCGTGTGTACGCGGCATTAGGCTGACAGATCTGCAGCCACAGACAGATCCCTCTCTCTGCTAATTGTAATGAGCTGATTCACTTCAATCCATTGGAATGTGTAATCAGCGAATCCTCCCAGCTGTGCAAACCCAATCTGTGCTTTTCATGCCTTCGCTGCTTTTTTTTTCCCTTCTGGTCTGCAATACGCAGCGGAGTGTTTCCACACATTGCAGGGAGAACGGCGAGCCGGGGGAACACAGCCCAACTGTGAAAGTAAACACAATGTATGGATCAATGCGGCTAACACCCCTCTGCATGTGGAAGAACAGGGAAAATCGTTTTTAAACAAACGTACAGCACTCTGTATAGGTTTACTTAACCGCTTCGGCCCCGGAAGATTTTACCCCACTTCCTGACTAGAGCACGTTTTGCGATTCGGCACTGCGTCGCTTTAACTGACAATTGCGCGGTCGTGCGACGTTGCACCCAAACAAAATTGACGTCCTTTTTTTTCCCCACAAATAGAGCTTTCTTTTGGTGGTATTTGATCTCCTCTGCAGTTTTTATTTTTTGCGCTATAAACAAAAAAAGAGCGACAATTTTGAAAAAAAAAACAATTTTTTTAAACTTTTTGCTAGAATAAATATCCCCCCAAAAATATATAAAAAAAACTAATTTCTTCCTCAGTTTAGGCCGATACGTATTCTTCTACATATTTTTGGTAAAAAAAATCCCAATAAGTGTATATTGATTGGTTTGCGCAAAAGTCAGCGCGTCTACAAAATAGGTGATAGATTTATGGCATTTTTATTATTTTTTTTTTATTAGTAATGGCGGCAATCTGTGATTTTTATCGTGCCTGCGACATTATGGCGGACACATCGGACACTTTTGACACTATTTTGGGACCATTGTCATTTATACAGCGATCAGAGCTATAAAAATGCACTGATTACTGTATAAGTGACACTGGCAGGGAAGGGGTTAACCACTAGAGGGCGATCAAGGGGTTAAGTGTGTCCTAGGGAGTGATTCTAACTGTGGGGGGGAGGGGTTACTACTCACATGACAGCGATCATTGCTCCCGATGACAGGGAGCAGTAGATCTCTTGTCATGTCACAAGGCAGAACGGGGAAATGCCTTGTTTACATAGACATCTACCCGTTCTGCCTCTCCGTGACACGATCGCCGGGAGACCAGCGAACATCGAGTCCGCCGGTCCTGCAGGCACGGTCACGCTGTATGTAGCGAACGCTTGCTGAAAGCTCTGCAAATGCTTTGTCAAAGCTTGCTGTTCACGCTGCGCTTATACAGTACAAGCTGAAGCTGCTGTGAAATAAGCCATAGAGACACATGTAAACACGTGGAGGTTGCAGTATATCCTGCAACCTGAAGATGGCACTGTGCTATTTCTTCAGGTTGGTAGGTGTTCCGTCAGATTAGGCGACCCGTCAGATTTTTTTTAACGGAAATGACGTTCCTTTGCCGCCATCTTGGTACACCCCGCACTCGGCCACACTAAGCCTACAGTCTGAAGTTGCCAAGCGGACATCTTTTTTACACCCACCAAAATCTTGCATTTCACACTTATTTTTACCACTAAACTGAGCTTATATCGTGAAATGCAGTATTTGGAAGTCCACGACACTGTCTTGATTTTAAAAGCAGCAGCAAGCCTGCTGATCTCACACATTTGATAATTTGACAGAAGACCGCTGCTTTTAAAATTAAACATCAAAACAGTGTGACGGACTTCTAAATACTGTATTTCACGATATAAGCTCAGTTTAGTGGTAAAAATAAGTGTGAAATTAAAGATTTTGGTGGGTGTAAAAAGATGTTCGCTTGGCAACTTCAGACTGTTGGCTTACTGTGGCTGAGTGCGGGGTGTACCAAGATGGCTAAGACGGAACGTTACTTCTGTTACACGATTTTCGCGGGTCGTCTAATCTGACAGAACACAGGAGCCCACTGAGCACTAATTGTCTCCTACTATGGGCTCCAGGCAGCCATCTTGGGGAGGACAGCATATTTTATTGGACAGTAAAATCCCCTGAGATTTGAGCGGCCATCTTGACACAGAATTGTATAAAATAAGAGATCCTGCGTCATTTGATGTGCACGCAGAGTTGGAGTAAGATAGGGACAGAGACTTCATTGGCAGAGAGTAGGAGTAGCATTAGGGAGAGGGAAAGATTTGTTTTCCATTTACAGGGTGTCTCCTCTGCCAGCTTTATGGAATAGTCTTCTTCCACTGGCAGCTGGATATCTGCAAAGACATTTTTGGGATCGCAATGTGAGCATACCTCCCAACTTTTTGAGATGGGAATGAGGGACACTTATCAGCAAAAGTATGCAGGCATAGGACACACCCCTTGCCACGCCCCCTTAAAGGAGAATTGTACAAAAAAAAAGATTGGTTAAACCCACAAGTGCTTTTTTTTACCACTACTATTCCTTTATATTGGCTTCTGGAATTTACAAATGCAGTAATTTAGAAATCGGATGAAAGGTTTAGCGCTGGAAAACACTTTTTGATAGATAAGAAGTGCATTTTATATACAATTATATAGATCAGACCAAAATGAGGGACAAATGAGGAGGAATGAGGGACAGAGGGACATTGCTCCAAATCAAGGACAGTCCCTCGAAATCAGGGACAGTTGGGAGCTATGGTGTGAGCGCGCTTTATCATAGCTCCCCTCCTAGGGAACTGCTCCTCTGGCATTCTGTGGTATGTAGGTGTCTGATATATTACTATTGCAATGTACCTTGTGGATAAACAGCGCCCTCTTCTGCCTGAAGAAGTGTATGACCTGCAACATATGTAATGCCATTCCTGTAAAATGCCTTAAAGGAGTTGTAAATTATCAGGGCTTTTCACCTTCATGCATTCTATGCATGAAGGTGAAAAGCCTTCGGGGCTGCAGCTGGCCCCCAGAGCCCCCTCCTTTTTCTTACCTGAACCCGATCGTTCCAGCGACGAGCTCGAGCTCAGCAGCTCCAGCCGCTGTCTCGGGTCCTCACTTGATAGGTTGAAAGCAGCGGGAGCCATTGGAAATGGGAGCCGGGGGCGGGGCTGAGTCCTGCTGTCTGTGCCAATGGACGCATTGTGTGGGGGCAGATCTCTCGGTAAAGAAGACCGGTCATGCCCTATTCCTATTACAATTTATGTTTACATTCCTTGTAGTAGGATAAAAAGTGATAAAAAATAAAAAAGTTAAGGGAAAGTGTAAAAAAAAAAACCAAATAAATAAATGAAATAAAAAAAAAAAAAAATAGTTTAAAGCGCCCCCATCCCTTCGTGCTCGAATGCAAAAGTGAACACATACGTAAGTCGTGCCCGCATATGTAAACAGTGTCCAAACCACACAAGTGAGGTATCGCTGCGATCGTTAGAGCAAGAGCAATAATTCTAGGACTAGACCTCCTCTCCTACTCTAAACTGATAACCCGTAAAAAATTGAGGTTTTTAAATAGTTTGGCGCCATTTCATTTGCAATGTTAAAGCATTACATGTTAGGTATCTATTTACTCGTCGTAACATCATCTTTCACATTTTACAAAAAAATTGGGATAACTATTGTGTTTTTTTGTTTTTTATTAATTAAAGTGTATTTTTTACAAATACGTTCAATGCGTTTGAAAAATTGCTGCGCAAATACCGCGTGACATAAAAAATTGCAACGACCGCCATTTTATTCCCTAGGGTCTCTCCTAAAAAAAAATAAAAAATATATATATATATATATATATATATATATATATATATATATGTATTGTTTGGGGGTTCTGAGTAATTTTCTAGCAAAAATAATGATTTATACAAATAGGAGAGAAATGCCAGAATTGGCCTCGGTGCCAAGTGCTTAAGCTGTGAACTGATGACCTGCCAACCCCTGACCACATCATACTTTATTGTCAAGCAATCATGTTGAAATCCCTAATAGGAAGTGAATCACTCAACACATCATTATAGACCTGTATCCTAATCACGGGTCTTTTCATGTAGACTGCAATGTTGATGATTTCAATACTTGTGTTCTGCGCAACTAAATGAATTTCTGCAATTGGTAGCTCTCTTGTGTTCTCCTGCACACAGCTGCACTGCAGGCAACTCATAAAATATTCAATGCACTAATATGTCATAAGGCTTTATTAGGCTGGCCAGGTTTACACGTGCTCAGAGGGGGGTGTGATTTCCGCATACCGCTGAAGTACAATAGGCTTTGTGGTTGTGGACTTTTATTAATATAAGACAGCGGCTTCCAAACTGCAGCCCGAGGGCCGGATGTGACCCTTTGCTTGCTTTTATCCACCCCTTGGGGCATTATTCCCCCACTGTTGCTGACATAGTTCCTGCCACCGACACTGACAATGGGGCACTATTCCCCCCATTGACACCAATGATGGGGCACTATTTCTCCCACTGACACCAATGATGGGGCACTAATCCTTCCATTGACACCAATGATGGGGCACTATTCCTCCCACTGACACCAATGATGGGGCACTATTCCTCCCACTGACACCAATGATGGGACATTATTTCTCCAACTGACACCAATGACGGGGCACTATTCCTTCCACTGATATCATTGATTGGACACTATTCCTCCCATAGACACCAATGATGGGGCACTATTATTTCCAGTGACACTAATGATGGGGCACTAATCCTTCCATTGACACCAATGATGGGGCACTATTATTTTGTGACACTAATGATGGGGCACTAATCCTTCCATTGACACCAATGATGGGGCACTATTTTTTCCAGTGACACCAATGATGGGGCACTATTCCTCCCACTAACACCAATGACGAGGCACCATTCCTCCCACTGACACCAATGATAGGGTGCTATTCCTCCCATTGACACCAATGATGGGGCACTATTTTTTCCAGTGACACCAATGATGGGGCACTATTCCTCCCACTAAACACTAATGACGAGGCACTATTCCTCCCACTGACACCAATGATAGAGTGCTATTCCTCCCACTGACACCAATGATAGGGCGCTATTCCTCCCATTGACACCAATGATGGGGCACTAATCCTCCCATTGACACAAAAGATGGGGCATTATTCCATTGACACCATTCCTCCCATTGACACCAATGATGGGGCACTAATCCTCCCATTGACACCAATGACGGGGCACTATTCCTCCCACTGACACCAATGATAGGGCACCATTCCTCCCACTGACACCAATGATGGGACACCATTCCTCCCACTGACAGCAATGATGGGGCACTATTCCTCCCACTGACACCAATGATGGGGCACTATTTCTCCCACTGATACCAATGATGGGGCACTATGCCTCCCATTGATACCAATAATGGGGCACTATTCCTCTCCTTAATACCAATCATGGAGCATTGTTTACTCCCACTGACACAAGGACGTTTTCTTCTCCCACTGGCCACAGTGTGGCCCCCCTAAAGTATAAAGAACATTAAACTGGCCCTTTGTTTAGAAAGTTTGGAGACCCCTGCTTTAAATCATTCAGATGTTCATTAGCTAACTTCAGACGGGCCTGTACCTGTACTTTCTTGAGCAGGGGGATCTTGCGGGCGTTGCAGAATTTTAGTCCTTCACGGCGTAGTATATTACCAATTGTTTTCTTGGTGACTATGGTCCCAGCTGAGATCATTGACAAGATTCTCCCGTGTAGTTCTGGGCTGATTCCTCACCGTTCTCATGTTCATTAGAACTCCATGAGGTGAGATCTTACATGGAGCCCCAGACTGAGGGAGATTGGCAGTTATTTTTTGTTTCTTCCATTTGCGAATAATCAAACCAACTGTTGTCACCCTCTCACCAAGCTGCTTGGCGATGGTCTTGTAGCCCAATCCAGTCTTGTGTAGGTCTACAATCTTGTCCCTGACATCCTTGGACAGCTCTTTGGTCTTGGCCATGGTGGAGAGATTGGATTTGGATGGATTGATTGCTTCTGTGGACAGGTGTCTTTTATACAGGTAACAAGCTGAGATTAGGAGCACTCCCTTGAAAGAGAGTGCTCCTAATCTCAGCTCGTTACCTGTATAGAAGACACCTGGGAGCCAGAAATCTTGCTGATTGATAATGCATTTTTCTGGATATTTTTAATGTTATTCTGTCTCTCACTGTTAAAATAAACCTACCATTAAAATTATAGACTGATCTCTTCTTTATCAGTGGGCAAATGTAGAAAATCAGCAAGGGATCAAAATTTTTTTTCCCCTCGCTGTACGTGAACCCTCATTCTTTCCAGCGCTGTGCACATCTGTAGTTCTTCTCTCCCCTCACTTCCAGGTCTCACTGGCTTTGCTGGGGCACCAAGAGCCATTGGCTGTCAATCAAAGCCAATGACTGTAGCAATGGATGCAGCAGCGGGGCTCGGGAGTGAGCATGCATCAGTGCTTCACATGGGGGCACTGGGCAGAGAGGAGGAGCCAGGAGCACTGGCAGGGGGACCCAAAAAGAGGAGGTTCAGGGCCGCTCTGTGCAATTCCACAGAGCAGGTAAGTATAGAGATGTTTGTTATTTAAATCCTTTACAACCATTTTAAGTTTTATGCCGGCTACATACAATGCCAATGTCCAATATAACAATGGGGATTTACTTAAAACTGGAGCGTGCAAATTCTGGTGCACCTCTGCATAGAAACCAATCAGCTTCCAGGTTTTATTGTCAAAGCTTAATTACACAAGCTGAAGTTAGAAGCTGATTGGCTACAATGCACAGCTGCACCAGATTCTGCAGTTTTAGTAAATTCCCACCAATGGTTCCCATCAGAGAATTGTATCGTTCAGTGCCGGTTCACACTGATGCGGTGCTGAATTTGCAGCAAATTCTGTGCGGCTTCTGCACCGCATCAAAATCGCATCCTGCTTATGCTAACCACTGCAGGTGTATATGTTAAGTTAACAACACACCGAAATTGGTTTGCAAAACGCAGTGCGATTTTCAAAATCGGATCGCATGGGTAACATTCATGTGATCCAATTCTGGTGCCGCAAAAACAGGTGCAGATACAGTTTGATTTGAGCCATACAGGCTCAAATGGCACCACTGAAGAATCGCATGTGTTTTAAGCAGGAATGCGGTGCGATTCCTGTTCAAAATCTCATGCGGTTCCCGCACCGCATCAGTGTGAACCAGGACTCAGAAACACATTGTGGTAAACAACTGATTTTTTAAAGTAATGATAGAATCTTGTATCGAATGATCGCTTATGAGCAAAAGATCAGCTGATAAAACGTATGGTCGATGGATTTGGTCATCCCTCTATGTATGGAAGACATTAGTAAGATTCCAGAAAGAGGGGCTGCGGAGCGATGTGAAATAGATTTCTAATGTTTCATGGGATGCTGATCTAACAGCCAGCCAGGTAATCGTCTGATGTGCTGGCTGTGAAGACGGGCTGGCAGCCAGCTTAGATGAGAGAAGTCGGGTCGCAGAGCCCTTACATCGTCGTCTGTCTAATTCTCTGAACTGTGATGCCCCTGTAGACCGCGATCACCTTATTATAATTCTGTTTCCCAGCCGGAGAGTGAGAGCATTGTCCTAATAATGTGACTGTGATCAAATCTGAACCCCGGCCTTCCCTTCAGTCTTTGCACAGTTGTACCGGCTCCTCTCCTGTGCTGAAGTCGCTTTCTCTGATTTCACTGCACACTGTGAGCTTCCCACAATGTGCAATTTATAGAGCAGCAGATAGATCTTCCCTCATTTGCTGGCTGGAGGATGTCCAGCATCATGTAGTCCTTTCATCTCCAGCCTTACTGACATTGAGCTGCCCCTTTCATTCATTGGATTTTAGTTGTTTCAATCATGGGGACTTAGCATTGCATGGGAGTGTTAGGCTCCATTCACACTTGTGCGACTTTTCATGCACTTTTGGACATCAAAGTTGCATGCCAAGTCGTGCCCCCATGTTTTCCAATGCAACCCATTCATATATGTGCGACTTAAAGTTGCAGCGACTAGTTCATGCACTTCTTTGGCCCGACTTTCATGCAACTTGAGTGCCAAAGACTTCAATGTTGACCTTCAAAAGTAGCATGAAAGTCATACTTGAAAGTGCACTTGGAAGTGCAGTCGCTGTAAATCTGAGGGGAAGATCTGAAATGAGTGGAAGCTCTGCTGGTTTGATCATCCAATCATTTACAAGCAAAAATTCTGTTTTTTATTTTCCTTGCATCTCCCCCTAAGATCTACAGCAACTGGACTCAGGGCCGTCTTTAATATTGATTGGACCCTGGGCAAAACTTTTCTTGGGCCCCCCCCCCATACAGTTTCGCTCTCCACCTGCTCTGAGACATATAATAAATAGCGGCTAGACTCAAAATCAGTTTACTGAATCCGATCAGGCAGCTATTGTGATTGGTTGCCAGAGGTTACAGCGTTTCATTAATGCTCACTGTCTGGTTGCTAGAGGTTACAGCACACATTACGGCTCACTGATTACTTGTTAGAGGTTACAGCACATGATTTCTGCTTGTTGATTGGTTGCTAGAGATTACTGTGTATATGACTTCGGGGGGGGGGGGGGGGGGCATGATATACAGTGGCTTGCGAAAGTATTCGGCCCCCTTGAACTTTTCAACCTTTTGCCACATTTCAGGCTTCAAACATAAAGATATAAAATTTTAATTTTTTGTGAAGAATCACCAACAAGTGGGACACAATTGTGAAGTGGAACGAAATCTATTGGAAATTTTAAACTTTTTTAGCAATTAAAAAACTGAAAAGTGGTGCGTGCAAAATGATTCGGCCCCTTTACTTTCAGTGCAGAAAACTCACTCCAGGAGTTCAGTGAGGATCTCTGAATGATCCAATGTTGTCCTAAATGACTGATGGTGATAAATAGAATCCACCTGTGTGTAATCAAGTCTCTGTATAAATGCACCTGCTCTGTGATAGTCTCAGGGTTCTGTTGAAAGCGCAGAGAGCATCATGAAGACCAAGGAACACACCAGGCAGGTCCGTAATACTGTTGTGGAGAAGTTTAAAGCCGGATTTGGATACAAAAAGATTTCCCAAGCTTTAAACATCCCAAGGAGCACTGTGCAAGCGATCATTTTGAAATGGAAGGAGTATCAGACCACTGAAAATCTACCAAGACCTGGCTGTCCCTCTAAACTTTCAGCTCAGACAAGGAGAAGACTGATCAGAGATGCAGCCAAGAGGCCCATGATCACTCTGGATGAACTGCAGAGAACTACAGCTGAGGTGGGAGAGTCTGTCCATAGGACAACAATCAGTCGTACACTGCACAAATCTGCCCTTTATGGAAGAGTGGCAAGAAGAAAGCCATTTCTCAAAGATATCCATAAAAAGTCTCGTCTAAAGTTTGCCGCAAGCCACCTGGGAGACACACCAAACATGTGGAAGAAGGTGCTCTGGTCCGATGAAACCAAAATCGAACTTTTTGGCCACAATGCAAAACGATATGTTTGGCGTAAAAGCAACACAGCTCATCACACTCAACACACCATCCCCACTGTGAAACATGGTGGTGGCAGCATCATGGTTTGGGCCTGCTTTTCTTCAGCAGGGACAGGGAAGATGGTTAAAATTGAGGGGAAGATGGATGCAGCCAAATACAGGACCATTCTGGATGAAAACCTGTTGGAGTCTGCAAAAGACCTGAAACTGGGACGGAGATTTATCTTCCAACAAGACAATGATCCCAAACATACAGCAAAATCTACAAAGGAATGGTTCACAAATAAACGTATCCAGGTGTTAGAATGGCCAAGTCAAAGTCCAGACCTGAATCCAATCGAGAATCTGTGGAAAGAGCTGAAAACTGCTGTTCACAAACGCTCTCCATCCAACCTCACTGAGCTCGAGCTGTTTTGCAAGGAAGAATGGGCAAGAATTTCAGTCTCTCGATGTGCAAAACTGATAGAGACATACCCCAAGCAACTTGCAGCTGTAATCGCAGCAAAAGGTGGCTCTACAAAGTATTAACGCAAGGGGGCCGAATAATTTTGCACGCCCCACTTTTCATTTTTTTATTAGTGAAAAAAGTTTCAAAAATCCAAAATATTTCGTTCCACTTCACAATTGTGTTCCACTTGTTGGTGATTCTTCACAAAAAATAAAAATTTTATATCTTTATGTTTGAAGCCTGAAATGTGGCAAAAGGTTGAAAAGTTCAAGGGGGCCGAATACTTTCGCAAGCCACTGTACATATCAATGCTGCCGGCTGCCGCTATTTACATATGAATGCTGCCGCTATTTACATATGAATGCTGGTAATTTACATGTAAACACAGGGTCTGGCAGGTGAGTCATCTGTACAAAACAAAATAGGGCAGAGCTGGGCAGCATTAGTAGCAGCACTTCACACTGAGATATTAGGACACAGCACGGGACTAAAACCTAGAGGGACGAGGAATTTAAACCAGGATAGTTGGCAAGTATGAGGCAGCTGCTTTGGGCCCCACAACAATGACAGGGCCCAGGGCTGCTGCCCCTTTTGACCTGCCTTAAAGACGGCCCTGATCTGGATTTCCAAGTGCACTTGCAGTGCATTTGTAATGCAAAGTGGATTTGCCTTTAATAAATCAACCCCAATGTGTCCCACCTACCTTCACAATCTTCACACACTTGAAGGGCCCACTCCAAGGACCTTCTGTTATTCAAGCCATCAGACTTATCCATACATTAGATATGTTAGATTCGGACACTGGAGTCTGTGTCCTGATATGACAACAGTGTTCTAGAGTGTCTGTCATGTCTGTAGTGGCCAACACTTCAGAACACCATTATCGTATTAGGAAACAGATTCACCAACATATCTTACGCTACCGAAACTGCAGAAGGGGAAGCCCCATTTACCTGAAACACATTGGCTATGTTTTACATCATACACTATTACTGTAATCATTGTTCTTCAACCAGGTAGAGTTTCCAACATTTTCTATTGATGCACGGTGTTCCACACCTAGCTTCACAATCTTCACATGCTTGAAGGGCCCACTCCAAGGATCCTCCACTAGTCAAGCCGTCACAGACCAACCCACGCTTTAGATCTGTTGGACATGGGCATGCAGTCTGTGTCTGGACTGTCTGTCATGCCTGTAGTGAAAACACATAAGAACACCGTTATTCTATCAGGATACAAAATCCAGTGCCCACGACCAACATATCTAACACTACCGAAACCCTGAAGAAAGGGAAGCCCCATTTACCTGAAACTTATTGACTATTTTTTACATTATACACTGTTAAGGTAATGATTGTTCTTCAACCAGGTCAAGTTTCGAAGACTTTCTATTGACACACAGTGTTCCTCACCTACTTCCACAATTTTCACATTCTTGAAGGACCAACTCCAAGGCCCTACCATGAGTCAAACCATCACAGACCTTCCCACCACTGACAAGCTCTAGTGCTACCTCACATGTATCCTACAAAGCTGACAGGTTCCATTTGATCCGTTACAGTTATTCTCATCCAACATTTTTTTGCCATGTTACAACTCCAATAGAACTCCTAATAGCATCATTCCATTACCACCAAGTCTTCTAGGCCTAGGCACCAGAGACCCATAACTAACACACAAGTAATAGGAAATCTTGTCAGACTAAAGCTACCCCCACCACTTATGTAGGGGGGGGGATCATTACTTCTTGTTTTTCCACATTACTGTATAGCGCTCTGAAGACCTTTAGTAATAGTGACAGGGTCAGCGGCCGTTGCCATGGCAACAGAACAAGAATTCCTACTAGAGCCATTATTAATTGATGCGATGTAAATCTCTTAGGGACCTGTGGTTATACAGCAGTTGGGAAGACAGCACAGCTGGGGTCAGCGAAAGGTTGCCCGGTACGTTCAATGCACCTTGTTCTGCCGTTAACGCCGATGCTTCTCTTTCTTCTCTGTAGAAATCAGGACATTCCCGGAGGGTCTTCGGACGCTTTACTCATGGTGCGTTGCTTTACCATTATCCTCATGTGTCCTTTTCAACCCTAAAATGGCACAAGTCCCCAACATCATCTTTCATTGCCTGTGGTGTTCATTTTTTTTTTTTTGTGCATGTAAAAAATAAATGTTTTGGAAGATAAAGAGAGTCGAGAGTTGGAACATGCAGAAAAAGCCACTGGTAACATTCACAGATAGTTGAAGTGAGCCTCTATCAGGGCAGACCAGGTAAGGCAGTGTTATTATACAATTACTGGCAATGTACCGGGACAGTGCATACCCTTCACTCAGTACAATGTACCTCAAGAGTGCAGCAAAAAATAACCCCAACCTGAGAGACGTGAGCTCAGGGTTCATAGAGTAATGCCTGTACCCTACAGCCCCCTTTACCCCTAATACTAACCCTCCCTGTAACCCTAACAGTAACCCTTCCTGTATCCCCAACACTAACCCTCCCTGTAATCCTAACATTAAACCTCCCTGTAACCCTAACACTAAACCTCCCTGTACCACAACACCAATCCTCCAACTAATCATAACACTAAACCTCCCTGTACCCCAACACTAAACCTCCCTGTAACCCTAACATTAACCCTCCCTGTAACCCCAACACTAACCCTCCCTGTAATCCTAACATTAAACCTCCCTGTAACCCTAACACTAAACCTCCCTGTAACCCTAGCATTAACCCTCCCTGTAACCCCAACACCAATCTTCCAAGTAACCCCAAGACTTACCCTTCTTGTACCCCTAACATCAACCCTCCCTGTAACTTCAACATCAACTCTCCCTGTAACCCTAACATTAACCTTCCCTGTAACCCCAACACCAATCCTCTAAGTAACCCTAACACTGAACCTCCCTGTACCCATAACATTAACCTTCCCTGCAACCCCAACACAAACTCTCCCTGTGACCCTAACATTAACCTTCTCTGTGACCCTAACATTAACCTTCCATATTACCCTTACACTGATCTTCCTCATAACCCCAAAACTAACCCTCCCTGTAACCCTAACACCGACCCTCCATGTAACCCCAAAACAAACCCTCCCTGTTAAAGTAACCTTCCCTGTAATCCTAACTCTAACCTTTAGTGTAGCCCTAACATTGCCCCTCCATGTAAATCCAAAACTAACCCTCCATATTACCCTTAGTCTGACCTTCCCTGTAACCCCAAATCTAACCTTACCTTAACAGTAACACTCCCCGTAACCCTAACCCTTCCAGTGACCCTAACACTAACCCCCCTCTAAACCCTAACTCTTCCTCTAACCCTAACCCTTCTTGTTACCCCAAAATGAACCCTCCGTGTAACCCCAAAATGAACCCTTCCTGTAATGCTAACACTAACCTTTGGTGTAACCCTAACTCTAGAGAGGGAGGAGCCTGGTAATGGCTCTGTGCACGGCGTGAGGATCCTGAGAACCCTCTCCCTGCAGCTGAGAGGAATGATCGGCCTGATGAGAAGGTGTAGGTAGCTTCCCCCCCCCCCGCCCCCTCTGCTCATCACTCACTGAGCTGTCTTGTGGTGTAAGCCAGAGGAAGTTTGTACCTGCGTCTGACTGCATCCCACCCCCCACCCCTCCGTAGTCGGATGGGCTAGAAGGCTCATCGAGGACGGGGGGTTAGGAGAACTGGAAAACCGCGGAGATCGGAGCGCTTCGGAAGTGACGGCAGCAGGGAAAACGGTGCGCTGCTGGGGGCTGTTTCAAGTCCCCAGCGGTGTTGCCGGCCGCGGAGAGCGGAGGAACCAGCTGAAGTGCACCGGGGAAGTTTCGGAGGAGAGAGCCAGGAAGGTGGGTGAGTGGAGCAAGGAGCAGCGGCAGTGGACACTGAAGAGCTGAGAGCAGAGAACAGCTGAGACTTCAGCGGGTCAGACAGACCTGGGCAGATTGATAACATCAGAGACAGCACCTGTGCGTTCGCAGCATCAGAGAGCAGCAGCAAGCTGTAGTGAGCGTCCCTTTTTGTCCCAACTTCAACAACAACTAAAAGATAAGTACCGTATTTTTTTATTTTTTTTGGGCTTTTTTTCTATTGCAATTGTCTTGAAGTGAACAGGCAAAGGAAAAGTAATAGAACAAAAGAAAGGGAAAGGGAAAGAACATATTGAAATAAAACGAAATAAAATGGAATAAAAAGCAAAAGTAAATGAAAGTAAATGAAGGCGAAAGAGCTGAAAAAGTAGAATCAAGTGAGCTAAGAAAAACAATAAAAACAGGGGGGGGGGACAGGGGAGAAGGAGAAAGTGAAAGAGAGACAAGCCAACGGAAGAGTTGTCTCCCAGCCCCCACCTGCTTGCTGCTGCTGCTGCTGCTGCTGCAGTATCTCCCTTTCTTGTGATCTTTTTTTTTTGGTCTTTTTTTGTTTTTGTTTTTTGCAAATGGTATTAACTATAGGCTCGATAGTATAAACTATAGAATAAGAAGAAATTTCATAGTAACAAAATGTGGAACATATAAGCTCATACTGGAACTATACTGCTGAATATATAAATCATCTTGCTGAATACTTGAATTAGATTGCATTATACCGCTAAAACATTTGAATTATTTTTATGAGCACCTGGGCCCTCATGCACATGGGCTGTTGGGAGAACGTTGTGAAAACGCCAGTGTTTTTGCAGTGACTTTTTTTTTTTTTTTTTTTTAACTTTTTTCAGCGTTTTTACAATAGCGTCTTTGAGCGTTTTTGAGCGTTTTTTTTTTGTTTTGTTTTTTCCTCCTCTTTTGGCTCTTTTCTATTGCAATTGTCTTGAAGTGAACAAGCAGGGGAAAAGGCGAAAGAGCTGAAAAAGTAGAATCAAGTGAGCTAAGAAAAACAATAAAAACAGGGGGGGGGGGGGGGGGAACAGGGGAGAAGAGAAGGAGAAGGTGAAAGAAAGACAAGCCAACGGAAGAGTTGTCTCCCAGCCCCCACCTGCTTGCTGCTGCTGCTGCTGCAGTATCTCCCTTTCTTGTGAATTTTTTTTTTTTTTTTTGCAAATGGTACTAATTATAGGCTTGATAGTATAAACTATAGAATAAGAATAAATTTCATAGTAACAAAAATGTGGAACATATAAGCTTATACTGGAACTATACTGCTGAATATATAAATCATCTTGCTGAATACTTGAATTAGATTGCATTATATCGCTAAAACATTTGAATTATTTTGCTGAGCACCTGGGCCCTCATGCACACGGGCTGCTGGAAAAGCGCTGTGAAGACGCCGGTGTCTTTGCAGTGACTTTTTTTTTTTTATTAACTTTTTTCAGCTTTTTTCAGCATTTTTGCAATAGCGTTTTTTTTTTTTTTTTTTTTTTCAGCTTAAGAACGCTTAAACAATTGAACAGCACCAAGGAATGCTTAATGTACTTAAGGTAGTAACATAACTTCTGGAAAACGGGGACTACTCATATCTCATTAATTATTTCTATTATTGGATTGTGGGGAGGATGCCGGGTATGAGAACGGAATAAAAGAAATATTAGTAAAAATAAGTCAATTTAAAAAGGCTGGGAGATTTTTTCATCATTAAGAGACCCCAATCAAGGGGTATTCTGGAAGGCAGCTTTGAAGATCTTATAAATCCAGCCATAGAAACAAACATGAAGGGGAAAACAACAAGAAGTGCGGGAGCAATACCGAAATCACCTAGGACCAGCCTAGGCCCAAGTCCAGGCCCTATGAACAGGTATATACAGCAAGGAATCGGAGAAGGAGAGAAACAAGTGGGTTCAAAGGGCAGACAAATAGATACAAAAGAGAAGGACAACAAGGATAAAAAAGGCCAGTATAAAGTACAAACAGAAACCAGCCACCTCTCAGAACCCAGAATGGAGCCAGAAATGGGAGAGGAAGACAGAGGAAAGGAGGAAGGACAACAAGGGCCACAGTTGCCAACAAAACAGGATATGGAAAAAATGTTCGCGGCACTAGAGAATTCCCTAAAAGCAGAGATGTCAACACTCCATAAAGATATGGGATATATGTTAAACAGAGTGGAAGAAGTAGAGATCAAAGTAGACCTACATCAAAAAAACATAAAGGAACTAGAAGACGAAATAAAGAAATTAAAACGGGAACAACAGGAACAATCATATAAAATAGAAGAGCAAGAAAATAGAGATAAAAAGAAAAACTTGAGAATACGTGGGTTACCGGAAACAGAACAAGCAGAAAATCTAATAGAAAAAATGAACAATCTCTTCAACCAAATCTTGGGAAAGGAAACAACTAACACAATAGGAATAGAAAGTGTCTTTCGAGTAAAAAAACGTCAAAGGTTCGCAAGGGAAACACCTAGAGATGTAATCGTACGCTTTGAAAAATGGGAAGAAAAAAAACAGATCTGGATAAACCTAAAGAGGAAAACACAAATAGAGTTTGAGGGAGGTAAATTACAAATATTTCAAGATTTATCTCAAGAAACGTTGAAAAGACGACGGATACTAAAGCCATTATTAGAAATCCTCCGGGAGCAAGAAATTCAATACAACTGGGGTTTTCCAGCATGTCTAATAGCAAGGAAAAACGGAATAAGTGCGAGGCTAAGACATGTGGAGGAGATTCCGGACTTCTGCAACAAACTAGAAATCCCCTCCCCAGAACTGGAAAAATACGCAAATAGTCAGGAGCGAATAACGGCAAGAGATGACCTACAGTGGCAAGTAAATTCAAGGATCAGACATCAAGATGTGGACTCTCGAGGAAATTAATATCTGAGAAAATACCACACAACGGTGCAAGGGGCCTTAGAGTGGAAAGGGGGGGGGGGGGGGGGCTGGGGTTGATGGGATGGGAAAAAAGGAAAGTGAAAGGATTGGTAAAACACAACAAAAACGCAGGGAGAGGGAGACAGGGACTCACGGAGTGGACAGGGGGTCGCCCTATTAGTGCTTAGGCAGGGGGGGAATAGGGTGTCTTGCAGAGCTCCGCCTCACAATAAATAGAGCAGAGGGGGCAGAGCGTGCCCCACAAAACAAAGTGAAACGCTCTCAGCTCTAGAGAATATGGGGGTAAAAAACCCATATCAGAAAAAAGGGAGAGGGAGGGGAGGGGGAGGGAGGGTGGGGAGGGAGAGGTCTGAGTCACATGAGTGGTTACATAGGCACACCTATTTTGAGACAAGAGATGAGGAGACCCCGTGCGTCCGCTGGGTGTCCCCTCCATCCGGTCTCCTAGGGGGACCGCGTGGGGGGGAGGGCCGGAGGACGGGCGGGGAAGAAAAGGCACAAGAATGGAAAAAGGTAAACAGCATAAAAATAATCTCTTACAATGTCCGAGGACTAAATTCCCCAGGGAAGAGAAACATCATCCTCCGAGAGCTAGAAAAAAGTAAAGCAGAAATAATTTTCCTACAGGAGACGCATATAACCCAAAACTCAAGTGCCAAAATTTATTCAAGAAACATACCAACATGGTATCAAGGAGACTCGCCAATAAGAAGGGCCAAAGGAGTAGCCATCGGTATAGGGAAAAATGTACGTTTTCTAATAGATCAAAGGAAAATAGACCCGGAGGATCGATATCTTTTTATTACAGGAACTATACACGGGGTAAAATATACATTGGCCAATGTCTACTGTCCTAATAAGAACCCTAAAAAATATTTGATAGATATAATTAAAATACTAATGGAATTCAAGCAAGGAAAATTAATACTAGCTGGAGACTTCAACTTCAGCATGGATAATAAAATGGACAGTACCTCAAGAGTAAGGGACAAAGAGGTAAATCAACTAAAGAAATTAAAAAGAATATTATATGAACAGCAACTAATAGACCCTTGGAGAATTCAGCACCCCAGCACAAAGGACTACACATTCTACTCAACAGTACACAAAATTTACTCCAGATTGGATTACATCATGGTCGAACATAGAAACTTGGAAGAAATAGAAGAAACAAAAATAGGCATAATAACCGCCTCAGATCACAGCCCAGTAATCTTGAGAATGAAAATAAAAGGAGAAGTCCTTGAAAGGGGTCCATGGAGAATCAACGAAACTTTATTAGAAGACAGTGAGACCGAAAAAAGCATCATAGAAGAAATTAAAAGATATTTTGAAGAAAACGATACACCAGAGGTATCGAAAGCAACAATATGGGAGGCGCATAAATCTGTTATTAGGGGCAAGTTAATAGCTATAGGGGCAAGAAAAAAACAGGAAAGGAAAACAAACATGCAACAAATAATTAAAGAAATTTATGAATTGGAACGAAAACACAAAAATCAAGTAAACAACAAAATCTTCGGCCTACTATCTCAAAAGAGAGAGCAATTAAAAGACTGGATGGAACAAGAAGAAAGGAAGGACTACAACAGAGTAGTACAAGAAAAATATAAATGGGGTAATAAACCAGGAAAATACCTAGCAAATCTGGTAAAAAAAAAGAAGTCTTTGAATTACATTGAGAAGATCAAAAATGAAAAAGGAGAAGTGGTAAATAAAACTACAGATATAGCGATAACATTTCAAAAATACTTCAGCTCCCTTTATGCAATAAAAGGACAGGAAAGTTGGAAAGAAGCGAATACAAGAACAAAGAAGATACAAGAATATTTAAAAAAAGCAAACTTACCAAAACTAAAAATAGACCAACTAGAAGAATTGGAAAAAAATATTACGCATGAAGAGGTAAAACTGGCATTAAAGGAAACTCCCGTGGGAAAAAGCCCAGGACCAGACGGGTTTACGGTCAAATACTATAAAAAATTTGAAGAACAGCTGACTCCAAAACTATTAGAATATATGAATTCCTTAGGGGAAGATGAAGAAATAAGAAGTGAATCGTTATTAGCTCATATTACAATACTACCAAAAGAAGGGAAAGACAAAGTTAACTGCTCAAGCTACAGGCCAATAGCCCTATTGAACGCCGATACGAAGCTGTACTCCAAGATCCTGGCCACTAGGATAAAAAAACTAATCCCACTGTGGATCAACCCGGACCAAACTGGTTTTGTCCCGGGGAGAGAGGGGCGGGACAACAGCCTAAAATCATTATTGATGTTGCACAAGAAGGTGCAGAATGAGACCCCAGTTCTATTCCTGTCATTGGATGCAGAAAAAGCATTTGACAGGGTAGACTGGGGTTTCATGATGGATACATTGCGGCACTTGGGTATTGGGACAAAAATGATGAAGTGGATAACAAATTTGTATAATGGCCCGACAGCAGTCGTAAAAGTAAACGGTAGACTCTCTCCAAAAATTAAGATGCAGAATGGAACACGGCAAGGCTGTCCACTGTCTCCACTATTATATGTATTGGCTTTAGAACCACTATTAGCAACACTCCGCAATAACAAAGAGGTAGAAGGAGCGAAACTAGGAGGAAAAGAGCATAAGATCGCTGCCTACGCGGACGACATCTTGATGTACGTATCCAACCCAAGAGTGTCACTCCCAAACATACTGAAAGAAATTAAAAAATACGGAGAACTGTCAAACTTCAAAATTAATCCAATAAAAACGGAAATATTAAACATAGGTCTAGAGAAAAAGGAAGTTCAGTTTTTGCAAAAAGAATTCCCATTCACTTGGGTAAAAGAACTAAATTACCTTGGAGCTTTTTTAAAATAATTAAAACAATCCTGCTAAAATACATATGGCTTAATAAAAAACCAAGAATTAAATACACGCTGATCACAAGGAAAAAGGAGCATGGGGGTCTTGCCATCCCAGATATAAGTAGGTACTATAAAGCCATAGTTTTAACACGAATGTTAGAGTGGACAAATGAGAAAAATGAAAAAAAAATGGGTGGAAATGGAAAACACAATAAGTGGAGCCACACTACATAAGAATATTTGGATTCCACGGAAATATAGAATATTGGACACCGACACGCACGAAAAAACAAAAAATGTATTTAAAATTTGGGACACCATTCACTTAAAGAATGAATGGAAATATAATTCACCACTATTAGCACTCACAGGATTGAATCTCTTCACCCCTGGGAGGGAAATATTTGAAATCCAGGGAATAGGTAACCCACGACTGAAAGATATCACTAGAAATGGCAAAATAAGAACACGAGTAGAAATAGAGGAAAGGAATGGATGGAAGATGAATGAATGGAATTATACTCAAATAAGGCACCTAGTAAGCACAATACCACACTCACTGAGAGATGAAACAAAATTAACTGCACTGGAAAAGCTATGTAGCAATGAAACACCATTAAAAAACGGAACATCAAAAATTTATAGTATACTGACAGATTTGGAAGCACAAGAAAGACCAGAATATATAAATCAATGGGAAAAAGAAATGAATTTAAAAATAGATAACCAAAAAGTGGAAAAAATGATAGAAATGGGATACAATAAGGCTTGGGACATGAAGACCATAGAAATGAATTATAAGCTAGTATCAAGATGGTATATGACCCCAGTAAGAATACACAGATTCCATCAAGATAGAACCTCCTTGTGTTGGAGAAAATGTGGCCAAATAGCAACGATCACACACATATGGTGGGAATGCCCAATAATAATGGAGTACTGGAAGGAAGTGTTAAATAACATAAAGGAAATAACTGGAGAAGAAATAGAACAAAATATTTGGACTTGCCTCTTCCATATCTACAATAAACCTAAGAAACAATATAGAAAATCAATAATACCTAACCTCCTGAATGCGGCCAAGGCCTTAATTCCCAAGAATTGGCTAAAAAGTGGAAAACCAGACATTAGAAACTGGCTAAAGGAAATAGATTATCACTACAAAATGGAAGGAGGAGAGAAAGGGGATAATAGTAGATGGGAAAGTTGGAAAAACTACAAAGTCTCGGATATTTATTTAGATAGGATAAAAGAAAGAACAGGTGCAGAGCCAAGTGGATAAATAAACAACATAAAGGAACGGACCAGACACAGGGGAGGGGGAGGGGGGGGGGGCGAGGGGGAGGGGGGGTGGGGGGAAATAAGAGGGACTGAGAGAGACTAAGATAATAATAGGGTTTATAATTATAGAAGGCGTTTTGTCGTCGGTTTTTAAAAATATTTAAGAATATCCTAGAAGGGAAAAATAATAAAGATGTGACGGAAACAATCCACAATGATGTGAAAAAGGAGAAGAGATAAAGTTTGACACATAAAGTTGAAATAATGTCTCTCGGAAAACTTTCGCTGAAGTGGAAAGAAAAAAAAAAAGTAACCCTAAGTCTTACCCTCCCTGCTCCTCAACACCATTCCTAACCCTCTAACACTAACCCTCCCTGTAACCTTCACACTAACCCTCCCTGTAAAACTAACCTTCCCTGTAATCCTAACTCTAACCTTCCCTGTAAACCCAACAATAACCCTCCATATTACCTTTACACTGACCTTCCCTGTAACCCCAAAACTAACCATCCCTGTAACCTTAACACTAATCCCTCTAACCCCAACTCTCCCTCTAACCCTTCCTGTAACCTCAACACTATCCCTCCATGTTACCCAAACACTTCCCCTCATTGTAACCCCAAAACTAACCGTCCCTGTAACCTTAACACTAACCCTACCTGTAACCCTAACCCTTCTTATTACCAAACACTACCCCTCCTTGTAACACCCAAAAAATAAACCCTCCTTGTAATGCTAACACTAACCTTTGCTCTAACACTAACCCTCCCTGTACCCCAACACCATTCATTCCTCTCCAATACTAAATCTCCCTGCAACCTTCACCCTAAACTTCCCGGTAACTTCAACACTATTCCTCGATGTAACCCTAATACCAGCCCTCCTTGTTACCTTAAAACTAACCCTCCTTGTTACCTTAAAATTGACCCACTCTTTAATCTTAACACTAAAAATTACTGTAACTGTAATACAAACCCTACCTGTAACCCCAACACTACCCCTCCCTGTTACCCCAACCAAAAGAGAACCCTTATAGGGTGTACACACGGTCGGACATTGATCGGACATTCCGACAACAAAATCCTAGGATTTTTTCCGACGGATGTTGGCTCAAACTTGTTTTGCATACACATGGTCACACAAAGTTGTCGGAAAATCCAATCGTTCTGAACGCGGTGATGTAAAACACGTACGTCGGGACTATAAAACGGGGCAGTGGCCAATAGCTTTCATCTCTTTATTTATTCTGAGCATGCGTGGCACTTTGTGCGTCGGATTTGTGTACACACGATCGGAATTTCCGACAACGGATTTTGTTGTCGGAAAATTTTATCTCCTGCTCTCCTATCTCCTGTGTGTCGGAAAATCCGATGGAAAATGTCCGATGGAGCCCACACACGGTCGGAATTTCCGACAACACGCTCCGATCGGACATTTTCCATCGGAAAATCCGACCGTGTGTACGGGGCATTAGAATAGAAAAAAGAGGTGCAGATGCAGACTTATTCTGGATGGTGCATGTTCCCAGGCTGCCATCCCTATCCTGGCTCTGCTATCTATGAAGCCACACATATGGATATCGGGTGTCCAAATATCTTATAGTCACATTCTTTATGGAAGTCAGTAAGTCAAGTAATGAGGGAATAAAGAGAGACCTGGAGCGGGAACCTGCAAAACAAAGTCAGCAATTGTAGTTCCCATATCTCCGTTCTGTCTGATCCTTTGTGTTCTCACAATGTATAATTACTGTTTTTATTGTTACACAATTACCGTACGTCACATCGCACATGTCTGACTTCACACATTTCACTCCCACCTGGTTCTTCTCACATCCCAATAATGACTCAACTTCCATTTTTGCTACATTTCTCAGCTCTCATTTCCCGCACAATCCCAGACCCTGCCACGTGTGTGTCATTCTCTGCTCTCATTTCCCGCATGATCCCAGACCTGGCCATGTGTACTGTTCTTTTCTCTTATTTCCCGCACAATACCAGACCCAGCCACATGTGCTGTACTTTGCTCTCGCTTCCTGTACAGTCCCAGATCCAGACACGTGTGCCATTCTCTGCTCTCATTTCCCGCACAATCCCAGACCCAGTCACATGTGCGGTTCTTTACTCTCATTTCCTGCACAATCCAAGACCCAGCCATTTGTGTGTCATTCTCGACTCTCATTTCCCGCACAATCCCAGACCTGACCATGTGTATTGTTCTTTTCTCTGATTTCCCACACAATCCCAGACCCAGCCACATGTGCCGTTCTTTGCTCTCATTTCCCGCACAATCCCAGACCCAGCCACGTATGTCATTCATTGCTCTCATTTCCTGCACAATCCCAGACCCAGCCACGTATGTCATTCATTGCTCTCATTTCCTGCACAATCCCAGACCCAGCCACATGTGTCATTCATTGCTCTCATTTCCCGCACAATCCCGGATCCAGCCATGTGTGTCATTGTCTGCTGCTCTCATTTCCCGCACAATCCCAGACCCAGCCACATGTGTTGTTCTCTGCTCTCATTTCCCACACCATCCGAGGCCCAGCCATGTGTGTCATTCATTGCTCTCATTTCCCGCACAATCCCAGACCCAGCCATGTGCATCCGTTCTTTTCTCTTATTTCCCGCACAATCCCAGACCTAGCTACGTGTGTCATTCATGGCTCTCATTTCCCGCACAATCCCAGACCCAGCCACATGTGTTGTTCTCTGCTCTCATTTCCCGCACAATCCCAGGCCCAGCCACATGTGTAATTCATTGCTCTCATTTCCCGCACAATCCCAGACCCGGCCATGTGTGTCAATTTCTGCTCTCATTTCACGCACAATCCCAGACCCAGCCATGTGTATCCGTTCTTTTCTCTTATTTCCCGCACAATCCCAGACCTAGCTACGTGTGTCATTCACGGCTCTCGTTTCCCGTACAATCCCAGATCCAGCCACGTGTATCGTTCTCAGCTCTAATTTCCCACACAATCCCAGACCCAGCCACATGTGTCAATCTCGGCTCTCAATTCCCGCACAATCCCAGACCTCACGTGTGTATTAATATCTGGTTAATGTAATAACCGTACAATCGATTCCTCCACCGGAGGAGACTCAATAGAAAATGATCCTCATCTCCCGAGAATGCAAACAAAACACATAATTGAAAAATGTGTCAATAAATTTTTCCAAAGGAAAAAAAAAATGTTTGTGAATGTTACCAGCTGAGCTTTTATGTAACAACAAACCAGAAGTTCCATTTCTCCTCCTGTGGGCTTCCAATTAAAGAGCCGGCCTGCCCAAAATGTATATTTTTGTTTTTTTAATGCGAAGGACGGAGGCATCTCGCTGCTGTCTGTCCAGTTTCAGCGGTTTGGTGTGCGCGGCCTTTCGCTCCATTGAAGGCAGCCTGTCAAAGTCTATGAAGGTGCTGAAATATGCTGTGGCTGGATGGGGCCGACCGAATGTTGTATCGAGTGATACTCGCGTTCGCGCAAACACGAATACCACTGGTTACAGCGTTCAGTCCCTTCCAGCCACAGCATATTTCACCCATCATAGAGTTTTACAGGCTGCAGGCAACGGGACTGGAGGCTGGACCTCAACTCAAACACCTGGATTGGAACCAGAGCAGCAAGATGACCCGTGTGCAAGAGGCCCAAGAGTTGTCACCCAAGTATAGCGCCCTGGGGTTTAGTCAGGGATGCTCCTCGCAGATTTATTTGCCAGGAGTAGTTACCGTAGTCAATTGGTAGAGATTCATTGATTTCTCCCTAAGTTTGACCTTGTTGTACTTTTCGGTGGCTGGGGACTTGATGGTACTAGATATGAGGACAACCCAAGGTCTGGTTATGGGTATATGGGGTACCTCAGCCAGTGGGCAGGGGTTTTCTTGAGTCCCTTGGCCTGCTGGAAGGACCTATATATTCGGGAGGAGTCAGGTGATCGGTGTTCTGTGCCACCTGGACGGCTGTCTGGGTGGACGTGTGTCGTATGCCCCGGGCTGCTAGGCTGGAGGTTGGGCCTATCCCAGGGGGGGGGCGTCTGGCTACTAGGCTGTGTGGGGGCCTATCCAGAAGTGAGAGAGCAGCGCAGGGTTGGGATTGCGGCTTGCAGTCCAAACAGAAGTGAAGGTTCTGCTGGCCGGAGAACCTATCGTGGTCGGAGGTAAAAGGGAAGCTGTCGCCACAAAGGGTCCAATCATCTTATTACCAGGGACCACAGTGAGTAACTGAAGCAAGTACCGGAACCGTATTCTCACCGAACGGGCACAGTGGAGAATCGGGAAACTTCAGGCGGTGATCAAGTTAGGGACCCAAACAGCGGAAGAGACGCTTGCAGAGCAGCCTTGTGAGTCAAGCCAGGGACCGAGCTGGTTAGCAGGGGTGAAGCTTGAAAAGTATCTGGAGTGCCAAGCCAGGGACCCAGCAGGGAAGCGGGGGTGACGCTTGAGGGAGATACCACCGCAAACCTTGGAGGAGCTCAAGGGATTTAGAGTCAGTGAATCCAAAGGGGTCTAGTGAGAGAACGGGTGCTCAGCGTTGAAGAACTACAAGAGGCAGTTGTAGTGAAGCTGAAGGAACTGTTACGTTTGCGTTAGGAACTGTTAAACACTGTTGCCATAGGAGACAGCATTCCTGCATGTGCAGATGTGGCGCCTTGCTGGGGCCTTTCCCTGCATGGCTGTCCTCCTATTGAAGTCTCGGGGTCTGCCAATTGAATCTACAACTACACAAGGGTGTCCTGGGCCTAACCCTCTTTCCCCCAAAAATATAAAAGGGCTGTTAAGAGAAATAAAACCTCTTTTACATCCAAGAAGTGTCTGGCGCCCAATTACTTACACCTTGCACCCACTATGCCTCACAACCCACTACTTACAGAAGGATGTCATCTATCTTTGGCCTTAGCGGTCCTCATTAGACTGGAAGAGGCTAACGACAATTGCTATGCAAGCAAATTCCCAAAAGATGTTCTCTGTGATCGAAGAGGTATTATACTTACTTATCCAATGGCCCACGTCCCCCCTTTTTTTTTGCTGCTTTTCAACCTTAAAAAAACCCTTAAAAATCCTTAGCATTCGAATGGGAGAGTCAGATGCCGGATCCCCCTCTGCGTGCTGTGGTTCCATCCTATCTCACAATATGGCACAATGTGGCAGCGGACTAAACCACAGATTGCAGCAGGAGGCACAGGCAAGTGTTGAATGGCAGAGCCTTCAGCTACCGTAGAGAGATATGAGAAATTGGATAGACATGTTTTGTTCCAAATTTGTTTTTGACAAATTCATTAATTTGTAAACATCCGAATTAGCGAAAACCCAATTAACTATTTTTTCTGAATATTAGTATATTAGAACATTAGAAAATTTGAACATTCGAGAAATTAGTAAATTCGAAAACACGAAAATCCAAAAACCCGAAAATTCGAAAAGCTGAAATAATAACTAACTATTAAATTATAGGTGTTGGCATTTCCGTTCAAATGTGGCTGTTAGTGAACGTAACAAATACGAATGTATCCAAAGTTACGAATTATCCGACATAACGAATGCCACATCTAAACGAATTTGAACATAATGAATTATTAATAATAAATAACAATAATAATAAACACTTTTTATTATTATTATTATTTACTATTAATTCGTAACTTTGGATTAATTCGTATTAGTTACGTTCACTAACAGCCAAATTTGAAAGGAAATTCCAATACCTATAATTTACTAGTTAGTTATTATTAGTTAGTTAATTCGTTATTATTTCGAATTTTCGGATTTTCATTCTTTTGAATTAACAGATTTTATTTTTTATTTTCAGATTTTTGAATTTACAAATTGACAATTTTTTGAATTAACGGATTGGGATCATAACGAATGACCCGAAAAACGAACAAAAACAAAACAAAGACGAATAAAACGAAAACTAACGAATTTTTTCGGCAGTGCACATGTCTAAAATTGGCCACCAGAGAGGGAAGCCTAATGCCCCGTACACACGGTCGGACATTGATCAGACATTCCGACAACAAAATCCTAGGATTTTTTCCGACGGACGTTGGCTCAAACTTGTCTTGCATACACACGGTCGCACAAAGTTGTCGGAAAATCCGATCGTTCTGAACGCGGTGACGTAAAACATGTACGTCGGGACTATAAACGGGGCAGTAGCCAATAGCTTTCATCTCTTTATTTATTCTGAGCATGCGTGGCACTTTGTGTGTCGGATTTGTGTACACACGATTGGAAATTCCAACAACGGATTTTGTTGTCGGAAAATTTTATAGCCTGCTCTCCAACTTTGTGTGTCGGAAAATCCGATGGAAAATGTGTGATGGAGCCTACACACGGTCGGAATTTCCGACAACAAGGTCCTATCACAAATTTTCCATCGGAAAATCCGACCGTGTGTACAGGGCATAATACCTTTTATATTACAGGGAATGGCTTTTTTTTTAGGGGTTGTGGGGCAACAGTAGTTGTCCCGGTTTCTTACATCTCTTTTGGGTGGGCAGTAGGGACTGAACACCTGCCACCATTATAAGCAGCTTAGGGCAAATTCACACCATCTCTTAATGGTAACGTGTGGCGACACATTGGTGAAGTATGGTGCCATTCGTTCTAAATGGCACCCCACCTGTCAATGGACGCACGGGGTTCGGAAGAAGCATTGGGGTGCCATTCAGAATAAATTGCAACACATTACAACAATGCACTCACTGTGCATTGCTGCAAGCATGCTGTAACTAGCACATTACTGCATAGAGAGGGTGTGAACTAGCCCTAAGGCTGGCTTCATACACTATATTACCAAAAGTATTGGGACAATACTTTTGACAATATAGTGTACTTTAAGGCTCGGTGTACTTTAAGGCTCGGTTCACACTGCGTGACTTTGGCACGACTTGCGTATGACTTCTTTAACAGAAGTCAATGCAAGTGGTGCCGAAGTTGGACCAAAAGTAGTGCAGGAACCATTTTCGAAGTCAGAGCGACTCAAGTTGCTCCTATTAAACTCGCTCATCCATGTCTTTATGGACCTTGCTTTGTACACTGGTGTGCAGTCATGTTGGAACAGGAAGGGGCCATCCCCAAACTGTTCCCACAAAGTTGGGAGCATGAAATTGTCCAAAATGCCTTGGTATGCTGATGCCTTAAGAGTTCCCTTCACTGGAAGTAACGGGCCAAGCCCAACCCCTGAAAAACAACCCCACACCATAATCCCCCCTCCACCAAATGATATTGACCAGTGCACAAAGCAAGGTCCATAAAGACATGGATGAGCGAGTTTGGGGTGCAGGAACTTGACTGGCCTGCACAGAGTCCTGACCTCAACCCGATAGAACACCTTTGGGATGAATTAGAGCGGAGTACGCGAGCCAGGCCTTCACATCCACATCAGTGCCTGACCTCATAAATGCATAAAAGCAAGGTGTAAGCAGGACTGTAAGCGAACCATTTTATTTAGTGACAGTGTTCAGAGAGCTTTAACAAAGCCTGTCCGAAGCCTTGTTGAAACCGAGGCCGGTGTAAATGAGCCCTAAATGCTGTAAAACCATGAATTTACAAAGGACCGAGTATACAGGCCTACCCCTCTACTTTACAGCCTCGTGTTTATTGCTTCATTACAGGTACACTTTATGTGCCCAAGGTGCCATACCTAAGGAGGTCAATTCACCCCCCCCACCCCCGCTATGTGCGCCCCACACAGGATTTGTATACATCTCTTCACAGCGTCACATACTGTCACCATAGGCGCTCAGTCTGGGGGACAGAATCTTAAAAAAAACAAAATATTGGCAGACAAAATAAGGTCACATATCACCATGGTTACCTCAGCCTGACTGAGTACGACGAGCCCGTTTTATCTACATACTGCCATCTGAAATCTGGCGTTTTCGGGTTTATTTTGTAGCTAGACACGGTCCAGATACTACAACACTCGGTCGTTAGACGGGAAAATACCTTCTTTTTTAATGAATGGCCACGAATGCCAATTTTTTTTTTTTCCAGGCTAATTGGTTTTTCATGATGAAAATAAAATTAAGGGCCAAATCCCCGAAGCTTTGTGAGATCGATTGAGCTGTTTATTCTATATAAATGGACTTATTCACTAATGAATTCTAACGCTTCAGTGCTGATGAAGTGACTAGTAACCATAGCAACCAGTTACACTCCGCTCTGCTGAAGTCAGGCCTGTGTACAAGATGGCTTCTAACCGGTTGCTATGGGTTACTGCGTCCACCTGTTATCCCCATGCTGTCAAATGGGCCTTCCTTTGTGGTGTTGGACACTTTCATTGGACCAAGGAGGGTCAAAAGATGGGCGGGGCATTGCGCTGTAGCAGGGGCTTATTCACAATTCACAAAATCAAGGCCTAGGTAACAACAGTAAAATCAGACTAGACTAGGATGCTTTCTGCACATGGCAGGTAAAAACGGGCACTGCGTTAAGGCCTCTTGCACATTGGCGCCTGAGCCCAAGCAACGTCATTTCCAATGTATCATTGGCCTGGGTGGCCCAGGTGCTGCATACTGCTGCCCATAGGCCTTATTCATGCGGGTACTGAGGCCCATATACCCTGAACAGGTTTTTTTTTTTTTTTTTTTACGTGTCAATAGTTGGCAAGTGCTTTCCTCTTGGCAGCAACGTTTTGCCAGAAAAAATGCTTGACACATAGAAAAGCATTTAAATGCATCTAGGCACATTAAGGCACATCATTTCTGTCCATCTCCTGTAATATATCTGCAGTCTCTGACCAAGTCCTGTATCATGTCTGCATTAATTGATTGAGTCCTGTAATATGTCTGCAGTCTCTGACCATCTCCTGTAATATGTCTGCAGTCTCTGATTGAGTCCTGTAATATGTCTGCAGTCTCTGACCATCTCCTGTAATATGTCTGCAGTCTCTGACCATCTCCTGAAATATGTCTGCAGTCTCTGACCATCTCCTGTAATATGTCTGCAGTCTCTGACCATCTCCGGTGGTATGTCTGCAGTCTCTGACCATCTCCTGTAATATGTCTGCAGTCTCTGACCATCTCCTGTAATATGTCTGCAGTCTCTGACCATCTCCTGTAATATGTCTGCAGTCTCTGACCATCTCCGGTGGTATGTCTGCAGTCTCTGACCATCTCCTGTATCATATCTGCAGCCTTTGATAGCCTTCTGTAGCATTACATATACTGAATACAATGTGCAGCCCCTTGCTGATGTCAGGGGCCACAGTTGAGGCCCCTTATTTCTCCTTAGTTGACCACCAGTGCTCTAGGTCACCACTTCTATAAGTACCCCCTCTATACAGAATCTACCTCTAAAGGTCTCTGGGCATAGTTACCAACATTATGGTCCCACTCCTGTTACACTGGTACCCCCCCCCCCCCCGGGCCCATGGTCCACATTTCGCTTGCCCATTTTCTGGGTGGGTGCACCCAATTCACACCCAGGTTCACTCCGCTCAAACCTCGCCTCTAAATATGCACACTTGTGGCCCCGATCCCTGCAAATATTGCCTTATTTGAGTTACAGCGTTATGTGTAGAAGCTCAACAAATGTTAGTACTGTGATCCCGGGACATGGCCTGGGACACATCATTGGTGGGACAGAGGGCCAAGATGGCGGACTAGTCCTGGCAGATCCGGGACAGATGGCATGTATGTACAGAGTGACACATCTATAGCACATGACAATCCAAACAGACAAGAAAACAGGTGCATGCTGTCAATGGAAAAATATTATGTCATCCAATAAAATTATTTGCGTCCTCATCTAAGAACAAGCGCATGCATCTATTTTGCATAAATACATGGAGACACAGGCTGTAATTTTAGAGGAATATGCGTTCTCTGGTGACCTCTAGGGGTCATATTCAGGAATAGCAATCTTCCAGCACGGCACAGAACTGAATACCAATTGTGGCTCTGCCATGCCTGGAATGCTTGAAGAGTCTGTAATGTCTGTGTGCTCAGTATGATGTGTGTGAGTGGATCTGTATGTCCCTGTATATTTCTGCTTCTTGTGCTCTTACTAACAGTTTGTGATGTATCTCTTTCTCTCGCTGCCCCTATGGAAGCGAAGTATTCCGCTCCTGCAGGAAACACAGCTATGGTACGTAGCCAGACCTTTGCCGTTACTCCCGCTACTTGTGCATGTTTCACCAACTTTGTTCAGCAGTCGAATACATTTAACATTCTTCTTTATGGCAATAAATGTAGCAAATGTGATTTCATGAATGCTGCCTTACACCATAAAATGTTCACAAAAGATATGTACGTTTATCTAAATTAATTCCATCTTCTTGACCGTGTTTCATATTTACGGTGTAGCGTAAAACATGGTCACATTCCGCAGCCCCCTGCCTTCATGCCAAGCCCCCCGCCTTCAAACCGCCCACACTTGAATTGCGGGCAGTGTTGCCAAGCCAACCTGCCAGATTGAAATTTACTGACACGACACCCAAAAATTTACTGGCACAGCCAAGTTTTTACTGCCATTTCCAAAAGTTATGAAAATTACAGTTTTAAGTGCAAATTTCAGTATTTAGTCTACAAACAAATATAATATACAATTACCGGTATATTAATGCTACTGATGGTAAAACTTCAATAATGTACCGTCGTCCTATAAATTTAAAGAAAACAAAAGGCAGAAGATCTAAGGCAGCTGTGGACTTTCATGGTATGGTAAGGACTTACATACACATTTGTATAAAAATATATACATTTATTTAGAGAAAACACAGAGTTAAAAGGTCCCACAGAGAGAAAATATACAGTACATATAAATATATTCTGTGTATGAGAACTGAACAATGGAGCATGCATTCATCCAGGATTAGGAATAGGAATGACGTTCAAAATCAGTTCGAACTCAACATGTTTCGCGGGATGACCGCTTCTTCAGGAGTATATTTCCAGAGACATTATATGCAGTTATTTCTATAAAGGATATACATACAATAGTGATTGTAGGGATAGGAACATATGTGGACAATCCTCAATTCTGTCATAGAGGGGAGCACATTCAACAGTCCCAACAATACTACAATTAATAAATCACGTATATGTTGAATGTGCTCCCCTCTATGGCAGAATTGAGGAGTGTCCACATATGTTCCTATCCCTACAATCATTATTGTATGTACTTGTGTTTTTTTTCATGAGTTTGATTATTTAGATGTTTATTCTTCATAGCGATAACTGCATATAATGTCTCTGGAAATAAACTCCTGAAGAAGCGGTCATCCCACGAAACATGTTGAGTTTGAACTGATTTTGAACGTCATTCCTAATCCTGGATGAATGCACGCTCCATTGTTCAGTTCTCATACAGAGAATATTTTTATATGTACTGTATATTTTCTCTCTCTATGACCTTTTAACTCTGTGTTTTCTCCAAATAAATTGATATATATTTATACAAATATGTATGCAAGTCCTTACCGTACCATGAAAGTCCACAGTTGCCCTAGATCTTCTGCCTTTTTTTTTCTTTAAGTATAATATGCAATTTGTAATTTAGGCCTGGTTCACACCTATGCATATTGCAGTTTGCATATTCCAGATTTTGCATTTTTGAATACATGTTTTTGATCCATTGAAGTCTGTGGAACCAAAAACCAGAAAAAAAGTCCCTGGCTCTTTCCAAAAAATGCACAGATGTGAACGTGACCCATAGGAATCCATGTTAAATGAACTGTAGTGTGTTTCTGCAAAACGAAAAATGCACTAAAAAATGTATAAGTGTGAACCAGGCCTGAAGGTAGATATTAAGGCAAGAACATATGGTGCAGCTCTGCATAGAAACCAATCAGCTTCCAGGTTTATTGCTAAAACTTAATTGAACAAGCTGAAGTTAGAAGCTGATTGGCTACCATGTACAGATGCACCAGATTCTGAGTGCTTCAATTTTAGTAAATCTCATATGATTCCTTCTTATCACTACCTATAATTGCAAGGCTGCTTCTTATCTGCCCTGACGAAGGAGGTCTAATCCTATGAAACATGTGTGCACTATATTGCAAGAAAATCTGGGGTTGATTTACTAAAGGCAAATAGACTGTGCACTCTGCAAGTGCAGTTGCTCCAGAGCTTAGTAAATGAGGTAAAGATTCACTTTGCAAAGATTACCCAATCACATGCAAGAAAAAAAAAAAAAAACAGCATTTTTGCTTGCACATGATTGGATGATACAAAATCAAGAATTTGGCCTGATTGTGGTATACAAACCCAGTTCTACAACCCCTGGCAACATGTATGGAATCACCACTCTTGGAAAATGTTCATTCAATTGTTTAATTGTGTAAAAAAAAAAACTAATTGCAGACATGCCTCAAACTATTTTCATTTAACATTACTGTCTGTGTCTCAGTTGGGAAAATGCAAACCACTATCTTGTCATAGTGACCATTGTCAATGGGCAAAAAGTGAAGGTAAATCCAAAATGTTATGATTGACACCAAGACAGAAGGTGAGCTAACAACTGTCCAAGATGGTACTTCCCTTTGCTTTGGGGAGATTTTCAGTCACTTCCTGTCAAAGTTTCTGGAACGAGCAGTAAACGAAAATTACATAATGGGGACACAAATCTAATTGGAATTCTTATTGGTTGCTATCAGCTGTTGCACTTTCTTTTTTGAGCGAAAAAAGGGCAAAAATTATTATTGAAGCTCATCCAATTCTGGGCATATGATGCATACCTCCCAACTTTTTGAGATGGAAATGAGGGAGACCTATCAGCAAAAGTATACAGGCATAGGACACACCCCTTGCCACGCCCTCTTAAAGGAGAATTGTACAAAAAAACAAGATTGCTTTTTTTACCATTACTATTCCTTTATACTGGCTTTTGGAATTTACAAATGCAGCAATTTAGAAATCAGATGAAAGGTTTAGCGCTGGGAAACACTTTTTGAAAGATAAAAAGTGCATTTTATATACAACTATATAAATCAGACCAAAATGAGGGACAAATGAGGAGCAATGAGGGACAGAGGGACATTGCTCCAAATCAGGGACAGTCCCTCGAAATCAGGGACAGTTGGGAGCTATGTATGATGTAAGTAACCAACCTAAAGGACACTTACACTCGAATATGTTTTATTAAAAGATTCACTGCTACAAGTAAACCTGTTCAGGTATCCCCCTGTACAATGACAAGGATTGGACACAGCTGTAAGACACCATTTTTAGCAAAGTTAAAGTGTATCTGTGGTCAAAACTGAAAATCCTATACTCTATTCTGCATTTTATTTCAGTTATTTCTAGCCTACTTCTACTAATCTGATTGACCTTGAAGTTTGTAAACCTACTTTGCGACATTTCCCACACATTTACTTCCTTGAATTCTGTAACCCGTAGTCACTATGCCCTGTGAGTAGCACTGCTGTGTCACACATTTCACAGATCCTGCCTTCTGATCTACAGAGGAGCTGAGAGGAGGAGTTTCAGGAGGTGGGGTCAGTACAGGAATCACTGCTTGCAGACAGCAAGGTACCATGGGATATGTAGTCCTTTGAAATTGAGGAGGAGCTGGAAAGCATGCTGGGAATCCAGGAACTTGTGGAAAGATGGCCAGCAGACAGACAGCACTCACAACACGAAAGGAGATTTTTTTTTTAAAGTAACCTTATATTGGATTGTCAAGAATAACTATTTTTTGTATTGTTATTACAATGCTGGAGTGTATGCTGCGACCACTGACCTTTTAATTCCTCTTTTTGCAGACTCTGAGCCAGGGGAGGAGGACACAGGAGGACCCCAGCTACAGCGGACAATTCGGGCTCCAAACAACACACCCTTGGGCACCCCTTCAGGTAACACTCGGATCACAAATTAGCCAACACAACCTTCAACAATGTACTCAGATGTTACTCCAGCCAAAACTTTTTTTGTTAGTCTTGATGAGAGTGAGAAAGAGTTTAAATTTCCTATTAGTTTTTCTTACTGTTGTCTGTGTACTTATTGATGCTCAAATTCTGTCTCAAAATACCCCCATCATTAAGTAGGGGAAGTGAGGGGAATTTTCCAAGTGGGGGCCTACAACAATAAAACCCTGGCAGATGTTCTAAGGCAGAGGTTTTTTAAAATTTGTATTACAGACTCCCAGTGGTTGGTCCAAAATGTCCTCATACCACCTTCACGAGACTTATCAAAATAATTTTCGTGACTAGGTATGAAGTTAGGGTTCACCCTTACCATGGGTTTGAAGCAAATCCTGCAGGTTTGAGATTCGGGGTCCCAGTGAATTTATGTGCAAAATCACTCCGGAGAATTGTTTAAACAATAATGCCCTGCATGGCTTTTAAACTATGCCCAGCAGGCTTATATATTTAGTTGATAGAACCTTTTTAAAGTTTGAGGTGCTCAAAGCAAACCATTTGGTATGTACGTGTGGGTGGGTGCAGCACTGCGGCGGCAGAAACCACTGAAGACCAGCTGCAGGAAACAGAACTGTATTGAGGTTGACGGTCAGCAATACACAACAAACCCAGCAGGAAGGCAACCCGACCAGGAGCACTCACAGGATGCAACAGCGATGAGTATTAACACTAGGTCTCAGGTGTGCCAATAGCATCTCTCTAGAGCAGGGGTCTCAAACTGGTGGCCCTCCAGCTGTTGCGAAACTACAAGTCCTATCATGCCTCTGCCTGTAGGAGTCATGCTTGTAACTGTGAGCCTTGCAATGCCTCATGGGACTTGTCGTTTCGCAACAGCTGGAGGGCCACCAGTTTGAGACCCCTGCTCTAGAGGGACATAATGCGGCCTAGCCAGCTTAAACCCAAGTGGGGAGGCTTCCAGTAAGGATGGAATGTCCTTGCACTTTCCCTACTCATCTGGAACCTCTCCCTGATGCTAAGCACTGTCCCTGACATACAGATGACCTGTCCTTACTCTATCCACACGCAATATGCGCGCCAAGCCCAGGAGCCAGGGTTTCAGATTCTACCCAGATGCCTGCCAGAGTTACTTGGAGCACCATCATCCAATCAGATATCTGCCACCTGTGACCCAGGACACCATAGACTAAGTTCCTCTTGACTTCCTCTCCCCTGCAGTGCCACTGCAGTTGAGCACCACGTGCAGTGGAGAAAGAAGACCTCACCTGCCTACATACGTGTACCAAGGTCCCAAGCCTCCTTCGGTCTAATGAGATCCTCCAGGGCCAGAGATAGCTGAGATCCTTCTGTATGTAGTGGGTTGTGAGGCATGGTGGGTGCAAAGCAGTTAGATTCATTGGGCGCCATACACGTCTTGAATGCAAAAGAGATTTTATTTCTCTTAGCAGAACTTTGGGAGAGAGGGTTAGGGCCAGGACACCCTTAGGTAGTTGCAAGATTAATTGGCAGACTCCGAGACTTCAACAGGAGAACAGCCATGCAGGAAAAGGCATCCAGCGAGACGCCACATCTGCATGTGTAGAAATGCTGTCTCCTATGGCAACAGTCTTTAACAGTTCTAAACACAACGTGTAACAGTTCCTTCACTTCCACTACAATCACTTCTTGTAGTACTTCAGCCCACTGAGCTCCCAGTCTCTCACTAGACTAGATGATTCACTGCCACTGAATCCCTTGAGCTCCTCCAGTGTTCACTGTAGTATCTTCCTCAAGCGTCACCCCCACTTCTCTGCTGGGTCCCTAGCTTGACACTCAAGATACTTCTCAAGCTTCACCCCACTGGCCTGCTCGGGCCCTGGCTTGACACACAAGGCTGCTCTGCAAGCATCACCTCCATTGGCTGGGTCCCTGGCTTGATACCCACTAAAGTTTCCCAATTCTTCACCGTCCCCAGTTGGTGGGAATACTGCTCCAGTACTTGCTTCAGTTACTCACTGCGGTCCCTGGTAATAAAGTGGTTGGTCCCATAGTAGCGACAGCTTCCCCTCTACCTCCGACCACAACAGGTACTCCAGCCAGCAGAACCGTCACTTCTGGTTGAAATGCAAGCCGCAATCCCAACCCTGCTCTGCGCTCTGGCTTCTGGATAGGCCCTCAGACAGCCTAGCAGCCAGATGTACCCAGGATAGGCCCAAACTTCGGCCTAGCAGCCCGGGCAATACAACATGCGTCCACCCAGAGAGCCGTCCATGTGACACAGAACCCAGATCACCCGACTCCACCCAAACATTTAGGTTCTTTCAGCAGGCCAAGGGATTCAAGAAAACCTCTGCCTATTGACTGAGATACCCCATATACCCATAATCTGACTTTGCATTGCCCTTCTTGTATCTAATGCCACCAGGTACCCGGCCACCTAGTGGCAGAAGAGAAAAGTGCAGCAATGCCAGATTTAGGGAGAAATCAATTGATCTTTAACAATTAGCGAAGGTAGTTACTCCTGGCAGGTAAATTTAGGAGCAACCCTGCCTTAACTCCAGGGTGCTACATACGGTATTTATTTTTAAAAATGTTGGCATTGTTGTGTGTCCCACATGGCAGTGTCCAGCTTTCCTTACCTTTATTTGATAGCAGTTTCCCTTTTAACCCTAAAAATAAGTCAGAATTTATTAAGATTAACCACCAATAGACTTCAGTGGAATTGGTCTCCAGTTTGGGTTTGACGAAGTTCGTAAGTAAAAAAAAAAAAAAATAGAATTACTATCCACTAGCATATACACATAATTTATGTGTATTGTTAATGCAGTGGGAGGGGATGCCTGTAAAAAAAAAAAAACTTGTTGGCCGGAACTCCGCTTTAAGAACCAGGCCTTTTTCTGACATTATTTGTTTACAAGTAAAAACCAATATTTTTTTGCTAGAAAATTACTTAAATCCCGCCAAATATTTTATATTTTTCCTAGCAGAGACCCTAGAGAATAAAATGGCGGTCAATGCAATTTTTTTTATGTCACACGGTTTTTGCGCAGCGTTTTTTCAAACGCAATATTTTTGGAAAAAAATACACTTTAATGAATAAAAAAAAAACAACTAATATGTACCCCAATTTTTTTGTATAATATGATGTTACGCTGCGTAAATATATACCTAACATTTCATGCTTTAAAATTTCACACGTTCATGGAATGGCGCCAAACTACGGTACCTAAAAATCTCCATAGGCGATGCTTAAAAATTTTCTACAGGTTACCAGTTTAGAGTTACAGAGGAGTGCTAGAATTTTTGCTCTCACTCAGACGTCCGCTGCGATACCTCACATGTGTGGTGCAAACACCGTATGTGGGCGTGACCTACGTATGCGTTCACTACTGTGCGCGAGCATGGGGAAGGGCCCACTTTAAACATTTTTTTTTATTACATTTTTTTTTATTTTTACACTGTCCATTTTCCCAAAAAATTTTTGATCAATTTTATTGCTATTGCAAAATATGTAAACATCCCTTGCAATAACAATACAGCATGCACAGGTCCTCTTTATGGCGAGATCTAGGGTCTAAAAGACCCCAAATCTCTCCTTTTACCATTAAAAGCAAAACATCAAAGAAAAAAAAAAACATGTTTACATGGCCAGAAATGACGTCATGACGTCGCTCCGGTCCTCCAAGGGCATAGGGATGAGTGGCGGCCATCTTGCCATCGCTTATCTCTATGGCAAGACTCTGCCAGAGCCGGATGGTTTCTGGGCTCAGCGATCGGTAATCACATGGAAGCGTTGGGAGGGAGAGGGGGGGGGTCACCTCTCCCACAGCTTCTGAAAGTGATCCTGCGGTGAATCTGCCGCAGGGAACACTTTTATCTGAAAGACTTGTGCCTAAGGGAAAAGAAAATACCGGGGTTATGGCTTCTAGCTGCAGCCATAACCCGGGTATTTAACATCAAAGTAATGACGTATTTTCCCAGTTAGGCAGTCGGCAAGTGGATAATATCAGACACAAGACTTGTCAGCAATTGATTTGGTTGCCATACGTGTTGAAACACCCCTGAAATGCGTTGACTTCTTCATGTGATCCGCTACCTGACCTTACAGTGGAATAAAATTGTCTGGACTATTAATTTGTGGTGTGACTCAGATCCACTGTTTTGCACTGCAAAATAGGGAAATTGTGGAAATCCTCTGGTGTTTATAAGCCGCCAACCCTGTAACCAGGCAATCAGCGGCAAGAGGAATGCATAAGGAGGTGAGGCGTGCATTGGGCAAGGTCTGGGAGCCCAAGACAGGGGCTCGGTTAGCAAAGCAGCCATCTCTAGTAGTGGTGTCGGACCGCTGGGCGCCAGGGAGGGGGCATTGAAGCTATCATTACATGGCACCTAGGAAGAGTACAATGGAACCTTGGTTTACGAGTAACGCGGTTAACGAGCGTTTTGAAAGACGAGCAACTTTTTCTTTTTAAATTCTGACTCGGTTTGCGAGTGTTGTCTCGCAAAACTAGCAGAATTTAAGCTAATGGGTTGTGCAGTACCGCATTTGGCCAGAGGTGCGGGGGCGCCGGTGACACTCGGAACGGTTCGGAGCCGTTCGGAGATACTCAGAATCACTCGGAAATACTCAGAAACACTCGAAAATACTCCGTTCCCGAGTGTTTCCGAGCCTTTCCCAGTTCAGCCGAGCTGTCTCCAAGTATTTCCGAGGCTCTCCGGCGCCCCCCCACTACCTCTGGCCACATGCGGTATTGCATGTAATACAAAATGCGGAACTAATTATCTTCATTTCCATTGACTTCTATGGGGAAACTCGCTTTGATATGCGAGTGCTTTCGATTACAAGCATTCTCCTGGAACGGATTATGCTCGTAATCCAAGGTTCCACTGCATGACATGTACTTGGTCCCATCGAAAACTGGATTCTGTACAAAAAGAGTGATACTTTTTCTTTAATAAATGTTATGAGGGTTGCTTGGTGCACTTATGATGCCATCTATATGAACATGGAAATTTTAATATGAAGAAAATACACTCATCGGCCACTTTATTAGGTACATCCGTTCATTTTCTCGGTAACACAAATTGCTAATAAGCCCAAAATTATGGCAGCCACTCAGTGCATTTAGTCATCTAGATGTGGTGAAGACGACTTGCTGAAGTTCAAACCGAGCATCAGAATGGGAAAGAAAGGAGATTTAGGTGACTTTAAACGTGGCATGGTTGTTGGCGCCAGACGGGCTGGTCTGAGTATTTAAAAAACTGCTGATCTTCTGGGGTTTTTTAAACATCTCTCGGGTTTACAGAGAATGGTCGGAAAAAGAGAAAATATCTAGTGAGCGGCAGTTGTGTGGAGGAAAATGCCTTGTTGATGACAGAGGTCAGAGGAGAATGGGCAGACTGGTTCCTGATGATAGAAAGGTAACACTAACTCAAATAAGCACTCGTTACAACCAAGGTATGCAGAATACCATCTCTGAACGCACAATACATCGAACCTTGAAGCAGATGGGCTACAGCAGCAGAAGACCACACCGGGTGCCACTCCTGTCAGCTAAGAACAGGAAACTGAGGCTACAATTTGCACAGGATCACCAAAAACAAGACAATAGAAGATTGGAAAAACGTTGCCTGGTCTGATGAGTCTCGATTTCAGCTGCAACATTCAGATGGTGGGGTCAGAATTTGGTGTAAACAACATGAAAGCATGGATCCATCCTGCCTTGTATGAGCGGTTCAGGCTGGTGGTGGTGGTGTAATGGTGTGGGGGATTTTTTCTTGGCACACTTTGGACCCCTTAGTGCCAATTGAGCATCGTTTAAACCCCACGACCTACCTGAGTATTGTTGCTGACCATGTCCATCCCTTTATGACTACAGTGTCCCCATCTTCTGATGGCTCCTTCCAGCAGGATAATGCACCATGTCACAAACCTCCAATCATCTCACCACTGGACAATGAGGTCCCTGTCCTCCAATGGCCTCCACACTCACCAGATCTCCATCCAATAGAGCAGCTTTGGGATGTGGTGGAGATTGGCATCATGGATGTGCAGCCGACAAATCTGCGTGATGCTATCATGTCACCATGGACCAAAATCTCTGCGGAATGTTGAATCTATGCCACGAAGAATGAAGGTAGTTCTGAAGGCAAAAGGGGGTCCAACCCGATACTAGCAAGGTGGACCTAATAAAGTGTCTGGTGAGTGTATATCACCAAAGTGTTTACTTTCTATGTGTCACTCCGTATAACCAATCAGTGTTCTTCCTATAACCTCCAGCGAACCAGAACAGCAATCATACTTCTTTAGGAGATGTTTGGCCGATTATAACAGGCATCAATGCACACAGCGAAAGAGTAAATGTAAATGATTTATAACCTGCAGAAGGCACAGGCGTAATGGAAGGAATCCTCAGTATTCCCCATTAATGTCCTCACAGCAGCAATTAAGGTAACACAACCAAGCAGGGTTTATATTCTTCTGACACTTATATCTGATCTGTTCATATATTTTAATACTGACAGGCTAGAGTTGGAATTACTTATTTATATTCAAGTATAAGCTCAAAGATACCAAGCTAAAATGTCTGTTGTCTTGCTCAAACACAGCATACAACATAGTACTGGCAGAATACGTACCTCCTTCCCCACGCCATAATCTCTTCCGAATAAAATCAATTTTTTGTAATAACCAAAGGCATTTGGAATGATCTGTTACGCAATTATCTCCCATCTAATGAAGGACTCTCTAAAGACTCGCTCATCAAGGACAGCAAAACTCTGAAGGTCACATTTACCAAGAAGGCATACTTATGGGCTCCCCTCTCGCGGCTCCCTGCTGCAGTGGCCCATGCTCTGACCTCCGGGCAGGGGACCTCCTGTCTCCCGGGTGGGGCTGCAAATCGTGGCCAGGTCCTCGATTGAAAGGCTGTGTACACCTGCACCATCGGGCCGCTGGTCTCCCCGGTAAGACAAGGACACAGGGTTGGAGGCTTTATCTCTCCAAAGACTCTTTGAAGTCTCCGAACTCCAGAACCCAATCCAGGAGTTACTAGTTACAGGAAAAAACTGAAAGAACGTTTTTTTCCTCTCAGAACAGATATTCTAGAGCCCCTCAACCTGCATCCATGAGAACCCATGAGGACCAGGTCCATACCTCCCGACATTTTGAGATGGGAATGAGGGACACCTACTAGCAAACATATGCAGGCATAAGACACGCCCCCTGCCACACCCCCTTAAAGGAGAATTAACCAAAAACAAAAGTTAATTAAACCCACAAGGGCTTTTTTATCACTTGAAGGTGAATGAGAAAATCCGGACAGCCGCACTCCAGGAAGATGTAGTTCAAAAATTATTTATTGTAACAGATTCTTGAGCATACAAGACACTGTGGCAGAATGTACAGGCAATCAGCTAACGCGTTTCGCGCTTATACCAAGTGCTTACTCATAGCTCATTAGCCAGCACCTGGGGCTCTTTATCCTGGGAGATAACTGAGTTGATACCTGGAAGCAGATCCATGCCTGTGCGGTGAGAATTTTTTCGGCTTTTTTACCACTACTATTCCTTTATATTGGCTTTTAAACTTTACAGTTTTTTGCAGCAATTTGGATGAAAAGTTTAGCTCTGGGAAACACTTTTTTTTAAAGATAAAAAGTGCATTTTATACACATCTATATAGATCAGACCAAAATGAAGGACAAATGAGGGGGAAAGAGGGACAGAGGGACATTGCTCCAAATCAGGGACAGTCCCTCGAAATCAGGGACAGTTGGGAGCTATGGAAACTTTTGTGAAGTGTTACTAAACCCAGGACTCTGCATTCACTATATCTGGTCTCCCACACTATGCAGAACATGGAAATGCAATTATGTTAGTAAATATAAACTGCTAAATACCTTTTCTCATCAGCAGTTAGAGCAGTCTTGTGACTTCTATCGGTGTCTGGTTAAAGTCTGTAGGAGGAGTTTTTATTCTGCTCTGACTGTCCTATGAGGCTGCAGCACCCCTGACCCTCTAACTGGACAGTCCTGATTGGACCTGTGCTGATCACATGCACCTTCCCAAGAAAAAAAAAAAAACTCTAGCAATGCACACCAAACTGAGCATGTGTAGAGTGCCCCCAAGGCTCTGTTCTATCAGGAGATGGTTTGGGGACTGTGGAAGAAGGGGAGGGTCACACAGCCTTTTTACACAGAGGATTAACTCCTTTAGTTCCACAGTGAGTATAAAAAGCATGCTTTACTTTATATACAGACTGATTTTACTTTTTTGGGCTTAGTAACACTTTAACCCCTTTTCCACCATGGCAGGGCACAGCACTGTCACAATATCATACCTCCCAACTTTTTGAGATGGGGATGAGGGATACTTTTAGCAAAAGTATATAGGCATAGGACACACCCCTGTCACGCCCACTTAAAGGAGAATTATATATAAAAAAAAAAAAAAGATTAGTTAAACCCTCAAGGGCTTTTTTTTTACCACTATTATCCCTTTATATTGGCTTTTGAAATTTACAAATGCAGCAATTTAGAAATTGGATGAAAGGTTTAGCGCTGGAAAACATTTTTTTTACAGATAAAAAGTGCATTTTATATACAACTATATAGATCAGACTCAAATGAGGGACAAATGAGGAGGAAAGTGGGAGAGAGGGACATTGCTCCAAATCAGGGACAGTCCCTTAAAATCAGGAACAGTTGGAAGCTATCTAATAGATAGACAGTTAATCTATTGCAGTAACAAAATCTATCAGTCTATATAGCAACTCCAAAATGGAACTGCATTAAAAGAGATGTATGCAACTTTTTTTTTCTTCTTTTTTGTTGAATCATACTTACCTAGGTGGATGCTGCTGGCTCTAACACTGAGAACTGAGCGATCAAACACCGTTGATTGCTTGGTTCTCAAGGCTCCCTGAGCAGAGAGCCGGTGCCTGTCAGTCACCGGCTCTCTGCTCTGCCCCCTCCTCCTCGCCAAATGGAGCACTGGGCTGTGGAGGGGGTGGGAGCGGCTGACTCAGGCTCTCAGCGGCTCGCTAAGGGGCTGAGCCAGGTACCGGTCCAGGCATGTGGGCAAATCTCGACCATATGGTCACAATCCTTCACTGAGCCTGGACCGGCTCTGTGATGTCAGCTGACAGAGCGACCTGCACTCCTGTGATCCACAGGGGAAACACAGGCAAATGAGCGTTGGCTGTACTTCTCCTTTAACCGGTTGCCGACCAGTGCATGACGAAATACGTCTGCACAATGGCACGGCTGCACAAATGGGTATGTCCTCTTTAAGATGCGGCATTGTGGGCGCCAGAGTGCCCACCGCGTGCTCGGTGACCGTGCGGCAGAACAGGGAGATGGCTCTGAAACAAGGCATTTCCCTGTTCTGCCTAGTGACATGACAGGGAGGTGCTGCTCCTTGTGAGTGGGAGCAGTGATCTCTGTCATGTCCTAGGTAGCCCCCCCCCCAGTTAGAATCACTCCCTAGGACACACTTAACCCCTTGATTGCCCCCTAGTGTTTAACCCTTTCCCTGCCAGTGTCATTTATACAGTAATCAGTGAATTTTTATATGACTGATCGCTGTATAAATGACAATGGTCCCAAAATAGTGTCAAAAGTGTCCGATGTGTCCGCCATAATGTCGCAGTCATGATAAAAATCGCAGATCGCCGCCATTACTAATAAAAAAAAAAATAATAATAATAAAAATATCATAAATCTATCCCCTATTTTGTAGACGCTATAACTTTTGCGCAAACCAATCAATATACGCTTATTGCGATTTTTTTTTTTTACCAAAAATATGTAGAAGAATATATATTGGCCTAAACTGAGGAAAAAAATATTTTTTTTATATATTTTTTGGGGATATTTATTATAGCAAAAAGTAAAAAATATTGTTTTTAATTTTCAAAATTGTCGTTCTTTTTTTGTTTATAGCGTAAAAAATAAAAACCGCAGAGGCGATCAAATACCACCAAAAGAAAGCTCTATTTGTGGGGAAAAAAAGGACGTTAATTTTGTTTGGGTGCAACTTTGCACAACTGCGTAATTGTCAGTTAAACGGACGCAGTGCCGAATCGCAAAAAGTGCTCTGGTCAGGAAGGGGGGTAAATTCTTCCGGGGCCGAAGCGGTTAACATCACAAAGCGATACACCCGTGGGATTACATTCTGATGGACACTGCCATTCCCCAAATCCCATTCCACATACTAGTTTCAGGTCAGAGAACTCAGTAAACAGATTTATCCGCATTGCCCCGGAATGCGTTTGTAACATTTCATTCATGGAATGTCCTCTTCCATCGGAGCCTTCTCACACAAGTGCATTGCTCTATGGCAGACCAAGCTGTCTGTGTAATAAAGAAATAGCTGAGTTCTTGGACTGAGATTCCTGCCAGCTGTAGAACGATATCTCAATCAAAGTCCTGCACTGCAGTCAGTAAAGTACATTTCTAACCATATTACGTTCCCTTTGGATTCTACGTAGTATGCAGAAAAAAAAACGACTGAAAATAAAGTGCAAGTACTGATATAAACCTTGGCAATCCAAGATACATTTTGCAGCAGATCATGTACAGTACTTTGAGATATTCTGAACAATTTACAGCTGAACTGCAGGAAACCCGACAATTTTCCCTTGTCATTGGCCGCGCCTGCTCTGCGAGCGCTATCTGCTCATTTCTCTATAGGTAATTTGGAAAAGCAGATTTACTTTCCTGATCCCCCACTCCTGGAGGCTCCTCTGCCCTGCTAGACAAATCCCCCCAACCTCTTTTCCCCTATGCTCCAACAGTCTACGTTCCTCTGACATCATCCAGACCGATACAGGGTCAATAGCACTGCATTGGTTGTGAAGACGCCAAGGAACAGTCCACTGCCAGATCATAGGGGAGAGCTGTCTGCAGGGGGGAGTGGAGGATCAGGAAAAGAAAAATGATGTTACTGTCCCCCTAGACCAGGCATGACTAAATGGCAGACCGCAGTCTGGATGGTAGCAGTGTGACAGTCCTATCTGTACTGGTATGGTTGTGCCACTTAGCAGACTGGATGTCTTTCTCTCTCTCTCTCTATTTCTTGCCCGGCCACTCTGTAGATCCCTCTATGTTGGGGGGCTATAATGTGAAGGGGGGCTGAGGACACTGATGTAAAGGGGGGACTGGGATGTAAAGGGGGGACTGGGATGTAAAGGGGAGGGAACTATGATGTAAAAGGGAGGGAACTGTGATGTGAAGGGGAGGGGACTGTGATGTTAAGGGGAAACTGTGATGTGAAGGGGGGCTGCAATGTAAAGGGGAGGGAACTGTGATGTGAAGGGGAAGGGACTGTTATGTGAAGGGGGAGTGTGATGTGAAGGGGGAAACTGCGATGTAAAGGGAACTGCGATGTAAAGGGCGCTGCGATGTAAAGGGGAGGGAACTGATATGTAAAGGGGGCTGCGATGTAAAGGGGAGGGCACTGTGATGTAAAGGGGGCTGCGATGTAAAGGGGAGGGAACTGCGATGTAAAGGGGGCTGCGATGTAAAGGGGAGGGAACTGTGATGTGAAGGGGGGCTGCGATGTGAAGGGGGCTGTGATGTAGGGCTGCAACTAACGATTATTTTCATAATCGATTAGTTGGCCGATTATTGTTTCGATTAATCGATTAATCGGTTAATAACCTTACAAAATAAAATGTGGTGTATAATTTAGTTAATATGTATAGTTTTAAAAAAAGGCAATTTATTCTTAAATAACTATATGCAGTGGTAAATATAAATAACGAACTATATGGTTGGGAGCAAAATATCGAATCCACTCTGAGAATAACAGACAGAAGAGACATATACTGTATATACTATTAGGAGATATACTGTATATACTATTAGAGGAGAGATATACTGTATATACTATTAGGAGATATACTGTATATACTATTAGAGGAGAGATATACTGTATATACTATTAAAGGGTGAATCTGGTAAATATCAGACTCAGAGATCAAATTTTTTTTATTTAAAAAAACAAAAACAAAAAAAAACAAACTGTCTTCCTTAAAAAAAAAATGTAATTTAAGAACGTTCGTTCGATTTTCTAATTGTTAGTGGGGTCAAATCAACGTTCATTTTCAACTACAGTTACAGTGATGGGAACATTTGGAAATAATCAAAGGAATTTTCAGACCATGTATGTGGTTTTCGTTCAGAAATTACATTCATGTTAAAAACAAGTGAAAATTTCAAACAACATTCTTTCATTCAGCGAATGTACAAAGATTTTTCGTCTGAATATTCTCGTCTGAAAAAAAATTGATCCGTGTGACCAGCATAAAGCTCGATACACACCTATGTAGTTTGCTTTTGATCTGTTTCTGCAGTGCTCTTTACTGTGTGTTTTGATTTTAGCAGACGTGATTTTGCTGCGACTTGTGTTTTTGCATTTTTTTTGGCCAATTTGTTGTCGGGCAGATTAAAAAACACAAATTGCTGCAAAAACGCATTACATGCTTTTCTGCAGCTTCTCCATTGAAGAATATTGAACCAAAAAAGCACAGTTTTGCGTTAAAAAAAAGTCCCTGACCCTTTCCAAATATGCAGTGGCTGAAAAAAGCATAGATGTGAATGTGTCCAATGGGAAACCATATGAATGAACTGTAGTGCGTTTCTGCAAAAAGCACCAAAAAACACATAGATGTGAACTAGGTCTAAGACGTTTGGTAACATAATGGGGTTAAAAAAATTTAAATCAGCCCTTTGTAGTACAAAAAAAAAGCAGATAATCACTACTGTAAGGGGTTCATTTTTTTACTGTAGAACTGTGAAAGTAACATTTACAGTAGCGATTATTTGCTCTTTTTGTACTATAAGTGGCTCATTTTAGTTTTTTTAACCCCATTATGTTACTGGCCGATTAATCGATTATGAAAATAGTAATCGATTAATTTCATAATCGATTAGTTGTCGATTAATCGATTAGTTGTTTCAGCCCTACTGTGATGTAAAGGTTGGACTGTGAAGTAAAGGGGGAACTGTGATGTGAAGGGAGTCTGTGTTATAAAGGGGAGACTGTAATGTAAAGGGGGGATGTGTTGTAAAGGGTGGCTGTAATGTAAAGGGGAGGGGACTGTGATGTGAAGGAGGGCTCCGATGTAAAGGGGAGAGGACTGTGATTTGAAGGGGGGCTGCGATGTAAAGGGGAGGGAACTGCGATGTAAAGGGGGACTGTGTTGTAAAGGGGGGACTGTATTGTAAAGGTGGGAATGTGTTCTAAAGGGTGGCTGTAATGTAAAGGGGAGGGGACTGTGATGTGAATGGGGACTGTGATGTAAAGGGGAGGGGACTGTGATGCAAAGGGGAGGGGACTGTGATGTAAAGGGGAGGAGACTGTGATGTGAAGGGGGACTGTGATGTAAAGGGGAGGGGACTGTGATTTGAAGGGGGGCTGCGATGTAAAGGGGAGGGAACTGCGATGTAAAGGGGGACTGTGTTGTAAAGGGGGGACTGTATTGTAAAGGTGGGAATGTGTTCTAAAGGGTGGCTGTAATGTAAAGGGGAGGGGACTGTGATGTGAATGGGGACTGTGATGTAAAGGGGAGGGGACTGTGATGTAAAGGGGAGGGGACTGTGATGTAAAGGGGAGGGGACTGTGATGTGAAGGGGGACTGTGATGTAAAGGGGAGGGGACTGTGATTTGAAGGGGGGCTGCGATGTAAAGGGGAGGGAACTGCGATGTAAAGGGGGACTGTGTTGTAAAGGGGGGACTGTATTGTAAAGGTGGGAATGTGTTCTAAAGGGTGGCTGTAATGTAAAGGGGAGGGGACTGTGATGTGAATGGGGACTGTGATGTAAAGGGGAGGGGACTGTGATGTAAAGGGGAGGGGACTGTGATGTAAAGGGGAGGGGACTGTGATGTGAAGGGGGACTGTGATGTAAAGGGGAGGGGACTGTGATGTGAAGGGGGACTGTGATGTAAAGGGGAGGGGACTGTGATGTGAAGGGGGACTGTGATGTAAAGGGGAGGGGACTGTGATGTGAAGGGGGACTGTGATGTAAAGGGGAGGGGACTGTGATGTGAAGGGGGACTGTGATGTAAAGGGGAGGGAACTGTGACATAAAGGGGGGACTGTGACGTAAAGGGGAGGGAACTGTGATGTGAAAGGGGGAGATCTGTGATATGAAGGGGACTGTGATAAAAAGGAGGGGGGGGTGATGTGATGTAAAAGATCTTGGTCATTGCACAAGCATGCAATTCAGACCCCTAGAGGGGAATTTGAAGGCCTAGACTAAGCGAGCAGTAAACCATTGCAGTGCAGGTGCAGCCCCTCTGCCAGGGAGAATTTTTAACTTTGTGCTTTAAGTGAACCCAGATATGGTCAACATACAGTTTCCACAATTTATCATGTTAAAACCAAAAACGTATTTTATTGGGATTTTATGTGATAAACCAACACAAAGTGGCACATAATTGTGAAAGTGGAAGGAAAATAATAAATGGGTTTCAAATTTTTTTACAAATAAATATGTGAAAAGTGTGAGGGGTACATTTGTATTCAGCCCCCCTGATTCAATACTTTGTAGAACCGCCTTTTACTGCAATTACAGCTGCAAGTCTTTTTGGGGATGTCTCTACCAGCTTTGCACATTTAAAGAGTAACATTTTTGCCCATTCTTCTTTGCAAATTATCTCAAGCTCTGTCAGATTGGATGGAGAGCGTCTGTGATCAGCAATTTTCAAGTCTTACCACAGATTCTCAGTTGGATTTAGGTCTGGACTTTGACTGGGCCATTCTAACACATGAATATGCTTTGATCTAAACCATTCCATTGTAGTTCTGGCTGTATGTTTAGGGTCGTTGTCCTGCTGGAAGGTGAACCTCCGTCCCAGTCTCAAGTCTTTTACAGACTCTAATGCCCTCGGACATTGATCGGACATTCCGACAACAAAATCCTAGGATTTTTTCCGACGGATGTTGGCTCAAAATTGTCTTGCATACACACGGTCACACAAAGTTGTCGGAAAATCCGATCGTTCTGAACGCGGTGACATAAAACACGTACGTCGGGACTATAAACAGGGCAGTAGTCAATAGCTTTCATCTCTTTATTTATTCTGAGCATGCGTGGCACTTTGTGCGTCGGATTTGTGTACACACGATCGGAATTTCCGACAACGGATTTTGTTGTCAGAAAATTTTATAGCCTGCTCTCAAACTTTGTGTGTCGGAAATTCCAATGGAAAATGTGTGATGGAGCCTACACACGGTCGGAATTTCCCACAACAAGGTCCTATCACACATTTTCCGTCGGAAAATTTGTGTGTACAGGGCAGGGGCGTAACTAGAAATAGCAGGGCCCCATAGAAAAATGTTGTATGGGGCCCCCCTGCAAACAGCCCCCCCCCCCCACAGTTGCCCTAGTGTCAATGCAGCGTGACCTGTGCCACATACAGCGTGACCTGTGCCCAATACAGCGTGACCTGTGCCCCATACAGCGTGACCTGTGCCCCATACAGCCCCACCTATGCAGAGGAAGAGGCAAGCCACCCAGATCAGCAGAGAGCGGGATTGCCCGCTGTAATAGCTTTCATTTGAATTTCCCATCTTCCTGGGGCTCATCGTCACATAGCCCCACCTCTTGGCCCGACGCCTTTGATGACGTCACATGTCCCGCATTGGATCGGCGTTCTGTCTATCAAAGGCACCGGGCCAAAAGATGGAGCTATGTGACATGAGCCCCGGGAACACTGGAAGTTCTAATGAAAGCTCTTACATCGGGCAATTCAGCTCTCTGCTGATACGGACAGCTCACCTCTTCCTTTCCTCTCTCTTCCCCTGGCTGGGAGACTGTGCCGGCGGTGCTCTTATCCTCACTGGGCCCCACTCGGCTGCGGGCCCCACTCGGCTGCGGGCCCCATAGCGCCCGCATGGGTCGCTATGGTGGTAGTTATGCCCCTGGTACAGGGCATAACAGGTTTTCTTCTAAGATTGCCCAGTGTTTGGCTCCTTCCATCTTCCCATCAACTCTGACCAGCTTCCCTGTCCCTGCTGAAGTAAAGCATCCCCACAACATGATGCTGCCACCGTTATATAAATGATATCAAAGAATCCAGTCCAAAAGCACTGTACAAATCCAATACTATAGCAGCGCTCCTGTCAGTCCATTGAAACGTGACCGGCATTTACGGTAAATATTTGATCATATAAGAAACAAGACGGATGGCATTTGGTGAATAAAATTCTGAAAGCAGACGCTGGTCCTAGTACATGTTATAAGTGTGCACCCTACACCAAGATCCGCACCACATGAGCATAGCTCTCAACTGTTCCTGATTTCGAGGGACTGTCCCTGATTTGGAGCAATGTCCCTCTGTCCCTCTTTCCTCCTCATTTGTCCCTCATTTTGGTCTGATCTATATAGCTGTATATAAAATGCACTTTTTATCTATCAAAAAGTGTTTTCCAGCGCTAAACCTTTCATCTGATTTCTAAATTGATCCATTTGTAAATTCCATAAGCCAATATAAAGGAATAGTAGTGGTGAAAAAAAGCACTTGTGGGTTTAATCCATCTTGTTTCTTTTTGTACAATTCTCCTTTAAGGGGGCGTGGCAAGGGGTGTGTCCTATGCCTGCATACTTTTGCTGATAGGTGTCGCTCATTCCCATCTCAGAAAGTTGGGAGGTATGCAGGGTTAGGGCTTTATCGTCTCATTAGGCACTCCGGGTTCAGGCACTTTATCTAAGTAAGAGGTCAGATCTTGGTCAACATGTTCAAACACCAGTGTCAGCTTCATCTCTCTGTCTGTCCGGGAGTAATCTAAAAGAATGTGAGAAGGATGAGAGCTCCAAGGGTATAGTGGCGTTTGATGTGTGCACCGCATCGCGGATACACTTTGCTGAAGGATGTGATTGCAGATGAGTTGAATGAGTTGCAATGTACCAAAATGGTGCACGTTGCAATTGCACGTTGTGCTGGGCTATGATTGCACCATCGCATTCAAAGTGGAACTAAATGGTATCTGAGCACCACAAACTGAAAACGCTATTTATTTAATTTTCAATATTCAGACTATCCATCCATGTCTCCATGCTTTCATTTGTTGATTTTGAAAAACACCCTTTAGCATTTTGAGTAAGGGCAGATGATGATGAAGTGCTGTCTTCTCGGGGTATTTTATGATATTGAACTGACTGCTAAAGCTAAACGATTCTTACAAATACTGCTCTATTGCGCCAGGAAGACCATTGCAATATACTGGATATGTTCTGACCCCCTGCATATTGGTTTGTGGAAACGTTTAATTATTCAGAGCCTCCCACTTTATGAGGCGAGGGGGTGTCCAGGGAAGTTTACTAGACTCTGGGGTCCCCGGCTGGACACACAAGACACCAGTGACTCTCTTCTACTTTTAAGCCTCGTACACACGATCGGATTTTCCAATGGGAAATGTGTGATGACAGGCTGTTGGCGGAAAATCCGACCGTGTGTACGCTCCAACGGACAACTGTTGTTGGAATTTCCGCAGACAAATGTTGGATGGCAGGCTTTAAAATTTTCCAATGTCTGTTGTCGGATTTTCCCAGCATGTGTACACAAGTCCGTCAGACAAAAGTCCAAAGTACAAACACGCATGCTCGGAAGCAAGGACGAGCCAGAAGCGGTCGGTCTTGTAAACTAGCGTTCATAATGGAGAATTAACATTCGTGACGCGGCAAATTATGAAATCACGAAATGCAGCGCACAATTCTCTTCTTCTTTAATGGGATAATAATGAAGCTGCTTTGCTGGTGATGCTGATGGAGTTATTGCAAACAAATTTTCAAAGGTTTTTTTTTTTCTAGTGATATCAAGAATAATATTATTATGCTTGTTATTTTTTATTTGGGCAAGTTACCACAACACCATTATCCCGTGGTTTTTAAGATCAAAGATACAACTATGTTGGTGTCCCTTGTCAATTTTACATTGTATTTTTAATATGTAACTGCCGACTCCCAAACTGGCCTGGGCAGGAAGGGGGTGAAAATGCCCGGTAGTGAAGTGGTTAACCAAACAAATTTATGTAAATAACAGATCGAAACGAAACAAATTTTTTCGTTCTGCACATGTCTAGTATCTGCCGTACGAGGTCCAAGCAGACACATACACATACACTGAGAGGTCTTCAGGAGTCCTGCATGGCACTCACAATCTGCAATGCTTTCCAGGCTCCAAGTAAAAAAAAAATAAACGTACATTTTTTTTACTTGCAAAATTATGTGCATTTATTTATTTTTTTCTTAAAAGGCGAACTTATCCTTTAAAACAAATAAATATAATCTACCTTCCTATCTATTTATTAATGCATCCTAAAGATTGTAAAACGTAATGTTGATTGAGAGAGTTTAGTAAAGCATAGTAATGCACCTTTGTGTGAACAGGCCCTGACAGTAGGGTTGCCACTTTTTCTTTAAGCCAAACCCGAAACACTTTAGCTGCACACAGCAAAAATTTTATTTTTTTGGCATAAACTAAATGATAGTAACAGACCTGGGACACCTTTGGGTGCTCCAAAGAGAAAAGTAATGCGGTGTGCATAGTGCCCCCCTCACCCTCCTATCAGGCCCTGTTCTGAGCCACATTCCTGTCTGAATATTGTGTCCGGGTTTCGGGTGGACTGAAACCCGGACCACATGATTCAAAACCCGAACTGTCCGGGTGAATCCCGAACAGGTGGCAACCCTACCTGACAGTTGCACTGCTGCAGCGTTCGCTGGATACCCTGTTTCCCCGAAAATAAGACCTAGCGTGATTGTCAGTGATGGCTGCAATATAAGCCCTACCCCCCAAATAAGCCGTACCCTGTTTCCCCCGAAAATAAGTCCTACCCTGAAAATAAGACCTACAAGGACTTTAACTAGGCCTTATTTGGGGGGGTAGGGCTTATATTGCAGACATCACAGACATTCACTCTAGGTCTTATTTTCGGGGAAACAGGGTAGCAATAGTAGGTCACTGATTGCTCTCACTTGTTGGAATTGCTTTTTTTAAATTTAAAATCCATCTTTCTTTTTTTCTTTTAGGAGACTCAGATACACTGCTGGCTAGCTCGCTACACACCACTCCCAGCACGCTGACCGGACTGTCGCAGACGGATGAGTTCTCAGACTGGTCAGGCAGTCAACAGACAGTAGTAGAGAGGGACTCCAAGAATGCCAGGCAAGGCTTTGCTCAGGGGGTGGGGGCTCGCCACCTGGGGGTGGAGCCTCTTATCCCAGCCTCCAGCAACAATCATCCAGGCAGTGTCTGGGGGTCAGAGGTCAGCCTGTCAGGGTTCAGCGACCTGTATAGCAGCGCCTTCAGCCTCTACCGGGGCAGATCTTGTGCCATCCGGGTGTAAGTAAACCCAAGTGCTCTATGGGAGCGTCATCACCCTCTCTCCTTGCCATGATGGTCATATTCAGAGTCTTCTTTTTTTTGGTTTACATTCAATTCATATTATAATTTGGTTTACATTCAATTCATATTTTAATTCTTTTTTTTTTTTTTTTTTTTACATTTAGGTTCAATATTTTTTCTCCAGATTCTTTTTTTCCCATTTAATTTGTGGTTCCCAGGCTGACCCTTTGCTCCCATTTCTTTGCATGTTATGCTGTTTTTTCATGTGGTCATCCTTAGTTTTGTTGTGCGCATTCCATAGCATGTCCATTTTTGTAATTCTGTACCTATCTTGCTTTGGGGATTGCAAATAGAGATGACAACTTAAAGCTGAACTCCAGACACACAACTAAGCAATACATATTTTATATCATCTTTATTTAAAGTTTTCATCAGAACAAGTAAAAACACATAAAAGGAAAAAAAATGGCAAAATGAAGTAAAACATAAAGCATAGAAAGAAGCAAAGTACTCATCATCATCTATGACTTTGAAAAATAGATATCAGATATAGATATAGATATATAGATATCAGATATTCCAACCGCTGATAACAACAAACAAGGCAATACTCGTTTGGTTGCTGAACATGGACTGAACTGATTTATTTGAGATGACACACAAATATATACATCAGGCTGACAATACAAACTGTAACCAGAAACCTAATTAACATGAGCTGGTTATCTGATCATTTACCCAGACTAGGTGACTCAGAGATATGACCTTTCAGGGTAGACTTGCCATCTCCTCACTTACAACTTACAATACACATAAGTATAAACACATCCCCCAATAGTTTGCTAGGAGACAAAGGTGTGTTAATGAGCACAAAAAAATTTGGGGCGAAAGACCCGGGCTTTCCAGATCTCATTAATCAGCATTCCTTTGACTGACATCTGTCCGCTGAGTCCCAAGCTGGCAGAGACCATCATAGCCCCCTTCAAGCGGAGTTCCACCAAATTTTGAGAGGTGGTCTTAAACGAAAGACCATCTCTCCTCCCCTCGTTTTTGGATGTTTAAAAAAAAATGTTTTACTTTCTAACTTACCTTTTTTTGGAAGTACTACTTTTTTGGAAGTACTGAAGGAGTTTATTCCACATTTTCACAGCTCTAACTGTGACAAAGCCTTTCCGCATGTGAAGGCCATTTATTGTCATCTCAGTTGATCACTGACAGCTCGTTCTGGCAGATTACTCAGGGAGAACATCGCTCTAGCGGAGTAATTATCAGACCTCTGTGGCAGCCAGTACTGTCTCTGAATGCTCTCCATGTGGGATCTGAAGGACTGAGCTGTCAGTTTGACAGCTTGGGTCTGCACCGTGCAAGTGACAGCGAGGTAATGCAACAGCAGGAGAAGCTCTTGCCCCTGTAACATTGGGCCCCCCACCCTGCAACATTGGGCCCCAAGGCAAGTGCCTTTTCTGCTTTGACCCGGCCCTGTTACTTATTGTGTATGATTGTATGGATTGTTTGCCAATTTTATTTTAGAGCAGTGGTCTCCAAACTATGGCCCGCGGACTGGATGTGACACTTGCCTTCATCTGACTCTTGGGTCACCATGCCATCCACTCACACCAATAATGAGGCACCATTCTTCCCACAGACACCAATTATGGGGCACCATTCTTCCCACAGACATCAATGACCGGGCACCATTCCTCCTACAGACACCAATGATGGGGCACCATTCTTCCCATAGACATCAATGATGGGGCACCATTCCTCCCACAGGCACCAATGATGGGGCACCATTCCTCCCACAGGCACCAATGATGGGGAGCTATTCCTCCCACAGGCGCCAATGATGGGGCACCAATCCTCCCACAGACACCAATGACTGGGCACCATTCCTCCCACAGACACCAATGATGGGGCACCATTCCTCCCACAGACACCAATGATGGGGCACCATTCCTCCCATAGACACCAATGATGGAGCACCAGTCTTCCCATAGACACCAAAGATGGGGCACCATTCCTACCTTGAATCCCAACAATGGTTTACCATTCCTCCCACTGATACCAACAATTGGGCACTATTCCTTCCACTAAAACCAATGATGGGACACCGTTTACTCTCACTAACACCAGGGCATTTTCTAACCCCACTGCCAACAGTCTGGACCCTCTACAGCCTCAAGGACGATAAATTGGCCCTTTGGTCAGAAAGTTTGGTGTCTCCTGACTTAGAGCAATACAAAGTCTGCCATTGCTGGTCAACTTCCAAGTCTAAGGTTTTGCCCCAGTAAGGTGCCCTTTCTGCCCTTTTTTTTTAATCCATGACGTCACAACTGAGCTAATCCAACTCCAACAGCTAGGTGAACGCCAACGCCATTATATTTTTTTATGTTTTGCATGCATTTGTTTCATATATCTTAGAGACGCGACTGGCTTGTTTATAATCTCCATCAAACTAATGATACACTTGGCTTGGATAACACTATACTAATGTGTCATAAAGCCACCGCAGTCTAAACCAATCTGCTAATAAACTAAATACCAACATAGTCATCCAACAATATTAATGGGAATTGCATTTATGCTCACATATGAAGTACACCATAGCAACCAACTATCCATTGGCTCCCATGAACTAATCTGCACTATACGGGTCAAAGGTCATTGGTTGCTATGACATACAATAGATGTACCTACAGATGCAATGTTAGTAAATAACCCTCAAATACTAAAATAACACAAACAGTTAAAGTTGAACTCCAGGGAAACAGCTAAATCCACAGAGGAAATACATAAAAAGGGGAGATGTATTTCTGTCAATCCATTTCTGAGATTTATACGGCTCCGCCACACAGCACAGACCTATCTGACTGGGAGGAGACCTGATTTTTTTCTCTCATGAGGTTCCGTAACACCTACAGGTCTTGTCCTGCTCCATCCTGTGACTGGACAGTAAGGCTGGATTCAGGCCTATGAAGTTTTAGTGCTTTTTTGCATTTTGCAGATTTTCAATACAGTCCATTTAACATGGTTTCCTATGGAACACGTTCTGTAGTGCAAATCTGAAAAATGCAAAAAGCACTAAAAAATGCCATAGGTGTGAATCCAGCCTTAAAGGGGAAGCAGCAGACTAATGAGCTCATCTTTCCATCACTCTGCCCTCTCCTCCTATCAGCATGTCCCTTGCATTGCGGTACAACTGATTGGCTCATTGTGCTGCATCTCCTTTCGTCCTATTTAACCACTTCAGCACCAGAAGTTTTTACCCCCTTCATGACCAAACCATTGTTTTCTGTTCAGCACTGCGCTACTTTAACCACTTCAGCCCCGGAAGGATTTGCCCCCTTAATGACCGGGCCATTTTTTTGTGATACGGCACTGCGCCGTTTTAACTGACAATTGCACGGCCGTGCGACGTTGTACCCAAACAAAATTGACGTCTTTTTTTTCCCCACAAATAGAGCTTTATTTTGGTGGTATTTGATCACCTCTGCAGTTTTTATTTTTTGCGCAATAAACAAACAAAAAGCGACAATAAAAAAAAAAATATATATATATTTTTACTTGTTGCTATAATACATATCCAAAAAAAAAAAAATATTAAAAAAAATGTATTCATTAGTTTAGGCCGATATATATTCTTCTACATATTTTTGATTAAAAAAATTGCAATAAGCGTATATTGATTGGTTTGCGCAAAAGTTATAGCGTCTACAAAATTGGGGATAGATTTATGGCATTTTTATTATTTTTTTTTACTGGTAATGGCGGCGATCTGCGATTTTTAGCGGGACTGTGACATTGCGGCCGACAAATCGGACACCTTTGACACTTTTTTGGGACCATTGACATTTATGCAGCGATCAGTGCTATAAATAGCCACTGATTACTGTGTAAATGTCACTGGCAGCAAAGGGGTTACATAGTAGGTGAGGTTGAAAAAAAGACACAAGTCCATCAAGTCCAACCTATGTGTGTGATTATGTGTCAGTATTACATTGTATATCCCTGTATGTTGTGGTCATTTAGGTGATTATCTAATAGTTTCTTGAAGCTATCAATGCTCCCCGCTGAGACCACCGCCTGTGGAAGGGAATTCCACATCCTTGCCGCTCTTACAGTAAAGAACCCTTTGCGTAGTTTAGGGTTAAACCTCTTTTCTTCTAATTTTAATGAGTTAACACTAGGGAGCGATCAAAGGGGTTAAATGTGTTCCCTTGGTGTGTTCTAACTGTAGGGGGGGGATGGGCTGCCAGGGACATGATAGAGATGACTGTTCACTGGGAACAATAGATCCCTGTCATGTCATCTGCCAGAATGGGGAATCTCCTTGTTTACAAAGGCAGTTCCCCGTTCTGCCTCTGTAATAGGCGATTGCGGGTCGCCGGGGGACTCAACGCCTTGCAGCTACCCGATTTGCTCAGTATTCGCGTATAACTATGACGGCTGGTCGGCAAGCGGTTAACTGGTAATTGCCCGGTCATGCAACACTGTATCCAAACAAAAGTTATATCATTTTTTTTCATGCAAATAGAGCTTTTTTTTTTTTGGTGGTATTTGACCACCACTGGCTTATTTTTTTTTTTTTTTTCTATATATATATATATATATAAATGAAAAAAGACCAAACATTTTGAAAAAAAAAAAAAATTTATATAAAATATTTTTTACACTTTCTGCTATAAAACATATCCAATAAAACATTTCTAAAAATCTAATTTTATCATAAATTTTGTATTCTGCTACATGTCTTTGGTAAAAAAAAAAATCCCAATAAGTGTATATTAATTTTTTTTTTATTTTTATATACTAGTAAGGGTGGCGATCAGCAACTTACAGGCATACCCCACTTTTAAGTACACAATGGGGTTTATTTACTAAGGCTGGAAAGTGCAAAATCAGGCTCACTTCTGCATAGAAACCAATGAGCTTCTAACCCCAGATTGTTCAATTAAGCTTTGGTAATAAAACCTGGAAGCTCATTGGTTTTTTTTGCAGAAGTGAGCCTGATTTTGCACTTTCCAGCTTTAGTAAATAAACCTTATTGTGTGCTTAAAAGTGGGGTATGCCTGTATAGAGGGATTGTGATGTGCGGCGGTCAATCTGACACTAACTGATGCTGAGTGGGAACTGACTAAATGACACTGACATCACCAGTGATGCTAATACCGTGATCGGTGCTAATACTATACACTGTCACTGTATTAATGGCACTGGCTGGGAAGGGGTTAACATTTTGGGGCAATTAAAGGCTTACCTGTGTGCCTAACAAGTGTAATGTGTTTGCTGTGTGTGCTGTTTTTACTAAGCAATGTGCCGGTTTTTAATTTTAATTAGTATTTTCTTTTTAATCTGCCTGGAATTCAGCTTTAACACAGAGAAAATGTCAGGATAAGAATATGGGAGCTGCCAGCCTGTCTGACAATGCAAGCAATGGTTCTGTTATCCTCATCCATAGTTCACTACATAGTGAGTCACAAAACAAGAAATACAGAAACTACAGCGCCAAAGTTATTAATGGAAAGAATGAGGGAACGCTGCTACTAATTTATCAGTGATACACCAATAATATATTATAAAAGGAGGAGGAGCAGCGCAATCTCTATGGTATCTCAACCCCAACTTTTTACACCTCAATAGTAAAACATCCACTTAAAGGGGTTGTAAAGGTTCAGGTTTAAAAAAAACAAAACAAAAAAACAAACAAACATGTTATACTTACCTACGCTGTGCCGTTGGTTATGCACAGAGTGGCCCCCGATCCTCCTCTTTTGGGGTCCCTCAGCGGCACTCCTGGCTCCTCCTTTTCTCGAGTGTCCAGTCGGAGTAGCGCTCTCCTACGGGACACCCGTGCGGGCCCGCTCCTGTGTCCTGCTGCTGCGTCTGTTGGCACAGACAGCAGGACTCGGCTCCGCCCCCCGTCGCCCGCATTATTGGATTTGATTGAGAGCATCGGGAGCCAATGGCTGCGCTGCTATCAATCTATCCAATCAGGACACGAGACACCGGCCGGAACTGGTGTGCTCGTTCCTGTCGCGGGAATTTTGGGGCTCAGGTAAGTATAAGGGGGGCTTGGGGGCGCTGCTGCAGTAAAGAAGGTTTTTCACCTTAATGCATATAGAATGCATTAAAGCGGTTGTATACCTGCACAAAATAAAAAAATAAAAAACCTGTAAGGCAAAAGGCACAACGAACCTTAGAACGAGGCATTGGGAGCTGATCCGGGTCACGGCCGAGGGAGCAGACATTTCCCCTCGGCGTGTCTTCCGAGTTCGCGGCTCCGGCGCTGTGAGTGACCGTAGCCGCAAAGTTGTCACACCCGCACGTGCGCGCGGGGGGCTTCTTCTGGCAAGGACTCTCTGCTACTGCTCCTGACTCCTCTCTTGAATATGGCTCAATCATGCATGGGGTTTGTATAGAGGAGAGGAAGGAAAAACCTCCATAGCATAAAAACGTTTAAAATAATTTGTTTATTAAAAACAATTAAGAACACATACATATTATAAGTGTCAACCCAACACTAGGATATAAGCGCTTCGTAATATTATTAGCCTCCGGCTGCAGTAAACAAGCCGCGAGTGCAAACCCAGCAAGCGTGATGATCCCAGCGTCCTAGCTCCGCTCTACTAGTTTCGTCATTTGACGTCCTCACGGAGAGGACAATTTTTTAAAGATTTGCACTTGATTGTTTCATTGGAAATTTATTATTTTATGCACTGCTTTACGCGCTGTTTTATTTGCAGACGCATTTATCATGTTGATATAATACTGTTTATGGATTGCACAGTCTATACACTATATTTTGCTATTGAGGTGTAATTAGGTGGGGTTGAGATACCATAGGATTGCACTGCTCCTCCTCCTTTCATAGTGAGTCACAAGCCTGAAGTATGCTTGCTGGATGGGAGTACCAAGTTGACTGGCTTTGCTTCATGCTTGGGGGTCAATGATTCACTAGGTAGTAAATCAAGGATAACAGATTCAGAGCTTGCAACTTAAAGAACAAGTCAGCAATGACAGCTCATGTATTTCAATCACTGACGGGCTCTCTTCAAGATGCATATAAGGAATTATTTTGACGAAAATAGATTCTGATTCTTTCTTTTCCTTTTGCAGTTTTTTACCAGAAGGGGGGCTGAGGCGAGGCAGCATCAATGGTGCCATTCCAGACTCCCCCCGGCCTCTTCAGAGTCCCAGAACTCCTATTCTACCTCCTCCTTCTCCCCGTCTAGGCCAAAGGCCATCTGCCAATCCTATACCAAGCAGCCGTGGCCAATCAACACCTCTCACACCCCGGAAGAAAACCCAGATGCCTTCGCAGTATCAAGACTCAGTGGCTGAGGAGTTTGAGGAGAAGGTTAAGAGGCCAAAGTCCTCAGCCGGCTCTCAGGTCAGTGGTCAAGAGTCTCGCCCTCAGACGCCAGTAAGTGAATCATCAGGAAGAGTATCCATCTTGAGGGCATCTCCAAAGCTGGTCCGTTCTGGCTCCAAAATATTTGATAAACTGCGTTGCCTTGAGGAGAGAAGAAAAAGCCTGGATCAAACAGACAGTCCTTTCCCCGTGCAGTCATGGTTGCCACTTCGTAAGGCAAGGTCTTTTGACCAACCAGGAGAAGATGGACTGGGCGCCGGCTTAGAGTCCTCCACTGAGGAGCTAAGAGATGACCTAAGAGATGGAGTAAGATCAGAAATTGGAGGTTACACCTTGAGGTGTCCCTCACTGAGATACAAGACATCTTCACTAGATGATAGGGGAGCCTTCTCAGGTCGAATAAGTGATATTGAGGCGAGGTTCTCCCAGGAGCTCTCTAGAATCAAGCGAACTGTTTCTCAGCAACAATTAATCCGGTCATCACAGGACTTAACACGCAACTCGCAAACATCACTTTCTAGCCAAACTGCTCCGGATTCTGCTCCAACCCAAGTGCTTAAAGGCTCTAAGCCACCTGAAATTCAGGAACAAAAGCCAGCAACTACTACGGTCACTGCCCGTAAGCCTCTTGCACGAAGCTATGCCACCGCCAACCAAATATCACAAGATAAGGAACCTCGGGGAGTCAAAAGCCAGACAACTTCAGCTCCAGAAAAATCATCCAATGGTTCAGCTATTCACCATGAAGTAGTTAAGCATACAGAAACCCGCCTGATGTCACAAGCACCTCCAAAAGTCAATATCATTGCTCCAAAGCCAGTTTTGGCCCACGGGCAAACCCCAAAGCAGGATGCTACAGATTCCAAGCATGGGAGAGTTCCAGACCGAGGGAGTGAACCCCCACCACCCAGCACACATGCCCCACCAGCTCTGGAAATAGCACATAGAGGGATAGGGAGGGAAAAGGGAACTTTAAGTGCAGACAGAAGAGGAGATACAAGATACCTCCCATGGGCGGCACCACCAGAACCTACCAAAAGAAGCCAAGCCCCACAAGGGAAGGGTGGGGGGCAAACCAAAAAGCACAGCGACTCCCACACTAGTGGCAAAAGCAGCAAAACATCCAAAAGCAAAGGAAAGAGTCGACGGCATAGGGTCATGTCACCAGAACTAGGTATGTTGACGGGGTTCAAATACAATATATAAAAGATTTCTGAGTGCTATAGAATAACATTATAGGCAACTGAAATTCCGAACAAAACTGGAAACTAGTGTTGGGAGCAGGGCCGACTTTAATATTGATTGGACCCTGGGCAAAACTTTTCTTGGGCCCCCCCCCCCCCCCCCCCCCCCCCATGCACTTTCGCTCTCCACCTGCTCTGAGACATACAATAAATAGCAGCTAGACTCAAAATCAGTTTACTGAATCAGATCAGGCAGCTACTGCGATTGGTTGCCAGAGGTTACAGTGTATCATTACTGCTCACTGACTGGTTGCTAGAGGTTACAGCACACATTACGGCTCACTGATTAGTTGCTAGAGGTTACAGCACATGATTTCTGCTTGTTGATTGGCTGCTAGAGATTACTATGGATATGACCTCAGGGGGGCAAGATATACATATCAATGCCGCCAGCAGCCGCTATTTACATATGAATGCCGCCACTATTTACATAGGAACACAGGGTCTGCAGGTGAGTCATCTGTACACAAAAGGGCAGAGCTGGGCAGCATTAGTAGCAGCACTTCACACTGAGATATTGGGACACAGCACGGGACTAAAACCTCAAGGGAAGAGGGAATTTAAACCAGGATAGTAGGCAAGTATGAGGCAGCTGCTTTGGGCCCCACAACAATGACAGGGCCCAGGGCAGCTGCCCCTTTTGTCCTGCCTTAAAAACGGCCCTGGTTGGGAGATATTGGGAGTCCTAAAAGATGACTGAAGATGGTGGTTGATTCAGCTCGGCAGCAACTGCTGAAAACTTGAGGCAAATCTAAATCCAATCAAATTTCTTAAAAGTTTTAACAAGTTGATATAATTTCAAAGTGTTAAGTAAAAAAACAAAATACCAGGTGCTTTTTGTTTAAAAAAGGAACCTATTATTATACAGGATTTATATAGCACCAACAGTTTGCGCAGCGCTTTACAAAACGAGGGCAGACATTACAGTTAAGCCTCGTACACACACTTAGATTTTCAGACGACCGAACGTCCGTTTTTTGTGGCATGCTAGTCTCCTGTCGAAAGTGAGGAGGTTACTCACAATACGAAAATTTTCGTACGACAGAATACGACGTCAGAAGTGATGTAATGTGTTAAATAGTTTTGCATGTATTCTTTTGTTTCTGAGCATGCGTAGTCTTTTTTCATATGAATACCGTACTAATGGTATCAAAATCGAAAGTTGAGTTCACATCTGACAAAAATTTTATAGTCTGCACATCCAGCTTTTGTCTGACGAAAAAACAAAATCGGCCGTCGAAAGCACCGTCCGTACTAAAGATCCGAAAATCGTCAGACAGCTCGTCGTATGAATTTTTCCAGCCAATTTTCGTGTCATGTGTACGAGCCTTTACAATACAATTTAGTACAAGAGGAATTAGAGGGCCCTGCTTGTTAGAGTTTACAAACTTATGCCGCGTACACACAATCGGACTTCTCGTCGGAAAAAGATATGACGGCTTTTCCGACGGGATTCCTCTCAAGTTTGCCTTGCATGCACACGGTCATGCAAAAGTTCGCCGAAATTACGACCGTCAAGAATGCGGTGACGTACAACACTACGACGAGCCGAGAAAATGAAGTTCAATGCTTCCGAGCATGCGTCGAATTGTTTCCGAGCATGCATAGGAATTTTGCGCGTCGGAATTGCCACAGACGATCGCATTTTCGGTTAGGAAATTTTCCCGACTGAAAAATTGAGAGCATGCTCTCGGTCATTTGCTGGCTGGAATTCGGCCAGCAAAAAATCAATGGAGCATACACACGGTCGCATTTTCAGATGAAAAACTCTCATCAGTCTTTTTCGGGCCGAAATTCCGATCGTGTATACGCGGCATAGGATTCCTTATTAAGGCCTTCCCTGTTAGACTGTTGCCACTTTCTCTCAGCTGCGCTCCTGTGCTGTCACCCTGTCACATGCACCTTGGTGGCCACTACAGGCGACTTTTTCTGCCGCACAGGGGTTGATTTACTAAAGGCAAATAGAGTGTGCACTCTGCAAGTGCAGTTGCTCCAGAACTTAGTAAATGAGGTGAAGCTTTACTTTGCAAAGAGTACCCAATCACATGCAAGGAAAAAAAAAAAAAACGAGCATTTTTGCTCGCACATGATTGGATGATGGGTGTCAGCAGACCTTCCCCTCATTTACTAAGCTCTGGAGCAATAGCTCTTGCAGCGAGCAGCTGCACTTTGCAAAGGGCACAGTCAATTAGCCTTTGGTAAAATCAACCCCACATTGTACAGTCATGAGGGTTATTTACTAAAGGCAAATCCACTTTGCACTACAAGTACACTTGGAAGTGCGTTCGCTGTAGATCTCAGGGGGACATGCAAGGAAAATAAAAAACAGCATTTTAGCTTGCACATGATTGGATGATAAAATCAGCAGAGCTTCCCCTCATTTCAAATCTTCCCTTCAGATCTACAGCGACTGCACTTCCAAGTGCACTTGTAGAAAGTGCAAAGTGGATTTGCCTTTCGTAAATAACCCCCATGGTCACTATTAGGAAGCCATTGCAGAGCAATGATGTGCAGTTGACGAGTGCATTAAAGCGGGGTTCCACCCAAATTTTAAACATTATCTCTATGCATTCTCTTCCTTGCCTAGATGCTGACATGCCGTTTAAAAAAATTTAAATCGCCGTAATTACCTTTTATTTTTCTATTCTTCTTTTCACTTCCTGGTTCTCCTCCCATGGGAGTAGGCGTGTTTCTAGCCTCTCCCAGACTCCTGGGAGCTAGTCTCGGGCTTCCCAGGATGCCACTGAGCATGTGCGGGAATGAGCAGTGAATGCTGGGAGCACAGCATTCACCACATCCAGGAAATAAATGCTTGTGGGCTACAAATGCCCACAATGAAGATGGAAACCGCCTGCAGTGAATAATATAAGTTATTTTTTCCGACGAAATCTGACACAGGCGGACATATTACACACAATATGTGAGTATGTAATGCTGAGAAGAGAAGTTTGTGAATGAACTAAAAAAAAAAAAAAAAAACGATAGATAGGTGGACCCCCGCTTTAAGACAGGATGTGGCGAAAGAGGTTGGAGGATTTTGGCAGCACTGACATGCAAAAAAGGAAAAAAAAATTGGAAACAATAGTTTGTAAACAAAAAAAAATACAATTGCTTTACCACACAGTTCAATAGTAAACTAAATGTCATCCAGTTGGCGTTTAGATTCACTTTAAATACGGGGATAGACTGCAAGATGGCTAAGTGCTTATCATTCTTGCCTTGCAGCCTTGGGTAATTCATTTTAAATGGCACCCCAATGCACTAAGGCGCAGTGCACCAGAACAATGGTAATGCACGACTGTGCATTGATGCCAAAAAGATTGCATATCCATTTGGACATTGCGGTTGATTTACTAAAGGCAAATAGACTGTGCACTTTGCAAAGTGTAGCTGCACTCTGTATGAGCAGTTGCTCCAGAGCTTAGTAAATCAGCAGAAGTTCTGCTCACTTCTATCCTCCAATCATGTGCAAGCAAAAATGTTTTTTTTTTTTTTCTTGCACGTAATTGGGTATTCTTTGCAAAGTTAACCTTTGTTTTATTTACTAAGCTCTGGAGCAACTACACTTTGCAAAGGGCACAGTCTATTTAATTAGTAAATCAACCCCATTGTGGTGCATTGTCAGCTGTATTATCTTGCATCACATAGGTTGCCAGCTCATTCACTAACGCTGTATTAACTGTAACGCATGTAAATGCACATTGCATGTGTTAGCACATTATGGCGCCATTCATTTTCTATAGCATCCAATTCACTAATGCCGCGTACACGCGATCGGACATTCCGACAACAAAATCCTGGATTTATTTCCGATGGATGTTGGCTCAAACTTGTCTTGCCTACACACGGTCGCACAAATGTTGTCGGAAATTCCGAACGTCAAGAACGCGGTGATGTACAAGACGTACGACGAGCCGAGAAAAATGAAGTTCAATAGCCAGCGCGGCTCTTCTGCTTGATTCTGAGCCTGCGTGGAGTTTTGTGCGTCGGAATTGTGTACACACGATCGGAATTTCCGACAACGGATTTTGTTGTCGGAAAATTTGAGAACCAGCTCTCAAATTTTTGTTGTCGGAAATTCCGACAACAAATGTCCGATGGAGCCTACATGGTCGGAATTTCCGACAACAAGCTCACATCGAATATTCGTTGCCGGAAATTCCGACCGTGTGTACGCGGCATAAGGCAACTCAGCTCCAACACACATGTGCAGCAGCGCACTACAAAACCTCTGGGGGTTATTTACTAAAGGCAAATCCACTTTGCACTACAAGTGCACTTGGAGGTGCAGTTGCTGAAGATCTGAGGGGGACATGCAAGGAAAATAAAAAACAGCATTTTTGCTTGCACATGATTGGATGATAAAATCAGCAGAGCTTCCCCTCGTTTCAGATCTTCTGCTCAGATCTACAGCGACTGCACTTCCAAGTGCACTTTTGTAGTGCAGAGTGTATTTGCCTTTAGTAAATAACCCCATAGTAATGCACTAATGTGCATTGTGGTGCACTACATTGCCAAAAAGTGAGCATGTCCATTTTTATGGATGTTGTAGTGCGTAACCAGCTTATTTGAATAGGATTCCCTAATGCAGTGCATGGTAATGTGCAGAAAAATGTGAATTAACTTAAAAGAGAAGTGCGGGAGTAAAAAGAAATACACATACATACTCACCTAGGTGGATGCATCATTGATCCAATGCTGCATCTATCTCCTCTACACCAAGAACTGAGCTATCAAAGACTGCTGATCGCTCAGTTCTCGTTCTTCAGTGTCAGTCAATGGCTCTCTGCTCTGCTCCTCCAGCGCTCACTGGAGCGCTGAGCTGTGGAGGGGGTGGGAGCAGCTGCTCAAGCCATCAGCAGCTCACTGAGAGGCTGAGCCAACTGCTGGTCCAGGCATCTGGGTGGATCCCGACATTAAAGTCAGGATCTCTCCAGAGCCTAGACCGGCTCAGTGACATCAGCCGATAGTGGGCTTTAGGCGCTGTTGGCTGAATACAGAACACAGGAGTGCTGACTGAAGTGCACTCCTACGAGCTCTAGGAGAAGTACAGCCAAAAGACCTTTGCTCTACGTCTTCTCTAATACACCGCAATGTGTGTGCATTGGCCCTAATGTAAAAAATGTCACATTTACACGATAAAAGAAATAATACATTGTATTAACGGACAGAAAGAATATTTACAAAAACTCTATGGGGTCTATTTATAAAATATTTGTTGGACGAATGTCCCACACATTCGTGCAGGCTGGACAAATTTTCCCTGTATTTTCTGTAATAGATTGATTCGTTTGATCGTCAGCTCCATCTAGTGGTCAAAAGGCAGTATAGTTTTCTGAAATACCTAATTTTAGCCATGTAGCTGACGATCGTCCTTATGTATGCCCTGTGAATTCATTTCAGTGTATATGTTTAATTAAAAGTGCCACATTATTTCCACACTATTCAGAGTCATCGGACGATTCCTACGTATCGGCTGAAGAAGATCCTGGAGAGCCTCCGGTATTTGAAATCCCCTTACAAAGTGCCCTGGTCAATGCCGGCTCAGAAGTTTTGTTAAAATGTATCATATCAGCCAATCCAATGGCAGAAGGTAAGAGGTTAATAAAGGGCACATATTGTCATACAAGTGTTACACATCCATAGCAAAGACAATTATCACTCTGAAACAGCAATTGTCATCATTTTCATCTTTGCTAAATTTTGATGGGGCACCGCGACTTGGTGGCATTATATTGATTTCTTTTTGGTACCCGGTCTATGCTGCATAATCAAAAATAGTTGTTTTTTTTCTCAGAGAATGGGTGCAGGTACTCCCCCCTCCCTAGAGTCACCCCTTGTCTCCACCTCCAGGCACCATCCCTTGTCTCCACCCCCTACCCACCTCCAGGCACCATCCCTTGTCTCCACCCCCTACCTACCTCCAAGCACCCTCCCTTGTCTCCGCCCCCTACCCGCCTCCAAGCACCATCCCTTGTCTCCACCCCCTACCCACCTCCAAGCACCATCCCTTGTCTCCACCCCCTACCCACCTTCAAGCACCATCCCTTGTCTCCGCCCCCTACCCACCTCCAAGCACCATCCCTTGTCTCCACCCCCTACCCACCTTCAAGCACCATCCCTAGTCTCCGCCCCCTACCCACCTCCAAGAACCATCCCTTGTCTCCACCTCTAGGCACCATCCCTTGTCTCCACCTCCTACCCACCTCCAAGCACCATGCCTTGTCTCCGCCCCCTACCCACCTCCAAGCACCATCCCTTGTCTCCACCCCCTACCCACCTCCAAGCACCATCCCTTATTTCCACCTTCAAGCACCATCCCTTGACTCCACCCCTTACACACCTCCAAGCACCATCCCTTGTCTCCACCCCCTACCCACCTCCAAGCGCCATCCCTTGTTTCTACCCCTTACCCACCTCCAAGCACCATTCCTTGTCTCTACCCCTACCCACCTCCAAGCACCATCCCTAGTCTCCGCCCCCTACCCACCTCCAAGCACCATCCCTTGTCTCCACCTCTAGGCACCATCCCTTGTCTCCACCTCCTACCCACCTCCAAGCACCATACCTTGTCTCCGCCCCCTACCCACCTCCAAGCACTATCCCTTTTCTCTGCCCCCTACCCACCTCCAAGCACCATCCCTTGTCTCCACCCCCTACCCACCTCCAAGCACCATCCCTTATCTCCACCTTCAAGCACCATCCCTTGACTCCACCCCTTACACACCTCCAAGTACCATCCCTTGTCTCCACCCCTTACCCACCTCCAAGCACCATCCCTTGTTTCTACCCCTTACCCACCTCCAAGCACCATTCCTTGTCTCTACCCCTACCCACCTCCAAGCACCATCCCTGTGTCCCCACCCCTACCCACCTCCAAGCACCATCCCTTGTTCCCACCCCTACCCACCTCCAAGGACTATCCCTTGTCTCTGCCCCTACCCACCTCCAAGCACCATCTCTTGTTTCTACCCCCTACCCACCTCCAAGCACCATCCCTTATCTCCACCTTTACCCACCTCCAAGCACCATCCCTTGTCTCTGCCCCCCCCCCCCCTACCCACCTCCAAGCACACCCCCCCAGCAACAATAGATTCCTCCCCAACAACTTTAGATCCTCCCCAGCCACAGTAGACCCTGCCAACAACAATAAATTCCACCCAGGAACAAAATACTCCCCCCACAATAATAGATTGCCCACCAGAAACAATAGATTCCCCCCAGCAACAATAGACCCTCCAGCAACCAGGAACAATAGACCCCCAAGCAACAAAAGATCCTCCCCAGCAACAATAGACCCCCCAGAAACAAAATACCCCCCAGCAACAATAGAACTTGCACCAGAAAGATAGATTCACCCCAGTAGATTCACCCCAGCAACAATAGCTCCCCCCAGAACAATAGATCCTCCCCAGCGCCAATAGACCCCCCCTGCTATAAAAGCCCCCCTCCCCAGGAGCAAAACACCCCCCACATACACTGAAAATAGATCTCCCACCAGAAACAATAAATCCACCCCAGCAACAATAGATCCTCCAGCGGCCAGCAACAAAAGGAATCCCCCTCAACAGTAGATCCCCCTAGCAACACAACCCCCCCAGGGACAAAAATCCTTAGGTAGCCAGCATCACTAGACCCTCCAGCACACCCAAACACCCCTTACCAACACATACATTCAGTGCTGGAGGTGCCAAAACTGCATACCACTGTGTTCAAGCTGAAAAAAAAATCCATGCCATCAACACTGGTGGCGAACAGTGTATACCGCGGACCTAATTGGGGCTATATTTACCATATTACCCCTGATTTACCAGTACCCCTATTTTGATTATTTGTTCTTTTTTATATATATTTGTTTATTTTTTTATTATTTATAATTAATAACATTGGTGGCCACCCTCCCACTACAACGGATGTAACTCACATTATACACTATGCCTGGTTTGGATGGGTGGATCAATACATAGAAAGGAGACCTCATTTTTCAAAGGCAGCATTTGGAAGGACATTTTATGGTGGACAATGAATAAATCCGAATGTACGTTTTTATGTCTACCAGTCTTTCGGGTGTATGCTGGGTCGGCTAGGTCACAAGGGGGTGATGCCACCAGTGACGTCACCAGGTGGCCCCGCCCTTCTCTAAAAGAACTGTCAAACGAAGGAGCCTTCATATTTATATCCATGTGTGTTTTGCTTTATTTTATTTAACAGCTGATAAACCAACACAAAGCATGTCCATATAGATAGCTACCCTGTTTCCCCGAAAATAAGACCTACAGTAGCGTGATTGTCGGTGATGGCTGCAATATAAGCCCTACCCCCCAAATAAGCCCTAGTTAAAGTCCTTGTAGGTCTTATTTTTCAGGGTAGGGCTTATTTTCGGGGAAACGGGGTAGGGCTTATTTGGGGGTAGGGTTTATATTGCAGCCATCACCGACAATCACGCTAGGTCTTATTTTCGGGGGAAACAGGGTATGTCAAAATGTTACATGTTCATGGGGTGTATTTTTTAAAACAATTTGCATATCAATTCATCCAGTGAAATTGCATGTAAATTTGTTCTCTCCAAATTGTCTCATCCCGCTGATACTTTGTCTGGACAGCTTGGTCTGCTAGAAATACTTGCCAGATTACTAAGTAAAAGGGAAAAAAAAATGAATGCAGCCCCCACATTTAAAGCGGTAGTAAAAGGCCCCTTTTAAAAACAAAAACAAAAAAAAACTCTGCAAGACAATGGCATAATGTGCTAGTATGCATAGCATACTAGCACGTTACAAAATACCTTAGAACGAAGCCCTCCAGTTGTGCACTGTCACCGCTGACGGGGCTTCCATCTTCACCCCGTCTTCCTTCCGGGTTCACTTGCTCCGGCCGTCTGATTGGCCGAGCCACGATGACGTCACTCCCGCGCTTGCACGCAGCAGTGGCAGACCGCGGCGCAGAGCTCTGAAGGGACGGCACGGGTATGCCGTCCCCTCATAGGGCATGTGCCGGTGACGTCACCGGCTTCATACACTGTGAATATCTTCTAAACCGTGCAAGTTTAGGAGATATTCACAGTACCTACAGGTAAGCCTTATTATAGGATTACCTGGAGGTACAAGTTAAAAAAAAAAGAGTTTATTACCACTTTAAGGACTGGTAAGCAGCAATATAATACATTTTAATTTTTTGGGTTTTTTTTTTTATTGCAGTGGTATGGAGAAAAGATCGAGCAGTGCTCAAAAACAGTGTTACTCATCAGATCCGGGCAGAGGGCCAGAGGCATTCGCTGCTAATACGCTGGGCGTTGCCTTCCGACTCTGGAATCTACACCGTGACGGCACGTAATGAGGTGGGCGAGGCCAGCAGCTGCGGAGCACTGACGGTAAAACCAGGTAATAGCAGAGCAAGATGTTTTTATTACAAAATAATACACCTTATATATCAATAGGTGTAACAGCAATGCTGTCATAGACGTTTCCTTTAACCACTTGACCTCCGGAAGGCTTTACCCCCCCCCCCCCCCGCCATTTTTTACTATTCAGCACGGCGCTACTTTGACAATTGCGCGGTCATGCAACACTGTACCCAAATGACCTTTTTATCATTTTTTTTTCACACAAATAAAGCTTTCTTTTGGTTGTATTTGATCACCTGTTTTTTTTTTTTTATTATGAAAAATGAAGAAAAGACTGAAAATGTAAAAAAAAACAAAAAAAACCAATATTTTCTAATTTCTGTTTTAAAACAAATCCAATAAAAAAAATAAAAAAATAAATGTCAATAAAAAAAAAAAAAAAATAAATGTCTTCATAAATGTATGCCAAAATATATTCTGCTACATGTCCCAATATGTGTATAATAATTGGTTTGTGTGAAAAATGCTCCACCTTTTCCTATTAGAGCCTATGGCTCTATTCAGGTGCTTAAAAAAAAAAACACCCCCGACGCTGTAATTCAGGCGCCCGGCATCCTAAAAGGGGCCGAACGCATGAATAGGGGGGTGGCCACGGCAGCCATGGAAAGATTCATGCTGGGCATGAATCTATCTATTCTACATATAGGGGGGTGGCGTGATAGAGGGGGGCGGCGCCCGTGTGCCCTTAAAGGACCGGTCGCCCCTGGCAAGACCTCTCCAGCAACAGGAATGCTATGGAGGACAGAGCAAGGGAGAACACCTACCTGCTTGCATGTGTTGCCATTGGATGAAAAAGGCATGACTCTTTTACAGATGACTTAGATCCCATTCACACGGGCGTACTACAGTGTACACCCGGGCAAGGCCGGTATTTACTACCCACATGGGGGTGCACAGGTGTTCCATGCATTGTTGTGCAGGCAGTGCCATTCCTATAAATTGGGATGCAGCGGCTGCACGGACAAATCGCTGCTCCCAATTTGACAGCCATGCGGGTGCAGGGGCATGGCCCTGAATGCACACTGCCTGTAATCAGAGCCAAGCACCTGCACCCGCATGGCTGTCAGCCGCTGCATCCCAATTGACATGGATGGGATTGCCTGCACAAGCATTTTCACCAGCTGAGTGTTGTCCCTGCTCCCTTTTTTGCAATCCCGTTGCTCACACCGCCCAACATTTTGAGATGGGAATGAGGAACACCTACTAACAAATGTATGTAGGCATAGGACACGCCCCCTGTCACACCCCCTTAAAGGAGAATTAACCAAAAAAAAAAAAAGAAGGGTTAATTAAATCCACAAGGACTTTTTTTTTACCACTACTATTCCTTTATATTGGCTTTTAAAATGGACAAATGCAGAAATTTAGAAATCAGATGAAAAGTTTAGCACTGAGAAACACTTTTTGAAAGATAAAAACTGCATTTTATATACAACTATATAGATCAGACCAAAATGAGGAACAAATGAGGAGGAAAGAGGGACAAGGGGACATTGCTCCAAATCAGGGACAGTCCCTCGAAATCAGGGACAGTTGGGAGCTACGGCGAGTTCTCGCCAATGACAGGATCACTAAGGTGCCAACAACCTAAAACACATCACAAGATACTTATAAAACGTGTGGCGGCTGAAAACCAAACAAGAGGATACGTGGATATTACAAGTCATAGTGACATGTAATGGCCTTATGAAATGTCAGGTTTTTTGCAGGTCACTATTGTCCTTTTTGTTATATGAAGCTCATTATTACCGCCTCTGTCATTCTGTAGCTGCATCTAGCTGTTTGCTGGGTTGACAGGCAGCACAAAACAGGCAACGTGCCATTAGTCCATCGGGGTGGATTTACTAAAGGCAAACAGACTGTGCACTTTGCAGGAGCAGTTCCACTCATTTTCCCCAGAACTTAGTAAATGCAGCAACGTTCTGCTGATTTCCCTGCTGGAGAAAATTAGATCACGCTTTGCTGTTTTTTTGTTTTTTTTTACTTCCTCTGGATCAACTGTGGGTATAGGATTGTGTATATGGGGTTGTATGATTCCCCCCCCCCCTCCTTTTATTGGTTGCAATAGATGGATTTGTGCCTTTTTCAACCAGACTAACTACACTACATTGTCAAAAGTATTGGGACGCCTGCCTTTACACGCACATGAACTTTAATGGCACCCCAGTCTTAGTCCGTAGGGTTCAATATTGGGTTGGCCCACCCTTTGCAGCTATAACAGCTTCAGCTCTTCTGGGAAGGCCGTCCACAAGGTTTAGGAGTGTTTCTATGGGAATGTTTGGCCATTCTTCCAGAAGCCCATTTGTAAGGCACTGATGTTGGACGAGAAGGCCTGGCTCACAGTCTCCTCTCTAATTCATCCCAAAGGTGCTCTATCGGGTTGAAGGCAGGCCAGTCAAGTTCCTCCACCCCAAACTCGCTCATCCATGTCTTTATGGACCTTGCTTTGTGCACTGGTGCGCAGTCATGTTGGAACAGGAAGGAGCCATCCCCAAACTGTTCCCACAAAGTTGGGAGCATGAAATTGTCCAAAATGTCTTGGTATGCTGACGCCTTAAGAGTTCCCTTCACTGGAACTAAGGGGCCAAACCCAACCCCTGAAAAACAACCCCACATCATAATTCCCCCTCCACCAAATGATTTGCACCAGTGCTGAGATGCACGGGGGTACAATTCAGAATAAATGGCAGCCACTCGCATCTCCTAAGAGCGGCACAATTTTGGCTGTGGGTGGTTGTAGTTCAGAACAGATGCGATTCCCGCACCCGCAGCCACACGCCGAGGTGTGAACCCAGCCTTAGGGTCATTTACATGGGTGTGCTCCACTTTATTCAGCAGGGGGTCCATGAACAGATCATCTGCTGATTCAGAGCACAAATGTGACATTTGTTCGTTTTTTTTGTCCACATTTAAAAGCAGACTTTTGTGGACCCACGATGGATCTATGGGCTGCCAGATGTAAACGGACATGTGTCAGGCTTCCTTTCATGCATCATGCTGAGGTCTGCAAAAACAGAATAGGAAGCATCCCTTTTCTGACAGAGCCCCAGATAGCAAAACCCAACAGAGGTTCTTATCCTTCCACTCCCTTTCCAAAACTAATCATTATTGACTATTGCAACATAACTGGAATAACTTATGGGTACGAGAAGGACAAAAAGCCCAGTATTCCAATTAGCAGAGGCGCTCACAGAAGTGTGTAGTGGGATTGTGCTGTATATTCTGTAGAATTCCACCCATAATTTAAAGTAGGATTCCCATTTAAAAAAAAAAATTAAAAGTCAGCAGCTACAAATACTGCAGCTGCTGACCTTTAATTGGACACTTACCTGTCCCAGGGTCCAGCGATGCGGGGGATCGAAGCCCCGCTCGCCCCCCCCCTCCGCTCGGTATTCTGACTGTGGGTGCCCGGCTGTGGCTTCACAGCCGGGCACCCACTGCGCATGCGCGAGCAATGCCGCGCCACGCGCTGTCACTGTCCCCGCAATCATCTGGGACCGGTCACGTGTCCCAGATGATTGTCAAGAGGGAGGGTGGAGAGGCGATCTCCTTTACTGCACTGAGGGAAGTGACGTCAGGAGCCCAGGCACCGAAGGAGGCAGACTACAAGGGACCCCCTAGCAACAGGCATTTAGAGGTGAGTAAAAAAACAAATTTTCTCCAAATGTTTTATTTTTAATTTTTTTTAAACACATTACTATTTTTTTTTTTTTTTTGGGGTTGGAACTCCACTTTAATCTTTGCTTCAATGGCTACAGTCCCGCAAGTCGAACAACATTTGGCCTCTCAAGGCTGCGGTTATCCCTGTTGCTTGTGCACCTTTTTCTACCACAATTTTTCCTTCCACTCAGCTATCCATTAACCACTTGCCGACCGCCGCACACCGATGTACGTCCCTACTTTGCGGACGGATATCATTGTTATGGCAGCAGCTAGCTGCCATAACTCCGGCATTCCCGTTTGCTTCCTGCGGTCGGCTACAAGACAAAAGTGGTCTCTGCAGCGGATTCACTGCGAGATCACTTTTATCGGTGGCGGGAGAGGGCCCCCCCCCCCTCCCGCCTCGATCCGGTGCCCTCTCCTGCTTACCAGAGCCGTCCGCAGTGGCGGTGGCGATCGCGTCTGTCTCCTGGGCTGACATGGAGACGAGTGAAGGGAAGATGGCCCCCACCCGTCTCCATGACACTGTAGGGCGGAAGCGACATCAAAACGTCACTTCCGCCCATAGCTCTTAAAAAGGGCCAATTTATTTTTTTTAATTTTTTTTAATGATTTTTTTTTAAAATTTTTTTTAATTGCATTTTAGTGTAAATATGAGATCTGAGGTCTTTTTGACCCCAGATCCCATATTTAGGAGGTTCTGACATGCTTTTTTTCCCCTTACAAAAGTGACACTTTTTTTTTTAAACAGTGTAAAAATAAAAAGTAAAAGGTAAAATAAATAAGAAAAAAAAAACATTTTAAAAGCGCCCCGTCCCGCCAAGCTCGCGTGCAGAAGCGAACGCATACGTGAGTAGCGCCAGCATATGAAAACCGTGTTCAAACCACACATGCGAGGTATCGGATCGGTAGAGCGAGAGCAATAATTCTAGCCCTAGACCTCCTCTGTAACGCAAAACATGCAACCTGTAGAATTTTTAAAATGTTGCCTATGGAGATTTTAAAGGGTAAAAGTTTGTCGCCATTCCACGAGCGGACGCAATTTTGAAGTGTGACATGTTGAGTAAAAATTTACTCGGCGTAACATTATCTTTCACAATATAAAAAAAAAATTGGGATAACTTTACTGTTGTCTTATTTTTTAATTTAAAAAATTGGATTTTTTTTTTAAAAAGTGCACTTGTAAGACCACTGCGCAAATTTGGTGTGACAGAAAGTATTGCAATGACCGCCATTTTATTCTCTAGGATGTTTGAAAAAAAATGTATACAGGCATACCCCACTTTTAAGTACACAATGGGGTTTATTTACTAAAGCTGGAAAGTGCAAAATCAGGCTCACTTCTGCATAGAAACCAATGAGCTTTCAGGTTTTATTACCAAAGCTTAATTGAACAAGCCGGGGTTAGAAGCTCATTGGTTTCTATGCAGAAGTGAGCCTGATTTTGCACTTTCCAGCTTTAGTAAATAAACCCCATTGTGTACTTAACCACTTCAGCCCCGGAAGGATTTACCCCCTTCCTGACCAGAGCACTTTTTACAATTCGGCACTGCGTCGCTTTAACTGCTAATTGCGCGGTCATGCAATGGTGTACCCAAACGGAATTTGCGTCCTTTTCTTCCCACAAATAGAGCTTTCTTTTGATGGTATTTGATCACCTCTGCCGTTTTTATTTTTTGCGCTATACACGGAAAAAGACCGAAAATTTTGAAAAAAAATGATATTTTCTACTTTTTGTTATAAAAAAAATCCAATAAACTCAATTTTAGTCATACATTTAGGCCAAAATGTATTCGGCCACATGTCTTTGGTAAAAAAAATGTCAATAAGCGTATATTTATTGGTTTGCGCAAAAGTTATAGCGCCTACAAACTAGGGTACATTTTCTGGAATTTACACAGCCTTTAATTTATGACTGCCTATGTCGTTTCTTGAGGTGCTAAAATGGAAGGGCAGTACAAAACCCCCCCAAATGACCCCATTTTGGAAAGTAGACACCCCAAGGAATTTGCTGAGAGGCATGTTGAGCCCATTGAATATTCATTTTTTTTGTCCCAAGTGATTGAATAATGACAAAAAAAAAAAAAAAAAAAAAAAATTACAAAAAGTTGTCACTAAATGATATATTGCTCACACAGGCCATGGGCATATGTGGAATTGCACCCCAAAATACATTTAGCTGCTTCTCCTGAGTACGGGGATACCACATGTGTGGGACTTTTTGGGAGCCTAGCCGCGTACGGGGCCCCGAAAACCAATCACTGCCTTCAGGATTTCTAAGGGCGTACATTTTTGATTTTACTCCTCACTACCTATCACAGTTTTGAAGGCCATAAAATGCCCAGATGACATAAAACCCCCCCAAATTACCCCATTTTGGAAAGTAGACACCCCAAGCTATTTGCTTTGAGGCATGTTGAGTCCATGGAATGTTTTATATTTTGACACAAGTTGCGGGAAAGTGACAAATTTTTTTTTTTTTTTTTTTTTTTTTGCACAAAGTTGTCACTAAATGATATATTGCTCACACAGGCCATGGGCATATGTGGAATTGCACCCCAAAATACATTTAGCTGCTTCTCCTGAGTATGGGGATACCACATGTGTGGGACTTTTTGGGAGCCTAGCCGCGTACGGGACCCCGAAAACCAATCACTGCCTTCAGGAATTCTAAGGGCGTACATTTTTGATTTTACTCCTCACTGCCTATCACAGTTTCGGAGGCCATGGAATGCCCAGGTGGCACAAACCCCCCCCCAAATGACCCCATTTTGGAAAGTAGACACCCCAAGCTATTTGCTGAGAGGCATGGTGAGTATTTTGCAGCTCTCATTTGTTTTTGAAAATAAAGAAAGACGAGAAAAAAAAATTTTTTTTTTCTTTTTTCAATTTTCAAAACTTTGTGACAAAAAGTGAGGTCTGCAAAATACTCACTATACCTCTCATCAAATAGCTTGGGGTGTCTACTTTCCAAAATGGGGTCATTTGGGGTTTTTTTTTGCCACCTGGGCATTCCATGGCCTCCGAAACTGTGATAGGCAGTGAAGAGTGAAATCAAAAATTTACGGCCTTAGAAAGCCTGAAGGCGGTGCTTGGTTTTCGGGGTCCCGTACGCGGCTAGGCTCCCAAAAAGTCTCACACATGTGGTATCCCCGTACTCAGGAGAAGCAACAGAATGTATTTTGGGGTGTAATTTCACATATTCCCATGGCATGTTTGAGCAATATATCATTTAGTGACAACTTTGCGCAAAAAAAAATAAAAAAAATAAAAAATTGTCTCTTTCCCGCAACTTGTGTCACAATATAAATTATTCCATGGACTCAACATGACTCTCAGCAAATAGCTTGGGGTGTCTACTTTCCAAAATGGGGTCATTTGGGGGGGTTTTGAACTGTCCTGGCATTTTATGCACAACATTTAGAAGCTTATGTCACACATCACCCACTCTTCTAACCACTTGAAGACAAAGCCCTTTCTGACACTTATTGTTTACATAAAAAAATAATTTTTTTTTGCAAGAAAATTACTTTGAACCCCCAAACATTATATATTTTTTTTAAAGCAAATGCCCTACAGATTAAAATGGTGGGTGTTTCATTTTTTTTTTTCACACAGTATTTGCGCCGCAATTTTTCAAACGCATTTTTTGGGGAAAAAACACACTTTTTTACATTTTAATGCACTAAAACACACTATATTGCCCAAATGTTTGATGAAATAAAAAAGATGATCTTAGGCCGAGTACATGGATACCAAACATGACATGCTTTAAAATTGCGCACAAACGTGCAGTGGCGACAAACTAAATACATTTTTAAAAGCCTTTAAAAGCCTTTACAGGTTACCACTTTAGATTTACAGAGGAGGTCTACTGCTAAACTTACTGCCCTCGATCTGACCTTCGCGGCGATACCTCACATGCATGGTGCAATTGCTGTTTACATTTGACGCCAGACCGACGCTTGCGTTCGCCTTAGCGCGAGAGCAGGGGGGACAGGGGTGCTTTTTTTTTTTTTTTTTTTTTTTTTTTTTTCTTTATTATTATTATTTTTTTATCTTATTTTTAAACTGTTCCTTTCATTTTTTTTTTAAATCATTTTTATTGTTATCTCAGGGAATGTAAATATCCCCTATCATAGCAATAGGTAGTGACAGGTACTCTTTTTTGCAAAAATTGGGGTCTATTAGACCCTAGATTTCTCCTCTGCCCTCAAAGCATCTGACCACACCAAGATCGGTGTGATAAAATGCTTTCCCAATTTCCCAATGGCGCTATTTACATCCGGCGAAATCTAAGTCATAAAATGCTCATAGCTTCCGGTTTCTTAGGCCATAGAGATGTTTGGAGCCACTCTGGTCTCTGATCAGCTCTATGGTCAGCTGGCTGAATCACCGGCTGCATTTTCAGGTTCCCTGTTGAGACAGGAGAGCCAGAGAAAAACACGGAAGACGGTGGGGGGGGGGGGGGGCATTCCCTCCCACTGCTTGTAAAAGCAGTCTAGAGGCTAATTAGCCGCTAGGATTGCTTTTACATGAAAGCCGACCGCTGGCTGAAAAGAATGATACCAAGATGATACCTAAACCTGCAGGCATCATTCTGGTATAACCATTCAAAGTCGTGAATGGCGTACCTGAAGACAAAAAAATGGTTAACAATAAAGCACAGTAAACGGTAAAGTATAAAAAATTGCATACCTGAAAAACAAACATGATAAAACATAATAACAATAAAACATTGCAGAATAGAATACAGTAAAAAAGAGCAGAACAATAGAGAGAGAGAATAGAGAGAGAAAGAACAATAAAACGACAACTATTTTTTTTTTATTTTATATTTTTGTATGTGTTTTTTTTTTTTTTTTTTTTTTGTAACTAACTTTTATAACTGTACCCGGTTCCAGGTTCGGGTCTCTCAAAATGCGATGGCATCTTGGGAGACCCTGTGAAAGTGTGCCTAGTCTGTGGAATGCTGTACCCTACGCTAATAGTCAACTAGTGAATGGTAGCGTTCAAAACATTCACCAATGCAAAGACCAGGATTGTCAGGACAGGAGGGACAATAATAGTGGGTGTCACGCCTATATCCGCGCTTGCTGCAGACACAACATCTTTTTTGGGGGGGTTCGTTGGGTAGGGGTACTCGGGAGGACATAAAGAAAATGCCTCTCATGCAGCCGACTGCATTTGGTTGGGGATGTGAATGGGGGAAGTACGGGCGCTGCAGAAGCGGTGGGTTCCCAATTAGGATTGGCGAATGCAGCAGGAAGGGCACTATGGGCACGACGGGCCTGTGTTTGTCTTTTTGGTGGCAGCGGGACACTACTTGTGCTTGCCACCTCACCAGCTTGAACTGCACTTATGGGACTCGCCACGTCACCAAGTGTTACTGCAGTGCTGGTTTGACTACGACCGGGGTGTACTAGGCCGCTGGCGCTTGCCAGTTCACCAAAACGCTACCAAAAAATCTGTTAGCGATCGCAGGGATCAGGCCTGACTCTGCGAACGCTGCAGTTATGCGTTTAGTGTTCTGTAAGTGACAGTGATCGATCGATACTGCACTTGGGTGGGCTGGGCTGGGCCGGGCGGAGGGGCAAAACGCAGGTGCTAGCAGGTATCTGGGCTGATCCCGCTAACACTGCGTTTGTGGGAACCCTAAACTGCTGGGGACGCTAGTATAGATCTGATCGGATCAGATATTGATCCGTTCAGATACTATACCACTAAGGGAGGCGTATGCTGCGTGCGTGGGTGTTAGCGGTACTGGCGCTAATCTGACGCTGCCTGGGGCTGGTGCTTGCCAGTTCACCAAAACGCTACCAAAAAATCTGTTAGCGATCGCAGGGATCAGGCCTGACTCTGCGAACGCTGCAGTTATGCGTTTAGTGTTCTGTAAGTGACAGTGATCGATCGATACTGCACTTGGGTGGGCTGGGCTGGGCCGGGCGGAGGGGCAAAACGCAGGTGCTAGCAGGTATCTGGGCTGATCCCGCTAACACTGCGTTTGTGGGAACCCTAAACTGCTGGGGACGCTAGTATAGATCTGATCGGATCAGATATTGATCCGTTCAGATACTATACCACTAAGGGAGGCGTATGCTGCGTGCGTGGGTGTTAGCGGTACTGGCGCTAATCTGACGCTGCCTGGGGCTGGTGCTTGCCAGTTCACCAAAACGCTACCAAAAAAACTGTTAGCGATCGCAGGGATCAGGCGTGACTCTGCGAACGCTGCAGTTATGCGTTTAGTGTTTTGTAAGTGACAGTGATCGATTGATACTGCACTTGGGTGGGCTGGGCCGGGCGGACGGGAAAAACGCAGGTGCTAGCAGGTATCTGGGCTGATCCCGCTAACACTGCGTGTTTGGGAACCCTAAACTGCTGGGGACACTAGTATAGATCTGATCGGATCAGATATTGATCCGTTCAGATACTATACCACTAAGGGAGGTGTACGGTGCGTGCGTAGGTGTTAGCGCTACTGGCGCTAACCTGACGCTGCCTGGGGCTGGTGCTTGCCAGTTCACCAAAACGCTACCAAAAAAACTGTTAGCGATCGCAGGGATCAGGCCTGACTCTGCGTACGCTGCAGTTATGCGCTTAGTGTTTTGTAAGTGACAGTGATCGATCGATACTGCACTTGGGTGGGCTGGGCTGGGCTGGGCTGGGCCGGGCCGGGCGGAGGGGCAAAACGCAGGTGCTAGCAGGTATTTGGGCTGATCCCGCTAACACTGCGTTTTCGGGAACCCTAAACTGCTGGGGACGCTAGTATAGATCTGATTGGATCAGATATTGATGCGTTCAGATACTATACCACTAAGGGAGGTGTATGCTGCGTGCGTGGGTGTTAGCGGTACTGGCGCTAATCTGACGCTGCCTGGGGCGACGCATATCACCGCCGGCCGATCAGGGGGCTAAACCTTTATTCGGTAATAAACGGCGGGTGCCCTGACACTATAAAAAATAAACGAACTAACCAGCGTCACCCGTAACAGTTATACGGTGATCAGTGGTGAAAGGGTTAACTAGGGGGCAATCAAGGGGTTAAAACATTTATTAGGTAGTATATGGGGGTCCCTGTCGCTATAAAACGCTGACGGCGAACCTAAATATTTATGTCCCTAACTAGCGGAACCAGTGACACTAATACAGCGATCAGAAAAATGATCGCTTAGTGACACTGGTGACGGAGGGTGATCAAGGGGTTAAAACTTTATTAGGGGGGGTTAGGAGGGTACCCTAGACCTAAAGGGGGCCTAACATTCACTGCCCTACCACACTAACTGTCACAAACTGACACCAATACAGTAATCAGAAAAAAAAAAAAAAAAAAAAAAAAAACCTGCTTTGTGTCAGTTTGTGACAGGGGGGGGGGGTGATTGGGGGGGGATCGGGGGGGGATCGGGGGTGTAATGTGTGCCTGGCATGTTCTACTGTGTGTGTGTTGTGCACTCACATTCCAGTCTTCTCTCCTCGGCCCGGAACGGAAAATACCGAGCCGAGGAGAGATGACATCATTTCCTCTGCCTCTGTGTACAATACAGAGGCAGGGAAATGATCCCATTGGCTGGGAGCGATCGCGAGGGGGGGGCCACGAATGGATGGCCTCCCCCTCACCACCGATCGCCGGGGGACATTTGCCGACCGTCGCAGGCACCGGGGGGGGGGTCCGATCGGACCCCCCACCCGCGGGCAGGCAGGGACGTACAGGTAAGCCCTTTTGCCTGCCCGTGCCGCTTTGTCGACGTACATCTGTGTGCGGCGGTCGGCAAGTGGTTAAAAGTGGGGTATGCCTGTAATGTTTGGGGGATCTAAGTAATTTTCTAGCAAAAAAAAAACTGTTTTTAACTTGTAAACACCACATCTAAAAAAGAGGCCTGGTCTTAAAGTGGTTAATATGCTTGGATACAGCACTCTGTGAACAGCCAGCTTCTTATCAATGACCTTTTGTGACTTACATGCCTTGTGGAGGGTGTCAACGACTGTCTTCTTGACAACTGTTAAGTCAGCACCATAATTGTGTAACATACTGAATCAGACTGAGAGACCATTTAAGGCAGCGATATGCAATTAGTGGACCTCCAGCTGTTGCAAAACTACAAGTCCCATCATGCCTCTGGGTGTCATGCTTGTGGCTGTCAGAGTCTTGCTATGCCTCATGGGATTTGTAGTTCTGCAATAGCTGGAGGTCCGCTAATTGCATATCCCTGATTTAAAGGCTCAGGAAACCTTTACAGGTGTGTTAGCTGATTAGAGTGTGACACCATGGGGTTGATTTACTAAAGGTGAAAGGACTGTGCACTTTGCAAGTGCAGTTGCTCCAGTGCTTAGTAAATGAGCATAAGCTCTGCTGACTTCCATCTTCCAATCATGTGCAAGCAAATGCTGTTTTTTTTATTTTCCTTGCACCTGATTGGGTACTCTTTTCAAAATGAAGCTTCACCTCATTTACTAAGCTCTGGAGCAACTCCACTTGCAGAGGGCAATTGCACTTTGCAAAGTGCACAGTCTATTTGCCTTTGGTAAATCAACCCCTATGAGTCTACAATATGAAACTTCTTCAAAACATTCAAATTTTCTGAGATACTGAATTTTGGGTTTTCACGAGCTGTAAGCCATAATCATTCAAATTAAAATAAAGAAATGCTTGAAATATATCACTCTGTGTGTAATAAATCAATATAATATATGAGTTTCACTTTTTGAATTGAATTACTGAAATAAATAAACTTTTTGATGATATTCTAATTTTTTGAGATGCACCTGTATATGTGCCCATTAGTGCCACCTATTAGTGCAAATCAGTGCCACCTATCAGTGCAACCTCATTAGTACCCATCAGTGCCGCCTTATTAGTGCACGTCTGTGAAGAAGAAAAATTACTTACTTGCCAAAAAAATTTACAGAAACTAATAAAAACATTTTTTTTTCAAAATTTTCGGTAATTTTTCATGTATTTAGCAAAAAAATAAAAAACCCAGTGGTGATTAAATACCACCAAAAGAAAGCTCTATATGTGTGAAAAAAAATTATAAAAATTTTATTTGGGTACAGTGTTGTATGACCGCACACTTGTCATTCAAAGTGCAACAGCACTGAAAGCTGAAAATTGGCCTGGACAGGTAGGGGGCGAAAGTGCTCGGTATTAAAAAGGCCCAAACAATTGCGTCCTGTCATCCAAATGAAACAAATGAATACAAATTAATTAGTGTTTCCGTCATAAATTTGTGAAAAGTGTGGGGGTGCATTTGTATTCAGCCCCCTTTACTCTGATACCCCTAACTAAAATCTAGTGGAACCAATTGTCTCAGAAGTCACCTAATTAGTAAATACAGGTCCACCTGTGTGTAATTTAATCTCAGTATAAATACAGCAGTTCTGTGAAGCCCTCGGAGGTTTGTTAGAGAATCTTAGTGAACAAACAGCATCAATGAACGTCAAGGAACACACCAGACAGGTCAGGGATAAAGTTGTGGAGAAGTTTAAAGCAGGGTTAGGTTCTACAAAAATATAAGCTTTGAACATCTCACAGAGCACCAGTGGCGTCACTAGGGGGTGGCTTTTGAGGCTAAAGCCCCGAATCTGGGGCCTATAGCCCAGAGTCTCTTACCGCAGGGGTCCCTGCCTAACCAGCGGGCCGTGGCCTCTCCGCTGGGCTGCGGGTGCAGCGGGCAGGCAGGCTGCATGAGAGCACCAGGCAGGCGGAAGGGAGAAGAATCCTGGGGGGGGGGAGCAGAGATGGCACAATCTCTCCCCCCCAGCATCATCGCTCTTCTGGCCTTACAGCGCTGACCTCTTCAATGCCGGAGGTGAGGCGGGGAGCAGAGAGATGACATCATCTTTCACTGCCCGCCCCAAATCACCGGTCTCCTGTCTTCTCAATGAACATTTGGTGGCACTGGCTGGCATGGCAAGTGACAATCTGCAAATAGTGGCAGGTGACGTGGCAAGCGATCATCCACATCTGGTGGCAAACGACAGTGGCAAGTGACAATCCGCAAATAGTGGCAGGTGATGTGGCAAGCGATCATCCCCATCTAGTGGCAGGTGACGGTGGCAAGTGACAATCCACATCTGGTGGCAGGTGACGTGGCAAGTGACAATCTGCAAATGATGGCAGGTGACGTGGCAAGTAATCATCCACATCTGGTGTCAGGTGACGGTGGCAAGTGACAATCCACATCTGGTGGCAGGTGACGTGGCAAGTGACAATCTGCAAATGGTGGCAGGTGACGGTGACAAGTGACAATCCACATCTGGTGGCAGGTGACGTGGCAAGTGACAATCTGCAAATGGTGGCAGGTGACGTGGCAAGTGACAATCTGCAAATGGTGGCAGGTGACGTGGCAAGTGACAATCTGCAAATGGTGGCAGGTGACGGTGGCAAGTGACACGTCAAGTGTTCCCACTGATTCTGCATTATGGTGAGTTGAACCACTTCATTATATATTACAATGTAACAATAGAAATAATGTGCTTTAATCACCCTGACACCATATCAACCATGGTGCCGTGATGATTAAAGCGCCAACACCAGCCATTGCCCACGAAAAATTGCTTACCAACCGTGTACCCCCCCCCAGATCTTTTGCAGACCTAGCAACGCCCCTGCAGAGCACAGTTCAATCCATCATCCAAAACTGGAAAGAGTATGGCACAACTGCAAACCTACCAAGACATGGCCGTCCACCTAAACTGACCGGCCGGGCAAGGAGAGCATTCATCAGAGAAGCAGCCAAGAGGCTTTTGTCTGACGGACTTGTGTACACACGATCGGAAAATCCAACAACAAACATTTGTTGGCGGAAAATTTGAGAGCATGCTAGCCAACATTTGTTGGCGGAAAGTCCAACCGTGTGTATGCTCCATCAGACAATTGTTGTCGGACTTTCCGCCAACAAATGTTGGCTAGCATGCTCTAAAATTTTCCGCCAACAGATGTTTGTTGTCGGATTTTCTGATCGTGTGTACACAAGTCCATCGGACAAAAGTCCAAAGTACAAACACGCATGCTCGGAATCATGCATCATTATTGAACTTCCTTTTTATCGGCCCGCCGTACATCTATTACGTCACTACGTTCGTAATTGTTGGCCAACATTTGTGTGACCGTGTGTATGCAAGACAAGTTTGAGCCAACAACCTTTGAACAAAAATCCACGGTTTTGTTGTCGGAAAGTCCAATCATGCGTACAGGGCATTAGTTGTGCACTCCACAAATCTGGCCTTTATGGAAGAGTGGCAAGGGGGGGGCTTATATTGCTGGGGTGTCAATTGTTGCTGGGTGGGATCTACTGTTGAGGGAGGGGCTATTGTTGCTGGCTGCTGGAGGGTCTATGAATGCTGGCTGTTGGGAGATCTATTGTTGCTGGTGGGGGTCTATTGTTTCTGGGGTGAAGTGGATCTGTTGTTGTTAGGGGGGATTTTGTTGCAGTGGGTCTATTCTTGCTGGGGGGTCTATCGTTGCTGGAGGGGTCTATTTTTGCATGGGGGGCTATTGTTGCTGGTTGCAGGGGATCTATCCTACTGCTTTTTATATTATCATTAACAAATTCCATACACATTACTTAGCACTTTTCTATAAAAGGGGTGGTATTGGGAGGTGGGTAGGTGGTGGAACCAAGGGACCGGGCTCAAGGGTGGGCAGACGGAGACAAGGGCTGACTTGGAAAAGGGGAGTATCTGCACCTTTTCTTTGAGAAAAAAAGCCCTGTATATACAGCACTGTGCTGTTAATGAAGAATGCTCTCAGAAATATAAGTGTTAATAGTTTCTTTTTATCAATTACCAATATGGAAAGTAAAAGAACAGAAGAGAAATACAAATCAATATTTGGTGTGACCGCCCTTTACCTTCAAAACAGCATCAATTCTTCAATTCTCCTATGAACACTTGCACACAGTTTTTGAAGGAACGTGGTAGGTAAGTTGCTGAAACATCTTGGACAACTAACCAGGGAGGCGTGTGATTGGTCCCACATTTATTCTGCAGCAGGGCAACGACCCCAAACATGCAGCCAATTCATTAAGAACTATCTTCAGTGTCAAGAAGAACAAGGAGTCCTGGAAGTGATGGTTTGGCCTCCACAGAGCCCTGCTATTAACATCATGGAGTCTGTCTGGGATTACATAAAGAGACCGAAGGATCTCAGGCAGCCGACATCCACAGAAGATCTGCGGATAGTTCTCCAAGATGTTTGGAGCAACCTACCTGCCGAGTTCCTTCAAGAACTGTGTGCAAATGCACCTAGAAGAATTGATGCTGTGTTGAAGGCAAAGGGTGGTCACACCATAGAATAAACCTCAAAAAATGTGATTTTATGGGCAATTGAAAAAATATATAAAGAAAAAGGCTTCACATATAGAAAATGCCATTTATTCTAGAAAAAATGTTTTAAAAAAAGTCTCATATTAGTGATACAAAACATTGTAAGAATAGTACTATCAACATTGCACATTGCATAAATGATGTTTGTAAACATTGCACATTTGGCTGTTTAGCCATGGAGTGGTAATCCCCATCTACTTGCTGTTCCTTTGAGTCATGGATTTCTCCAACTCCTCTTACCGTTGGGGTCCCCCAAGGTTCTGTCCTTGGACCTCTACTATTCTCGATCTACATGTCCTCCCTGGGTCTGCTGATAGCCTCCCATGGCTTCCACTACCATTTATATGCTGATGACACCCAAACCTATCTCTCTGCCCCTCAGCTCACCCCATCAATCTCCTCACACATCACTGATTTACTAACAGACATATCAGCCTGGATGTCAAAACACTTCCTCAAACTGAATCTATCTAAAACTGAGCTCTTTATACCCCCCCCCCTCCCCCGTCAAGATCTCTGGCACATCTACCAGTCCGTCCCCACATGCCAGGGTGCTAGGGGGTAACCTGAGACTCTGAACTGTCCTTTCAGGCCCACATACAGTCCCTGTCCAAATCATGCCGCCTTAGTCTCCGCAACATTTTCAGGATACGCCCCTTTTTAACTAATGACACCACCAAGCTTCTAATTCACTCCCTGGTTATCTCTCGCCTCGACTACTGCAACTCCCTCCTCATTGGATTACCTTTACATAGACTATCCCCCCTTCAGTCCATAATGAATGCCGCTGCAAGACTCATCCACCTTACCAACTATTCAGTGTCCTCCACCCCTCTCTGCCAATCCCTCCACTGGCTTCCACTCACCCAACGAATAAAATTCAAAGTACTAACAATAATTTACAAAGCCGTCCTTAACTCTGCCCCCAGCTACATCATTAACCTAGTCCCAAAATACCAACCAAGCCGCTCTCTTCGGTCCTCCCAAGACCTCCTGCTCTCTATCTCCCTTGTCACCTCCTCCCATGCTCACCTCCAGGATTTCTCCAGGGCTTCCCTCATCCTTTGGAACTCCCTACCCCAATCTGTCCGACTGTCCCCTAATCTATCCATCTTTAGACGATCCCTGAAAACCCTTCTCTTCAAAGAAGCCTATCCTGCTTCTAACTAACACTGTTTTACTTCCTCCATCAGCTCATCCCCCACAGCTATTAACTTTTGTATCAATTAACCCTCCCTTTTTAGATGGTCAGCGCTAACGAGCAGAGCTCTCTGATTCCTCTTGTACCAAATTGTAATGTAACTGTAATGTCTGCCCTCATGTTGTAAAGCGCTACGCAAACTGTTAGCGCTATGTAAAACCTGTATAATGATAATAATAATTTAGACAAGGAATTCGAACGCGTTTCAAAAATATTGTTATGAATCTTACTCAGGGAATAATACCACTTAAAGCGGGGTTCCACCCAAATTTTGAACAATATCTCTATGCATTCTCTTCCTTGCCTAGATGCTGACATGCTGTTTAAAAAAATTTAAATCGCCGTAATTACCTTTTATTTTTCTATTCTTCTTTGCACTTCCTGGTTCTCCTCCCGTGGGAGTAGGCGTGTTTCTAGCCTCTCCCAGACTCCTGGGAGCTAGTCTCAGGCTTCCCAGGATGCCACTGAGCATGTGCGGGAACGAGCAGTGAATGCTGGGAGCACAGCATTCACCACATCCAGGAAATAAATGCTTGTGGGCTTCAAATGCCCACAATGAAGATGGAAACCGCCTGCAGTGAATAATATAAGTTATTCTTTCCGACGAAATCTGACACAGGCGGACATATTACACACAATATGTGAGTATGTAATGCTGAGAAGAAAAGTTTGTGAATGAACTCAAAAAAAAAAAACGATAGATAGGTGGACCCCCGCTTTAAAGAATGTGTATGTTTAGCAGAAGCACTCCTCCAAAAGACCTGGATGCCACATGACGGCCATTGAAGGCCTATCCTAGGTGGATTATTATTTTTATTTATTTCAGGTACTTATATAGCGCCGTCAATTTACGCAGCGCTTTACATATATATTGTACATTCACATCAGTCCCTACCCTCAAGGAGCTTACAATCTAAGGTCCCTAACTCACATTCATACATACTAGGGACAATTTAGACAGGATCCAATTAACCTACCAGCATGTCTTTGGAGTGTGGGAGGAAACCGGAGTACCCGGAGGAAACCCACGCAGGCACAGGGAGAACATGCAAACTCCAGGCAGGTAGTGTAGTAGTTGGGATTCAAACCAGTGACCCTTCTTACTGCTAGGCGAGAGTGCTACCCACTACACCACTGTGCCGCCCATGCTAGTTGTCCACGTCCAAAACTGCCAGATATCATTGCCCTGAGAGGCATAAAGGGTGCAATGTGGGTTGAAATGTCCTTAAGTCAAACCCGCAGAGTCCAAAGGTCCCATATTGAGATGTCAAAGTTGCCAAGAAACAAAGTTCCCAAGGTAGGCGGTCAGGGAAAAGGCGACAGCATGGTTCCACGATGGCAAACCACAGAGGAATGGCCAGGGGTGGTCACACCAAATATTGACTTGCTTTGGATTTCCCCTCTGTTCTTTAAATTTCCATTTTGTTAATTGATAAAAAAAATAAACTATTAACACTTCTATTTCTGAACGCATTCTTCATTTACAGCATTTTTCACAACTGCCTAAAACTTTTGCACAGTACTATATACATTGTATATACAGTATACAGGCATACCCCACTTTTAACCTCCCTGGCGGTATGGTTATTTCGGATTTTAGGTGCTAAAAGCGGTACAATTATTTTGCATGGAAATTTGGCGTTTTATATTGTAGGTCTGTAAATCTTAACAATAACACATTTAAATCTGTCCAAACCAGAGTCTAGTAGATATCCCGGGTATGATAAAGTTTGAAACACAAAAACATAAATTATAATATAATAAATAAAAATAAATAATTAAAAAAAATAAAATAAATAGTAATAAAATAAATTTCCGCACGATTCACTATTGCTCAATTCTGCAAGTGTTCTAATTTACTATCGCTGTTTTCTAGCTGGTCTAAAGCCACTTTTGACGTAAAGGGACACTTTTTGGTTGCTATGGACAATCTCCAGTTTCCAGGCAGAAAGAACAGTATATATAATATAGAACTGCATGCAGGGCATGGGCCAAAGCACTGGGGACAAAAGGGATGTGAAATCATTTCATACAGTACTGTAATCTGTAAGATTACAGTACTGTATGTGTTATGATTTTGACTTTTTTTTTAATTTGCCGCCAGGCTCCGCCCCATGCGTCGCGACGCTCGCAGGGAACGGAGCCTGGCACGGAGAGGCTTCGGAGGAGGACGGAGCCCTCGGACACTGCGGGGGACATCGCAGGATCCTGGGGACAAGGTAAGTAAGGAGGCACCAGAATCCTGCGATGTAATCCCGAGTGTGGCTCGGGGTTACCGCTAATGGTCCTGAATTTTAACCCCGAGCCACACTCGGGAAAACCGCCAAGAAGGCTACGTACACAATGTGGTTTATTTACTAAAGCTGGAAAGTGCAAAATCAGGCTCCCTTCTGCATAGAAACCAATGAGCTTCCAGGTTTTATTACCAAAGCTTAATTGAACAATCTGGGGTTAGAAGCTCATTGGTTTCTATGCAGAAGTGAGCCTGATTTTGCACTTTCCAGCTTTAGTAAATAAACCCCATTGTGTACTTAAAAGTGGGGTATGCCTGTATGTCGCATTGACGGGTAATTGCACCACATCGTGTCCACTGCAGAGCAACGACTTACACGCGGATTATAGTTTCTATACTTATCAAGCGCATTTCATTCATGTCCTGCAAAGCCGGTGACTTAGCGTGCCAGTTATTTTGGACTTGTATCCTAACTATATTCTCGTTAGCTCAGCCCTTGCCCCCCCACAAGGACTCCAACTCTCAGGCTTGTCATTGCACAAGTCGCCTGTCATTGTTGGGCGGCAGTATATAACTGGCCACTTTGGTGGCGCAACAGTTAAGAAACATGAGCACCTTGTGCCTTCCGTGAATAGTATTTATTGTGAGTCCTAAAGGGCACAGGCGGTGCGGGTTTTTTTTTTTTGTGGGAAGGAGCCCTGGAGGATGTTGTGTGGCCGCTCTCTGTCCCAGGGACCGTATTGCTGCACTTTCCCGGCCCTCATCCCTCTCCGTCCTGTCTTCTCCACCTCTCTGTCCTGTTCTGTGTCTTCCTCGCTCTCTGTGTGCGCTGCTGGTGAGTTTGTACTGGGGAGGGAGCGAGGAGGGTGAGAGTCTAAATACAGAAACAGATTGTACTGGAGGTGACCTCGTCATGTTCGGTCTCCCCTCCCTTGTCCCTTCCCTCTCTTCCCTCTGTGCTTTTTTCCTTTTTATGTGCATCTTTCTTTCTTCTCTGTACTCCCCTCCCTGCACTCTTCTCCTTTCAAGCTCCACTCTTCCTCTGAAACCCGCTTTGCCCCTTTGCTTTCGCTCTACCCCCTTTTACCGGCCCTTGCCCTTTTGCTTGCCGGTGCCTTGCCTGCGGGGAAGGTTTGGTCTCACGCTCTCGTATACACCTGATTTCTAGACAAGAATGGTCCTGAGTGTCTACAGCTGTCACCCGGTAAGTTAATATGTGTCCGTCTGTGTCATTGTATGCCTCCTGTCTGTCTATCCCTATGTACTGCTAGCACAGGCGGCAGTGTCTTTTTTTGGCAGTTGGGATCGGTGCCAGTTCTTTGCGTGTTTGGGGGGGGGGGGGGAGGGGGGGCAGGAGGAGGAGGAGGAGGGAAGGGGTCTCTGGCCTGGAGCCATTTTTGGCATTAATGAAATTTGGAATTTTAACTTTCAACTTTCTCGCTATTATGGTGGAGAGTAAACGGAACGAGTTCTTGCAGACCCACCGATGATATTCAGGATGATGAGCTGATAAATATTTCAAACTGTACAGAATAACCAAACTTATATAATAAAGCAGGGGCTTTAGCGTTTGCTAATGTGAATTGCTTTGCACAAAGGCCGGAGTGGACTTTGGGGTCTTTAAACCATTAACACCCTTTTTTTTTTAATGTAATTTATAATAATTCAAATTCATAATATTTTAATTGTATTACCGTATTTATCAGCGTATAACACGCACATTCATTTTAAGAGGGAAGTTTCAGGAAAAAAACTAAAATTTTAAATAAGGAACTTTTAAGCAAAATAAGGGTCAGTGCCCATCTGCAGCCTCACCATTGCCATCAATGCAGCCTCATGAGTCCATATCAATGCAGCCTCACTATTGCCATCAGTGCATCAGCCTCACCATTGCCTTCAATGCAGCAGCCTTGCCATTGCCTTCAATGCAGCAGCTTCGCCATTGCCATCAATGCAGAAGCCTCACCATGGCCATCAATGCAGCAGCCTCACCATTGCCATCAATGCAGCAGCCTCACCATTGCCATCAATGCAGCCTAATCAATGCCCATCTGCAGCCTCACAAGTGCCATCAATGCAGCCTCATCAGTCCACATCAATGCAGCCTCACCATTGCCATCAATGCAACAGCCTTGCCATTGCCTCAATGCAGCACCCTCACCATTGCCTTCAATGCAGCAGCCTCGCCATTGCCTTCAATGCAGCAGCTTCGCCATTGCCATCAATGCAGCAGCCTCACCATTGCCATCAATGCAGCAGCCTCACCATTGCCATCAATGCAGCCTGATCAATGCCCATCTGCAGCCTCACAAGTGCCATCAATGCAGCCTCATCAGTCCACATCAATGCAGCCTCACTATTGCCATCAGTGCAGCAGCCTCACCATTGCCTTAAATGCAGCAGCCTTGCCAATGCCTTCAATGCAGCAGCTTCGCCATTGCCATCAATGCAGAAGCCTCACCATGGCCATCAATGCAGCAGCCTCACCATGGCCATCAATGCAGCAGCCTCACCATGGCCATCAATGCAGCAGCCTCACCATTGCCATCAATGCAGCCTAATCAATGCCCATCTGCAGCCTCACAAGTGCCATCAATGCAGCCTCATCAGTCCACATCAATGCAGCCTCACCATTGCCATCAATGCAGCAGCCTCGCCATTGCCATCAATGCAGCACCCTCACCATTGCCTTCAATGCAGCAGCTTCGCCATTGCCATCAATGCAGCAGCTTCACCATTGCCTCAATGCAGCAGCCTCACCATTGCCATAAATGCAGCCTGATCGATGCCCATCTGCAGCCTCACAAGTGCCATCAATGCAGCCTCATCAGTCCACATCAATGCAGCCTCACCCTTGCCATCAATGCAGCAGCCTCGCCATTGCCATCATTGCAGCAGCCTCTCCATTGCCATCAATGCAGCAGCCTCGCCATTGCCTTCAATGCAGCAGCCTCACCATTGCCATCAGTGCAGCCTGATCGATGCCCATCTGCAGCCTAGAGGGGACAGGGAGGGGGGCGGGACGAGCGTCGACAGATTACATACAGTGAGAATCTCCTATGATAGAGAGAACAGTGGTCCAATGGCGGCCCAGGAGACGGGACTTCCTTTTACAGAGGCCGCAAAGTAAACAGGAGATTCTCACTTTATGTAATCTGACGGCGCTCGTCCCGCCCCCCTCTCTGCCCCCTCCGAGGCAGCTAAAATTGAAGTATTGGCGTATAACACTCACACGCTATTTGCACCCGATTTTCATGGTGAAAAAGTGAGTGTTATACACCAATGAATACAGTATTTAATATATATAGTGCCTTGAAAATGTATTCATACCCTTTGAAATGTTCCACATTTTGACATGATAAAACCAAAAACGTAAATGCATTTTTTGGTGATTTTATGAGATAGACCAGTGATGGCGAACCTTGGCACCTCTAATGTTTTGAAACTACATTTTCCATGATGCTCAACTACACTGCAGAGTGCATGAGCATCACGGGAAATGTAGTTCCAAAACATCTGCGGTGCCAAGGTTCGCCATCACTGACCTAGACCAACACAAAGTGGCACATAATTGTGAAGTGGAAGGAAAATGATAAATGATTTTCAACATTTTTTATAAATAAATATGTGAAAAGTGTGGGGTACATTTGTATTCAGCCCCCCTGAGTCAATACTTTGTAGAACCGCCTTTCACTGCAATTACAGCTACAAGTCTTTTTGGGGATGTCTCTACCAACTTTGCACATCGAGAGAAGGACATTTTTGCCCATTCTTCTTTGCAAAATAGCTCAAGCTTTGTCATATTGGATGGAGAGCATCTGTGAACAGCAATTTTCAAGTCTTGCCACAGATTCTCAATTGGATTTAGGTCTGGACCTTGACTGGGCCATTCTAACACATGAATATGCTTCTAAACCATTCCATTGTAGCTCTGGCTGTATGTTTAGGGTCGTTGTCCTGCTGGAAGGTGAACCTCCACCCCAGTCTCAAGTTTTTTGCAGACTCCAACAGGTTTTCTTCTAAGATCGCCCTGTATTTGGCTCCTTCCATCTTCCCATCAACTCTGACCAGATTCCCTGTCCCTGCTGAAAAAAAGCATCCCCACAACACGATGCTGCCACCACCATGTTTCACGGTGGGGATGGTGTGTTCAGGGTGATGTGCAGTTTTAGTTTTTTACCACACATGGCGTTTTGCTTTTAGGCCAAAAAGTTAAACTTTCGTCTTATCTGACCAGAGCACCTTCTTCCACATGTTTGCTGTGTCCCCCACATGGCTTCTCAGAAACTGCAAATGGGACTTCTTATGGCTTTCTTTCAACAATGTCTTTCTTCTTGTCACTCTTCCATAAAGGGCAGATTTGTGGAGAACACGACTAATAATTGTCCTGTGGACAGATTCTCCCACCTGGGCTGTGGATCTCTGCAGCTCCTCCAGAGTTACCATGGGCCTCTTGGCTCTTCTCTGATGAATGCTCTCCTTGCCTGGCCGGTCAGTTTAGGTGGACGGCCATGTCTTGGTAGGTTTGCAGTTGTGCCATACTCTTTCCATTTTCGGATGATGGATTGAACAGAGCTCCGTGAGATGTTTAAAGCTTGGGATATTTTTTATAACCTAACCCTGCTTTAAACTTCTCCACAACTTTATCCCTCACCTATCTGGTGTGTTCCTTGGCCTTCATTATGCTGTTTGTTCACTAAGGTTCTCTAACAAACCTCTGAGGGCTTCACAGAAAAGCTGTTTTTATACTGAGATTAAATACACACAGGTGAACTCTATTTACTAATTAGGTGACTTCTGAAGGCAATTGGTTCTACTAGATTTTAGTTAGGGGTATCAGAGTAAAGGGGGCTGAATACAAATCCTACAAATAAGTATCAAATATTTTTTTTTTAGAAAATTATGATCACCAGAAACTGTGAACAGCGAACACAATAAAGTCCATATAAATTCAATGTGAAAAAAATGAATGTTTATTATCACCCTTGAAAATTATCGAGGCACCCCATTCTAAAATTAAACAAATCGTTTTCCAAAATGAAGCAACATCCATACTCGGGACACCCAACGTTGGTGATTTGTTCTTCCAAAGCAAATATACCTTTACACACTGGTACTGATTAGTATTCCAGAGAGGAGCTGGGGGGGGGGGGGGAAGAAGTTGTGCAGGCGCCCCAATGTCCTTCTTATCAACCAATGACATCACTGGTTTTTAGGAAGCAGGCGGCTGGAAGGTTGTAATGGTGCACAATGAAAACCTGTGGCTTTGTGTAATTAAAAGGCAGGCTTCATTCACCTGCTGGCTTGTAATACATTTTTGGACAATTTTTAGGCATTTTGCCAAGGCACCTCTGAAGAAACTTGAAGGTGCCCCAAAGTGCCTAGGCACCCTGGTTGAAAAAAACTGCTTTAAACGAATGATGCGTGACCAGTAAACCCACCACTGCTATTCACATAGCCCCCAAGGGGTAGGACGGAGTTTGTGCTGTTGTCATCCACACCTGTCTGGAATCAGCACCAGAGGCGGTTTTAATTATTATGCGCAAATATTGGAGATTTGTAAGTAGTTTTTTTTTTAGTCTGACGGTATCACACTATTTGGAGTTTTATCTGTTCTGGCCGAGCTTGTATACGGAGCAGAAAAGAGGACTGGAGTGGAGTATAACATCGGGATACGTGTGTTCCATATAGGAACAGATCCATGGTGCGAGATCTAGGCAGCATCACACTTTGTTAGACCACCTATAATTTGGGGTCTAACGTTCTGGTAAGAGGCTGTGTGAAAAGCAGTGGTGGGTTCACTGGTCATGCATCACTGATTTGAAGGATATGATGGACTTTAAAGTGGAATTTCAGTCATTTTTTTCATCTTAACATCTATTAAATCTTCTGCCCTTGTTGTTTTAAGTTTGGATAGTAAAACATTTTTTTTTCTGCCAGTAAATACCTTATACAGCCCACTTCCTGTTTCTTGTCTGGTCATTAGCCTAGGCTTATGACATCATGCACAGCTCTCTCTCTCTCACTCTCCTGAAAGTTTGCCAGGAGGGGGGGGGGGGGGGTGAGTCATAAGAGGGCTAATGATGGCTGCAGAGCTGGAGGTGTGTGTGTCTGTGTAAATCCAGGAAGTGAACAGGCAGCAGCTTCATCTGCCCACAGTTAACATGGCTGCAACCAGACTCAGTGGAGTGAGATTTCTGAAGCATATTTAGCAAGTACAGAATCACAGTATATATAAAATAATATGCAAAGTGGTTGGAGGGAAGCTTCAGAATGGCAAAGATGTTTTTATTACAAATTATGTGAGCAGACTGCAGTTCCTTTTTATTTGTTTTAACATTGAATTTATTCGTTTATGGACTATTTACTTTATATGGACTCTATTGTCTTCACTGTTAACTGTTTTTGGTGATCATAATTTTCTTAAGAAAAATATTTGATACCTATTGTCTAGATATTGACACATTTTTTTTTTTTTTTTTGCACAACTTGGTAGTATTATTATGCACAGAGCAACAATATTAGGTTAACGTTATTTGAGCAATTGTATTTTTTTTGCTTTTTGAGTGCCGCTGTGCCATTATGGTGTTTGATTTATCTAATTCCTTTTTAGCACTTAGCGCAGTTTTTATCATTTTACAATGATTAATGTCTAACACCTAGGTATTACGGATGCAGGGTGCTCTACACCAGGGGTCTCTAAACTTTGTAAACAGTTCACTGTCCTTCAGACTTTAGGGGGGCTGGACTGTGGTCATTGGGATTAGAAAAGGTCCCAAAGTCAGTGAGACACAGGTAATGCCCCATCGTTTGTTTCATTGGGAGTAATTGTGCCCCATCAGTGGTGTCATTTGGAAGAATTGTGCTTCATCGTTTGGGTCACTGGACCCCATTGTTGTTGTCACTGGGAGGAATTGTGCCCCATCATTGGGGTCGCTGGGCCCCAATGATGGTTCCCTTTGTGCCCCTTCATTGGTGTCAGTGGGAGGAATAATGCCCCATTGTTGGTATTAGTGGATGAAAGGGCTGGATAAGAGCAAGCAAAGGGCCGCATCTGGCCCCCGGGCCACAGTTTGGAGACCACTGCTGTAGACAAAGGTATAGATACACATCCATATCTACAGAGAATGTTCCAGAGGTGAATTCAAATGAGTTATCAAGTCAGAGGAACTTTATAGTTGGGGGGGGGGGGGGGCACTTACATCTCCAGCAGCTGAAGTCTCATGTTTCATAGCTAGGTAAAGCACTGGCAAGGTTCTTTAGAGCGGAGAACCTTCGTTTTAGATTGTAGCATCATCGTTTTCCAGCCACGAGGACCAAATTTCATCACATTTTGGTGACCATCCTCTGCTGTTATATGCAGCTGTTTATAGAGGAATAGCAGAATTTATCAGGGATTTCCATCTGTCCAGGGTCAAGGGGGTTGAGATTTCACCATTAGCAACGTTTGATCATAGCATCAGCCCCGGTATAATCAGTTAAGGCTAAGGTTCACACTCGAGCTACAGCAGAAGATGTTCTAGAGGTGAACTCAAATAAGTCATCAAGTGAGAGGAACTTTATAGTGGGGGGGGGGGGGGGACCACTTGCATCTCCAGCAGTTGGAGTTGTTGCTTACTTATGTCAGACATCAGCAAGGTTCTTAAGAGCACTATCCTGAGTCTCCAGCCAAGAGGACCAAATTTTTTTAAATTTGGCCGAACATCCTCTGCTGTTATATGCAGTTGTATACAGAGGGTGCACAGAATTTATCAGGGATTTCCATTTGTCCAGGGTCAGGGGTGAGGGGGTTATGCCGCGTACACACGGTTGGACTTTTCGACCGGACTGGTCCGACGGACCAAATTCGGCGGACAATCCGATCGTGTGTGGGCTTCACCGGACCTTTAGTGGATTTTTCCCGTCGCAAATCTGATGGAGTTTAGATTTGGAACCTGCTTCAAATCTTTACATCGTAACTCCGCCGGACCCAAAAATCCACTCGTCTGTATGCTAGTCCGACGGATAAAAACCGACGCTAGGGCAGCTATTGGCTACTGGCTATCAACTTCCTTGTTTTAGTCATCTTATTTAGAATCTGTTGGACTTTGGTGTGATCGTGTGTAGGCAAGTCCGTTCGTTGCAAAGTCCATCGGAAGTCCGTCAAAAGTCCGTCGAAAGTACGCTGGAAAGTCTGTCGGACCCGCCCGGTCGAAAAGTCCGACCGTTTGTACGCGGCATTAAGGTTTTAGGCATTAAGGTCGAAATCCCCAATACAATAATGCCGCGTACACACGGTCGGATTTTCCGATGGGAAATGTTGGATGTGAGCTTGTTGTTGGAAAGTCCCACCATGTGTATGCTCCATCGAACATTTGCTGTCGGACTTTCCACCAACAAATGTTTGGTAGCAGGTTCTCAGATTTTCCGCCAACAAAACTTTGTTGTCGGAAAGTCCGATCGTGTGTACACAAGTCCATCGCACAAAAGTTCACGCATGCTCGGAATCAAGCAGAAGGAGCCGCACTGGCTATTGAACTTCCTTTTTCTTGGCTCGTGGTACGTGCTGTACATCACCCCGTCCCCACGTTCGGAATTGTTGGCCAACATTTGCGTGACCGTGTGTATGCAAGACAAGCTTGAGCCAACAACCTTCAGAACAAAAATCCACGGTTTTGTTGGTGGAAAGTCCGACCGTGTGTACGCGGCATAACAAGGGCATTAGAAAAAAAAAAAAAAAATTGTATAATGTGTGTTATATTAGAAGGGCATTTTATGTTTTTGCCATGCAATTTATTAAACATTATCCCGATCAAGTATCTAAAAATCTTGTTCTTTTCCTTTGCAGCACCTGCCACTGATTCTCCTGCTCACCGCGGCACTCCTAAAGATGTTCTGAGTCCCATTACATCTGATGATGAGTATTTGAGCCCCCAGGAAGATTTAAGTGAGCCCGCCACACCCCAGCACGTAATGCCTGGCAAAGCCACTATGGTGACCTTCAAAGCCCCTCCCTCATTCAAGGTGAAAAAAGCGTGAGAGCTTGTGTACCTGGCTGTCTAGATCAGCCTTTTTCAACCAGGTTGCCTTAAGGTTTCTTCAGGGGTGCCTTGACAAAATGCCTAAAAATTACCCAAAAATTGTATACAAGCCTGCGTGAAGCCTGTCTTTTAGTTACACAAAGCCACGGGTTTTTTCAATGTGCACCATTACAACCTTCTAGCTACCGGCGTCATAACGTCCAATGATATCATCAGTTGATAAGGAGGATGTCAGTCACCTGCATAGCATCCTTGTTTGACCCTCTCCATCAGCGTTGGGGTCACATTAGCTGAGTGATGGAGAAAAACTGAGGGAGAAGATAAACATAGGAATACTAGTCAGAACCAGTTTGCAAAAGTGTATTTGCTTTAGAAGAGTAAATCACCTCTAACGATGGGTGTTCTACTTGGACTTACCATCCTTCAGATTCTGGGGGAACCAGGCTGTTAACAGTGGGAGTTAACAATAACTCGGGCTTGGTGGTCAGTAAAATAATTACATAGCAACTGTGGTCAGATAGAGGAGGAATAGTGCCCCATCATTGGTATTAGTAGGGTGAATAGTACCCCATTGTTTGTGTCAGTGGGAGAAATGGTGCCCCATTGTTGGTGTTAGTGGGAGGACTAGTGCCCCATTGTTCATTGTTGGTGTCAGTGGGAGGAATAACGCATCAAGTGTTGGTGTCAGTGGGAGGGCCAGTGCCCCATTGTTCATTGTTGGTGTCAGTGGGAGGAATAGTGCTTTAGTGTTGGTGTCAGTGGAAGGAATAGTGCCCCATTGTTGGTGTCAGTGGGAGGACTAGTGCCCCATTGTTCATTGTTGGTGTCAGTGGGAGGAATAATGCTCTAGTTTTGGTGTCAGTGGAAGGAATAGTGTCCCATTTTTGGTGTCAGTGGAAGGAATAGTGCCCCGTTGTTGGTGTCAGTGGGAGGAATAGTGCCTCGTTGTTCATTGTTGGTGTCAGTGGGAGGAATAATGCTCTAGTTTTGGTGTCAGTGGAAGGAATAGTACCCCATTGTTGGTGTCAGTGGAAGGAATGGTGCCCCATTGTTGGTGTTAGTAGGGGGAATAGTGCCCTATTGTTGGTGTCAGTGGAAGGAATAGTGCCCCATTGTTGGTGTCAGTAGGGGGAATAGTGCCCCATTGTTGGTGTCAGTGGGAGGAATAGTGCCCCATTGTTCATTGTTCCTGTCAGTGGGAGGAATAATGCTCTATTGTTGGTGTCAGTGAAAGGAATAGTGTTTTATTGCGGATGTCAGCGGAAGGAATAGTACCCCAATGTCGGTGTCAGTGGGAGGAATAGCGCCCCATTGGTGTCAGTGTAAGAAATAGTACCCCAATGTCGGTGTCAGTGGGAGAAATAGCGCCCCAATGGTGTCAGTGGAAGGAACAGTGCCTCATATCAGTGGGGAAAATAGTCCACCACAGGCTAGGTATAGGCAACCAAAGGGTCGTATTCGGCCCATGGACCATAGTTTGGAGGCCGCTGGTCCAAACCAACAGAAGATCTGAAAGAAAGATTAGGAAAGGAAAGAAAAAGAGAAATTGTGGAAGAGGATATAGAGGAGGAATTGAGAACGAGGGAATGTCGAGTCAGGAGAGGGGGATCCAGTGTCCCCAGGAGGAAGAGAATAGAGGGTATCTATCATAAAGTTGGGCCATGAACTCTTCCTTACTTATAAAGGAATTAAGTTCTGAAGACAGGAGATTGGCCGCTCGGTATGGGTGCCATTCAGAGAATGCTTTGCAGAGCATTTTCTGATTAAACGAGATGGAGGGCACCGATGTTACATTCTCCACCTCGTCCATTCATTTATTCAGATAAAACATTCTCGGAAAGGCGCCCATACCAAGCCAATCTCCTGTGTTCAGAATGCAGCAAGGCAGCCACTCGATGGGGGACCTTGAAGCTTGTGGACATCACTGGAGCTGTGTCTACTTCTTCTATTTCCTGCATCCAGGGCCATTGGTCAGGTATGGTATATACATAGGAGAACTGGAACAGGTGTATCCGAGCCACTACCTCCTGTGTAATGACTGGTGAGCCTCAAGAACAGAGCACTCAGCCTGGGAAGCCTCTGCAATCCTCCATGTATAATCCATACAAAAAAAGGAGAAAGGCTGGTGCCCGACTTAAACCCGACTTCCATGGCACCAGCCTTTTTCTTTTTTTTTTTTTTTGCATGGTATATACATAGTTATAATGGTCTAAGTTGGACAAATATAACTATCAATAAAATATCCATACCTGGAATTCATGTTTGTTGTGCAGGTTCTCCTTTCCTTTGACCAATCTCGTTATTTTTATTTTTAGGTGGCACTGTCAGACCAGATGGTGTTTGAGGGCCAAGAAGTCATTCTGCGAGTACATGTAGAAGGGGAACCCAAACCTATGATTAGCTGGTGAGTGATATCTACACAGAAGCATGCAAACGTTCTGTCTGCCTCCTAGTTTATTATGGGCTGGATGTAGAGCTGGGTTGTAGGCCGTGATAGTCCTGTCTTGTATAGAACAGTATGTATGAACAGTTTAGTATTATTGGTATACAGAGTGGTAGTAGGTGTTCATGTGTAATAGGAATATTATCTCCTTCTTACACCCTATGGGGTTGATTTACTAAAGGCAAATAGACCGTGCATTTTGCAAAGTGTAGTTGCTCCAGAGCTTAGTAAATTAGGTAAAGCTTCACTTTGCCAAGAAAACCCAATCACGTGCAAGGAAAATAAACACCTGCATTTTTGCTTGCACATGATTGGATGATAGAAGTCAGCAGAGCTTCTGTCCATTTAATTAGCTTTGCAGCAACTGCTCTTGCAGAGTGCACAGTCGATTGGCCTTCAGTAAATCAACCCCATGGTGTTTAAAGAGGAACATTAACATTAACCTAACATTAACAAATAACATTAACCTAATATTGTTGCGCTATGCATAATAATACTACCAATTTGTGCAAAAAAATAAATAAATGTGTCAATATATAGACAATAGGTATCAAATATTTTACTTAAGAAAATTATGATCACCAAAAACAGTGAAGACAATAGAGTCCATAGAAAGTAAATAGTCCATAAACGTATAAATTCAATGTTAAAACAAATTAAAGAGGAACTGCAGTCTGCTCACATAATTTGTAATAAAAACACTTTTGCCATTCTGAAGCTTCCCTCCAACCATTTTTCAGATTATTTTATATACACTGTGATTCTGTACTTGCCAAATATGCTGGGGAAATCTCCCTCCGCTGAGTCTGGCTGTATCCATTTTAACTGTGGGCAGCTGAAGCTGCTGCCTGTTCACTTCCTGGATTTACACAGACACACAGAGGCACACAGCTCTGCAGCCCTGCAACTCTCATTGGCCCTCTTATGACTCATCCCCCCTCCCTTCCTGGCAAACGCTTATGAGATTGAGAGAGAGAGCTGTGCATGATGTCATAAGCCTAGACTAATGACCAGACAAGAAACAGGAAGTGACACTCAAAAAGCAAAAAAATACAATTGCTCAAATAACATTAACCTAATATTGTTGCGCTATGCATAATAATACTACCAATTTGTGCAAAAAAATAAATAAATGTTTCAATACATAGACAATAGGTATCAAATATTTTACTTAAGAAAATTATGATCACCAAAAACAGTGAAGACAATAGAGTCCATAGAAAGTAAATAGTCCTTAAACGTATAAATTCAATGTTAAAACAAATTAAAGAGGAACTGCAGTCTGCTCACATAATTTGTAATAAAAACATCTTTGCCATTCTGAAGCTTCCCTCCAACCACTTTGCATATTATTTTATATATACTGTGATTCTGTACTTGCCAAATATGCTGCAGAAATCTCCCTCCACTGAGTTTGGCTGCATCCATTTTAACTGTGGGCAGATGAAGCTGCTGCCTGTTCACTTCCTGGATTTACACAGACACACACACAGGAACACCTCCAGCTCTGTAGCCTTCATTAGCCCTCTTATGACTCATCCCCCCTCCCTTCCTAGCAAACTCTCAGGAGAGTGAGAGAGAGCTGTGCATGATGTGATAAGCTTAGGCTAATGACCACAAGAAACATGAAGTGGGCTGTATAAGGGATTTACTGGCAGAAAAAAAATGTTTTACTATCCAAAGTTAAAACAACAACAAGGGCAGAAGATTTAATAGATGGAAAGATGAAAAAATGACTGAAGGACCGCTTTAATGTCTTACAGTTTGTTTTCTTTAGAAGGCAGTTACAGCCCGTGTAGAAAAAAGCCTGTCCCCTGCCAGCATGCTTTAATGAAAGACTCTGTAAGGGAGCAACAGCCCCTCTGCAGAGGTCTGATACACCCCCCCTAAATAAGAGCTCCATAATCAGGAGCCTTGCTGATTTTAGAACTTTTGGTCTGATTCCTTATGGGGGCATGTCAGATTTCTGCAGCGATCTACACAGAGAGGAAGCACCTTTCTTTGTAGCATGTTGGCAGGTGGCTGACTTTTCTACTCAGGCTGTGTCTGTTTCTTTAAAGAAAATGAACTGCAAGACTTTGAACATATTTTGGTTTGTTGCAACTGGAATGTATTTAGCCAATTTACACTAAGGCTGGGTTCACACTGGTACGGCAAACGCTCCGACATTGGGAGCTCATGTCGCATGACGTGTGAAAATCAATGTTTCCCTATGGGAGCCGTCTTAACTGGTCCGACACAAGTCGTTCTGACTTTAGAAATGCTCCCTGCACTACTTTGGTCCGATTTTGATCCTACTTCAGCCCATTGAATATCACTGAAGTCCGATCAAAGTCGGATCGCCGTCTTGACTGATTTGACTTTGGCATGCGACTTGTGCTCTGCAGATCTTGAAGGGGAACTCCACGCCAAATTAAAAAAAAAAAAAACGGCATGGGTTCCCCCTCCAAGAGCATACCAGGCCTTTTGATCTGGTATGGATTTAAAGGGGAACCCCCACGCCGAAAAAACGGTGTGGGGATCCTCTGGAAATCCATACCAGATCCTTATCCGAGCACGCCGCCCGGCAGGTCAGGAGAGGGGGGAGGGACGAGCGAGCGCACCTCCGGAACTGTACCAGGCCGCATGCCTTCCACATGGGGGGGTGCGTGCTTTGGGGCAGGGGGGGGCCCTGCGCCCCCCACCCCAAAGCATCTTGTCCCCATGTTGATGAGGACAAGGGCCTCTTCCCGACAACCCTGGCTGTTGGTTGTCGGGGTATGCAAGCGGGGGGAATATCGGAATCTGGGAGCCCCCTTCTATGTGAATGAGTTTCGGGTACATTGTACCACTACCCATTCACCTAAAAAAAAGTGTCAAAAATAAAACGCACTACACAGGTTTTTAAAGTAATTTATTAAGCAGCTCCGGTATCTCTTCCGACTTCTTCTCCCCTCTCCGGCTGTTCTGCCTCCTCCGCTGATGTCTTCTGCGTCTGCCAGTTCTTCTCCCCTCTCTGGTTCTTCTCCGCTTTCTCTCTGGTTCTTCTCCCTCTGTCCGCTGTCTTGTGTCGGGTCTCCTCCTGCTGTGTTCTCACTCTTTTGCTCGCTCTTTTGCCCGGTCTTCTCCGCTGTCTTCTCCCTCTGTTCTTCTTCTGATGTTGACTTGACGCTCTCTCCCGCTCTAATGCTGGGTGTGCGGTGTGCCACTACTTATATTGGCATAGGGCGGGGTCAACGGGTGATGTCATCCGGGGACCCCCTGCCCACCAAAGGGCCTGGTATGCTCTTGGAGGGGGAACCCATGCCGGGTTTTTTTTTACATTGTGCGTGGCGTTCCCCCTAAAGATTCATACCAGACACAGTGCCTGGTAATGTCGGGGATCAAAGTTCATTGAAGTCGGACGCATGTCGGACTTCAAGTCGCAGGGCAAAGTCGGATCCAAAGTGGTACGACTGTCATGTCGTACCAGTGTGAACCCGGCCTAAAAGTTTAGTTAAACTTTAAAATAGATCAAAACTTAATCACTAAAATTAGGTTATAAAGTCTTTTTGTAATCCTGAAGATTTTTTAAAAACTTTCTAAATGTACAGTTTTCATAAAAAAATAATACCTGGTAATTCTGCCATTAGGGTCCTTTTTTGCGCACTTCCTGTTGCTTGGTGCCTTTGGTAAATACCCAATCTGTCAAGTTAAAGATGAGCAAGTGAACTTCCCATAGGATGCAGCAATATGCAGGCCTGAATGGTCTATTAGCCTGAACAATGTCACAGAAGAGAGAGGAAGGAGTTAACCCTGTGTAAGCTCCAGCATTGTGCCATATAGAGCTTACACAGGGTTGGGACTCCTGGCTCTGACAAAGAAGCAAAGTTGTGGGGGGAGCATAGTAAGGGTGGTTGTCAGTGGGTGTAGGGGGGGAAGTTGTTCTTACAAGAAAACCTTGTACTACAAACCGCCATAGCTGTACGTCGGTACTTTGACGTAGAATACCGGAGTTAATACCGGAGCAGATAGCTGCCATAACCCCAGTATTTTCTGCAACGACAGGAGGTTCTCTTTATGATAAAATTGGTCTCTGCGGCGGATTCGCCGCAAGATCACTTTTATCAGTTGCAGGAGAGGTGCCCCCCCCCTCCTGCCGCGCTCAAGTCGACTCCTCTTTTTTTAAAAGGACAGTGTAAAAATAAAAAATAAAAAGGAAAATAAATAAGAAAAAAATCAAATCAAATTTAAAGCACCCGTCCAACCGAGCTCGCGCACAGAGGCGAACGCATACGTAAGACGCGCCCGCATATGAAAACGGTGTTTAAACCACACATGTGAGGTATCGCTGCGATCGTTAGAGTGAGAGCAATAATTCTACCACTAGACCTTTTCTGTAACTCAAAACTGGTAACCTGTAGAAGTTTTTAAACATCGCCAATGGAGATTTTTAAGTGCCAAAGTTTGTCGCCATTCCACGAGCAGACGCAATTTTGAAGCATGGCATGTTGGGTATCAATTTACTTGGCATAACATTATCCTTTACAATATAGAAACAAATTGGGCTAACTTTACTATTGTCTTTTTATTTATTCACAAAATGTATTTTTTTAAAACAAAGTGCGCTTGTAAGATCACTGCACAAATATGGCGTGACATAAAATATTGCAACGACCACCATTTTATTCTCTAGGGTGTCTGAAAAAAATATATAATGTTTGGGGGTTCTAAGTAATTTTCTAGCAAAAAAAAACCTGATCTTAATTTGTAAACAACAAATCTCAAAAAAAGGCTCAGACCTTAAAGAGGAAGTAAACCCTGGTGTGTTTTACTTCCTCTTTATTTCCCTGCAAAGGTAAAGCATAATGGGCTACTATGCATTGTATAGTAGCCCATTATGTGTCACTTACCTGAAACCGAAGTCCGCAATGTCACCGCTGTCCCCACTAGCAGCGAGTGTCCATCTTCACCCCTCTTCCTTCCAGGGCCGCGAACTCCGACTCTGTGACTGGCCAGAGTCGCGTGACTTCACTCCCGTGCATGCGCGCAGAAGCCACCAGTCACGGCATGACCCCTTTAGAAACGGCACGATCTGCCCTTTCTAAAGTGCGCATGCACCGTAGACATCAGCGCATTACTTTTTTGTAAATATCTCCTAAACCTTGAAGGTTTAGGAGATATTTCCAGCACCTACAGGTAAGCCTTAACTGCTTCCCGACCAGCGCACGCCGATATATACGTTGGCAGAATAGAGCTGGTGGGCAAAAGGGTGTACAGGTACGTCCCCTTTAAGAAGCAGCGCTGCTGGCGCGCGCTCGCCACGTTCTCCATGACCGCGGGTCGCGCGGACGTGATGTCCGTAGGGTGCCCGTGATCGTGCCACAAGGAGGTAGAAGGGGGCGATGCTTTTGTAAACAAAGCATTTCCCCGTTCTGCCTAGTGACAGGACAGAGATCACTGCTCCCTGTCATCGAGAGCAGTGATCGCTGTCATGGGTGTTGTAGCCCATCCCCCCCCCACAGTTAGAATCACTCCCTAGGACACACTTAACCCCTTCATCGCCCCCTAGTGGTTAACCCATTCACTGCCAGTGTCATTTACACAGTAATCAGTGCATTTTTATAGCATTGATCACTGTATAAATGACAATGGTCCCAAAATAGTGTCAAAAATGTCCGATGTGTCCACCATAATGTTGCAGTCCAGATAAAAATCGCAGATCACCGCCATTACTAATAAAAAAGAAAATTTTAAATAAAAATGCCATAAAACTATTCCCTATTTTGTAGACGCTATAACTTTTGCGCAAGCCAATCAATATACGCTTATTGCGATTTTTTTTTACCAAAAATATGTAAAAGAATACATATCGGCCTAAACTGAGGAAATAAATTGTTTTCTTAATATATATCTTTGGGGGATATTTATTATAGCAAAAAGTAAAAAAGAATGCGTTTTTTTTCAAAATTGTCGCTCTTTTTTTGTTTATAGCGCAAAAAATAAAAACCGCAGAGGTGATCAAATACCACCAAAAGAAAGCTCTATTTGTGGGGAAAAAAAGGACATCAATTTTGTTTGGGTACAACGTGTCACGTCCGCGCAATTGTCAGTTAAAGCGACGCAGTGCCGAATCGCAAAAAGTGCTCTGGTCAGGAAGGGGGATAAATCCTTCCGGGGCTGAAGTGGTTAATATTGGCTTACCTGTAGGTAAAAGTGGTTGTACAGGGTGTACAAACACTTTAAGTGGTTAACATGTTTGTATAAAAGAATGTTGGGAAAAAAAACTGTGTTCCCCTTCAAACAATATCCTGCTTTTTTAGATTAGGCTGGAACACTTTGTTTTTTGCTCTCCTCTGAGAAATATAATCAATGGCTTGTTCTTCTGTCCTTCCAGGTTAAAGAATAAGCAGCAGCTGAAAGCAAGCACCAAATGTCACATGGTGGAGGAGGAAGGCGGGATCTTTGCACTGCACATCTCTGGGACCGATAAGCGGGAAACCGGATTCTATACCTGTAAAGCAATAAATGAGTACGGGACTAAGCAATGTGAAGCCAAGGTGGAAGTACGAGGTAAGGTTCCCGAAAAGTGTTGGTGGACAGATATGTCTAAATGATGTTCTGATCTCTAATAAATGAATTAATTCAGAGACCTAGTGAAAGTACAAGATTTGTTAAACTGGCACTTTACAATGAGCAAACCATGTCACTGTACTGATATTAGAAAGCCCTGTGAAAGTCAGAATCTAATTTTGGTGGCAAGAAGAATGCAGTGTTTTACAAAAGTGATGAGGCAAAGAATGATCTTATCAGGGGGTGAGGATGGGTTTTGTTCCAATTTTTTTTTATTGCTCTCTTATTGTTACAACACAACCTGCACCAGAAAAATTCACTAATTACAGGGAACCAATCCGCCAAAATAGGAATATTGGAACTGCCACTGTCAACGTGTGCTTAAACCAAAGATTTAAAGAAAAACTACACTTGTAGTGTGTCCTCCCTGAACTGGAAGAGTTAAAGAAGTATTCCAGGTATGGATATTTCTACAGTTACAATGGTCCAGCTTGGACCGATGTAACTATGAGTATACCATAACTCTGGCGTCAGATCACTGGAATGGGGGTACGTACTACAGTGATTTCCAGCTTCTGGATGAATCCCACAGGTATGGTATATACATAGATACATTGGTCCAAGCTGGATCAATGTAACTATATAAAAATAGCCATACCTGGAATTCATCCTTAAATGCTTATTATGTCTAGGGGTAGAGGAATAAACTGTGCTACTTTCCTTACCCTTTGCACCTCTGGATGCCTGTTACATAGTTACATACACTATATTACTAAAAGTTTTGGGACGCCTGCCTTTACACCCACATGAACTTTAATGGCATCCCAGTCAGTCCCGTAGGGTTCAATATTGAGTTGGCCTACCCTTTGCAGCTATAACAGCTTCAACTCTTCTAGGAAGGCCACGTGTCTTCTTGAGTGACCTGAGACTGAATAGTTTCCTCCCTATGCTAGAATTCCGATTAGGATATTTGTACATCACTGTCATATCTCCTCTTAGGCGTCTCTTCTCCAGGGAGAATAAGTTTAATGATTGTAAACGTTCCTCAAAACTGAGATCCTCCAGCCCCCTTATTAGTTTCGTTGCTCCTCTCTGGACTCTCTGCAGTTCCATCACAGTCCTTCTGAGTACTGGAGACCAGAACTGGATGGCATACTCAAGGTGTGGCCAAACCAGAGTTTTGTAAAGTGGTAGCCCTGGGGTACCCCACTTATAACTGCTGACCATTCAGAAGATACGCTATTTATCACCAGCCTCTGGACCGCCCCTGTAACCAGTTTTCCATCCAGGTACAAATACTATTGTCAATGCCAACAGACCTCAAATTGTGAATTAAGCCTTTATGGGGGACACTGCAGTGTCAAATGCTTTGGCAAAGTCTAGATACACCACATCCCCTGGCTTTCTTTTATCCAGATTACAGTTCACTACCTCATAGAATGTTAATAGGTTTGTCTGGCAAGAACAATCTTTCTTAAATCCATGCTGGTTACCACTAATGATACTATTCTTATCTGCAAATTCCTGGATATGGTCCCTTATCACCCCCTCCAATAGTTTGCAAACTATTGATGTAAGGCTGACTGGCTTGTAGTTTCCAGGTGTATATCTTGGCCCATTCTTGAATATTGGTACCACATTAGCTTTACGCCAATCCGCTGGTACCATCCCAGTCAGTAAGCTTTTCTTAAAGATTAGGAATAACGGTCTAGCACAGAACTGGCCTGTGCTGTCTTCTTCTCTCCGATATTCTGGGTTGTGGACGGGCCCTCTCCATCTTCTTGTACAATGCAAGACTGTTGGTCCTACATTGAACATAATGACATCAGAATACAACCACCATCCTGAGTGCGAAAAATAAGAGGCTTCAGGGGACCGGTTGGACAGCATGATGGAAGCCCGTTGGACCGACTAATAAGGTAAATATTAAATCTTATTCCTCTACCCCTGGACTTAATGGCAATTCAACCTTTGCAGTACAGGGAAGTCCTACTGTAGGAGTAATTTTTTATGCTCCCCGTTTTGGGGCTTTAAAAAGCTCAGAGGCCATCATCCCCATCCTTAGTTACTAACTGGGAGCAAGTTATGTGGGTCAGGTGTTCCTACTTTACTGACTGCATACTTGTTGTGGATCACAGGGGCACTGTGTAGTGAAGGATTGGTATGACAGACCTGAACTTGCACTTTTTAAAAACAATTTAGCAGTAACAGGTACCATATTTCTAGTCAGTCTGAAATATCATGTTGGGTGGACTGGTCCTTTCCCTTTTACCCGTCCCGTTACAAACATTTCTCAAAAAGTGTACATTTTTGATGGAGTATTATCGCTTTACATTTGATCAGATAGAACATTGTTGAATCTGTGTGTTTTTGATATACTAGTGCGTTTTTAAATCAGATTATGTCATTGCTAAAATAGATTAAATTTTTAATTTTGAGCCTTAGTTTTTTTTGTGTGTTTCAATGCTCCAGCAATTATAGTCTACTTGTCTTTTTGATTAAAGTAGAATTCCAAAAAAATCCTGCCCAATAGGTGCACAGACAGCAAGAAAAGCCCTATAGATATTTGAACCCTTCTTCTCTCTAGCCCAAAAAAACCAAAATGTTTTTCCCGCACTTCTTTAAGTATCGTTTAGCTTATTCAAGCAACAGTCAACAGTGCTCACTACGTCCCACATCCAATGGAATGGCAATATATCAGACGATGCTGCTCTCCTCGAGCGGGGAAACTCCAAAACACTACAAAGAAAAAAAGGAGGGCGCAAACGCCTAGTGCATTACCTTCAACACCATATCCAGTTTGGTGGATACCCAATATCTGTAGTTGGAAAGCTGATGCATTTCGGGAGACAAGCCCCCTTCCTCAGAGCTGATCCAACTTGCTACAATGACATGGTTCTTATACCAGTGTGACACAGAGACCCCCCCACCGGCTCCACTGGGCAGGGCCATAATGCCGCTGCATATACAAATCATGTGAAACACCCCTTATCAATAACCCCTTCCCAGTGACATCTGGACAGATTGCAAAACCAGCTGTCACTGGGAAGGGGTTAATAATAAGGTGTTGTTTCACATGATTTGTATATGTAACAGTGGCGGGCCGTCCACAAAGGGCACAGGGATGCCGCCCCCCCCCCCCCCCCCCCCCTAATCCTTGCGCCGGCTCCTAATCTACAAGCAGGCACGCATTGATTCCAATGGGGTTTTTTTTTTTTTTTTGGAAGCACATGGTTAGAGCTGCACAATTAATCGTTAAAAAATCGTGATCTTGATTCAACCCCCCCTGACGATCTCTATTGCAGATTTTGCAGATTCTTTCCTATAACAGGTGGAGAGACTTATCTGCTCACTCAGTTGTCAAAAGAAAACATCTGGGCAGTCTGCCAGGTTTTTAACATGAAACATTGTAACTAACTCTTCCTTCTTAGATCAAAGGGATAAACTTCTGTGTGAAAAAAAAATCCAGGTAGTCTGCCAAGTTTTTAAACACCGTGTAAATGCAGGAAGTATAACCACTTAAAGTCTAAATCTTTTTCTGACACTTGTTTCTTAAGTTAAAATCAATATTTTTTTGCTAGAAAATTACTTGGAACCCCCAAACATTATATATATTTTAGCAGAGACCCTAGGGAATAAAATGTCAATTGCTGCAATATTTTATGTCACACTGTATTTGCCCAGCGGTCTTTCAAACGCAATTTTTTGGGAAAAAATACACTTCAATGAATAAAAAAAAAAAAAGAAACAGTAAAGTTAGCCCAATTTTTTTTGTTTTAATGTGAAAGATGATGTTACGCCGCGAGAATCGTGAGAGAATTGTGATCTATCTTCAAAGCAAAAAAAATTGTGATTCTCATTTTAGCCAGAATCGTGCTGCTCTACGCATGGTTAGAGCCTGAAGCTCTAATTGGCTTCAAAAAAGGGTGGGCTCGTGGCGCACCCCCCCCCAGCCCAAAAAATGGAGCACCAGCCGCCACTGATATGCAGTGGCATTATGGCCCCACCCAGTGAAGCCTGTGGGGGGGGGGTCTCTGTGTCACACTGGTATAAGAACCATGTCATTGTAGCAAGTTGGATTAGCTCAGAGGAAGGGGGTGTGTCTGCCAAAATGCATCAGCTTTCCAACTACAGATATTGGGTATCCACCACATTGGAGTTGTGTTTTGATGTTTGTGAGTATGTTTGTTGGCTTTTTAATAAATTGGATATGGTGTTGAAGGTGAGGCACTAGGCGTTTGCGACCCTTTTTCTTCTTTGTAATGCTTTAGCTTATCTAGGCTCATTTAATGATACATCCATGGATAGCGTATGGGTCTTCATTCTTTGAACTTTCGGTTTATTCAATAAAACAGTGCAAAAAAATAGATTTTAACATCTAGTGCCAATATCCAACTCAACCATCTAACCTCTACAAGCTGTAGTTTGATTGGTTGTTGTAGGATTCCACATTTCACACATTGAGGAGGATTTACTAATGCAGTTGAGTCTTACAGAGGTTGTGAACTCTTTAACCTCCCTGGTGGTATGATTATGTCAGATTTTTGCGTCTCAAAGCGGTACAATTGTTTTGCAGAGAAATTTGGCGTTTTATATTGTAGGCCTGTAATTCTTAGGAATAACTCACTTAAATCTGTCCAAACAAGAGTCTACCAGACATCCCGGGTGTGATAAGGTTTGAAACACGAAATCATAAATTATAATATAATAAATAACTATAAATAATAAAAAAAATGTATTCAATAATGTAATCAAATCAAAAACACTGAAATTTGCTCAGTCGCAGAATTGTCGCTGCCGTCACTTTCAGTGTCTGCTGACAAATTTCCCCACAATTCACTATCGCTCAATTCTGCAAGTGATTCTTATTTACTGTCGCTGTTTTCTAGCTGGCCAAAGAACGCTTTTGACGTAAAGGGACACTTCTTGGTTGCCATGGACATTCTCAAGTTTCCAGGCAGAAAGAACAGTAGATATAATATAAAACTGCATGCAGGGCATTGGACAAAGCATTAGGGACAAAAGGGAGGTGAAATGATTTGATACAGTAATGTAATCTCACAGATTACTGTGTACTGTATGCTTTATGTTTTTTGCACTTTTTGAATTTGCCGCCGGGCTCCGCCCCCAAGCGTCGCGATACTTGCAGGGAACGGAGCCCGGCACACGGACACGGCCTGCCGACACAATGGAAGGACATCGCAGGATCCAGGGGACAAGGTAAGTAACTTTGCCTGGATCCTGGGATGCGATCCCGAGTGTGGCTCGGGGTTTACCACTTTTTTACTAGTTTTGGATAGATCAAGGAAGGGTAAAAACACCTGTCACTGTCTGTGTCCCCGATTGGGGTATTCACCCTCTTTTCTTGTCCTGATTGATAGCAAGACTGAAAGAAAATCCAAAATTGTAGAGTTGTGAGTGGGAATCTTCCAATGCTGACATCTGTTCAAGTGACAACTAAAATGGGAACTTCCCTCACTTTGCAGAGATTATCTTTAATTTCCTGTTGCATCTTCGGAACAGGAAGCAGAGGGAAATCTACCCAACAGGACAAATGCAGCAACAAAAAAAAAAGTACATTCTATCCAAAACCTAGAACTTATTTTTTTTTGACTATCCATACACTTCAGTCTTTGTGTCTGTTATGCGATCAAAGCAACAGTTTGTGTTTTGCACAATAGTGCAACTAAATAGTAATTGTTTGCCTCGTTTCCCTTTTCTCACAATTTTGAGCACTTATTATGGATTAAATTCAACTGCAGAACTGCCACAGAACTTAAAGTGGTTGTAAACCCTCCCTAGTCACTTTTAACTATAGGTAAGCCTAGAATAAGGCTTACCTATAGGTAGTTGAAACATCTCCTAAACGTGCGCCGTTTAGGAGATATTTCACTTGTAGTGCGCCAATGATGTAATCGGAGCATGCACTGTGAAGAAACGGACCTCCATGCCGTTTCTTCCCCCAGCGTGTGCCGTGACTGACGACTTCCGTGCACACGTGCGGGAGTGACGTCATGCGGCTCCGGCCTGTCACAGAGCCGGATTCCGCGGAAGGAAGAGGGGCGAAGATGGAAGCATCCTGTACAGGGGACAGCGATGGACTCGTTTGCAGGTAAGTGTCACATAAAGGGCTAGTATGCGATGCATACTAGCCCATTATGCTTTTAATTTGCAGGCTTTGCAGGGAGCAAAAGAGGAAGTAAAACCCATCAGGGTTTACTTCCTCTTTAAAGTGGAAGTTCAGCCTAAAACTAAAATCTCTAAATCTACTTGTAGCCACAATCTAAGACTAACCTATCTAGCCCTGTAAAGCAAAAATCGCTATACATACCTTTTCTGAAGCCACTCCGGTCCGGTCCCACGCTGAGCTGTCAGCGGCGGCTTCTCTGTGTAGGCGGGTGCAGAAGAAGCAGCTGACAACGGGAACCACATAGTAACTCTATGGACGACGTCACTTCCCAGCCATTGTCAGTTCTCTCCTGGATTCAGAAAAGGTATGTATAGCGATTTTTGCTTTACAGGGCTAGATAGGTTAGTCTTAGATTGTGGCTGCAAGTAGATTTGGAGATTTTAGTTTTAGGCTAAACTTCCACTTTAAGAGTACTAAATGTCCATTTTCATAGTGACTAAATTATTAAATAATCATAAAAAAAAAAAAAACAATCTGTCCCGTAATTACATTTGAAATAAAGAAGCAACAGATTAACAACCTCAAATAAAGACTTTTATTTTCATAAATATATTTGCACTGCCTTATTGAACAAGTCAACATTTTTGCTCTGAATTTTTCTTTTAAAGCTGAAATTGGTGGAGGAAGGAAAAATCCTCTTTTGCAGGTCCCGTTCCCCCTCTTTCACTCTATGGGCTAAGTGCTCGTTTATGTCCAGGGTACTAGTGACAAGGACTTTTTCTTACCTAATTCCTCACTTTTCCAGCAGTTGGCGCTGTTCACTTGTCCCTATGAGTGGGTTGTGTCCTCATATACAGTCCACAGATACTGGTCCTGCATTGTACTTGATGACGTCAGAGCTTGACCCCACTGAGACTGAACATATAGGGTGGGCTGCTGCCCGAATGCTGCACGCACCCCCGCGCGTGTGACATCACTTCCGGGTCCCTGTTGACAGTTTCCCCGGCCATCAAGACCTGACTAGATTCAGTGGAGCCCAGAGGAGACATGCCGGGTCTTTTAGACCCGGCATGTCTCATTAAAGAGAACCTGTCTCCAAAAAATCATCACATAGGGGACTTTTTTTACTCAAAAAGTTGAGTAAAAATTTTTTTTTTAATTGTAAAAAATGTAAGTTACACCCAAACACATGAAATCCTCCCCCCCTAAAAAATTGAGACCCCCCTCACCCCCACATATACACAAGCGGCGGAGCGCCTATGCCTGAAAATATTGAAAGCTATACACATGTTACATATCGCTGCGCACGTCGGAATGAAAGCCATAATTCTAGCACCAGACCTCCTTTGTAATGCTAAACTGATGGCCTATAGGGGGCTTTTAAAGCGTTGCCTATGGACCATATAGGGTAGTGAAGGTTGTCGCCATTTCACGGGCGCACGCAAATTTAAGGTTTGACATGTTGGGTATCTATTTACTCAGTGCAACCTCTTCTTTTATATTTTACCAAAATATTGGGTAAATTATTGCAATTTTGTGCCCTTAAAATTAACTTTCGATGTATATTTTACTGAAAGATTGTGTTTCCCAGACCTTTGCAGTAGTATCGTGTCACAAAAAAATTGGAGCTACCGCTATTTTATTCTCTAGGATAGCTGCTTTCAGGAAAATATATAATGTTTGGGGGTTTTATGTATTCTTCAGGCCTAAAATTATTTTTTAAATGTATGCAAAAAATGCAAAACACTGCTCTGGCTGTGAAAGGATTAAAGGATAATTTCACCTTCGGGGAAAATGTTACATGTTCTACCCGGAAGCTTTGTTAGTTTAACTGCTTCAGATCCGCGCTATAGCCGAATGACGGCTACAGCACGGATCTGCTTTGCTGGGAGTACATCTATTAACGTCCTCCCCTTTGCAGGCTCACCACACCCCCTGAAGGGCACGCGCGGCGCGTGCTGTGATCACCCGAGTCAATGAGACTCGGGTGATCACACATCCGAGTAAGGGGCCAATCCCGGCCCCTTACCACGTGATCAGCTGTCAGCCAATGACAGCTGATCACATCATGTAAACAGAAGATCGGTAATCATTTTCTTTTTTCTTGTCACGCTGACAGCATGAGGAGAAAAAAAGCCGATCACCAGCTTCTGTTTGAAGGGACATCGGTCCTGAAGAGGAAGAGCCTGTTATGTGCCCACCAGTACCGCCTGCCAGTGCCACAAATCAGTGCCCACAGTAGGTAAGTGCCAGCAATCAGTGCCACCTATCAGTGCCCGCAAGTGCCACCTATCAATGCCCACCAGTGGTGCCAATCAGTGCCTCATCAGTGCCACCTAGCAGTGCTGCCTATCAGTGTCACCTATCAGTGCCCATCACTGCCACCCATCAGTGCCCATCACTGCCAGCTATCAGTGCCACCTATCGTGTCACCTATTAGTGTCCTTCAGTGCCACCCATCAGTGCCACCTCTCAGAGCCCACCAATGCCACCTATCAGTGCCCACCAGTGCCTCCTATTAGTGCCCATTAGTGCCCATCAGTGCCGCCTTATCAGTGCCCATCAGTGTTGCCTTATCAGTGCCCATCAATGCAGCCTATCGGTGCCCATCAGTGCAGCCTACCAGGGCCCATCAGTGTAGCCTCATCAGCGTACATCAATGAAGGAGAAAAATTACCTGTTTGCAAAATGTATTAACAAAATATAAAACGGTTTTGTATTTTTTTTTTTTTAATTCGATCTTTTTTTCATTTTTTTAACAAAAAATAAAAAACTCAGAGGTGATCAAATACCACCAAAAGAAAGCTCTATTTGTGGCAAAAAAATGATAAAAATATCATTTGGGTACAGTGTTGTATGACCGCACAATTGTCATTCAAAGAGTGACAGCGCTAAAAGCGGAAAATTGGTCTGGGCAGGAGGGGGGTTTAGGTGCCCAGTAAGCAAGTGGTTAAAAAAATGGCTCCGAACGTTTCTAGCTGCCTCCTAGATTCAAAGCAAATTTGTCAAGCCCTGGAGTATTTAAGGTAAGTAAATGTGCTGATCACTGGTAGTACTCTAGACATAAACGTGCATATAGGACTTGCAGGACAGGGGGATTGCAAGGGAGCTTCTTTTTTTTTTCTCCCTGCAACTTCAGCTTTAATATTCATTGTGTTTTAAAAAAAATAAAAAAATGCAAATAATAATAATGGCTGCTCTTCTTTTTTTTTTTTTTTTTTTTTTAAATCTGAGCTCTAAAAGTGTCAGTTGCGTAAACATTTAGTCCTATGGAGTTTACAGTTAACCTGGATCCTATGTTTCCCTGGGCTGCAGGTTCCTTTTTAATGGAACAGAAGTCATGTTGTGCCTGCCACATACCGCTGAGTTGTTTGGTTTATGCGTTCAATTTTTATCCCTGCTGCAGGCCAGGGTACTCATGTCCTCTTCCGAGACGATACCCTGGTTTCATATTTTGCACATTGCGTGGCTCTTGGCTTTAGGACTCGGTGACAGTTACATTCTGTCACTTACTCCTCCGCATATGATATTACTGCATGCTACCCTAAGCTAAGACCTTTCCCGGTATCTGCATGGCACCATTCTCCAAGAGCAATTGGCTGCATGCTTAGCTTCCATCTTCAGATATATAAAACTATTGGGAAGAGATGACAGGGACCTGGGCTTTGCACACTGACGCCTGAAAAATAGCTTTGGTGGCTACCAACGTTCCTGGACGCACACTGCTTTCTGTAAAATAGAGATAAGCAGCATATTATGTACAGTCTGCAGGCTCATACCAGTGTGCCATTCCAGAAAATTAAATCTGCATTACTGTCCCGGGTCACAGCCAAAAAAACAACATGACAGGACCATAAATACTAAAATACAGGTGTCCTTGAGAGCCAAGATAGAAGATGGCGAATTGCAAGCTATTGAAAAGAGTTGGACAAAATATGAAAATCAGTTTAAACCCTTTATGACCGCCTAACACATATCACCCTTTAAAGGCCACACACAGCACATACGCGTCTCTGGGTGACCGATGTTTCTGTGCTGCGTGCTCCCAGTCCCAACACACTAAGATGTGAAGGACAGCTCTTGGGCCCCGTTAATGATCAGGAGCCGGTCGAACCGGCTCCTGATCATATGACCACCAGTGTGATACAGTGGTCACATGATCACCCAATCTCCCCCTGGGGTTCAGAACTCTTTACGGCTGGGTTCACACTGGAGCACAGAGCGGCTCAAAGCAGGGGTCCGGTGCATCTCCATTCACCAGTTTAGGTCCAATTTCAGCCGGAATTTTTGGCTGAATTCAGACCTGAAACAGACTAAAAAATGTACAGGACTCCTTTGCAATTCGCACCGCAGACGCTTCAGAGATGTGTGAACCGACTCCATAGAGAGCCGGTCACAATCTCCCGCTATGTGAATTGGATGCAGGGAAACCCAGTCAAAAGGAATTCCAGGGTGGATGGGAAGGAGTTAAAGGGTTATATATAGTTTACTTTAAGTGACAGTTCACACTGGAATGCTCAGTGCATTCTTTTGAGGTTCAATGGAATGCGATTGTCAGCCCATTCATTTGAATCACATCAGATTCCTCCTTTCATATCAGAGGTCCCCCATCATGTCAGAGGTCCCTCCGTTACATCAGTGCCCCCACTCCACACACACACACACACACATATCAAAGTCCTGCTTTCACACCAGAGGTCCCCTGATCATATTAGAGTCCTTGTTTCACATCAGAGGCTCCCCATCACATCAGAGGCTCCCCCTTCTCATCAGAGGACCCTCTTCGCATCAGAGGTTCCCCCTTCTCATCAGAGGACCCTCTTCGCATCAGAGGTTCCCCCTTCTCATCAGAGGACCCTCTTCGCATCAGAGGTTCCCCCTTCTCATCAGAGGACCCTCTTCACATCAGAGGCTCCCCATTAACATCAGAGGACCCCCTTCACATCAGAGGACCCTCTTTGCATAAAAGGTTCCCCCTTCTCATCAGAGAACCCCCTTCACATCAGAGGTTCCCCCTTCTCATCAGAGAACCCCCTTCACATCAGAGGTTCCCCCTTCCCATCAGAGGACCCTCTTCGCATCAGAGGTTCCCCCTTCTCTTCAGAGGACCCCCTTAACATCAGAGGTTCCCCCTTAAAATCAGAGGCTCCCCCTTCACATCAGAGGACCCCCTTCACATTAAAGGTCCATCATGTCAGGGATCCCTTGATCACATCAGAGACTCTTTTCACATCAGAGGCCCCCCTTCACATCAGAGACCCCACTTCACATCAGAGACCCCCCTTCACATCAGAGGCTCCTCCATCACATCAGAGGCTCCCCCATCATATCAGAGGACCCCCTTCACATCAGAGGCCCCCTTTACATCAAAGGTCACCCATCATGTCAAAGATCCCCCCATCACATCAGAGGTCCCCCTTCACATTAGAAGCCCCCTTCATATCAGAGGCTTCTCCATCACATCAGAGGCCCCCCTTCACATCAGAGGCTTCCCTTCACATCAAAGGTCCATCATGTCAGAGACCCCCCCGATCACAGGGAGGTCTATACTTTGGTGTCCTCTCTAGATGTCCCTCCATCACAGAGCCCAGCCATGACAGCTCTCCCATTACAGAGCCATCCAATCACACACTCCCCTCTTCACATTAGAGCCCTACCTTTTGACTTCTGCAGCAGAGGTCAGGAGGTGGAGGAGGTCTGGAGCAGTCAGACTTCCGTCTTCTCCTAAATGCTCTTTATTCTGCCTGCCCTGGA